>HG995171.1:6497500-7747500 GCA_905333005.2 Lycaena phlaeas
ATTTTAGATTTTTATACCCTTAATGAAATATTATTCCGAAAAAAAAAATAGTTAAATGTCTGTACTGTGAAAAAGAGTTTCACCTTTGCCGTGGTTTCAAAAAAATTTTCATAAAACCACACAATCCTTTTTTTATAACACAGAAAATTATAGATGATTTCTCTGGGCTGATTCCTGGTGAACTCGTGTTCCGACTTATATTTAGATGCTGAATGCCTATTGTATTATTTGTACTACGGGTATAAATCATTATCTACTTAACGTTTATCTTCAAGGAAGATTACCGATTACGTTGGCTGGTCTATTTATCAACCAACTACTACACGCGAGATTATCGTATCATTTCCGAAACATCGTGTGATGAAACTATTGAATGAATATAATAGGATTAACCATGTAACCTTCTAGTTTCAAAGACTTGTTTACGGATCTATCAATACTTCCAATTTGCTTCCAGTAACAATCGACGACCTCTCTAAGGAATTTCTATTATATGTCTATTTTGTGTAGTAATTATAAGCGTATGCGCATGGTTTTTAAATGTTAATTGTATGGATCATGGTGTCATAAGTCGTAATAGATACTATGTTTATTATTAGGATTAGAGGTACTTCACCTACTCTTTGAAGGTAATTTGGGCATAAAAGTCAGTCGATGAATTTATATTCAAGCTAATGATAGAATCGAATATTACATGAAGTCATTAGTTTCCACCCTAAGAGTTAATATAATAAGGCCCCGTTCGCACGAGGTCTTTTTTACCGAGCGTTATAAAAGCGTTTGAATAAGACAAAATAGATATTGTATATTATATTTGTTGACACTGATTATATTTATTGACACATATTGTATATTATATTTGTTGACACGAAGGCGTCTTTAAAGCGCTGTAATCTTTTGTCAAGTGAAGTTCAATTTTCGACTTTAACGTTGGACGTTACATCAAATCAAAAATGCCGACCTCACAACTCGCGCCAACGTTGGGTTTAAATGCGACGTTTATAAAGCGGTCGTGCGAACGGGGCCTTACTATCATTAAATGACATTCAGTTTCGAATAAGTTATGATGATGAAAAATGAGTTTGTCAATATGTTTTGTTCAACATCTTACGTGCTTCCTAATAATACTCGTCCTTATCATATTATTGAAATTTTATATTTGTTTTATTGTTTTCAATTAACATTTTTTTAATACTTGAGTCAAACCTGTAGACGAGCCCTAAAAGTACTTGGTTAAAGTATTCCATGCATAGATCAATCCAATACTGGTTTTGTATATAAAAACAAAAGATAAGGACATAGATCATTCAGCATTTTTTTTAGGTTTTTTTTTTAAATTAATTATTTTAAAGGATATCCATTAAGAGATGGTATAGGGAACAATTAAGCAGTATTCTAGATTTTTCTCGCTTAACGAGTTAAGCCGGTAACACGACATGAGCTGCCAATTCTGGTTTGTAACATTATGATTGGCAACTTTTCTGCCAGCCCTGCACTTCTTTCCAAAACACAAAACAGTTGGAAGGCATAAGAGGAATGGAGGTAACCTAACAAAAGTTATTTGATGGTGTGTGCAGTTAGCTCCCAGCATTAGGCCAGCAAAAACGTCCTCATTTGATTTCAAGGAGATTCGTGTCCAGTTGTATAAAAGGAGTTTTATTTTTTTACGCGAATTTCACTCATTATAATGAAACTTTTACGGATTTTTACGCCGTTTATTGAGTTGTTTATATGCCCGACGTTTCGGATACATCACAGCAACCATCATGTAAGTCCTCCCGTGACCATGGTTCCTGTAAAGTATCCGAAACGTCGGGCATATAAAAATCTCAATAAACCGCGATAAGATCAGTAAAAGTGGTTTCATTATAAAGAGTTGGTGATGTTGATGGAGAATAGTATAGACGCAGAAAGGGCTAGGTTTTCGGCCTACTGGCTGTTAAGCTCAATCGAATTGTAGGTGAACAAAATGAACGAAATGGCTCACCTTAAATGTCCCAGACACTAGTAAAATATCTGATCTATGTCATAGATATTATACGTTCTGAGAGATCCTCCTTATTTCACTTAGTAAAAAGGTTTATTAGCCTTTTTGAAATTTTACACGCAAAAAACAATATTTAATAACTGTACTTTGTATCCTTTTAGTGAGATTCTTAAATTCAGTTTATAGTGCATTAGAAGAATTATTTTGATCAGAAGGAAGGTATGTATGTTATGGTGATTTACATATTATTTTTATTTCAAGTACAGAATGTAACTTAGACCGCCCTTTAACCTTTCATGTTCCAATTGTTATTCAAATCACCTGACAGTTGATAAGATTCGTATGCAACATACATTACTGTAGATGTGCCAACTCATTCAAATGGCTTTATTTTATACTTATAATTTCACATTATGCTTAAGACACTTCTTTGTTCTATGTAACTAATGAAACCCATAACTAAGATATTCTGCTCCTTTCGTGAAACAGCTTTGAAGAGAAGTAAGACACGCCGAGATTTGCCATCTTGCCTTTCAGGTTAGGCATCGCATGAAAGAGTTGCCCAGTCCCGGCTAAAGTCTCGCTTATAAATTACAGATGACGATGAGTTTGCGAATCTAACTTACAAAAAACCGACCAGTTTTAAATCAAAGTCATCGCTAAAACACAAATCATAGAATATATAATTAATTGTACCAGAAATTATTATTTTTATCTAAGCCCTAAGACTTCCGGTGTTCTGGAAGATTTATACGAAAATGTCGAATTTATGATAACGAAACCACTTTGAAATTATTTATACAATGGTATAGAAATAATTAATTAATATTATTCAGTATATTATTTACTTAAGGTATATGAATATAAAGAAGGTTCCTATCTTTATAGAATAGTTAACTGAATAGATTCTTTGTTTGAAGCTTAGCTCTTGTAGATCTTGTTCGATTAAACGACTTTGTTGCAATTAACAGCCACGTTTTTTTAAATAGTAAATTATACATTAATTATTAAGTAATACAATATTATTATTATACTTAAATTTAAAACTTTATAAATTTCTTCAATTTTTGATTTACGAATAGTATTTAATTTACATTCTGTAGCTTGATTGAAAAAAAAAATGTTAAAAATATATTTTTTATTCTTTGCGTATTTACACCAGCTAATATAGTTAACGGATCATAATAATCGTTTGTTTAAATTGCAATTTTTTCTTTTACTTTCTTTTTCAATGGGTCATACAAAAGTGAATTCTCAAGTGCTATCATAGTGATAATGTTTAATAAGCACTTTGCTACTAACAAAATATATTCTTGAGAGGACTATAAATAAAAAAAATATATGGTAAAAGTTTTGGTCATCTGCACACCTAATGATTGAGGAGAAATTCACACGTTACACCATGAGAAATTAGATGGAAGGTTGTAGATTACAAATCAAACAAATAATCGTCATTCATCACCATTCCCTGTCCAGTACTGGATGAAGGCCTCTCTCGATGAAGGCCTCTCTCGATGAACGCCAACACAGCGGATCCCTAGGAACTCATATTTATTTACTAGGATATAAAAAAAACATATAGCTAAATACTTATGTGATTTGTGTATTACATAGCTATCACTCACATTTTAGTAATTTATTTATATATTTTTTAAATAAAAACCTAAAGCTTACAGTCACCATTATAGTCAATATAGTCACTACCGTCTCTATAGGTTTGCACCTGTCATTTGGCCAATTCGGAAGCTTTTCTACATTAAATAATAATAAAATAAAAAAAACTACATTGATAATTTCAGCAATGAAACCTTAAATTTTACCAAACAACAATAGTGTAGTGGTTAGTTAGGATGGATTCTAACGTGTAAAAAATAGTAAAATCTAAAATGAAGTGAAATAAGAGTCAATTTCACTGATTTTAAATTGTATTTTATAGCAAACAAAAAAACGGCATAAGAACTAAAAAAAATGTTCATTTTAATGCCATGCAACCTGTTGTAAACATCCAAATCGATGTCAACATCCAAATGATAATCCTGTAGGGATTATCTTTGGGATGTACAGCTAAACCTGTCAATTTATAAACTTTTATGCTATTTATGAGCAAACAAAATTCCAGCAACAGCAACACAAGCAACAAAAAGTGTGTTGTTCTTTGACCAGGATGCAACAGTATTCACGCGCGCGACGCACGCCAGACCGACGCCTCGACGACATTCACAAGACGAAATTTAACGATCCGTGCATTCCGATCATTCACGAATTCCTGTTTCTGGTAATGATCAGCATCGAGAACGGCGCCACACTCATCATTTGCGAATGATTCCAAGGAAAATACATCGGGACGTATGGTGAAAAATATTTATATAATAATGTGTTCGCAATGAACATATCGTTTACGTTTAGTAATTTAACGTTGTCAAAGTGTATGTCTCATGGCTATTATTGGCTGTGAACATACAATACAGAGTCAAATTTGACAGCTTTTGGTTGTAGTTCTTATGTCAACTGACCGGCTGATCAAATTACGTAATTTAACCAAGCTTCTAGTTACTCATATTTTGACACTTAACAAAAGCAGTTTATTTGTTAAATTTTGCGTTGATCAGCCTTTCGGAAACCGGGCGTTAGTTCTGTTAAAGTTGAAACCTTCTAAGTGAGCTGATTATTATTAAGTCACTCGTAGTCAAGTTTAAGCTTAAGATTTTGCCATTGGTTTTGTTCTTAAGATTTATAGTCGTATGTAATATTTGGATATTTTTGTGAGTTTGGATTTTATGAACGCAACCTTCAAATTCACCACCTACTCCGATTTAGAAAAAAAAGTGGATAATGCTACTTTATCACTAAGTGGTATGATAGGCTTTAAAAATATCATCACTCAGGATCGGTTGTTTCAAATCATCTGTTAACGTAAGAGACTTCGTTAAATTTTGACGTCTGTTAAAAATAACGCTCTTTTTTAACGATTACATATTCGATTATAAAATCGGTCGATGCAACCCGCCCTTAAAATACAGTGATATATCAAATTTAAAACATACGAAGAAATAGATATGGTAGGATTTATATTGCTAGCGATATCAAGTGATGCAAAATAAAGTATTGGCTCTATCAGGAAATCGATATAAAGTATTGAAAGTGCCCGGGGCGAATGCTTTATTTATTAAAAATACCATCCAATAGTTATGAGTTAGTCAAGTGGGTGCGACGGAGGTCACTTAAATAAATAGGACCTTAAATATTAACAAAAATATTTTTTATTTGTTTATTGTTTTTGGAGCACGTGCTTATCACTTTTAAATTAAGATCATTGAGCTTACCTACGATATATTAATTCGTCTTCGCATGTTGAGAAGTTAGGTAGATAGATAAAGTGCAAGCTGCATCTGAGGGATTCCGCTATTTTTTATGTATGCAAAGACGGGTAATGACAGCTCCACTATTATAATATGTATGTTTTTCTCCCCGGGTATAAGGAAATATAAGTTTTGAATAAAATATATCTTAACATACCTTGATATGTTATGCGTTGATTTCATTATGTTGGCGTATTTTAATCACGAAAACACAACGTCTTTATTATGTATATGATAAATATAATTATGTATGTATCTCTATTATGATTATTTGCTATACATAATGTTATGTAAGTTTCACAATATTTTTATGATTGTGTGAATCCAAAACCTGATATATATAATATCTGTAGATAATTAATATTCATATTCTGGAAATATTTCAACCGATACAATAATAAGGTAGTTCAAATTGCTAATTTTTAATTTAAATTAATTAAATTAATTTGTGCATATTTAAAAAACAAACAATGCATAATGTGTCACTAATTGTATAGCTTTATATTAATATATGGATTCAATATGTCAACAGAGTATACGTAAAAACGAAAAACACATTTAATTAAAAGAAAAAAATAATGAAGCGGAAAAAAATATGCTGGCAATAAATTGTCAACGCGTGTGGCGCCAACCTTAAAAAACAATTGTAAATTTAAAAAAGTATATGTTTTTATAACGGACAGTCCATACCTTGTTAGTAGGTGAAAGATACAGGTCTTAAATTGACCTTACTTAACGGTTCTTTTCAATAAACAAAAGCTTTAGTTATTTATTTATATAAACTTTCATTGTGAGGTGTGAAATAATGATGTGTTTATAAATAAATGTGGACAAGACTGAATACATTCGAATGGTGTTTCGTATTGTTTATAAAACTTTAAATATTTACAAACCTTCGAAACAACATTATTTTATGTATTTTATTTTCCTGTAAATTAGTAAAATTATACTAAAAGATGTCATTATCATTTTCGTAATACTTCAAGTATTATTAATAACAATAAATAAGATAAGAAAAAAATCCAGTCTTGCAGTCGGTGTGTAGTTGGTGTGTTTTAATACTTGCTGACTTGGTAGTTTAGTGGTTTTATGGAAACTTCAAGACATTCAAAATAAAGGTTTCCTGATGACTCCAAGAGAATCTGATTATAAAACATTTAACAAGGTTTAGATGAAAATCTGTAATTTTTTACTGGTTGAAAATCATTCGGTATCTAGCGTAGTTATTTCTTAGTCACTGATTCCTTTACATTTATTGATTGACACATAATGTGATGCACATTATATTATTCACGTTGATATATTTAAGAATAATAGCACAGTGTAATATGTATTTACACTGTGATAATAGTATAATTTTATTGAAAACACTATATTTGTTATTTTTTCCACATTTTTCCAGACGTTTAAAACATTACATATTTAGCAATTTACTTTCTAATACACTGTTAGTAAACTTGATTAACATTTTTGCACAATTTATGACGGCAATAAAAATAGTAATTATATTAATATTCCTAATATATAATGATCATTAAATAAATCATTGATTTATACAAATAAAGGAAAAAGACATAAAACTATATTTCTATAATTTAATATAGCTTATCCGAGCCTTTGTTTGAGTAATGCCATTAATTTTCAATGAAACTTGATACTGCAAAAAGGTAGAAACAACGTCGTTATAGTATTACTAGCTTGTTGCTCGCAATTTCCCCTGCATTAAAATTTACAGCCGAATCCAGCTGGTGATGATTATTTGACAGTCTATGTACTCTTTATTAAGAATAAATACTATTAAATTGCGAAATTTGATCGAAATCCGATCAGTGCTTTGGGCCCGAAAAGGTAGCAAGCAGAGGGCGTTATTTTAGCATCAGTAATAGCTTACAAACTTAAAACTTTAACGGTAAATACACACACGCAGACAACCTATTCCACTATAATACAATACTTGTGTTAAGATTCCTAAAATGGTACGAGCGCACGAGTATTAAAAATAAAGATGTCATAGAATTCACACTAAGTACACTTGTTGCGTAAAGTGCCTTCGAAAATAAAATGCTTAAACAATCTTAATTATAAAAAGAAAAACCAGTGGTGACGGTTATCAATTAATATTTTATTCTTTATCATGTACTAGAAGTATATTTCACACACTAGGAAAGCCTTTTTAAAACAAAAAAATTAAAAAGACTGAGCTTCTAAGTACTATTCTTCATTATAATATTTTGTATTATCTTTTCGATTGTTATAATTACTCCTTAACTTACAGCAAATAAAGGAAAGACGTATTATTCAGACTTTTCTGTCTTACATTACAAGTCTGTAAATTTGATAATTTTAAACATAAATATAAAGTTTACGCTAAAAGCTATACACACGCACATGTATTATTTACATGTGTGCACATTAACGAAGCACAACTAAAAAAAAATTGTAGGTACGAAAAAATTAAACAACTTTTCTTCTTGAGGCTACACGATAAATGATATCATTCAAATCAGTTGATGGTAACCATACATTAAGTTCTACATCTCAGTTATCTTGACATCAATAGAGGCGTTAACTATTCCGTTAACTGTGATTCAATATAACGCAAGAATTGTGTTAGATTAAGCTTAATCATTTTTAAAATAAATTGAGTAATTGACCGTTTCTTTAGATTTATCTATTAATTTGTCATCAGAATGTATGTCAGTATGGGTATTTTTTTTTGTCTGAGTAACGGAGAAGTCCCCATACAGAAGTAGTATTTTTGAGTATTTCGTAATTAATGATAATTAAATCATTAGGATAATATGTCATGAAAACTGACACAAAATCCTGAACTCTACTTCAGATTGCACGGCATACGATCATAACAGAACCCGTTTCCTATTCTAACCCCTGTTACTTGAGAGGTGCGCTGTGCAACGCTCCCGGACACAATACGAGTTCCATCATTTTGTTTGTTTCTCTCTCTCTATCTCTCTCTCTCTCTCTCACTCTCTCTTTGTGGTAGAGACATAATATCTCATGTCTCAGGATAGGAAACACTTCCATGAGTTGCCGGGGCTTAATTATAATAAAGCTTAAATAAAATTGTATTTCTTGTTTGTCCCCTAAATATCTACTGAGTGTAAAAAGAAATAAGTACCAATATCAAGGACAAACCCCCAAACATAATTATTGATTAAACAAATTTACCTGTAAAAGAAGTTCAATCAAAATCATACGAGAGCTTTTTCGAAGATTAGTAGACTGCCCTCCTGGTTTTCAGCGGATAACGCCCAAGTAAGAAATATCATTTTTAGCTTTAAACTAAAATGAAGGCTCTAGCGAGTTGCAGGTAATAGGTGGAAGGGAAAAGCAGAGACAAAAGGCGGGATGAAAAAGAAGTAATCTAAAGCGAGAAATAACAATATTTTATTTTATTTTTGGTTTGGAAAGGTGCTAAAGTGGTAATAAATACAAGTGATACCTTGGTAAACTAGTTGATGTTGAGTTCCCCACCATGGTTCAGGTCTTGTCGTGGCGGTGGGGCACAGTACCCCAGGGTGACCCAAACACCTTGGGTGAAGCGAATTGAGCCGAGGGGGCTCTTTGTACCCCTCTTATAAGAAGAGGTGACAAAAGAGCAGGGGGCAAAGGGTGAGGATGGGAACCTCACCTCATTGTACTGTCCAGACGTTGGGAGTGGTTATTCTGTGGTGCGGGGCAACCGCTCTGTGGAGGTGGCGTCAGTCCCCTGAGGAACTGACTAGCAGTCGAGGTGCCCTGTTGCTTGTAGATCCGGGGCACCTCACCAAAGGCGGCATTGGTGGCACTCGCCGGGTTTTAGTGGGTAGAGCTGCGTCCACTTACCATCTTTCGGGCGCAGCGAGTCCCACATACCCGCCTGGGGAGACTCACTCCCGAGCGGTATGTGTCAGTGCATTTCCCGGCGTAAAAGAAAAAAAAATAGTTGATGTTGAGTTGGCCTGACAGCTGGCCTATCCAAGTAATAAAAAAAAATCTTATCCCATATCCATTGCATTTTCCATCTTTTCCTTTCATAATTTCCCACCAATAAGACTTTCACACTTCTCACTTTTCATTTTGCTTGTTCTCTCTTTTACTAGGCCCAATCCTACAGAGTTATTATGTTCCCAATATTCTTTGAGTTGTTTTTTATTTCAAGTTTGTCATTACGGAGCCAAATTAATAAAAAAATATTCCAATTTACATTGAAACTTGAATACAGTAAATTAAAGGTAGCACTGTAAATGTAGGTCAAAATGTTATGGAAGCAAGAGCTCGACAAGTATAACGGATTCTCTTCCTAGTGATATAATTAGCAATCAAGTCGAAATTTAATTAAATTTATATACAGGCATTTCACGTCATTACTGTTTGACCTACTGTTGTTCCTTGCATCCAGGTAGTTTCCAATGTTTCTTGCAAGCTTTTAATCGTTTCTTAAAAAAAACATAAAAATAGTAGGTATGCTTTAGGTTGAATGCCTTAAAGGGAGGCGTTTATTGAGGGTGGCCTGTGTTCGGCAGTTGACTCAGCCCAGTACACCGTAAAGGTGTGCCCGAGATGGGCGGCGCTGCGTCACGACCTAACGTCGAAGAGAACTTTTCTTGCCGAACGTCAACCGCAATGATTTTCTTCGCCAATCAGTATAGAATCAAGCCGACGGGCCAGAAGAACGAGAAGACCGCTGCCGCAGCGTGGCAGTGTACTATGTAGGGGGGGGGGGGGGTACTTAATGCGCCTCCAGCAACACCCCCGAGCTCGTATCGGACTCTACTTGGAAAACTGAATCCTGTTAGGCACGATGGTAAGCGCTGGCGCACAAGCCGGAGGTAGCGGGTTCGAATCTCGCCAGGGAACACAAAAAGTTTCTGTGTTCCTGGGTCATGGATGTGTATTATATTTAATACACATCCATGTACACCACATATGTGTATTATATAATGAAAATCTTAAATATAAGTATTAATATTAAAAGTATTAAATATATGTATTTCCGTTGTCTGGTACCCGTAACACAAGTCTCTTAGAGAACTTAGCACGGGACCAGATTGACGTGGTGTAAAAGCGTCCATAGATATTATTATGTCGTGGGGACTGCTCACACTGGCATTCCCCCCTTATGAGAAGTGGTCTGTCCTCATCAGTGGACGGCTAAAGGCTGTTGATGATGATGATAATTATGATGAAGGATGTGCGAAATTATTTTGCTGGAATCCTGCTCATATGAAAAAACTAAATAGCACAGCAGATTTAAGCAATACAAAAGAATCAGGCAGATACGGCTGAACTGAAAAAGCTTAGCTTACTAAAAACAGTCCAGTATTCCTCGCTCTTTGCCTAAAATAAATACTCTTTGTTAGCAATATACTTACTAACAAAATACCATAAAATAATATATAACATTTAAAAAAAAACAAAATAAAGCTTTTTCTCCAAGAATTATCTTTTGTTTTATTACCACCATGAACACTTCTTTACCTATAAAACAAAAAACTGGCTGTTTTAATAGTACATCCCCGCAGTTTTATGGTTCTAGAACTACTACGTTTCTACAATAATATTAAAGTGTAAACCGGCTGTAACGACCTTCAAACTGGAATTCTTTATTCTATAAAAAAGGACATAAACATACTGACCTAGACAAACTCTACGTCGATCAAAAAAGTTTCTATCGACATAAGCATGTGTGACCTGTATCCTCCTCAAAATCAGGCAAGGATTTTCTCTTCAAAGTTAGGCAATAATTATTACTTACACCTCTTTAAATTTTTAATTACGACATAGACAGTTTTTTGAAACCTTTTTTTTTGCAAGTAACGTTTATTTCAATTAATATAACATGTATTATTCAATGTAACCTATGAAAAAAAATATGGCTATGTGTGAGTCGGACTCACACACGAAAATTTCCTTAACATTATATTATAATCAGCGGAGAAAAAGGCGAAAAAATTAACGTTTGTTGTAAAGAAAATTGCTCGAGCCAAAGTGAACTCACCTTTGCACCTTTATCATATTATTATAATCGGCAAAATACACTTTTTAGTAACAAAATCAAAATAACGTGAATAAAGCACTTGCCACTTCCCTCCTACTCGTATATTAAGATATTGCCGTTTATTGGTATATAACTCTCTTATCTATGACTATTTATCAAAGTTAGTACCAAAGAGTAATTGCACGAACAATAATTAATAACAATATTAATGAATAATAATTTCAGTCATTTCTCATATCGTATCGTATGTAATACCTTATCGGTTTCATAACATCAGTTTTGAGATAGAATTTAGGGGGGCTATGCGAGACCGGTGTGGGAGGGGGGGTTATGGTCCTGACGTTGGGAGTGGTTATTCTGTGGTGCAGGGCAACTACTCTGTGGAGGTGGCGTCAGTCCCCTGAGGGACTGACTAGCCGTCGAGGTGCCCTGTTGCTTGTAGATCCGGGGCACCTCACCAAAGGCGGCATTGGTGGCACTCGCCGGGTTTTAGTGGGTAGAGCTGCGTCCACTTACCATCTTTCGGGCGCAGCGAGTCCCACATACCCGCCTGGGGAGACCCCACTCCCCAGCGGTATGCGTCAGTGCATTTCCCGGCGTAAAAAAAAAAAAAAAAAAAAAAAAAAAAAAAAAAAGGTATCCAAGCAGTAAGTGTGACTACCGACGCCTATCGAAATCCACGCAAACCAAAGGCTATGCACATGCGATGCCATCATTGGGCCACTAGAAACTCACAAGCCGAAATGCGACGGCATAGCATTCTTGGCCCAATTCTGCTGTAAAGCAGCATGGCACTACCTCTTACAAAATTGTTCATGGGCAACTCTAAGTATTCATCATCTTCATCAGCCTTTATCCGTCCACTGCTGAACATAGACCTCCCTCAACGAACGCCAAGACGACCGATCCCTTGCCACTCGCATCCAACACTCTACTAACAGTAAGGCAGGTGTATTTCCCGCCGATTTAACAATTCCCAATTTGATCCCCACGCAGAAGCCGGTCCGGGCCACTGCACGTGATCTACTTCTAGGTACTCATTATTAATAAATAAATTAAATAAATAAATATTATTCAACATTCGCACCACGCTAACCTAGCCTCATGGTAAGCTCGTAAGAACACGTATTACCCCCATTCGGACCAGAAATAAATTAATATAAATACTAATATACATGTCCATGACAACCGTGCTATAGATTACTGCACATTCATACGGTTTCGTACTGTAGGCGTGTGCTGTACCATTCGACCAGCCGGCTGTTTAGTCTACTATTAATAGAACTTAAAAAAATATATTATAATAGGCTTATAATTTTTATTTATTTTTTCATCTTAAAAAGTTCCTGTTACCAAGTACCTGTTCGTATTTATAAAGAAACCTTCAATTCAGAACCTGCTTCCTCTATCGGTGTTTTTCCATTTCCGAAAGACCTCCGACATGTTTGGCACAGATCTGAAAATTAGTTTTCAATAACATCCATCGACTTTGTTTTTGAAGTGACCTTTCTGTCTGTGAATTTTCCTAACATAATAATATATCATGAATATTTTAATAGTTTTGCTCTTGTTTATAACAGACATTGAAATAATTCATCATTAAATTAATATCATGTCCTTATCATGTCAATATAATAAAAATTCCTTTTTTATCTATAAACAATATTCCATAATAATTTGTGGCGACTCTAAACAGGTTTTTGGGTGTGGGTTTTGAAAAATTGGTTTATTAATATTTAATTGTGTTTTTAAATAAAATTAATACAATTATTTTTCAACATTTAGAGTCTGTTTAAGATTTAGTTTGTCTAGTTTTCCGCGAAATTTGTACTGTAAGTACCAAAACTTACATAAATTTTCATAGACCTCAGTACCGACGTGGTATAAAATTCAACTTGCGCTCCACCCGTCCCTGAGAAAATTTATGGTGACATACAAACAGACAAACAGACAGGCAGACGGACATGAAAGTGATTTTATAAGGGTTCCTTTTTTATCTTTGAGGTTATAGAAACCAAAAAAAAAGTTCATCACTAGACCACTGCATACCTGGGTTCTGTACAGATGAGGTCTGCAACTAAAAAAATATTTTCGTTACTCAATCACGTATTATCCTTTTCAAAACTTTTCTACTTGTTTTGAATCGATAACGTGTCAGCGAATATTCGTGTTTAGGTTTTTAAAAGCTCGCATTTCCCTTTCAATCATTCTATTCGATTTTGATCCTGAAATTGAATTAAACTCCAATTTTGTGCACAACTCTAAGAGCACATGTTTGTGACACAAAATGCAGTAAAAAAATTTCTTTTAGAAAGCACAAGTACGCTAAATATAAGTGTTATAATTATTAACTGGTAATAATATAAAAATTAGAATAAGTTTGATAGAATTTCATCAAAATATATTCTGCGTATTGTTTAAAAATAAATTAGGAAACTTAGTTATTTATGAAGCAATAAAGTAAATAATAATAATAATTTTAGTTAATAATAAAGATAATCGTAATTTTATATTAAATTTTTTTTTTTTGCATTAAATATTGATTATTATTTATCCTCCATTGAATAGGTGAGAGCTCTGTTGAATCTTGTCTTCTCTTATAAGCCATTTATTCGCATCCATATTTTTTTATAGAAGAGGACGCAAACGAACCAGAGGATTAGCAGATACGATGCCAGACTTTCAAATATGTGTGCTTCTTTTTTGAAAATCCCTTTCTTGAATCTTATACTTTATAATTTACAAGCAGCGTCTCGCGGTTTCGCCTGCGTATTCTACCATTCCCGTGGGACTACGAAGATAAATTATAGCCTATGTGTTATTCTGATGTGCAAGCTATATTAGTTTCATAATAATCCATGCAGTAGTTTTAACGTAAAAGAGTAACAAACTTTCGCATTTATAATATTAGTAGGATATGCAAGTTTGATACTTGTAAGAATGCAAAAAAAGTTTGATATTATACCATTTAATTAACATCCACTGGTTTGTTTTGTATATTGCGGGGTCTAAATTAATCTACTTATTTACTTATCTTAGGATAGTGTGTATAAGACTGTAATAAATGTGTTATAGTAATAAATGTATGTAATTATGTAAGTATGTTTATAAAAAATTATAAACTACATTTTGAAAGGAGCAACCCAACAGAGTTTCTTGCTGAATTCTTCTTATATACTATACTAGTATGTATTGTTTTTATTATTATTTTTTGTAATATTGTATTTGAAAAGAATAGTTCCACTGAGTTTGTTTCGCCGGTTCTTCTCAGTGGACTTGCTTTGGAACCGGTGGTAGACTCAATTGACCTTCAAAAAGATACTTCGATAGTACTATTTTGAATAAAAATTTTAACTTTGACTTTGACCTAATAGTAATCTATAGTATGGTCATATGAAGATTATAAATTTTCCCATTTCGTTCGACATAAGTTTTTTGAGTTTTTTATTCGATTACTTTGCTTTAATTAAAACGAGTCCCGAAATGCCGGGGGTCACAGTGTCAGAGCTGGTCGGCGACCGCGCAAGGCCGCAGCGATTCGACGACCTCAACTTGAATCTACTAATCTTATTGGAGCGGCTTGGAAAAGTATGCGTCATGGCAAAAAAAATCGTCATTTCAAGATTGGAATTTAATATTGATTCCCTCTTCTATTTGCTTACAGTAAATTAGATAATCGACGTATTTTTTTTTCTTTCGTCCAACATTGGGAAAGTCCTAAAAAAAGGTATTTCGCATTTTTATTTTTATTTTATTTTACCTAGTTCTCACTACATTTTTTTACCTTCTCCATGAATTATAATCAAGGTAAACTCGAATGTAGTTTTGTCCTCTTTTAACGACATCCGCTGGGGATTTATTTTAATGATTCCCACTAATTTGAAAATCTGATTAAGCCCACGTTTGAAAATATATTATGTTTTATGGCTTCATGTTTGAACCACAAAATTAATATAATCAAAACATTGATTCGTAGCTACTGTTTGGTTGCTGATGCCTTATATTGAACAATTTGATTTTTATACAAATACAGTAACTGTTACAAAATAATTCATCAATGTTCAATTCAACAGAACAAATTTTTGTTTTATGCTTTTATAATGAGTTTTTTTTTCAATCTAACATGAGTTCAATGTTTTTATCATCCGCTTCTTGGAAGTCATATTATTTAAGGGGACTGGCAAATATAATAATGCTTTACCACAGAAAGGTAATGCTTAGGTATTTATTATCTAAAACAAAAGTTTTCGATTATGACTGATATCTAACCATGAGTTATAGATTAAGCAGCATCGACAATAGCGTTTTTAATAAACGACTTACCTTATCCGCCAAATTATAATTTAGAGATAAGATAGTGAAACAAATATATTTTAGAAACAAATATTATGTTTTATTTAAACACTATTTACTAGTGCAAAAATTTTAGTAACTCAAACATAACTTCTTAAATTCGCTCGTTGATTAAGTTTTGTTACTAGTTGTTACTCAAATAAAATTCAACGCACTTTGTTTATAAAATATTCTTAACATACAAATATTTTCGAGAAACCATCTATCTTATCAATAATATCATATTTTGTATAGAAACACAAGTAACAAACACATAAACTCCATATTATGTTATTTGATGTACAAAAACATATCCACCGGCGCCATATGTCAGTGTAAATATAGTCATATAATCTAAGAACATTATCATAATGTATTTGATATGGAAGCAGATCATTTGAATCAAAACAAAGTTAATGTATGCAACGTGGGCGCCAGTTTGGAATTCCGCAAATTTTTAGTAAAAAAAATATGTTTCTTTTGGATACAACAGGATGCGGACTGGAATAATTAAATTATAAAAGTCGCAGTCAACGATCTGTGTTTTAAATTAGAACTTAAATATTAAAGTTTTTTTTAACTAAAGAACTTACTTAAAGGATGAGAGTTAATTATAATTTATAATACATTAATTGGATTCTCATCGAAGTATCTAATACTAGTGTTACACGCAGCTTCGCTTGCGTCAACTAAGATTTAAAACGGGTCCCTAACTTTTTTGTAAATTTAACATAGCCTATGTTCATCGGGGATAGTGTAGCTTTCCAGCAGTGAAAGAATTTTTTAAATCGGTCTAATAGCTTCGACGCCTATTCAAAACTAACAAAAAACAAATCTTTCCTCTTTATAATATTAGTGCTATAGATAATATATTATGTACATTGATACAAATGGTAGCTTATAAAAGCTAATCATTGTGCGTTTATTGAAAATGCTCTTCTTCAAAAATGGCAGGTTACAAGTAGGTAATCAATCGATTAAGAAGTAATTATAATTGAAATATATTTATTTAAGTAATAGATGATATTGTAATATTCATTGTGACTTACACCCGTAAACAAGAAGCATACTTGGCTAAGTAGTGAAACAATACTATGCAAAGAATGCTACTATCTATGCGCCCCTGGTGTCAAGTCGGGCTTTGACAGGCGCACTGTTGCGGATTTCAGTTAAGTATTGTATATGAATTGGTTTGAATGACCCTATGCCTGTGATACCTCATAGTATTTTAGTTTAAGTAAGTAAGTAAGTTTTTTTAGTAAGTTCGATGTATAATAACAAGAGAAATTTTTATGTAAATTTTTAAGCGCTTGTCAATTTTTCCCACTTGCGTGGCCTTGAAACTTTCTAATGGGTAAATACTTAATGGCCGTAATGTTTAAATATTTATTAATATATCTTTAAAATGGCCATATAAAACTATTCGAGATATATCTTTCCTGTCAAAAATTTACTATTTCCTTATCTTCTATGTAGCTTGGTAGGTTTTTAGACCATGTTAATTTACCGGTCGGAGGAATGTGCTGTGCGTCGTTCTAATTGAAGCAGTATTGCAGGCATGGATATCACCATCTTCCACCGTCATGCTTGTCGCCCCTGTGAAACAGTTCTGCTGTATTTCGGGGAGAACGGCAAGACAGGAAGTGTAAATACTGGCGTTTAGACTTAACGTCTTATGTCTCATAGACAACAAAGAAAAAGGTAGTTTAACTTAAACTAGTGCCTGTTTATGGTTTGCGTCGACGATGGTAAGTGACTATCAAGTGGCATTTTACAGCTAAGTGATAAGTAAAGATTTTATTTTTACTTAAATATTAAAAGCCGTCGTCATTATTTAATATACAGTTATTTAGTAAGCAAAAGTTATAGCAGACAATACTGTGAGGCCCCGTTCGTACGAGCGCTTTTTACCGAGCGTTAAAAAATCGTTTGGAGGAGACAAATAGATATTAGTTTTGAATATGGAATGGATAATAGTTTTATCGAGTACTTTTGAATTTTCGACGTTGTGTGTTGAACGAAAATCGAATTTAGCTTGCAATTCGCGACAATACAACGTCGGGATTTAATGCGACGCTTATTAAGAGCTCGAGCCAACGGGGCCTAAAATTTCAAATATCTTCCTCATAAATAGTATTGTAGATCTGATATAAAGTATATACTAATGTATAATGTAACCGCAAACGGAACTGTTGATCAAAGGAAAAAAACGTAGGCACATTTTTTTTGCATATAAATTCCGATGTTTCAAGCGATTAATGTAAATAGCAATGATATCTATAATTTCATCATAAAACTATTGACAAACATCGGTGCTACTAGTTGTTATAAAATATTTGAGCGCCAAAATAGCCTGTTCGACGGCTTGGTAAATTGGTTCATTTGTGAGGATTGCATATTTGATTAGCCCACGATAAAAAAATATAAGTTAATTCATCATCATCATCGTCATCATCATCAGCCTTTATTCGTCCATTGCTAAACATAGGCCTCCCTCAATGAAGTACTTCATAAAAATATTTTTTTTTAATCCCTTTTTATTTAGAAAGCTTGTCACCTTAAAAATATAATGAACTTAAAATTATGCATATAAAAAGTGATTATTATATTATATTATTAATTTAAAATTAATACCTGCAACTTACATGCACGAATAAAGTAACGAACAGAAAAGTTTTTTGAATACATAATTTAATACCTATTGCATTGCAAATATCTATTTATTTTTCTCAATTTCATCGAATTTTATTGCAAGTATACTAGCTGCTCTAAATAATCATTCAATTAAATAAAAAAAATGTATAATATTTATATTATAAGCGCAATTCTGACTCGAGCTCTGTGCGTTCTAAAAACGTAGTTTCTACCTAATTTATACTTATGTTCTTGTATCCAGATTGATTTCTTTGAAGATTCTCACAAAATTTCATTACTATAAGAAGTCAATTGGAAATAATAGCTTAAAGGTTATTGACAGCCTGACAGATAGATGGAAAATGGAGTGATTTTATAAGAATTCCGATTTGTCATTTTGAAAAAAGAAATTTTCAATAAAAAATAAATAATATTAGTTATTTTTATTATTTTAGCAAGGTAAGTCAACTAGTACAGAACACAATATGATATTTCTTAAAGAACCACTGTACTTTGTTTCGTTTCGAAACGGGACGGGCACTGAAATAACCTGCTGACACCCAGGAATAGCATACTTTTTCTCGGGATAGGTAAAGTTTATGTTATTGTACTTTAGTACGATGCAGTGCCATGCTGCTTTGAAGTCAGATTGGGCCGGCACGACCCAACGACTCACATAATACCGGCGTAAAGTGTCAGCTATACTGTCGCGTTTCGCGCGGTTAGTGAGTTTCCGATGGCCCATTGGGGGGTATAGGGAAGGAGGGTAACGCATCTGCATAGCATCTGGTTACTGGTTACACTCCTGGATGTTTCTGTGCGTCGATTGTCGTAAGGCTTCTACTGTTCGTTTGCCCTCCTATGAAATAAAAAAAGCTTATCATCTGATTCCTCTTTTGCCAGCTGCTTATCCAACTATAATAGAACAGACAGAATCCTTATTAAATTTAAGCATTATTATAATATATGAAATTATATTTTCTTATCTTTTCTTGTATCTTACGAGGCTAATAACGGTTGTGATATTATTTAATATTCATGATTACAATTTATTTATTTATTACAATAAATTATAATATTAAAATGTAAACACGATGTTTCGTTTAAGATTTATTTATATGGTTTTTTTGTTGAAGATAACTCATTCCATACTTTTCTATTTTATTGTGGTTAGTTAATTTTCTTTGTTAAAGCCATAATTTTATTCGAATTTTTAAAGCATGTCTATTAATTGATTTACTTCAAAGTTAATATAACTTTCATCTTTCCTAATTGTATAATTATTTTATTTATTTTTGCTTGTTCATATTTTCTTTTAGCCTTTTTTTTTCATGCTATGTAAATAAATTAAACCATACAAGATTTTAGTTCAAAGAATCAAATATAACCTTATTTTTAAAACATGTGCATTTAAACCTGATCCTATACTGGGAAAAAAATGAGTTTCAAGATTGAATCAGATCAACAAAGTAAGCTAATTAAAATATTTAAATGTATCCATCTTCCATGTACCTCGTTGAAACATGTCACCGTATAACATGTAGAAATGGTTTATAAACTCCTTTTTTATCTTCCAAACTAAAACCTGTCTTGAATCACGGTTTTTTATAAGCGATAAGCCATCTGTGTATGAAACTTCTGTATATTTGTGCTAAGCTGCAGCAAAACTAGAAAAGTAACAAATGAAATGATAGAAGAAGTTTACGCGATTGTTAATGGTAGAGTCTACATTCTGAGAATGGCCAGGCCAGTTCCGTCCGGGGTTCTTAGATAACGCAACCCGCCGATGAAGTTGCATGGTTCGCGTGATTATTGCTCAATACCTAATATAATTTGCTAAGTAACGGCAGGAGTCCAAGCCAAAATGCCATTAAGAAAGCGTAAGCGAAGTTCGAAAATAATAAAATGTATAGGATTGACCACGTGATTAAGCGCGGCTTTATGTCAATCCCAATTTATCATTTTTGAACTTCGCTAACGTTTTTTTATTGGCCTTTTTGGCTAGGCCCCCTGATTATATGACTCTAAAAGCGCGTTGTTTTTTTTTCAATACATATTATTTACGCTTTAAACATAATACAATATACTATTATTGATTTTAATATGCCGTTACTAACGCTCTATTCCTTGTTCGGATAAAGGAATGATTCAACTGTCCCTATGCAGCCTTTGACCTTTCATGTTACGCTTCCTTCATTGATCGCATATTGTAACTTACACAGCCTATTTTAATTACCGAGCCTATAACCATTTTGTTTACTATTTTCTAGTTTTCTAATTCAATTATAAAGTTAAAATATTATATACATCCCAATATACCTATAAGGCTCAAAAGTGGAGGCCACGTCAGTTATCGATCCGTATATGTAGTGGCTAGGGATCAGCCGTCTAGGCGTTCATTAAAAAGGCCTATATGTATCAATGGAGGATACAGACAGATGATGATGATCATGATGATTGTGACAATGATGATGATGATGTGATATGCCCCACTCCTATGATTATCATTATGTCCGATTGTTTATGACAATGTTGATCTCATATTTAACGTTTTATTATCAGTTGTAATCAAATTATATCCATAAATTCATTCATCAGTTGGTCAAGGAAGTCTGCCATTATTGTTGGCATCGTACAGAATTGATTATAATAAATATACTTAAATTTGGCACGTTTCTATATAACTCACGCGATGCCATTGTAAATTTAACAACTTAATTTAATGGATTTTATAATAAGGATGTTTTTTTGATCTAAAGCGCTACAGGTGTGTCTGAGATTTGGGATTCGATAGAACTTTGAAATTGTATAATTAATAGGGCGAGATTGTTGAAAATGCTTTAAAATTTTAGCGTTTGTATGATAATAAATATAAATGGATCTTTATATTTCGACACTGTCTACGAATGTCTTGTTCTTGAGACGAAATATCGAGACTAAGCGCGTAATAATTAAAAAGCATGGTAAATATTTTCTTTTCTTCGTTCTTAAATAGTTTCAGTCATTTATTGTTATTTATATGCCTTTTTATATGTTAGTACCTGGTTGATCGAGCATTTGCTCGGTTCTTTTGTTTTGATTTATATACCCTTAGTAATAATATGATAAAGTTTTTCTTAAAAAACATGAATTTGAAAAAAAAAATGAAAAAAAAGTGATTGGGCTGGAGATACGAATCAGGCTCCTTTCGATTCATAATTTCCTAATTCCTCCACAAAGCTATCATGACATACTGTTAGACAGCGAAATTAACGTTCATATTCTAATCATATTTTATCATTTTTATCATTGCTTCAAAACACGGATAGAAAAAAATAAAAAAAAACATACAGTCGAATTGATAACCTCCTCCTTTTTTTGAAGTCGATTAATAATGGCGATAATGCGGCGGCGGCCATGACGTATAGAAAATTTCATGAAAATGTGTGCATTATTACTATTTCAACTATTGTGACCTAGAGTTTATCGTCTTGATGTTGTTACATTTATATTGTTTGTATGGAGAGTTTGTATTTTTTTTTTTGTTTGAAACATTGTAAATATTGTCAACTCGAGTTCAGCGTTTTGTGTGCTCCGTAGCTTTGTTTTATACGCTTTTTTCTACTATTATAAAGGCAGAGGCGATTCATTAAAGTAAAGTAAATGGTAGGGTAAGGGGACAGGTGAAACTGACCGCGCACGATTTTCTGCGCGCAATTGTATTTCCAATATTGACATTTCTCTCTGCTATTTTCCTTGGTTCAAAAAAATCGCGCGTGGCAAGACTAACGTCCGTAAGTTATCTATCTTAAAGATTTTTTTCGCCTAAAATGTTTCTTATATATTTTTTTAATAAAAATCCGAAAAATAAGCTTGATTTACAATTTATTTATTAATAAGTTATTTTAATACTGTATAAAGTACTATTTTAGGTCTTTTTATGTAGAATTTACAAATATGACGTTTTAACTTCATTTTATAAGGAACAAGCAGCGCCCCGCGGTTTTACCCGCGTACATTGTCTTGGGAGTAAAGGGATAAATTATTCTGACCTATGTCACACAAATTTTTATAACGTGGCCTTTCATTGCTAAAATAATTTCAAAATCGGTTCAGTAGATTCAGATATTACTCACTATTGTAACATATATATTATGTTACATAGATTTTATTCGTTTTTTAATACTAAATTCATATTCCGCGCGCGAATTTCTTCATTCGCCTACTCGATCACTATTGGCCAAGACATATTACGACGTCACGATATGTGAAGCGTCTTGGAATCGAGTCGTGCCGCTTACGGACCGGTCGATCGTTCTTTTTCTGCCGGAGAGTGCTGAGAAGCGCACACGCGCCGCGTTATATTTTAGTGGGGTCCCAGGCGTTGCCGTCGTGGTCGGTGCGGTGCTAATCCTGGGCGTGGCCGAGTAGCTGTGGACGGGGTCCAGTAGGAAGCAGACGACGGGAACCAGAGCAGCTGGGATCCCACTACCCACTTATTAATTTACCCACGGACCCCACGGAATCACTGATCCCATACTTCTCCTGACCTCTCTCTTCGGGGACCGCACACCACAGTGCTGGCTTCGGTCCTGCTCACCGCCACGCTGAGCGACGGGACGGCGCGCTGGACGAAGCACGGACCACGTGGCACGCGACCGGACGCAGTCTATGTTAAGTTCTCTTTTAAATTAGCTCCCAACTTGATATCAGGAATAAACGAATCCACGCTCTCTTATAACTTCTAATTAACTTATTTAATTAATTATTTAATCATATTTTTAATAATCGGCCTAACCTATTTTTCTAAATTTAATTCTTAACTCTGTAATACCATTTTTAATTAGATAATATATTTATAAAGTTTACATCTTTTATTTTCATTTATTCACATTTATATATACATTTTTTTTATAACGTAACAATGACGCCCAACGGGTTAAAATATTCCTGGTATTAAGTTTGTCTGGTGGTGTGGAAATGGTCCCGTGTCTTTTAAATGTATGTGTTGTGAATTGTGTGATGTTGTTAATTTATGTTCTCTCTAAACATATTAACAAACCAAGTACAATTCATGTTAAAATGTAGTTAAAATTTTAAATTTTAAATCATTAAAATATTAAATTAAAAATGCAAAATCATAAAGTGTTGAAATGTAGTCGAAATTTTAATTAATACATCGTATAAGTGAATTGTGATAAAAATGAATAATGTAAGTATTGAATATAATAAAATAGTATAATAAAAGTTTCAATTATGATATCATAAAATATTCAATCATAAGAATGAATGATAAGTGATAAGTGTTATATAACTCGTAATCTTTGTACTTGGGTTGTTTGTTCACTTTTTTTCCGAATACCCTCTGTATCGGATACTTTTGTGTTTACTTGTTGTTATCTATTGTGTATTATTTTGTATTATCTCTGGGGTTTGTTTCAATAAGGACTCACTATGACACGTAATATTAAATTTTCATCTTTGCTTAAAGTCGTGTTAGTGTATAACGTATTTCACATTTTTTTTACATTAAACGGTAACGTTAGCATATGACGTATTATTAGATTTGAATAGTAAAAATGTTAGGTGTTATATTATGTTAGGCATATGCCAGATTTTATTTGTTTTAACACATTTTTTTTTTATTTAATTAATATTAAAGACCTGAAAATAATAGGTAGCTTTAGTAGACAATTATAATATTAATAACGTTATTTTTTTTCAAAATTCACACTATGTATTCCATTTTGAGACGGGTGATGATCTCTAAAGCGTGCATATACAATAGGTACATGACATGGATTGTTGTGTTATGGTACATATCTTATGTACTGATTATGTATTTAGGGTACAAGTCGTTCCACTGAGCAATGACTTTTGTGCCAATTATGTATTTTGGTAATATATTTGAGTTATTCCACTGAGCAATAACTCGAGTACATCTCTTTATTGTACTTTTATATTATTTTAAGCCTACGCCATAAGTTATTAACTCTAATATAGCTTATCTAATTCCGGGACGGGTGGCGATTCCACATATTTATATTATTATAGTATATGCACACATGCTAAAAGCCTTCATCGGGAATACTATTTGGCATATTTAGTTTAATATAATTTTTCGGTTTATAGTAGCTGTTTGAGTGTGTGTCCATAGTAGACCATATCTCTGTGTGTCAGGGCGTTGTTGTGTAGTACAGATAACGCACGCTGCTTGTGAGAATTTGGATGATGATGAATGTGAGTGACGTATGATCGGATACGCTGTCTACATCTCGTAGCGCAGCGTAGCAGTGAAGCTAAATTTTTTTTTTTTTTTAATGTAGCGTAGCACTTTTGTGATCGGCTACGGATGAGTTAACAATTCTTATCTTGTTATTGAGAAGTAGAATCAGTAGCGTTGATTTTTTTTTTCTCTTTCTCTCGAGCGCTGTGCCAGAGTTTCTTCTCGCGTTACCTTCTTCAGAATTTTGCCAGAGAAGCAAAATTCTTCTCTGACGGGGGGGGTATTGTAACATATATATTATGTTACATAGATTTTATTCGTTTTTTAATACTAAATTCATATTCCGCGCGCGAATTTCTTCATTCGCCTACTCGATCACTATTGGCCAAGACATATTACGACGTCACGATATGTGAAGCGTCTTGGAATCGAGTCGTGCCGCTTACGGACCGGTCGATCGTTCTTTTTCTGCCGGAGAGTGCTGAGAAGCGCACACGCGCCGCGTTATATTTTAGTGGGGTCCCAGGCGTTGCCGTCGTGGTCGGTGCGGTGCTAATCCTGGGCGTGGCCGAGTAGCTGTGGACGGGGTCCAGTAGGAAGCAGACGACGGGAACCAGAGCAGCTGGGATCCCACTACCCACTTATTAATTTACCCACGGACCCCACGGAATCACTGATCCCATACTTCTCCTGACCTCTCTCTTCGGGGACCGCACACCACAGTGCTGGCTTCGGTCCTGCTCACCGCCACGCTGAGCGACGGGACGGCGCGCTGGACGAAGCACGGACCACGTGGCACGCGACCGGACGCAGTCTATGTTAAGTTCTCTTTTAAATTAGCTCCCAACTTGATATCAGGAATAATCGAATCCACGCTCTCTTACAACCTTAATTAGCTAATTTAAATAAATTTTCTCATATTTTTAATAGTCGGACCCCAACCTGTTTTCCAAATTTAACTTAACTTTTAATGTACAACATTTTTATTTCATAATATAACTATAACAATTTTATATCTTTTATTTTCATTTATTCACATTTATTTCATTTTTTTTTTTAAGCGTAACACTATAACCTATCAAACATACAGAATTTACCTCTTTATATTAATAATTATTATTAGTTGCGATGACTCAATTTCAAACTACCAAGGAAGTCCGTCTCACAACGAAGAAATTGTAAATGTTTGGATTTTCTAAGCGTCACAACTTCGTCTTAGACGCATAATATTTCGCTGTATTTGTAACCCGAAGGCCGGTGAATCAGAAAACATAAGCTGTCGGTTATGGATGCCACAACAATAATACATACAAATTATTTGATTTGTATTATAATTACTATTAGGAAACATGATTGGCTCATTCTGGGAAGAATATATTTTGTGGTAAAATGTAAATATGTCAATGGCGCCAGATATTGACTCAGCGTCTATTACTTGTCATCTTTATCAATTTATAAACATTTCAGAGAATTTACTCTCGAGTCAAGAAACATTTTATATGTCCCCAGAGTCCCGGATCTGCAGGGAACATTAACACCTCACAAACAGGCAGGCCCCGGTAAGTCCAGATTCTTCTAATTAGGGATGCTCTCATACCCAATCCACCACATACCCAATTCTGAACATAATTATCATTCCTACGAACGAGAGCCGAATATATCAATGGTGGAATTCAAACCAATTAATATAGGCAGATCCCCAAGCTCCTGATTGTCCACCATTTTTTATAACCTATTCTAAATTATTTCTATGCCTACGTCACCCGGTAATTCCCAAAGCTGTCCTGTATATAACCTGTCACCAACGGAAGATGATCGTCCTCCCACCTGGGACTTTAGGACTTACTTTGCACGAAGATCTTCGTGCAGTGGCCGGTCAGTGTTGGGTGTGTTTGGCAAGGGATCGGTCATGGCGCTTATTTAGAAAGGCCTAAGTTCAGCAGTAGACGGATAGTGAGTAAAAAAAAGTAAAAGTATCAACCCTTATATGTCCCACTGCTGGGCACGGGTCTCCTTCCTTGAAATCAGGCGAGGAGGGTAATGGGCCAATAGTCCACCTTTACATACCTTCAAAGACTTTCAATCTCATCAGGGATGCAGGTTTCCTCACGATATTTTCCTTCACCGGTGAGCGAACGATGGTCTCGTGTGCACTTAGAAATTTAGAAAAACCCATTTCAAGGCACACACGGACTGGTCAGGATCGAACCCGGAACCCCTCGCGTAAGAGGCCGAGTCCGTCCACCACTGGACCACCGTCGCTTAATCGGATAATGAGTAATTACACACAATATGGAAGATTTTATTCGACTCACTTGAACTTAGTTTATGTGAGATAACCATAAGCTTCTTAAGCGTATTGTCTCTCCATATCAAAATAAACGATATCGTAACTTCATAAGATATTTTTTTACAAATAGAAAAAAAGCTTTGTCATTGGCAACTGACAATCTTAAAGACTTGCAAGAGCGGGATTTATTTCCTGATGCTTAAAGCTTGAGATCAACTTACACTGCAACAATGTAAGGGACTTTATCTCACCTTGATAAAATGGATGTATCAACGAAATATGAATCAAAGACAGATAGCTTTCGTGACCTTATTACTTGGAGGTCATCGTCTCCACTGTTGGATATAAGCCTCCCTCAAGGATGATCATTTTTTTGTCGGAGATTTTTAGAAATGCTTTGCGCATTCACCCGGAGGTGGATCGTCCGGCGATAGATGGAACTCCCAGCTTCCAACGCCAGCGCTGGTATACCGTACTAAAACAAGCAAGTTGCAATCAGCCGCTTGAAGGAGAGATTCCCAGATAAGTAAAATAGGCCACAACTAGACTGGTCATTTTTTTGATGTCACAGTGGAAATCCTTTTCCAGCTTACCAGGGCCTCGGGTAGGCACACAGTGTTGGGACTCGCATTGGGGTGCACTACCCCGCTAAAAAAACTGCGTGCACCTTCAGCCGTTTTCTGAGACCCGGACCCGCAGGCGACAGGAACCCTCAGCGACAGACTGGCCCGGGCAAGACCACATTCTTCAGATGTAGGACTGCCCGACCTCTACTAAGCAGTTCCCACGACGTGGTGTCTAGCGGGGCCCGGGTATCCATCTCGAGCCCGACGCGAACACAGTGACGTTATTGAAAGCGCATTAAGTAGCGCCTCCAACGCACCGCCTTTTCTCAACCTAACTTGTCCTGTGCTGACCGTATCTAGCGGCTGAAAACATATTTTAGTAATGGTAAATATTAGTAACTAAAAGGGGTATAAAAAGTTGTTTTTAAATCTCATTTTGGTTATGAGTGTTTTAATGAAACAACTATTATTACAGCTCCGATTTAGCTTTAAGGTCTTTTGGCTACAGCCTAGGACATTTAGAAAAAAAATATTAAGCTTGTGTACTCTTGCATCTTATAAAGCTTGACAGAATATGGTAATATCTTTGTTTAATGGTTTTAATTTTTTTTTGATAGAAGTTCGCTTCGCCAATCTTGTC
Source organism: Lycaena phlaeas (assembly GCA_905333005.2). NCBI lineage: Eukaryota > Metazoa > Arthropoda > Insecta > Lepidoptera > Lycaenidae > Lycaena > Lycaena phlaeas. Next base: position 6,525,515 of record HG995171.1, read on the forward strand.
AATGACCCCCTTCATAAATAGCAGCAAAGCGGGTACTCGCTCAACGGTGTCTCCTTTCTCGCGGTGATGAGGCACTCGAAGCCTGTTGTCTCGCGGTACCAACGTGCTTAACCTGTCGATGTTCGGTTGTCAGGTGTTGCTCATTACAGATCCCTTGTGCTCTCTGTAACAAAGAATAACAAATTTTATAATGAGTAAAATTCGCTTGAACATTTGAAAACAATATGAGCGAAGATGTTTGTGCTGATTCGAACCTCAAAGTATTTAGGCTTGGCCTGACCCCTGAAAGTTCGTACAGTTTGCACGTTGTAAATTTTTTTGCCTTAAAACCACTGTGAAGAAATTGCATGGCTGGTACCATATAAAGTCTTTGAGAAGCATTTTGTTTTCCAAGTCACTTTACGCTAGTGCTTTGTGAACTATGACAAAATAGTTAAATACTACTTATGTATGATTTCAAGAAGAAGAGCAATGTTAAGAAGTTTTGTACAAAGATCAATAACTATTATAGCTTCATCATCACGTAATAAAGCTATCCTTTACAAGTACAGAATATAATATTATTCCATATATTCTTAGGTAGTTTATAGAGAAAATAACGCCTCTTGAGTATTAATAAGGCCTATGGTCAATATCGAGCTGGTGGTGATGATATTATTACTAAACTTTAACTATGGAATCTTCCAGATAGGCAGTTGAGTCACCCCAACTTCTCCTTAAATATTGATCATTAATTGATATAACTTAGCTTGTAAACTAATCCTACTTATATTATAAACGCGAAAATTTGTAAGTATGGATGTTTGTTATTCTTTCATGTAAAAGCTACTGAATGGATTTTAATGAAACTTTACAATAATATAACTTATACATCAGAATAACACAAAGGCTATAATTTTTCCCCGTACTCCCTTGGGAATGGGAATTACGCGGGTGAAACCGCGGGGCGCTCCTAGTAAGCAATATACCAAAAAAGAATACGGTAGTTTGCGTATGCATAATATAAGCTCCTGCTAATTTTCTTAAAATTCTAATAATATAAACGCAAGTTCGTCACGAAGTTTCTCTTGACCCGACTTCATAAGTTAATAATTATTTAAATTGTAATTATCTGAACTAAACCTTTTTATATTTGATATATTATAACAAGGTCAACCTGTAAAATAAATATCAACCCTTATATCTTCCACTGCTGGGAACGGGTCTCCTCGAAATAAGATAAGAAAGGTATTGAGCAATGTTACACCGATTCGCCGCGCTGGTCCAATGCGGGTTGGTGAACTTCACACGCCTTCAGAGACTTTCAATCTCATCAGGCGTGCAGCAGTGCTATTCTGTAAGAACAATTTCGTATCTCGACAGCGGAAACCGCGGTGAGATAGCAAATTCATATTCTTTAAAACTCGATAGTCCCGGCAGCGTCTCACTTGTGAGTGTAGCGACGAGACGAACTCTGTTAGATTGTTGACATTATTAGTATGAATTCGGTATTCCGTAAGGGGTCTTACCGCTAACCTAATCAAGGTCAAGTGAGTTTGCTTCCGAAATGAGTGTGAAGTGAGCGCTATGATTTAGGTGAAGCTCGATATCGAAATGGTTTGTTACAGAATGGCACTACATGTATCCTCATTATATTTTCCCGTCTCTCGTGTTCAGGTGTACTGAAATTTAGTAAAACCCATTTCAAGGCACCACAGGGGGTCAGGTTCGAACCCGGACCTGTTACTCCAGGTACTCCATACCACTAGTCTAGACCATCGTCACTCATTGTGAAAAAACTCTACGTCACTCACTGTCAAAAAATTTGTAGAGTGCCTTACAATAGATGCTTTAAAACATATATACTTAATTTAAAATGTGTTAGTTATTTTGAAATGGGTTTAAGTCCAAATACGGTGGGTTTGATAAAATATATATATATATATATATATATATATATATAATATTTTAATATTATTTTATCGAAATATTATAATATATCACTCATTCGCCTATATTTGACCTCAAATTGTAACCTTAAACAGTGCAATATTTAGACTCAAAACTAATTAGTACGAGGACAAAATATAAATAAAATTCTGACATCCAGTCATCATTAATTCGTCATTCCATAAAATATTGCTCAACATTTTGTAAATACATATTGAATTCTACTAAATAAAAACGTAGGACGTACCTAAGAAACTACGAATACTAATACGGCTTATTGATTTTCCGAAAATTCAGATACTTTACATTAACCGTGGTCATGTTAGTAATAAAATGTCACCCCACCCGTGGTTCAGGCCTTGTCGTGGCGGTGGGGCTCAGTAGCCCAGGGTGACTCCAACACCTTGGGCGAAGCGAATTGAGCCGAGGGGGCTCTATGTACCCCTCTTATAAGAAGAGGGGGCAAAAGAGCAGGGGATAAGGGGCGAGAACGTATAAAGTGGGATACAAAAACATGCAAACAGAAGCAGATTCTGCATGTCTATCCAGAATTCAACCGTTGGTTATCTAACCAATAAGTATTTTATTCTATTCTATTCATTTAGCGTTTGTGTCACTTGTCCAAGGGGGCAGATCAAAATAAGACCTAATTCTGTATTATCAATGATGATTAAGCTCTTCTGCGACACCGTCTGAATCAAATAAGATCCTTGATTTTTTTGGCTATTTTCTTGACTATTTTTTTTACATATTTTAAGTTAGTATACAATTTCTTACCTACGAAATTGGTTTTTTTCATCCTTAGTCCAAAGTTTCTTCAACTTTATTCCGCACTTTAAAAGTTTCTGTTTAAGATCCGGGCATTACCATATATTTTTATTACTCATTTAATTCACATCGTTATTATAAATGACTGCCACAAATGCGAATAAAGAGACACAAGAATAACTGTATAGGCGCCAAGCCCAACTTGACCGGTTAATTTTATTCAAGTAATTCCGTGAAGAGAGTAACAATGATACTTCAATTTACATCTCACATTCAATGTTAATATTTACATGATGCATTTAATCTGAACAATCCCTTGGGTAAAAGTGAAAATAATGGACCGGAATGAATAAACTTTCAAAAAGAAGTATTTTTTTATGGAAGAATATTTTTTTAAATTGATTAGTTAATTATAGGATAAACTTTTAAAAAGAAAAAGCAATTTTTACACGGAAAAACTTTAAAATTGATTATTTAATATTATGTGGCCTTTGTCATCCAGCCTATCTGGCCTAATTGAGTAATTACTATTAGTTTCTAAGGTACGTTAGAACATACATGTTAAAAAACATAAAAAAATTACACAGCTGCTTCAAAAGAAAAGCTGCTTCAAAGAAATAATCGGGATGTCCATGCTAAGCAGACACAAGCGCTCCAGTACTAGAATGAATAAAAAAAAAATCATTTTGCTCTTTTTAGTACTACGTACCTACTACGCTAAATAAATATATTGTATTCCTGACTTGTTTTAGTGGCTACGCCTAACTTTATCATTTTAACAATGTTCATTTCTATTGCCGCAGAAATATATTTATTATTATGCTGTGTGAATTTGTTGCACAGGTCAGATAGTATAACTTAAAATCTAACTGAATCAAGGTTATCCAAATCTCACAGGAATATCTGATACAATTTTCTCTGGTACCGAGGATATCCGATGCACACCGGACGCAGGAAACAAACCGCATCGTGCGGTATTTGACAATGTGCACTCAGCTATAAAGCTTTCAAAATTCACAACCATAGTTTATATTTAGAAGATAAATTTAAGAATGTAATTCTAGAATTTCTTGGAATAGTAAATTGATCATGGTCTAGGGCTAGGGCATGGGCTAGGACCCATTGAGATCCAGGTTCGATCCTAGCTTGTCTACACTAATATTATAAACAGGAAAGCTTTGTTTGTTTGGTTGTAATGAATAGGCTCAAAAAGTACTGGACCGATTTCAAAAATTCTTTCACCATTCGAAAGCTACATTATCCACGAGTAACATAGGCTAAATTTTATTCTGGAAAAAATAGGGTTCCGTAAGATATTTGGGTTTTTCGGACACAAAGTGTAAAAAATCAACCAGAAAAGTTACTTATTTTGCGTACTAAGATCCCGTTGTAAATCTTAGTTAACGCAGGCGAAGATGCGGACAACAGCTAGTGTGCATATAAAATGGAATTTTCTGAATTTCCCTGTCCACCTTAACATAAAAATATCATCATAAATTTGCATACCCGATAAGATTTAAAGTCTTTGTAGGTATGAAGGTTCATCCCGCATTTGGAATTGGTTACAACTATTGCACAACGCCTTCCTCACCTCATTTCGATGAGCACTAGCGGTAGGACAATTATTATCAAGATTTGGATTACCAACTTTTAATAATTATTGTCCTACTGCTATTAAATTTATCATTATTAATTTATGATAATTATTAATTATGATGCAAAATTGATGCAAAGATCACCACGATATTTTAAGGTCATTTCAATGAGCAAAACTTATCGTGTTATCTATCAATTTCTATAATTATTGATGATATTAATATATGCATATAGATACATAATAATATGGGTTTTGATGGCCTAACAGTGAGATCTGAGAAAGAGAAGCCATACAGAGTAGCGCTAAGACGGCTACGTTATGAATGAGTTTACTTTCCCGTAAGAAGTTATAACTTCAATAACGAAAGGATATGATGATATACCTAACCTTTGACGACCTCTGTGGCTCAATGGTTAGCGCGTTAGCATTCAAGCCGGAGGTTGCGGGTTCGAATCCTGCCAGGGAACAAAAAAGTCTTCTGTGTTCCTGGGTCATGGATGTGTATTAAATATGTGTAAGTATTATATAATAAAAATCTTAAATATGAATATTAATGTAAAAAGTATTAAATATATGTATTTCCGTTGTCTGGTACCCGTAACACAAGTCTCTTCGTATTCGAAGACTTACCACGGGACCAGACTACTTGGTGTTAAAAGCGTCCATAGATATTATTATATAACCTAATATTTAGTGTATCAATAGCACAAAATGTACGACAATTATTATTTTAATTAAAGGCGACATCAGTTCGTCTAATGCTGGAGCATGCATCGACATTTCGTCTAATGCTAGAGATTACAATTTCTTACTTACAATCTCAATGTTATGCTAATTAAGGATTCCAAATATGTTTTGTTAATAGGGAATCTCCCCCAATATTTATCAACATTTTCCCGAAACCGCGGGCTGCGCTGCGTTCTGCTGCAAACAGCTGATAAGCACGTAGCGTGGCCACAGCGTACCGTGCCTCACGAAATAAATGCGTGATTTATGATTTTAGTGCATAAAACCATGGATATTTGTGTTCAAACAGAACTATTAAAACTCAACATTTGACTATGGTTTTCATTACACCTGAAAATGACTGATGAAGTTTGACAGCTGAAGTGTTTGTGATTCAAATGGGTGATCCAATTTAGATACGGTTTTTTTACATGATTTTTTGCGGTAATTCTTAGACTTGTGTTATTAAGATCGCTTCAGTCATTTCAAGGTTTTGAGTACTTTGTATTATTGCGTTGATTTTTAAAGTGAAACTTCTTTAGAATCGTTTGGATTTCAAACCGCATTGCACACTATTTAATACTTGCTTGTATTTGAGGATTTAACGTGTGTTTCACTTCCATCGTGTGTTAATCGCACACACAGCTTTTTTTTAAGCACAAACTTTCTTACACACGCTTTTAAAATTTTGGTTTCTACATATTTGCATTTTCACTAATACCGTCTAAGCAAATTAAAACATTTTATCGAGTTTTTTCATGACTTGATCTAGCTCGGTGTATCCAATAAAACTTATTTAATAATATTAAGAGAGAAATTGAAAATGATGATAGAAATTATTGGATTTTACTATCAAATTTACGCTGATGACACATTTTATAAAGACAAAGTGATATCATGAAGTGAAACGATAATTATTAACAAAAAAAAGCCCTTTTAAAACGTAAAAAAAATAAGAAAACCTTTTATTTTTGTTCGTTTTTATAAAACACCTCAAAATTTGTGGTACAATAAAATTATAATAATATGTATAGGTTTTATAGCTTACTGGTTATCCCATAAAACTACCGATTCGGCTCATAATATTGTTATAGCTTCCGCATAACAGACATAATATGTATCTCAATATGGTATATGAATAAAAAATATCGTCTTAAAGTATGCATACATGCATAGGTACTGTATATTATACAGTATGCATCTTCTGGACATATCTTTAGAACCACCGTACCAAATTAGATATTTCTTTTTTCGTTGTCGTTTTTGTTTTTTGAGCATTGTGTTGTTTGGGCATTCATTTCGGGCAAGGACAGGACGTTTTCGAGGCTCACCTTATAATATATTATCATATTATGTGATATAATATAAGCCAATTTAATTTTTAAATATGTGTAATTCTTCTGTGCATGCGCATGTTACTGAACTATTTTGTGTTTATTAAAGTGGATTCAAGAATGATTTAGATTTAGAATTCGATCGACCACAAAATGTCACTGATTAAGGTGTGTCGGGTCCTCTAGTGGTTATTTGTTTTTATATATGGCATTATATATAATAATATATCACGCCTACAAAGAGATTTCTGATAAGCTTATAAGGACATAGATCCTTATAAAGTCGCAGTAAATTCGATTAGTCTTCCTTTATTAGTATTTGACCCTTGCATTTATCAAAATGGCCCATCGTGTCACTATTATCATCCGAAGATGATATGACGTGATAAAAATAATCATGTATATAAATAAACTTAATATTCTTTATTTGAAAAATTATCGTAGTTTGAAATCGCAAGTGACTCAAGTTTAAGTGGAATGTGGAGATATAAAACGCTAGTTTTAGCATGAATAATTAATATAATACCAGGAAGGGCTGTGTGTATGATAATAATTATAAATACTGTGTATTTTTACACTAGTCCAGTCACATATAATACTTTTTATCTGTCACATCAAATGAATAGTTATGACAATAATTGTAGGTGGTGAATTATTGTACATAATATGTATGTTTATATTTACAGAAGATCATATAATTATCGTCGTCAGCAAAACAACATTTCCCGCTGAGTTCATGTGAAATAATCAGCAAGATATAGGCAGTTTCCCTTTAATTTCCCTTTTGTAAAGTCGCGGCTGCAGCTTGACTTGAAAATGCAATGGAGACTTGCGTTTTCTTGCAAAGCGAAGCTTGAGAAACATGCGTAGACTCTACGCCGCGGAGGAGATGGGTTCTAACTTCAAGTCAATAATGATATGTGAAATAATAAAGAGATTTATATTTATGTAGAAGAAAACGATCACGACATTCATTAATACAAAAAACTTGATTAAAATGCCTAGTGCATTTTAATCAAGTTTGAAGGGCCCCGCGATTAATGTGACTCTATAATACTATTTAGACGTCTTAATAAATATCACAATAGTTCTTTATGATTTGTTAAGGAACCCCATTTTGCTAATGTCCAGTGCCCAAATTGAGTAAACAGCAATGAGAAAATCATACTTAGCTTTCGGACTGACATACCCGTCTTTCTCATTGGGTAGACTGGGTAACTGCCCAGGGCCCCACTATCCATGGGGCCCCCTTAATTATACCAGAATATGATCTAGTGATAATTTTAGAAAGGTAAACAATGATTTCTGATAGAATACTTAGTAGTGCCCTAATTACTATGGTTCTAGTCTAAAATTTACCTTTGTGCCTAGGCCCCCGATAGGTTAAAGGGGGCCTATATTTGACATAATAATAAATCTCAAATAACAACTACTCACATGTTACAAATCAATAAATGATATATAGGTCTACGATACACGATACGTACAAAGAACAAAGAGTGTCTAACAGTACCTGATATAGAGGTGCAAAGCGTGATATTAAATGTTTATAATATATCAATGCCTGTACAAATGTCTGTCCTCAAAATTTAATCAAGTTAACACTATGACTAAACACTAATACGACAGTATGGAACGGTATTCGACGTTAATGAATATCTCTTAAGGTGAGTACAGATAGTTTATTAATTGTATAATTAATAATTTTCAAATTGAAAAAATTGACTTTGTCTTTGACAAACTTTTAACACATTTTTGACACATTTGACTACTGGTTCTAATCATCAAAAAGCCGGACAAGTGTGAGTCCATATTGTGCGCTGAGGGTCCGGAAAACATGTTGAAAACATATTACAATGGATTAACGGTTTCGAGATTTCATTTTCCTTTACTTTCGTTAACATACTTATGTTGATACACCATATCTTACTTACTTTCGTTAACATACTTATATTGATACACCATATCTTACTTACTTTTGTTAACATACTTATGTTGATACCTGCTTATCAAATTTCACGATTCCACACGACGGTCAACGGAGTGATGAACGGAGCGATTGATATTGAGGCATGTCTAAAATCTGTATATAGGCCTCAAGCTCAAGGAAAGGATTTCAAATTTTATTTTATTTAATCTTAGTATTTTGACATAATATCTCTTCATAAGCATCATCATCAGACCTTATCTGTTCGTATATTTTCCACTGCTAAATGTACCTTCCTCCATTGAAGACCATCGATCTACTATTCCAACCGTGTACAATGCGAGATCGGCTACTGCATGGAGATCGTCTGAAGGTATACAGAGACATCTATAAAGAAACTTTTTAAAGGAAACTTTAATATTTTACTCTTTCGAAATTCTCGTGGATTCTGCTTAAGATGATTTTAATTAAAAAATCTTAAAACTCCGTATTTCTATCAAATCCTTGCCTGTCGTTGGGTCGATCAAATGTCACACAATACAATCACAAAGGTTGCAGCAAGATTTATATATTACCTTAAAATATTACCGTTTGTTTTTTTTTTTGTTTACAAAGTAACAATAATATTATGTTGCATTTTAATATCAAAATTGAAAACTAGTTCAGATTTTTAAGATTATAATCAAAAGCGAATTCAACCAATAAATGAGAAAACAAAAAATCTAATAAGCCGCGAAAAATCCGTACTTAAATGTTCTACATAAATACCTATTGTGAAAATCGCGTACACATTAGCAAGCAATAAACATACAAAACATAGATTCGTATAATTATTTATAAATTGATTAATATCACACATGTAAATAAGGCTTTAAACGGTTACATTCGCGCCATATTTTACGACAAAGTAAATTTGTCGACGGCCCCTTCATCAATCAATCTCACCAGCTCTTAAGCGGTTGAATTACTTTTATATCAGCAGATCTTTTTGAGATGCCTTAAATGCCTCGCAGTTCAATTTCGAGAACTGATAAAGTTTTAGGCTTGCGTAATATATTCAGGATATCTAATTATGTTATGTACATCATCATGTCATCATCTTCATCTCTACATGCTACTAATAGCGCCCATCCTTCGTATTTCTCATTCCCGGTGGAAGTTCGGGAATTATATGTTATTCTGACGTAATAAACCACATTACTATAAAGTTTCATAAAAATACATCCTGTTGTTTTTACGTGAAAGAGATACAAATAGACATGCATCTATATATGTATACATTCTTACAAAATTTTCCGTTTATAATATTATTAGTATAAGTAAAATAAATAAAAGCCTTTTATGATGGTCTGTTTGTGCATAGATACTTTCGAAACTACTCAACGGATCCTAGTTTCCTACGTACGGTAAATCAAATATTGTTCGATTTTAAATTATATTGATTATTTTCATTACTAAAATTATTTAAAATGGGATATTTCCCTTTTTTTTTAACGGAGCTCGATATTTCGCATGTCTACAAATGTCTTGTTCACGTGACTCAACTCTGAATTCGACCAACACTTTTGCTACCTAGAAAGGAATGTTTTATTTCTCTAACATAAAACAACTATGTTTTGTTTTACTTTGACACTTCATCATCATCATCATCATCAACATTTATCAGTCCACTGCTGAACATAGGCCATCTCTCAATGAACGCTTACTTAATATTAATCTTATGTAGACGAATTTCTAATATTTATTACTAGACACTCTAACTTTTCTTTATAATGCACATAGTACATAAAACAACTTCCCCTTTTTCAAAATCTTTACATAGTATAAAAGTCACTACCCGCTGTATGTAGGTATTCTTGGTCTTTAAAAGTAAGGAAGGCTTATAATAATTATGTATAATAGATACAGATACACAATATAGAAGAGCAACACCGATAATATCCTAAATATTACTTAACGCAGACGAAGCTGCAGGTAACAGCTAGTTGGTCTGTAAAATACAAAAATAATTAATTAATTCAGACTGGTACTTTAAGTTGTAGGCAAATTAAAACATACGGTTTAGCTCTTAATACTAAATACAATAATAATAATAATAATCTTTGGACGCTTTTTACACTACGCCAATCTCGTGCCGTAGTACTCGAAGTACTACTTGAAGTATATAATATACATAATTTTTATTATGATATTATAATACACATCCAGGACTCAGAAACACACAAAAATTTTTGTTCCGTGGCGGGATTCGAACCTGCTACCTCCGGCTTGAGCACCAACTCGCTATGCATTGAGCCTCAGAGATAATCTTATATAATACCAGTTAAAAAACAATTTCACATAACGATGGATGGACTTATCTCATGAAATTTATAAAAGAAATAGAAGAGAATCGTATTACGTAGATCCTGGCTCCTGTACATACAGTACCTTTTTTTTACATCTTTTATTGATAATAAGAATTATTTCAACTAGTCTATTACCTAGATAGTAATAACATTTACCCGCCCAACTTATTTGCTGATCGTAAATCAAACTTTGTTTTAAAACTTAGATCCAAGTTATACAACTAGTTCCAAATTAAGTTTAGCTTTAAGATAACAAAAGCAAAGATTGTTCAGCAAAATCTGTAGAATGCAATCAAATTCACGCCTAAACATTATTAACTTCTTCATTCAATTAACTAGCGAAAATCTAATTTGTAACTTATTTTATGCCCGTAGTAATAGTTAATGTTACAACTAAGTCATAAGATTTAAGTAAACTCTTATTAGCTTCTTCTGGATCGGCCTTGTCTTTAATATTTTGTATTGTATAGCGTCATTTTTTCATGTTAGTTGATAAGCAAAATGTACAAGCCAGCGTACATGTACCAAGCGATTTATAATGATGTAAAATTGTCATTAAATAATAAAACAAATAGATTCTCAGACATCTCTGAGACGGTTAGATCGATTTATATGGGACCTTCACTGACAGATAGCTGATGGAACAAAGACTAGCTTAAGCTAAAAAAATAATCATTATAAATTCGGATACATCCGTAAATATTAGTATCACCGACACTATCATCTCATGTATTATAGGATATCTTACACAAGCTGATAGAATATAAACCACATGTATTATTTGAGTAACGTCAGCTCTGGAAAAACCGACCTGAGCACTACTATTAAAGATAATTCTAATCCTACTACCCTATATTAAAGATACAACACCTTGGGAGTAAGACATGCACTCTTTAAATTTTACAGACAATTACAACAGTATATTAAGAGTACATTTTTTAGCTTTACAAAAACCTTTCTATAAAGCTTATTCGTTTATTAATCTAAAAACTTATAGCTTTAAGTATCTTTATGGCTTTAAGTAGCGATATTTATTGAAAACAATATTCCTTTGAAAACTAATTTTCCAAATCGAATAAAAGCCTCATAATATGGAATGTAGATTATTTGAAGACAGGATACAAATGAGTTCCTAATAATTAATGTCTTGTGCTATCTCGGGGCGTGAAATCATGGCGTCTGACACATCCAATTAACACCGCATCCGGACTAGGACTGGCGTCAGTATAGCCAGATGGTTCAGTGCTTTGATTTCTTCAAAGGGCTTGCTTATTAATTTTAAGTTTCACTAAATGTCTAGTGTAATGCATTAACCGTATACTATAATTTAATGTATTAAGCAATGTGGTATTTAGTGTATGTGTGTGCTCTGAGTATTTTGTGTTTGTTGTTATTGTTTTGATAACATGCGAGCACATGATATATTGGGTATGAAATTGGCTTTTTGTGTGGTTGTAGCATAAAGCGCGTTTTTCCCTTCTAGACAAGTGGCAAACGCTTCGATTCTATGCAGTTGCGTTTTACGCTAACTCCATAGGATAGCCGATAATATTTCTTGTTTTTTTTAGTGCCATTCTCATACAATAAGTATTCTATTCTATTATATTTGTTTAGCATTTATGCCACTTGCCTATAAGGGACGAAGTACATACGTTTTGGGTCCTTATTACAAACAAAACTATGTACTTTAAGTATGTGTCTGAATAAACGTTTATCAAGGATTTTGCAACAACTCTGTTGCGTTTTTTTTAGCGTTTATCGCAACTTAGCTTTGGAGCGTTTGCCACATGTCTAGAGGGGCAGGACTCCCTACACTTCCTGAACTAGTTTGAAATATTCTAAATAATAAAATACCTAACAATTAATAAGAACATTTCAGCATGTTTTATGAAAATTGGAAAAGCACTGGCAGAAGTTAAGGTTAACCATAAACATCATATCTTAAGACTTGTTATGTTTCTTTGTCAGTAATTATATTGCCTATCCATGGTTCTTTCTTCTCATGTACAGCAAAGCTGTTTCACTTAAGAAACAAGCAAGGTGGTACCCATGCAGCTAGAGTGGGGCGTAGCACATTTCTCCTACTAATAAATAAACCGGCATAGCAACGACAAGATGCGGCAAGTAAAACAAAATGAACAACAAAATTCTCGTCTAGACTAGTTTACTTTATTACAGAGATTCAAATTAAAATACGTTGAACTATTATAATTAGCAGACAAGGCCGTTTTAAGGTAACATTCCTTAAATACCGTCGATATCCTGTAACGAAGATGTTTAATTTAATTTTATTACATTGCTTTACCATAGTTTCGCAATATTACTAATTAAAATATATTTACATAATATAATAGGTAAGTATTAAATTAACCTGTGACAAAAACTAACGGTGGAAGGAGTGAGCTGTGCCCACTGTGCTACACGATGCCCGAGGGTTAGATAAAGTAACATCGTTTCGTAGCGGAAAGATACCGAAATTCGTCATCGCCTTCGAGTTATCAATGACAATTTCCTAGCCAATAAGATATAGACAATAATGATCAATAATCAATGGACCAATGATTTATCGCGACATAAGTCAATTTCATACATTTTATTCTTATCGAACTTCGTTATCGTTTTTTTTTTAACTTTGTCTAAGCTCCCTGTTCTGTTTAGGCTGCTTATTCATCAAGATATTATGTCCAAACGATAGCGATTTTATTTTTAAAGTGAAAATTTCTTTAGCAGCGTTGCGCACTTTTTTGTCATGGGTAAAATCTTCGATCAATAATTATACCCTAATATATAAAACATGTAATTATAACATCTAATATATAAAACATGATAATTATAAAACATGTTTTACTCGCGTCAAGACACGTGACGTGAACTTCGTAAGATCGAAAATTTTTCTGAGTGATAAACTTTTTAATGTAATAAAAATTGTCATGTTTGTGTGCGATTTCGCAATAAATAAATATTGTATTCTACCACATAAATGATAGTACTTTAATACTGATAATAAAAGAAATTCATGCAAAATTACATAACCATTCCAAAATATAAAAATGCACAACGTTAATATTCAAGTTTTAACTTCTGCCAGCACTCCCGGAGTGCGAGCCGTCGTTTTTTTATATATAGAATAGAGACAAACGGACGGAAACGGAGACGTATTATAAAATAATAGAAATTGGAACAGCTCAGTCTATTAGGTTTCGAAACAAAGCTTACACCTAAAATTACTTATCTTCAGAAAGTCCTCACTAAGTCTCAGACTGCTCGCTAGTGTCTATAGTAAATATGATTATTCGCACAAAGGCACGATTCGCTCCACAACTGAAGCCCATATTTGTCAATAATTTAAACCGACTATGAATTCGGTCTAGTACAAGACAAAGAGCTTTACTGGACTGAATTTCTGTACTGTTAATTAATGCTTAGTATGTTAAAGATGGTAGAAATTAAATATATACAGTCGAAAATTATTTTCGTGTATTTTATGTAACTTATATTACCTACTATACCTACATACTACAACTAAATCTACATACCAAATTTATTATAATTATTTTCATTTGAGTCAATTTAAGTTTTATATATAAAATATTTTTTCTTTGATTTTCAATTTTTCAGGAATTAATTTCTTCTACGTGAATATTGTTTTCTAAATGATATTTAATGGTGATAATTGTCTCGGCGTTCATCGACGGAGGCCTATGTTCAGCAGTGGACGGATAGCTTACGGTTATTATGCTAATATATAGGCCATGAAAGCGCCAAAATAGATTCCGAAGATCTTATTTTCTAAATGATTGAATAATCACTATTTAAATTTTAAAAAATACATAAAAATGTGCATACTTGAATCATTAAGTAAGCAATTAATTTTTTTAATGATTATTTAAGTCATTAAGATATACAAATAACTTAATTGAAAATGTTATCTGAACTTAATTATGATCATTATGATAAGCTACTGTAAGACATATCATAATACATATTATATGAATTGGCCCTCTAAAATCTACCTACGGGTCTAGTACCCACTTTAAAAGTATAGTTTTAGACGCCTACTTTTAGAGACGAGGTATTTGAATTTTATGGCAGTATACGTTCCATATGGGAAGACGATCTCCGCGCAGTGGCAGGTCCGTGTTGGATGCGAGTAGCAAGGGATCGGTCGTCTTGCTTTCATTGAGAGAGGCCTATCAGCAGTGGACGGAGAAAGGCTGATGATGATGATGATGATAATGATACGTTTCGAGTTATTACTAAGCTTAATTTACTTAGCAAAGTAAATTAAGTAAGTATAATGCGAAGAGTGAAATTTTTAATGATAATATATTTTAATACTAAATAAGTATCCTTTTTTTCTATTTATTTCGGAGATATATATACTATATTTATACTTCAAAATTTTCAAGAACGATAGTAATACAATCAAGTGAATTGGAAAAAAATCATATTATTTACTATCATAGTTTATTTTATATGATTAATTCTAATACTTAAATATTTTGTCTTTTTTGGCACGAAAGTAAATTGAGCTTTCTCATCCAAACTATAATAAATAGACGGAGATAGTATACATTTATTTTCAGGTCATAAATACTTTTTTTTTTAATTTGTATTTTAAGACGATAAGACGATATCTAAACGATCCATTTTTAATCATTCTCGCAAAAAAACCACACTTGTCACTTTCCTCGTTAAGAAAACATAAGGTTACAAAATATTCCTAACACACAAATATCCTTCATTATTTTTGATCCAAATATCTTTATTTTCCAAGAATCTCTGCCAAAATTTTGCATTTTACCACTATAAGCCACCACAACGACCAGTTAAAAGGATTGAAGTCGACGCTTTAGAATATATTGCGAATTACTGTTTAAAACATGTGCATAAAGAAATATTAACCTAAATTCCGAGGTAAGGACTTACGCAATGTTCGATTAGCACTTCGATAAGAAGGTCATTCACCTCCACTATAAAGCTCTGGTCCTTGCCTTATAACGGGACCATAATTTTAGGGCCACGCCGAACTGGACATCAAATCACGAATCATTGATTTGTACTTCGTAATTTGAAATTCATTGATCATAATTGCAAGATTACAGTACAATACAAAAAAGGTTTAATAATTTCACTCAAAAAATTTGATTTAAACTGTGAAATTTTAAACATTATTATATTTTGATTAGAATTTACTTGAAACTAATAAGTATTCAGTATCTATAATAACTAGCTGTTGGCTGCAACTTCACCTGCGTTAAATAAGATTTATAATAAGTAATAGCCTTACTCAATGCAAACGCTATCTAACACTAAATCCGACCAGTAAGTTCCTAAGCTTACCGCATTCAAACAAACAAACTCTTTAGTTTTAGTATCCTATTCTCTTCATATAGGTAATTATTAGATGTACTCTTAGAATTCCATTATATTAAGCTTTGTCGATATGATTCAAAAGTCAACTTACAGCTGATGGGAAGTGATCAAAGATAATCTGAATGATAAATAAGTCGAAGACTCCATAATGTACCAGAAGTGAATACGCTCATGAATTTTGAAGGAAAGAAAGAAAGAAAGAAAAACTTTATTGGAACACACACATGAGACTACAACAATATGGTTGAAATTGACTAAAAAGAACTACATCCATAAAATAAATAAATTACTCTTACAATTTGCGTAAAACTATCGTGTGTCTCAGGAATGCGCCAAAATGGTACTGGTAATGGTGATGGCACCAGCACTTCGTTCACGACACGTTCTTGCCAGATACAGAAAGATACAGAAATTATTGAACTACATTGATGAGGATTTCCGTGCCCATTTAAATTGGTGCTAAATAGCAAAAAAAAATAACATTTAATATATATAATACTATCAACATAATCATTAACCTATTTCCCATCCACCGTAACTGAAATTACCTCGTAAACTAGAGGACATCGAGTAGAATTTGGCGAACCAATTAGATGAATCTCCAATGAGATTAAACAAAACGTCAAGTGAATAGCATCGAGGAGAGAGATAGGAAATAGAGTTCTAATAATCTCTGTCTATCCTGCCAAATAATCTCCGATACCATCCAGCAAATAGCTTTATACCAGATGATTTATATCATCAATGAACGCCAAGACGACCGATCCCTTGCCACTCGCATCCTACGCGGACCTGCCACTGCACGGAGATCGTTTTCCCATCTTTTTAACGGCAGACCAATACTTCGTTTACTTAAATGCGGGCTCCACTCTTGAACCTTAATGGCCCATCGGCAATCCGTTCTTCTGAGTGACCAGCCCATTGCCACTTCAACGTGCTTATTCTGCGCGATGTATCGGTAACTTTAGTTCTCTGGCGGAGGTCTTCGTTTCGAATCATATCTGCCAAAGAAACACCCAGCATAGCTCGCTCCATAGCACGTTGAGCTACGGCAAACGGTTAATGGCCGACCAACACGATGATTTATATAAAACGATATAAAGATTATAATATAAGCGCGAGACCAGGTCGAGAGCGACCTCATACGTCACAAGGCCACGGAAGACATAGGTGCAAGTATTATAATAAACTGGTTTCTAAATGGCACATTTAGGCACGTTACCACCTGGTCTCGCATCTCATAAAGAGCTAAGCGATTATAAAGCGATGGAATAATATATGACGCATACTGTGAAATCTATACTGATGTGCGGTGTTGTAAGGCGCACCGCATCGATATTTAAAAATAACTTTAGCCTGAGCAACGATGGTCCAGTGGTAGGTGGACTCGGCCTCTCATGCGAGAGGTTCCGGGTTCGATCCTGACCCATCCGTGTGTCCATTAAAATGGGTTTTTCTAAATTTCTAAGCACACCTTAAGCACAAGACCATCGCTCGCTGACCGGTGAAGGAAAACATCGTGAGGAAACCTGCATGCCTGATGATATTGAAAGTCTTTGAAGGTATGTCAAGTTCACCAACACGCATTGGGCCAGCGAATCGGTGAACTATGTTCCATTACCCTCCTCGTCTGATTTCAAGTAGGAGACCCGTGCCCAGCAATAGGACATAATATAAGGGTTGATACTTTACTTTTTTGGAACGAAGTTCCTTATCGCGCGTTGTGAAAGGGGGCTAGACGGAAAAAATTCTTACGAAAAGTTGTCACCACACTTTTTGCTATAGTAAGCTATTGTAAGCTGTGCGGCGTGCGCATGTTTCTCTGTTTCTCTCTCTCTCTCTTATAGAAAGCAAGCCAGATATTTTCATTTCTATTTCGCATTGAACAGTGTGGTGTCGCGACGATTATTTTTGTTGAATGTATACAGGTTTTTTTTTTTAAATAATTAATTATTATTTATAAAAAAACCGGTATACACTTGGATGGAACTTCGTTCCCAGCTGTCCCTTGACACCTCTCAAGTTTTTACTTTTTTTAGTCTGTATAAGCCAATGCGAGCAAAGGCGCTGTCAACAGCTAGTGTATAATAAATCTCAATACAATGTGCATTATGACGTACTAGTCGTTTCTGGTGACCTTTTAATAAGCTTCTACCGTTATAAACTAACAAGATCTGACATTTGTGATGTATGCTAAAGTGCGTCAATTAAAATTACTCAGATGATGGCTAATTTATGAGTTATTTGCTGGTAATTAATGAAATTATCTGAATTAAACTACTTATTGTGAGATATGCGATATTAAATTCTGTAAATGATGCATATAATAATCTTAATGAACCGCGATAGATTGCGTAAAAGTTGTTTCACTATAATTACTGAAATTCTACTAAGCCTATGAAAACAATATAAAAATCTTCGTTTATTTATTTTATAACAAAAAAGTATATCAAGTTAAGAAATTTAACCCAACTTATCGTAATTATGACTTTTTTAATAGTAAGCTTATTAAAGCTGTAAGCTTAGATTATTTAGTATACTTAGATTTGTAGAGTACAGAGACAAGATGTGTCATTTAAGTGAATGAAAAATGCATTAATGGTGGCGCCACATTACCATCCGGCTTAATTTTTTAAACGTGTATTCGCGTAGAAATTACACACACATTCACATACACATACATGTGTGTAACAACAACATATACGTTGACTTACAGCCATTGCGCACGGTCTTTTATATAAAAAAAAAGTAAAGTATCAACCCTTATATGTCCCACTGCTGGGCACGGGTCTCCTTCCTCGAAATCAGGCGAGGAGGGTAATGGGCCAATAGTCCACCACGCTGGCCCAGTGTGGATTGGTGAACTTCACATACCTTCAAAGACTTTCAATCTCATCAGGCATGCAGGTTTCCTCACGATGTTTTCCTTTCCACTTAGAAATTTAGAAAAACCCATTTCAAGGCGTGTGCCTGACGTACGGGTCAGGATCGAACCCGGAACCCCTCGCGTAAGAGGCCGAGTTCGTCCACCACTGGACGACCGTCGCTCATGTTCGTTCGTCGGTCTTATATACTTATATTATTATTAAGATACAGCTGGACACTTTTTTAACTTTTCTCCCACATGAGATGACACCTCTTGTATCTATTCTCTATATTACTGCATGCTTAGATTGTAAAGTAAGTGAAATTATAATATCACTCAAAATTCTAATAGCTGTCATTCCAACACGCCTAAATTGGCTAGAGCCCGTTTACCGGGGTAATGTTATGAATAGCTACTTAGCATCAATTATTAGTGAAACCATCACCATAAAGCTAGTTACATTACACCGCGCTAGATTGGATTAGTGGTCAGAGTATTAATCAACCGACAAACACAATTCACAACAAGCTTTGAGCTCCGCGCTTCTTGAGAATTGTGTTAAGCCAACTACGATCGGAAAAAATTGAGAAAATAAAACTATATATACAACTAGCGACGATGGTCCAGTGGTGGGTGGACTCGGTCTCTTATGCGAGAGATTCCGGGTTCGATCCTGACCCGACCGTGTGTGCCCTGAAATGGGTTTTTCTAAATTTCGAAGTGCACCCCAAACCCGAGACCATCGTTCGCTCGTCGATAAAAACATCGTGAGGAAACCATGCCTGATGAGATTAAAAGTTTTGAAGATATGTGAAGTTTACCATCCCGCGTTGGGCCAGTGCATCGCTGAACTATGGACTCCTCGCCTGATGTCGAAGAGGAGACCCGTGCCCAGTAGTAGGATATAAGGGTTGATATTATGTTACTTTTTTTAGATAATACATACTCGTCCGTTTCAGGCATATTCATTATACAAAACACTCGGTGGGATTTGAACCCGCGATCGCTGAGTGTCTTACAGTCTGGCCACTCTACTGACATCAAAATTTTATTTAATTTGTTCAATATTTTCAAATGGCGTCTAGAAAGTTCCATGGACTGTATAATAATTATGTATATGATATGCTGGCGCCAATACATATCTTAACGATGAATTTATTAAAATGTCGGCTATGAAAACACGAATTTCGCATTCAAATTTCAGCTGATTCACGGATGTGGTCCATTTTATATTAGTAAGCACTTATAAAGTGATAAGTCAGTTATTTTTATTTTTTTTTTTATATTGTACTAGCTGTACCCTTCCACGCTTCACTATGGTCGATGATAATGGTCGCGGATATGTGACTGATGCAAAAAATAGATAAAAACAATCCTTGATGCAGATTGTACACCATGCTAAAATTTCAGCTCAATCGGTGCAGAACTTTTTGAGTTTTGGAAGCGTACACAAACCAACTTTACATTTTTTAATATGTACTTGCAGCGCCCCACGGCTTAATGTATGGTCGATGGGCCAATAAGGTTCAAGAGTGAAGGGACGCGTTTAGGTAGACGAAGTGTTGGTCGGACATTAACCAGGTGGGAAGACGATCTACGTGCTGTGGCCGATCCGTGTTAGATGCCAGTGGTAGGGATCGGTCTTCTTGGCGCTCATCGCATCGCGTTTATATTATTGGTCGTATTGGACTGATGAAGGATTATAATGATGATGGTAGCTTTTAATACGATTTAGGTTTTGAAGTCAGCAAAAATATTGTTTGTACAAAACCACCAAAACAATTAGGCACATAACGGGAATGTGGTCTGTCGGCAGTAATTGAAAAATGTTCTTCATCAGAAAATAATTACATGTAGAAGAATTAAAACCACCCAGAACAGGATATTTACTTCTTCAATTTTCTCTTACATTGCGGGGTTTTTTTGGGCTCATTATTTTTCAGCATTTTCTATACTAGTAGCTTGGTCATGAGAACGAATAAAAATAAACTACGGATTATAACTATCGCGGTTTATGGAGAGATTTAGGAGATTTTTATCAAGATCGTCAAAAATTAAATTACTCTCACTTATCAGGAATATATTTATTGATGTTCCCAAATCAGTCTTTGGAGAATAAAGTAGAATACAAAGGTAAAAATTGTCGCTTCAATCCAATAAACAATAAAGATATTTTCCATTATTCAGAGTGCAACAAAATTCAAGCTTATTTAATTATAATTAACAAGCCACGTCTTAATAATAAATACAAAGTCTTTAACAAAATTACAGACTTGCAATATAAATATGCATTGATGCTGGCTTTGTCGTAACAACTTCGATGAGCAATTCTATCTGCAGCTCATTTGTATGGAGCTTGTAAAAAAAAGTTGTTCGAATTTATTGCAGTTTTCTCTGTTGTTCTTTGTACTGTCCTTAATGTTTTAAAGGGAAACTTTCTTACAATATTTGTGTGTTCTGTTTCAATTAGCGTTTTACTTAATACAATTTATTTTTCTTAAGGAAATTGTCTTTATTTATGCAGTGTCACAGTTTTATAAATACAGACAGATGGAGCATGCCGAACACCCAAGTGACGCTTCAAAGCGAATACAAATTCAAAAGCGCTCTCAAGTGCTTACATAGCGTCGTACTCTAAACGTCTATTAGATTGTGTTCGCTTTTGAATTTGTATTCGCTTTGGTGGTGTCACTCGCGTGTTTGGCATGCGCCATCTGTCTTGATTTATAAATCTGTGATGCAGTTCAATAATATTTTGTAGCGGAAGAGAATCCAATAGGATTTTTAGTACGGCTTTAAACTTTTTTTTTAAATTTTAAGTGAAAACTTCTTTAGCCGCGCTTTTTGGTAGGGGATAATATGGTAGGGGAAATAAATGGTTCGCGTCACCGACAGATAATATAACATTATGACGTCATTATGATATTTAAACTATTTAATATATAAAAGTAAAATTACATAAGGTATGTCATAACTCATAATGTTAAAGGGTATCGGTAGTCTTGGGGTTAATTGATGGAGGCCTATGTTCAGCAGTGGACGGATAAAGGCTGATGATCATAATGATATCATAATGTTAAGTTATAAGTTTTTACTTCTTCGGACGTCTGCAGTATCGTCATTTTATGGTAGATAAACGCGCGGGAAACAGTATTTCAATAAAAACACCGACAAGTCAGTTTTAAGCTCTTAGTTCGAGACAACGGTGTATTAATTTCACCATACAACTTGTAAAGCTATTACAAATAATCAAGAATGTATAGCTTGTTCACGACGAGACTGTAAAGTAATCAAGCGGAATAAGTTATTCAGACGGCGAGGGGATATCCTCAGATGGATAGCTATAGAGATTAGCTGCAGATAAATATTTATGCTACCAGGTTATGATATGAATGCCTGGCTTACATTAATAAGAGTTGCGAGCGACGATGGTCCAGTGGTGGTTGGATTCGGCCTTTATGCGAGAGGTACCGGGCTCAATCCTCCCCCCCCCCCCCCTCGTGTGCCTTGAAATGGGTTTTCTTAAGTGCAACCCAAACACAATACCATCGCTCGCTCACCAGTGAAGGAAAACAACGTGAGGAAGCCTGCATGCCTAACGAAATTGAAAGTATTTGACGGTATGTGAAATTCACCTTTACCTAGAGCGCATTAGTGAACTATGGCTCGTTAGCCTCCTCGTCTGATTTCGAGGAGGAGGTCCGTGCCCAGCAGTGGGACATAAATAAGGGTTGATACTTTACTATTTTTTATTTGCGGTCAAGTAAAATATCAACCCATTTATGTCCCATTGCTGGACACGGGTCTCCTCCGCGTAATCAGGCGAGGGAGGTATTGGTATTATTTTATAGTTCACCGGTGCACTGGCTCAATGTGGGTTTGTGAACTTCACAAGAAAGTATCAAAGACTCGATCTCATCAGGTATGCAGGTTTCCTCATAATGTTTTCCTTCACCGGTGAGCGAGCGATGATCTCGTGTTTAGGGTGCACTTAGGAATTTAGAAATCCCCTTTTCAAGGTATACGTTCAGGATCGAACCCGGAACCTCACGCATAAGGTTGGCTTTATTTTGGCTTAAAATAGCGTTGACTATTTATATTCGCCAGTTAACTAAACAAACAAAAAGTAGGCACTCTGAACACACAAAATTATACCAATCTATAACAAAACATTAAGGGCCTGTTTCACAATCTCCAGTTAAGTTCCCAATAGGCTATCGGCAACATATTTGACAGGTATTTGACAGATACTCCATACTCTATCTGTCAAATATGTTGCCGATAGCCTATTGGGAACTTAACTGGAGATTGTGAAACAGGCCCTAAATATAGTAAGAGCGCACGCGTAAAATAGTCGAAAGGCAAGTTGAGGCGTAGCGATCACGACAAGCCAGCGTCACGTCATTTACTATGCCATGGCACGCCAATTGATATTCCACGGGAAAAAAACCTTTATTACCTATATTCCTAAATGTCAATGTCGTTTACGTATGTTTAGTAATTACAATAATATCTATTATATCATATAATGATACAAACAAACAGGCTAATTATATTATATGACTTTTGTTATTTTATCAAATTATATGTTTTAAAAGTTAATTGAAAAATACCTTTGAAATGTATCACTCGTTATTTATGGACAAGACATAAACATACAGACAAACCGGTAAAATAAATACAAAAATCTCGGTATTTAAATTAATATTAAAATTATACCTACTCTATTATATTGAATGTATACCCTCTGACTTTAAAAATCTTTAGTTAATTAATAGCAATACTCCATTTGAATATTTTGTTCTTTATAGTTTGCACCCAATTTTTTATACTTTATTATTAATCAGTTAATCACACGCCTGACCGAAGCCCTTTTTCAAATAAAATGTCAAAAGATTTATTCTAATGAATACCTTAGTATAAAAAAGTATTCATCATCATCATCATTATCATCATCATCATACCAAATACAAGGTAACTTAACAAGTCTATCCTTCTTTAGTTACCTTTATAAGTAAACAATTTTACCACGTTTCCTAGTCGTAGCAGATTTCTGAGATAAAAACGGGAAACTCTAAATACTTTGTAATGAGCACATTCATATCTATACTTACATCATAATACTCTCTGAAATCTAGACGGGATTCGAACCTGCAAAACTTTGCCACAAAGTCGTTTAAAGATAAGTTATTAGTTTCATTTTAAATCATCAAAGGTATGAGGTGAGAGTAATAAAGTGTTCTCGGTTCACCACGACACAATGCACAATAGGATTTTAGTTGAAAACTTTGTTAGCGGAAGGCCAAGATTGCAAATTTCCCCCAGGACCTAAACCAGTTTCAACTTGGACTATATCGATAGCTATACCTTTGACGCTTGCTCAGACATTTATCATGTAATATTATGTAATATTTCAAAGTACTATTAAGAAAGTTCATAGTAATTATAAGAAAAAAAAAAGTTTATTTTTGGCGTTTATTAAAAGAGACAGACGGAGAGTGAATGGAAAAATATATAAAATAGAGTAATGATAATGTTAAATGAAAATAGTTAATTGCGTAAAAATGGGACTCACAATTTGGCTGTGCCAAAAAACTAATAAAAAAAACTAATCTAAAGCCATTTCTTGAGGGTCCCGTATTTGCAGGCAACAGGATAATAATATCAGCGGTAGGATGGCTTCAGCAAAAGACCAGACTACTTCTTGCTAAGTGAGGACGGTTCGGTCGCCTCTAATCAATCCTCGCGACCTAACTAGGCCAGGCTTCCATTCTGACGTGACAAGAGCAGAGGGGCGTTACTTAAGTAGCGTCTTCTACCCACCCCGTCATGTTATTATTATGTTCTAGGGATAGGTCATTGATGAAAATTGTGAAGATGATGGAATTAATTAAGGCATGACAACATGGTATATAAGAGCAGCTTGTGCAGTTAAAATGCTATCTACTGAATTTTTAATCGTGTCATTAACAGCATTTGTCAATATTATCTTAATTAACATCTATAAATAGATAATTTCAATGAAAACACAGTATGAAATAATTTGTAAAACACATTTAATATTAAACACATCAAAATGTGTTTATATAAAAATCAATTATATGTAGGGTTACGACAGACCAGCGCATTCACGGCGACAACAATAAAATGCGTGTCGTTCGACGCTCAATCCCATATTATTATATCGTCTAAACAGACTTGCTTTATTCTTAAGAAGGAACAATTTATTTACTGCTAGAGAGAGGACTGTTGGGAATCACTTACACACAATATGGATATAGGTAATTTCCGGTTATTATTTTACATTTATCAACAACCGTTTACCATAACTATTGCGAGTTCAATTAATCTTGAGTAGCATACAATTTAATTTATTGAACTTTGATTGGACACGCCTTGACAGTAAGATCAATTCAAATGTCCTAGCAGCAAACGACATGACTCTCATATAATTAGATATTACATTGTAGATTCTTCTTCATAGCGTCATAATATGTCCGGCGTCCTGTGATGTCTTACTTTTTAAAGTGTATTTTACCTTTTATGATTATTAATGTTATTGATTTTAATCGCCCCGCAGTTGATTCAACAGTCTGCTCTGAGCCTTATCCAATAAATAGCGATAACAATAATCTTAAACTCCTACAATGTGACAAATGTAATTTAATAAAAGTGCTATCTTTGTACGCTCTTAAGTTAATGTGCTCTCAAGGAGAGCAAGAGGTAAGGTCATTTTCTTAACAATATAACCTGCGTTACTTGAAATGAATAATTTTATTGTTTGTTGTATGAAATAAGGTTATAAGGAATATTAATTTTTATAATTAATATTCTCGATCTGAGTTTTATCAACTGTGTATCTTCATCACCATCTTCTAAATTGCATTAAATTTAAAATAATTAAAGAAAATATTGTTTTATTCGTGTTTTGAAGCAATAATAAATATCATTAGAACACGGGCGTAACTTTATCAAATTATCACTTTGTTTTTTTTTTCACAATTTGTATTCAAAACAAAACAAAAAACCGAGCAAATGCTCGGTCAACCAGGTACTCATTAAATATATTATGCAATTTGCTTATTTTACATTGTACGCACGAAATAATTATTACGTTCTTCATTAGTGATAAAAGATCTCTTATCTTGTGAATTAAAATCTAATGACATCAGGTTGCCTATAGAGTCTAATGGGCACATCTTTGATTAAATATTTTGCTACAGCCCACTATTGCGGTAATCCTTGCTTTAATAATTTTAATCCTCAGCTTTACAATATCTATATGCAATACATTCAAAGTTATAATATGTTATTTTCAATATTATTAACATTATTATGTTAATAAAATACGATAACCGTTATTGTGACTTCAAATACTTTATAAATTAATATTTAAGAAACTAGTGATATTAGTATGCCAAGTTTTATTTGGGTTTCCGTAAAAAGTGAAATGGCGTTCTATACAAAATCATACATCAACGTGAACCAGAATTAATATAGATGGGAACATTGAATTAAATCGAACCAAACCGTAAAAAAAATACTACGAAATAGCTTGTGATATAGAAAAGGGGACAATTTATACTAGGAGAAAAATTGTATTATTTACTAACTCGATTTTTACGGCAATCCACGATGATAACACAAGACCACTATAATATATAGAATCAGAACCGATACGACTTAGGGATCTTTAACAAAAGATCAATCATCAGGTTGCCCATTTGACCCTCTATATAAAAAAATATCAAAGAACAGATCAACGGATTTTTGCAAAAGCAGCCAGAAGTACAAAAACACAGAACTCTACGCACTTACAGGTGAGTGTAAAAAATACATTTATTGTTTAATTAATTTATTGTTATTGGCGCTAAGCATAGATGATAGGCCGCGCAGCGAGTCCCAAACGTCCATATAAAAGCTTTATTTCAAAATGCTATTGACTTTCAAAGGTTTCACGCCAGCAAATTATATGCCGTTATGTTAAAATACTTTCAATTAGGATACACTTAGTTAAGACGATTAAAATCTGTTAAGGGTCTACTAATTTCGATGAGAGATACAAGTTATGCAAATTCCTACGTTTTTCTTCCCATTCCTTAAAGCCTTAGAGGGAGGGGCAGAAAAAATACCATTTATTTTGATACCGTAATTAGGAAGCTAACAATTTTAACTCAGAATACAAATGAGATTGTGAAAATTCAGTTTAGAAGAAGACACATAAATAAATGTAACGTTTTACTAAACTCTAAACTACGAAAACTACGATTAGTATGTTACAAAACATAATGTGCTTAATATACTAGAAAAATAGTTTGTTTTAAAGCGTTTTTTTTTTACTAAGCAGGGAAACAAATCCTTTATGAGTGTGGATTAATTTTTCAGGTAGATTCAACCCGATATGGGACTGGCACCTAGATATGCCATAATTATCAGCTCTTTCCATCCACAAATAAATCAAAATAGGTACAACCTTATCACAAGCAGTTTGAAATTGACATACCTTTAAATAATTTTATTTAATATACTTTATACTTATTTATCTATTTAATATATGTATAGCCCATTCTTTCCAAATATACATTTAAAAAATTGATCGATCCGTTTTGAAAAATGCGACCACAATCTTTTGACAAGATTTCAAATAGTTCTTCGCCTGCGTCAACTAAGAATTAAAACGGGTTCCAAACTTTTTGCAAATTTAATTGCCTATGTTCACTGGGCATAGTGTAGCATCCCAACAGTGAAAGAATTTTTCGAATCGGTCTAGTAGTTTTGGAGCCTATTGAATACAAACAAGCAATCAAATCTCTCCTCTTTATAATAATATACTAGCTGTTGCCCGCAGCTTCGCCTGCGTTAACTAAGATTTACAACGGGAATAGTACGCAAAGTAAGTAACTTTTCTGGTTGATTTTTTACACCTTGTGTCCGAAAAACCCAAATATCTTACGGAACCCTATTTTTTCCCGAATAAAATTTAGCCTATGTTACTCGTGGATAATGTAGCTTTCAAATGGTGAAAGAATTTTTGAAATCGGTCTAGTACTTTTAGAGCCTATTCATTACAACTAAACAAACAAAGTTTTCCTCTTTATAATATTAGTGTAGATGTAGATCAGTATAGATATATATTCTCTAAAGATTCCAGTGGATTAATTGCTTTATCACACATAATAATAAATTAAGCTTTATTAATGTTAACTGCTTTGTTCCCGATTATCATTTGTTTAATCCTGGAAGGCCCGGAAAAATACATTAGGGGGGCCACTAACGTTTGTCTTCGTCGACTTCCCAACCGACGGTAATTAATATACCCTTTGGATCTGTGCGTACTTGAATTATATATTTATCTGCTCCGAGATAGATTCATTTAAATCAGAGGTTCCCAAACTTTTTTATTTCATAGACTACTTTCAAAATTTTCCTGCATCCAGGGTCTACCCTTGCTGAGCTTTTTTTTTATAAGAATTGCTCGTTTAAAGATATTACATTATAATAGTAAAATTCTCTTAACAATATTGATAGGAGAAGTCAAGCCAACATTTTGGTTCTTCACTCGAAACCAAATTAATTTTCATGTACTCCCGCTTGCGATTGCGGACCCCCATTTTTTGTCACGCTCATCATGGACCCCTTTCGAGTCTTCTGTGGACCTCTAGAGTCCACCTGGACCACTTTGGGAATCGCTGATTTAAATGTTTTCATTTTTTTAAAACGTTTTGAACTAAATCATTTTCTACCATGTCTTGGTTGTTCTCCAAAAGACATTACCATAAAAGCACTATTTTAGTCAAAAGGCATTCAAAATATTATTTTTAGATGTATATGTAAAAAGAATGTATATTCATTTTTATGGTATTTCCCTTAATGCTTATAACTAGCATAATATTTTGAAGTGTAACTACATAATATTATGTATCTATTTATAACTTAAAATCTCTCTTTCTCATTACATTACCATAAATTTAGTTAATACCTACTTGAGATCAATATTAATAAACTAAATGACGTAATTTTATATTATAATACTCACATGTTAATATTGCGTACCTGAGGTACAATTTTTGATGATAACAAAACTAATGAAACAATTACACATGTTTTTTTTAAAGAATTTCATAATTTAATAACCAAAATTCAAACATCACGAAATCCGATATCTGCCAGACGTCCGCACGAAAAGTAAAATTAATGTACTATGATAATAATAGTCTACATGTCTATATGTGGAACTCTATTTTAATTCCAACGAACCACATAAAAACATGAAAAACCGGACAAGTGCGAGTTCCCTTGTTCCACAATTTCATTTTTTGTTGTTAAATTTAATTTAACAATAAATATTTTTTTTTATCATCATCATCATCATTTATGCGTACACTGCTAGATATACGTCTTCTTGATTGCTTATTAGAAAATTTCAATTTTTTTTTCAACTTTTTAATTATTCTGAATTTGGAACACGTATATTATTTTTAAAACTTCATTCGATTTAGCGCCATTGCACATATTTTTCGTTCTTATTATCATATTACGATAATTATGACATGTGGTGTTAAGGAAAATAGGACTGCCTTGCTTAAGTTTGAGTCGTCGGACATTATTCCAGATTATTCCAGACACTTCAAAAGCTTGGTATCAGCCGTATTTTCGTATATCGTGTGCTATTAGAACTACAAAGGCTGTTAATGCTATTAAAGCCTGAATTCGTCGAAACCCCTTTAGTAAGCAAAAAATCTTATGACGATTCCCGATAAAATGAAGATTCCCGCTAGGGTTCTATCGCGTATTATAAAACAAGACCTGAAGCTTGGTGCTTATCGTCAATATACAGGAAATGCCCTAAATTAATCTTTACAATAAAAGAGAGTGGAGAGTGAAAGGCAGAGAAATATCCTCTTTACCTATGACACGTTTACACGATTGAAGAACACAAAAAAGCAAAATGATAAAAAGTACCTTCACAGTTCTAAAGCAGCTGCCCAAGTGGTCGGAAAGATACAATGTGGTCATGGTCCTGCGTCAGTGATGATTTGGTGGGGGGCATGTCTTATCAATGAGTCACAAAACTACATTTTTTTGAAAAAGGAATGAATACTTCAGCCAAAGTGTATCAAGATAAGGTCCTGGTTTGGTTTAAATAAACCATTTTTTACTATGCATAGCGATATAAAATATTTTAGGCTTATCAGAAATAGATGATTTAAAAGAATTGAGGAGTAATCACGAAGAAAATGAAAAATATTTTTTAAAGTACTTCACTCAAATACATATCCAGTATGAACTAACGAGACACGCATATTCAAACATAATATTGCATGAATTATGAGTGATTGAAACCGGACCTCAGTTCAAATTCACTGTTTGTTAAGGTTTAGACGTATAAGCTGCTTTGGCTTGAATAATCATGAAATGGAGCACACTGTGAGTCTTGCATGCCTTGTTCGATTCACCAGCCTGTATGCACTTAGGCGGCTAAGTTGCTATGACGTATTTGTGACGTAAACGTCTGATGGATTATACATTATACCAATAATTGAATAGCTTTTAAGCTATCGCAATTGTATTAAGCTTATGTTAAGCTGGTAATCTATTTATGAGCTGTTTTGGGTGAAATAGAGAATGCCAAGTTCAAAAGATATCTCTAAATAACCGGGTGGAGAGGTAAAAGGGGTACAAGATGAAGATGGCTCAGCGTTTTCGCCCGCGTACTTCCCATTCCCGTGGAAGTACGGGGATAAATTAAAGTCTATATGTCTGATGTGTTCGCTATATTATTGTAAAGTTTTATTAAAATCCATTCAGTAAATACAATTTTGCAATTGATAGCCTATTGTCAAGAGCCTATTTTTTCTCAATTTAAAAGCGTGTGAAACCACTGAAACCTAATAGTGTTACACGATACAATTAAGTAACACCTTCAAACTAATAACATGAAGATTAATTACAACAACAAACGATAAACTTCAACAATACACAACAGGAATTTAGCACTTGATCATGTAAGTTCGACCAAGTATTTATATTAGTATCATAAATTCGTAAGAAGTGAGAAATGCCTCCCCCGTTCCAGAATAATTAATAAGATGGAATATTTTCAACGTCGAAACACCTTATGTCTGACGACCTGGAAACTTCGAGAGTTGGCGAAGTTAATTTTTGTGATAAATGACACTTCGAAATATGCCTATTGACTTTGTGAAAAAAACTTTGATGAAAATTGTCTCACGGTTTTTTCATGAATAATCTAATCAAATCAAATCAAATCAAATCAAAAATATCTTTATTACGTAGGTACAACTTGTACACTTGAAATAAGTCAAAACATAAGTAGTCAATAAGTAGTAATAGTATATATAAAAAAAAAAAAAAAAAAAAAAAAAAAAACTCGTTTGAGATGCAGGATCCCCTAAGAAAAACGAGAAAAAAACTTAGGGGTTGCTCTTTTGTCAATAAAATGAGTACATAATATTTTATAAATACAACATGTAACATCATATCTTAAGAGTGAGTGTCTTATTCCCAAGGTGTGGTATCTTCAATAAAATCTTTTATTTCGTAATAGGCTTTACCACACAAACGTTCCTTAACAATTTTCTTAAATTTATTAATGGAAAGATTTTGAACGTTTTCTGGGATCCTATTGTAAAAACGTATACATTGTCCCATAAACGAAGTACTAACTTTATTCAGTCTAAAGAATGGAACATTTAATTTATTTTTGTTTCTAGTATTTATATTGTTGTTGTCGCATTTTTTTACAAATTCATTAATATTTTTACGGACATACATCACATTAGCAAATATGTATTGAGAAGCGACAGTCAAGATGGCAATTTCTTTAAATTTATCTCTCAATGATACACGGGGGCCTAAACAATATATGGCTCGAATAGCTCGCTTCTGCAACAAGAAGATCGTATTAATATCCGCGGCATTCCCCCACAGTAGAATGCCGTAAGACATAATACTGTGGAAATATGCATGATATACTAATCGCGCCGTATTTTCATCCGTTATGATTCTTATTTTCTTAACTGCAAAAGCTGCAGTACCGAGCCTACTTGCCAACGTGGCTATATGTGGCGCCCACTGTAGCTTAGTATCTATGGTAATTCCGAGAAATTTGGTTGAATCCACCAAGTCCATCACCTCTCCGTTAAGTGATACACTAGTTTGCACCTGCTTAACATTAGGGAGCGTAAATTTTATCAGTTTTGTTTTATTTGAGTTAAGCAATAAGTTATTGGCGCTAAACCAATGCACCATGTTCGAAAGAGCATTGTTTACCTTTTTTTTTTTTTTTTTTTTTTTTTTTTGATGACGCAGCGGAAATCCTTTACGACCATACCAGGGCCTGGGTAGGCGCGCTGGCGTGTGTGGGGACTCGCATTTGGGTGCCCTACCCCACTAAAACCGCTGCGTGAGCCTTCAGCCGCTATATTTGAGGGACCCGGATCTGTGCAGGCGTTTACCTCGTCAAAGACCATTTGTTGTCGTTTAATTTTAAAAATTACAGATGTATCATCAGCAAACAATACAATTTCATGTTTATCCTTCATGAGTGAAGCCAAGTCATTTATATAAACAAGGAAGAGAAATGGACCAAGAATGGATCCTTGAGGCACCCCCATTTTTATTTTGGTACCAGAGGAACTTTTACCATTTATAATTACCTTTTGAGTTCTATTATTTAAATAAGATGTCAATAGTTTAAGTTCAGCACCCCTGATACCATAGTGGTGCAATTTCCTGATCAACGTCGCATGTTCAACACAGTCGAAAGCTTTGGACAAATCACAGAATACACCTAGAGCATCCTGGGACTCCTCCCAAGCTGTAAATATATATTTTAGAAGATCAACTCCCGCATCTGTTGTAGATCTACCTTTAGTAAATCCGAATTGCTGTTTATGTAGTAACTCATGCTTATTAAAGAACAGTAAAAGTTGATTTAAAATAATTTTTTCGAATATTTTACTGAGAGTTGGAAGAATGGAAATTGGTCTGAAATTCGAAGGGTCTGTACTGCTACCCGATTTAAAAAGAGGTAATACTTTACTGTGTTTCATTAAGTCAGGAAATTCACCACAATCAATACACTCATTAAATATGATAGCTAAAGTCGGTGCAATGATATGCACAATGTGTCTTATAATTTTTACAGACATGCCCCACAAATCTGTAGTATTCTTAACATTAATTAGTTTAAAAGCACTGATAACATCTTTTGGGCAAATATATTGAAATTTAAATACATGTTTATTTTCTTTGACACATTTTTTCAGTAATGTCTCGGCGACGGTAGGAGAAGATATAAGATTTTTAGTTGTTGTCAGTGGAACATTAGCAAAAAAATCGTTAAAAATAGTTGCTACCTCTTTATCAGTATCTATTCGCTTATTATCAATATATAAGGAATATTCAGTATTTTTGTATTTATTTTTCCCAGTTTCTCTATTAATTATGCTCCACGTTGTTTTAATTTTACAATCTGATTTCGAAATAATGTTTTTAATATGTAAAGATTTAGCTTTAAGACATACCTTTTTAAATATTTTAGAGTATGTTTTTACATATTTCTTAAACGCTTCACTAGTGTTGTACGACCTCTCATCATAAAGTTCATACAATCTCTGCCTACTTTTATGAATTCCTAAAGTCGCCCATTCATTAAAAGGTTTAAGATTTTTTGCATTGACTGTTTTTATTTTAGGTGCAAATATAACGTCAAACTCATTTTTTATTAAATAAAATAATTTACCATACAGAATATTTGGGTCTTTTTTGTTGCAATCAAAATACGAGAGTTTAGCAGTTATATTGCACCTAAGCTTCTCAATACGATTTTCGTTTACAGGGACAAACGTTACTTTCTTTTTGTTATTATTTTCCTTAGATATGTTTTTAAATGAAGCTTGCAAGCCACAATGATCTGAAGTAAGTTTATTAATAACAGATTGACTGTATGGTTTTACATTACTAAATATATTATCTATACAAGTAGCTGTGGTGCAAGTTATTCTAGTGGGTTCTAAGAATAAGTTACTAAGGTTATATGATTTAAATAATGATATGAATCTGATAGTGGTAGGATTTTTTTCTAATAAATTAATGTTGAAATCACCACATATAATTAAATATTTCTTTGATACACATAACTTGACAAGAACTTCTTCCATAATTTGTTCAAATGTATCATATAACCCACTAGGAGGTCTGTATACGCTTACAATAATAAGACACTCAAGCTCTACACAAGCTATTTCAATAGTGCGTTCAACAGACAGGCTCACAATATCTTTTCTTTCTTTAGCTTTTAGATTTGTTTTGGTTAGTATTAGGGAGCCACCTCGTATTGCATGTTCTCTGTTAAATGAGCTTGCCACCTGGTGATCACTGAGATTGATAACTTCATTTTTATTTAACCAATGTTCGGTAACACAAAGTATGTCAATACTATAACATTTAGTAAATAATTCTATTTCTAATTCTTTACCGACTATACCTTGCATGTTTTGATGCACCAGGTTAGTATTACAATAATTATTTCTATTTGTTTCTGTAACCTCTGTGGTTATGATTTTATTACATTTATTAATTTTATTGCAAGATATAATTTCTTTTGTCTTATTACCTAGTTTAAATTATTTGGAACGAATTCCAAGCTTTGTTGTGTCAATAAGTGACACTGCTCAATAGGAGCAGTGGTCTGTTTAGCCAAATCCTTGGCTGGATCTATATACAAAAAAGTGGATAGCGCAAGTGCTATTTGTCGTTTAAAATAATATGATAAGTCAAACTTATCGTTAGTCTTAAAAATAAATTTACTATTAATTATGTTATTAATGTCAATTATTTCTAACTTATTAGTATAATTATTATTTGAATTTATAACTACAGAATTATTATTACATGATAAAGTATATAATAATACATTTAATTTATGTCTTATTTTGTTTTCCTGTGGCAAAGCTTTTATATAGGGAAATGTGAACAAAATTACCCTTTTTATATTATGTAAACTATTTAATGAATCTATAAATTTTACTATTTTTTTTTGGTTCACATTTCCCCTTCTGCCAGTCATAATTATTAATGTTGTATTTGGACGGTGGGTACTACCAACAATTGCTTCTACAATTTGACTAAGAGAAGCACCGGTCATGCAGTTATTAGTTAATGACCCTCCCTGATATAACCGGTACAACAACACTCCCATATCTTTTCCTATCTCATCACTGTAGATACTGACATGATTTTTTACAGGTGAAGGAGGAATCTGCGAGTATCATCATTTGTCAAGTAAGTTAATACGTTTAATAATTATTTATTATTAGTAATTGTCTTTTACTTACTTCTTATTTTGTTAATAATAAGGTTATGTCTCTTTTTTCGTTTTAAAAAACTTTTTACTCTTTTAATATTTTTTTTCAAATACAATTCTGCTTCAGGATGCTGCTGCTGTTTCGAAATGTTCTGTTTAGCACTGGGTGTCAAGTCACACTTACCTCAAGCGTGCGTGAATTAATTGTCTGGTCCAGTTCGATATGAACTAATCTATGTTTAAGACAATGATCACTTACTTCACTAGTTTGTATGTGCATTAAAAAATCACCTTAACAAAAGGCTATCAGAATGAAATTAAACAAGAAACTGCAAAAACAATAAACGCCTATTTACCTAATTTCAAGCGATTGCGAGTCGGGGCGCTCTGACCTATTTAATTTTCCGTCCGTCTGTTGCATCCTCTTAATAACTTCCTGTTTTCAATTTCTATTAACTTGACTTTTGTTCTGTGAATACATTTTTATTTGTAGAGTTTTATTTTTCGTATTAAAATTTTGTGTCACTTGTTAAGTTCCAATCTAAATATGTAAAACCATATTAAAGAAATAAATCTACATTATCAGGATATTTAGTAAGAACTAGTGCAATAGGTACTGCTTTGTAGCCGAATTGGGCTGGCACTACTGAGGTGGTACCTCTCGCTATAATGCAGACTTAAAGTGATAGCAATTCTGTCGCGTTTCATGCTTCTTGCCCAGTTTACAGCGACCTATTGGAGGACAGGGAAAATGAGGGTAACGCATCTGTATAAGCTCTGGTTGCGTGGATGTATATGGACGTCGATAGTCACCAAAAGGCTTTGTCTGCTCAGTTGCGTCCTTATGACAGAAGAAAATTAGGATCAGTTCGTTTTGCATTTTATTTATTTACATTATTATTGTCAGAACGATTTTTTTTTTCTTTTACGCCGGGAAATGCACTGACGCATACCGCTGGAGAGTGGGTCTCCCCAGGCGGGTATGTGGGACTCGCTGCGCCCGAAAGCTGGTAAATGGACGCAGCTCTACCCACTAAAACTCGGCGAGTGTCACCAATGCCGCCGTTGGTGAAGTGGCCCGGATCTACAAGCAACAGGGCACCTCGACGGCTAGTAGTCCCTCGGGGGACCGACGCCACCCACCGTCGGGACAGTACAATGAGGCGAGGTTCCCATCCTCGCCCCTTGCCCCCTGCTCTTTTGCTTTCTTCTCATAAGAGGGGTACAAAGAGCCCCCTTGGCTCAATTAGCTTCGCCCAAGGTGTTGGGCTCACCCTAGGCTACTGAGCCCCACCGCCACGACAAGGCTTGAACCATGGTGGGGGTCAGAACGATATCTGCTTTCCACTAATATTCTCAAATATCTATGTACAGTAGCAGAGAAAGTAGCTCTTACCGAACAGACCATATTAAGATTTCATTACATCACTATCATCATAATGATAAGACTTCTTTTATCTCTAAAATGCTACAAAATGTCTTAAAGTTTTCTTTTAACTATTTTTAATTCCATTATTATAGTTTGTGACAGGAGAACGATTGTTCAGGCCATAAGTAGCTATAAATGTACCAAAAATAAATTTTAGCTGACAATAGGTGGGGAACACGAAGAACAAAACTACATTATATTATTTATGTTAATGTCAAAAAATCTTAAAGCAGTGGACGAATAAAGGCTGATGATGATAATGATGAATAAAAGCATGTCTTAAGGCACATAGACAGAGAGCTCGTTGTCATCACACGTATAACGTAAACGTTTCATATCCTCTTAACATTTTCAACTCATTTCGGTCTGATTATCCGTTCAAAGTTTCATAAAAAAAACTAGTTCGCGTATCCTTCGGAGCGAGAGTGAATGATCTGTAAAGTTGCCAAACATATTGAGACCCGTTGGCATTTGTTTGAAACTAGGAAATGAGTTCACTGGCTCTCTGATTGATGAAGCGACATTTGATAACATTAATATCGGTACCCTGCGGCAGTTCGAAAAACGTTAATATCGTATTTACGAGATAAAACCGAAATTCGAAAGTGTCAAAAAAGCTATCATTCTGTTTGATGGTGTTTTTTATTATCTGTATGAATAATGAATGATAAAATGATGTTTTAATAACTTCATAATGAAAATTTACGATGTGTTTTCGGAGATGAATCTCACCTACCTAATTTTAAAAGTAACCTACGGTGATGTGGTCAGTCCACTTTTAGCCTAGCACTGCAAAACTCAAAAGAAATGGATGCGAAAGTGCGAATATCGCATTTAGGCGTAGCTTTTTTTTGTGAAAACTAAGTTAAAGATTTAAGAATTGATTTTTTTAAACATCACAAATTACATTCTATTAATATATAATAATATAATATAGTCTACGTTACGCAGTGGAAGTATAAAAGCTGATGATGATGATGATTACATTATATTTAGCCTTTGTAGCTATTGTTCATCCACTACAGAACATAAGCCAACGCCAAATTCGCAATTTTTGCTTTTCGAAAATATTAAAACTTGTCTAAATGAAACACTGTCATTTGAACATAATAATATTGAAAATAATTACACCCATATCATTATGCGGATAGTAATAAAAAATAGGCGGCGACTGGACGAAGTCTGTTTGGTTTAGGTAACGAATGCATTGATAAAAGCATTATGTAAAAAAAATCATATGACGGTAAAAGGAACTTCAAAATAACAAAAGGTGTAAGTGCGTCTACTAACTCTTAGTTATAACCATTGAAGCAAAGGAAAAACTGAATTTAGAATTATGCTTTTGCCTTCAGATGTGGTGAACATTATCTTTTTTTTATTTAGGACAAAATTAAATATATTTTTTTTTTTTTTTTTTTTATTTATTTATTTCACTTTATACATACATTTGTTATTCATATCAATCAATCGCCAAACTGTTCAAGCAGTTTGTAGGCGTTCCGCTCAAACTAATACATTTTGTATGTAATACTCTAATACAATTATTTTGTAACTTTATATAATATACATATTAATTACCCTTTAACTTTATATAATATACATATTAGTTACCCTTCTTAACTATAATATTACAAGAACCAAAATTACAGAAATGTTAACAACAGTAAATACCCAAGTAATTCTCACACACAATGTACTTACATTATTTAGTATAGCCAAACTCTTCTTTTAATTTTTGTTTCAATCTATTTTTACACTTTATTTTCTTTTCTTCTCTAAGTAATTGATATTTATTACATAGCTTTGGTACTATATATTGTCTAGTTCTTTATTTATTTTAAATCAGTTGGCTGCAGCTGTAACCATGCTGTAACAGATGACACCATCACTCAAAAGTAAAATTTAATATCTTTTGCATTTGTTAATTTGCCTTAAAAAGTTTTTCCAAAATGGCGTCATTGATTTTCAATCCCCGCCAATAATTGAATTCGGAATTTCATATTTGGCGACCTTTGTTTGTCAAATATAATTACATTTAAGGCCAACAAAAAGATTGTTTTTCGGTTATTTGTGCGGGTGTTTTGTTTTACTCATTTAGATAAGTAGGTGCGATAATTTTGGTTGTTTTCGTTTTGCCTGGAGATAGGTTCAGAGACCGATAGCGATAAGAAGCTTTATAAATCAACCGCCCCTACCGTGATAAGGGGGGTGAAATTTTATTGTAAATCATACATTTGCTTTCGCATAACGGTATCTTTGGGGGATCGATATGGGACCGCGCAAACTGTAGACCTGCATGATGTAAGAAAATAACTTTGTGAAATCCAAAGATTCTATTTTATTGTATTTTACTAGCTGTTGTCCGCAGCTTCGCCTGCGTTAAATAAGATTCGCAACGGGATCTTAGTACGCAAAATAAGTAACTTTTCTAGTTGATTTTTTACACATTGTGTCCGAAAAACCCAAATATCTTACGGAACTTTTTTTCAGAATAAAATTTAGCCTATGTTACTCGTGGATAATGTAGCTTTTAAATGGTGAAAGAATTTTTGAAATCGGTCCAGTAATTTTTGTGCCTATTCATTACAAACAAACAAAGTTTTCCTCTTTATAATATTAGTGTAAATGTAAAATATAAATCTAATTGATGATTTATATTTGTTTGAATAGTTTCTTTTTGATTTTGTTGGAATTTTATGAAATGAAAAATGATAATTTCTGCGTTATAAGGTTTTTAAGACATTATACTTTTCATTGCATTGACTATAAATTTACACTTTTGAGTATATCGATATCTATCACCGTGATGGAAAACCTTAATATCGACATTATAATGTACTAGCTGTTGCCCGCAGCTTCGCCTGCCTTAACTAAGATTTACAACGGGATCTTAGTACGCGAAATAACATTTTTTACACCTTGTGTCCGAAAAACCAAAATATCTTACGGAACCCTATTTTTATCAGAATAAAATTTAGCCTATGTTACTCGTGGATAATGTAGCTTTCGAATGGTGAAAGGATTTTTGAAATCGGTCCAGTGCTTTTTGAGCCTATTCATTACAAACATACAAAAATAGGTACAAATCTTTCCTCTTTATAATATTAGTGTAGATGTAGAAATACGCAGCACAAATATGCACACATTACGCGCCTCTATTTAAATTCTTATACAATTTTAAATGTGATTAGATTATAGACCATTTCTAAATATAAATAAATTTCTATGCAAAATATTTATAAATACCTAAACATGTTTGCCTCTTTAACACATTTTACCTTATTGTGGTAATAATTCATAATGTAGTATTAAAATATAGGATAGTGGGATTTGGCCCTATTACGAGTAAGGCCCACGTGTCACCACGATATTAGAAGGGTAGACCATATTTTACGTGTATTTTGTTCAGGCCTTTTAATCTCATCTGAGGCTTTGATTTTGCGATAAGTTGAGGTTGAAAATAAGAGAATTTGGAGGCTGAGACGACGACATACAACCTAGTTCTTAGGAGTACACAAACCCGTTGGCTGAGTTCGACTGATCTAATGAGTCCGCTCCGTTTGAAACTACCCGAAAAGTTTACTGTAAGTACTGCATTTCGGCAATTAATTAAAGATTAAGATTACTGATTCCTTGTTTCATTCACGACTTTATTCTTGTGTAAGAAAAAAAAATGAGTAGACATGATAACTGAAAGATGAACGCCGTTTATTGGAATAAATAAATTCAGCCAAGTCTAGTCCAGCTTTTTGATGCATTGCATATCCGACTATATTGTGTCTTAAGTTTGTTTATGTATTATTTTATTTTATTAAGGGCCTGTTTCACAATCTCCAGATAAGTTCCGAATAGGCTATCGGTAACATATTTGTCAAATAGAGTATGGAGTATCTGTCAAATATGTTGCCGATAGCCTATTCGGAACTTATCTGGAGATTATGAAACAAGCCCTAAGCGTAATCGTCATCATCATCATCATCATCAGCCTTTATCCGTCCACTGCTGAACATAGGCCGCCCTCAATGAACGCCAAGACGAGGTAATTAATTAGGTTGTCACAAATTACTACTTTAACCCCTATCTTTGGAATTTCCGTGAACAAGCCATTCGTTAATAATAATGTTAAAATATCTGAAAAACATAGTAACAACTTCTAAAAAAGTTAAAGTTAACAAAACCATAATTTAAAAACATATACATCTATTTAAAAAAAAAAAACATTTTTACGTCGCTAGTGAACGCTTGAGCCAAGTATGATGCAATTACAAACTGGTTCCCATTTCGTTTGTTTTTATGACGCCTCTTCGTGTTGCGATTTATCGACGTTCTCAATAAGCTCATTACGATGGATATTCACAATTAAAATGTTATTTTTGAAATATTGCCGGCAAAAGCTTCGGCAATAAATGTGTTTAAGTATTGACTTATTATATCCCTGTCACACCCAAAACTATCATATTTCTCAAGTTGGTTGTTCTCATGTTGTGTGCAAACTATAACCAAAATTTGTTTTTTAGTTGTGTTCATGAAGAATAAACGTTAAAAATCAATAGTAATATTATAAAGCAGGTTGTGATAATTTGTTTTAATGTAAAGTCAGGTTTGAATCATTATTTTTGTATTAACTTAGTTATTTTGGAAGGTTATAAAATATTATGTAGTTAGTAAAGTTTCTTCTTTAATTTTAAGTCGAGAGCTTAATGTTATATGGTTACACACATCATTAAATATTTTGATTTAGCAGTGTGGTAGCACCGATACAGATATCACAGCAATGATACTAGAGCTCTTTATTATCTTCGCAAAGGCAACAGATATACAGCACGTTATGATAGCATGAGATGTGCGATTCACATCAGTTTGACTTTTTTATTTCTTAAGCAATTTGTGTGGATAGGCAATAACTTACGACTTATGACGGCCCTAGAATATATTTCCAGAGACTAGCTCTAATTGTGACCCAAGCTAGTTCAAATCTAGATATTGGAGTGACCTGTGAGTGAAGGGTTCTGCCCTTTGAGGGGCCGGTCACTGAGATTGTTGCTGATATCGGGGCACTTCAAAGAGGCGGCTGAAAGTTGTGGTTGTATTGCTAGTATGCCAATTCCTTAACATTAAGACGTAATTTATGTATGAACGTAATATTCTTATTTATATAATATTACTCGTATTATAATTGTGAAAGTAGGGATGTATGTTACGCTTTCACGCGAAAACTACTCAACCGATCATCATGAAACTTTGTACACATATTCTCAGAGATACCTACTAGAAGTAACAAAGGATATATAAAAAATATTATTTTTTACCAACGCAGGCAAAGCCTCAAGCTACAGCTAGTATTCTATACTTAATAACAAAGCCTGTGCCGCCCTACAGAAAAATAATAAAACTATAATAAAATTAAAAAAAAAATGGTTGTTTGTAAAGACGGCTTATGGACGGTAGTTACATGCCGCACGAATCGAACTGAGCCGATCGCCCGAGCCGATCATGCCTCACTCTCGTTCATGCCGCGCTCTCGCTTTCGGAACGCTACATGACGTCATCTTTTTCGTGCATGCTGCCCGTAATATCGAGCTATTAGACGTTGTCACCTCAAAAACTTAACACGGCTTGGAGTAGTATTATGGTATACAGTAATACAAGTCAAGTCTGGGTCACGGGTTTGGATATTTCCAAGAAATATTTGAATTGGGGACATAGACATTTATCTTTTCCGTTATTTAGTACGTACTCAGGACTATGTCATCTAGGTGTGAGTGTTTAAAATAACCGAAAAATGCGCAATCATATATTTAACTAAAATGAAAGTAGAATATTTTTTTCCCGTGACCATAGTTGCTGTCAAGTATCCGAAACGTCGATCATGCTAAAATCATAATAAAGATCATAAAAACCTCGATAAAGTCCGTAAAAGTTGTTTCATTATAAAGAATAATATTAGTAAACTTGTTTTCTAACAAAATAGATAATTTTGATTAATATAAGCGTAGACTACATAAATGGGATCATAATAAGCTGCTGTTTTATCACTTCATTTTATATACAATAAGAAACGTTTATGATCAAAAAGAGAATGTCTTTTGCATAAAAAGATATCACACAATAAATTAATTTATAAATATGCGTTTATAATATCCTAATGTGTTTTCAAATTTAATGGCTCTATTTTATATAGTGTGCATGCTGTAACGGTATAATATTCGTTTTATTAGTGTTGTCTACTAAATAATTGAGTGTGTGGTTTTATGGTGAAATATTACCATTTGTCGTATGTTATATACAAAACAAGCTTATGATGATCTTTTATAATTGTACAGAAAATATTAATTGCATAACTTCATATATCTGTAGGTTAAAGTTCAGACAAAATTGGCTCAGCTGTTTTAACAGTTAGCCGGAACAAACAGATAGACAAACGTATACATTTTTTAAAAAAATGTTTGTATGTACCATACGTTTATACAATCACATGCATTTAGTGAGAGGCTGTTAATGTGAAAATACAGACAGACGCTTAAATTTTATTTATTTGTATAGGACTAGTAATGTAATTGTATTTATGTAATTCCATGCGAGTTGCCTAAGATTTTTAGCCGTATCCGCTCCGGTTATGATTAGTGATGAGCAATGAACAGGTGAAATATTTTTAATGGATTTTTCGTAGCTAACTAAGGCTACTTTTACTTCTACTTAGGCTTCACCATATTCTCACGTCGTCTATACCGCAGAGTTTGAAGACGAAAGTCTTCAACCAATGCGTTCTCCCAGTACCGACCTACGGGGCCGAAACGTGGCCTCTTAATTTACGACTGGTCCACAAGTTTGCCGTAGCTCAACGTGCTATGAAGCCTGCTATGCTGGGTGTTTCTTTGGCAGATAGGATTCGAAACGAATACATACGCCAGAGAACTAAAGTTACCGATATCACGCGAAGAATAAGCACGTTGAAGTGGCAATGGGCTGGTCACACACTCAGAAGAACGGATTGCCGATGGGCCATTAAGGTTCAAGAGTGGAGGCCGCGTTTAGGTAGACGAAGTGTTGGTCGGCCATTAACCAGATGGGAAGACGATCTCCGTGCAGTGGCAGGTCCGCGTTGGATACGAGTAGCAAGGGATCGGTCGTCTTGGCGTTCATTGAGGGAGGCCTAAGTTCAGCAGTGGACCCATAAAGGCTGATGATGATGATGATGAACTTAGGCTACATTCATATTCTGTCCTGTCAATTGTTATCCTGTTATTCTTTTCAAATCACAAAAAAACATTCACGAATTTATGAAAGAAATAGGCCGAATGGTGATTTCCATGCAAACGAGCATGATACACGTGCGCATATCTGCCACGTATCTTTAATTTCCCGTTTTTTCCTTCATTACACTTCAAAAAAGTGTGCGCTTTCAAAGTTATTGGCCTGTTGGCGGCGAGATACACTAAACTAGATAACGTACTTGCGAAAGTAACTAGGAGGAAAAAGTTAATTAAATAACTTTATATATAGCACTCTTGAGAGTGTACGTGGCTTAGCCTTTTGATAGCAGCATGTCGTATTGTGTTGAGAACTGATAGGCAATCAACTACTTATCTTATAACTTATATTTATTTTCTACTCCT
Organism: Lycaena phlaeas; assembly: GCA_905333005.2. Lineage (NCBI taxonomy): Eukaryota > Metazoa > Arthropoda > Insecta > Lepidoptera > Lycaenidae > Lycaena > Lycaena phlaeas. The sequence goes on from HG995171.1 coordinate 6,569,761, forward strand.
GAATTCTTTTGATTAAATTCGTTACGGGTCCGATACAAGCTTATAGTAGAAGTCTCTGAAATCATAAGGATAATTTGGTGGTTACCATACTCGAGCCTGACTTCACACGAATAGCAGTGGAGAAAACGATCGGTGGTTCTAATAAGACATTATCATAATATATTTGTATGTAAAGATGGTCGCAGTTTATTGTATTTTACCGTAGTAGTTTGGAAATCTCAGACTCAACGCCAACCAAAACTGCTGCCGTTCATTGAATTTAATTTTTTACCACTAGTCATAGTCATTTTATTGGCTTTGTCATCATTCTCATGATATATTTTTTTCGTCTATTGAAAGAGGCATGTCTAGCAGATATGGGCCTCTATTATTCATGAACGCCAAAACGCCCATATCCACTAATTTTAAAAAAACACCATCTTCGTGTTCGCTTAGATAGATTATTATTCGCTTTTTGAAAAAACTTTAAAATGCTTTCTATAATAAGAGAATGTAATGACATAGCATTAAAGATAATAAGAAAAAGGTGAATTATGTTGAGTTGGCGACTTTGAATCGACTCCCACCGCACTCCTCGGCTATAAAGTTGAATTTATGACCAGAATTATTTTGCCTTCATCCCTAATTTCGCTCCTCTCTAGGTCCAGGTGCATTGAGTGAACTTTTGATGACAGAGAGAAGTAGCTACACCTATCTCGCTCTTTTATTGGGCCATTTCGTTTTGTCTACTGCGAGTTTTTTATATCATTAGTTCTGTAGAACTTTTTAATGATAATACAAATAATAAAATTTAAACAGTCCTGTGTTCTTGGGAGCGTTATACATCCTTTTTATGAATCCTGGTATGTTATGTTTTATCATAAATTTTCTTTTATTTCTCTTAATAAACAAATTTATTCAGAGCAATATCGGTATAATATACACGAATATTAAAGTCTATGTATAATAAGTTTGATACTTAATCAATATAATACTAAGTCCAACAGTTGTCGAGTATTGTTATTTTTGTATCAGTCTACAAAACTAAAGTTTATCTAATGCCGGCTTACAACCTTGTCTTTGACATGTTTTTTGTTATCACTACAAAGTTGGTGTTTATTAGCGTATTACTTTAAATAAGCTATTAAAAAGTATAACAGTAAGGTGTGATTTAAAAAAATGTTAAACTTTGATAGTCACTTCAACAAAATGTTTTGCCATATCAATAAATAATGATTTCGCGCATCAACTGAAAGAACTGAAATGGACGCACATATATAAAAATCTGAATTTAAAATTTTCCGCATAATATTAGAGGCGTTGGCCAAGATTTATAAAGGGCGTGGAGGCAAATTCAAACTCTCCGTTATTTACGGTCACCTGCCTTGTGGTTCAGTCGTGCGCTGACACTGCTGGGAAACCAGATTTATGCTACAATGAGCATAAAATTAAAGACCTACTTTAAATATACAGGAATCTTATGATTTTCTTACATTTTTTAAGGTCCTATTTTAGTAGAAGTAAAAACTTAATTTAAAGTTACATGTTTATAGCAACGTCTAGTCTCAAATTTGAGTGTATAATTATATAAAAAAAAGTTTACCAGAACTTCAAACATGGACATTGTTATGTTCGCTCATCTACTTAAATAAGTTACCTTTTTAATTTATATCAGGTTTTATGTTCTGAATTTGACATCATCATTATAATTTTCAGTCTTTATCCATCCCCTTCTGAACATAGGCATCCCTTAACGAACGTCAAGACGACCGATCCCTTGCCACGCGAATTCAAAGTGAATCAGCCCATTCGCGTGATATCGGTAATTTTAGTTCTCTGGCGGGGGACTTCATCGCCTTAAATAAGTTACCTTTTTAATTATTAAAAAGGTTTGTTCTGATATGAATTTGACATCATCATTATAATTTTCAGTCTTTATCCATCCCCTTCTGAACATAGGCATCCCTTAACGAACGTCAAGACGACCGATCCCTTGCCACGCGAATTCAACGTGAAACAGCCTATTCGCGTGATATCGATAACTTTAGTCCTGAGTGGAGGACTTCGTATTTGACATAGAATAAAAAAATAAGTACTTTTTTGTACGTGTATCAAAAATTATGACATCAAAATTATCTTACTTCAAAGTCAGTATACAAAACCATAAAATGAATAAAGACTGGAAATTCCCGAAACACGAAAGATAAGGTTTTATTACGTTACATCGTTTAGATGAAAATTTTCCCGGGGAATAAGTCATTCATATTCATTTAGTATAACTAGATAGTCCAATAATCTTGGCGGGAAATCTACTCGCACCGTTTCCATCCATCATTCTGGCTCCGAGTGACGTCACTTTAGACCGATCGCTGCAACTACTTTTCGCAGAATAATTTTCTGGAATGAAGAATAATTTCTAACTCAATTATTTTTCTAATGGAAATACTTTTATGCGTGCGATCGCATGGGACATTAGAAACAATATTATAGAAATTATACAGTGTATTTACTCTTTGCATATACCTTCTTACTGTGACTTAATTATTCTAGAAGGTTCTTCTGTGTTCTTTATCTTATTTAAATTTCTATTTTTATTTTTTAAAATGCTTGTGACTTTGGACGTATTAGGTCTTATTTATTATTATATCTTTAAATTTATATTTTAATTTAAACTCATTTTAAATATCAAAGGCGAATTTTTCTACTCATATCAGATCCACCTGCGGGCTTACCTATCATGTAGTAAAATAAAACATTTAAGATTAGTTGTATTGAATAAGTTGCTTGTAAGGAACGGTTGAAATCTTTAATTTTTAAATGTATTTGTTGTGGTCAATTTGTCGGCATAAAGACGGTTCGAAGTCCAAACAGATTGACTTTTGCGAAAACTGATCACTGGAATTTCAACCTGATGACTACCTAAGGAAATCACACGACTAACGTTATCAACATCATCATCATCATCATCATCATCGGCTTTTATCCATCCACTGCTGAACATAGGCCTCCCTCAATGAACGCCAAGACGACCGATCCCATGCTACTCGCATCCAACGCGGACCTGCACGGAGATCGCCTTCCCATCTGGTTAATGTCTGCCGACCAACACTTCGTCTACCTAAACGCGATCTCCACTCTTGGACCTTAATGGCCCATCGGCCATCTGTTCTTCTGAGTGCGTGACCAGCCCATTGCCACTTCACACGACTAACGTCATTAGGTTTGAATAGTGCATCATCTTCTTATTCCATGAAATTTGATCATCAAACCACAATAGTTAGCGTCGGATTTCTTATAAATTATGATTTTCCTTAGAATAATTTGTGCGTGTTTAATAAAAAATATCAAAATCGATCCTTTGAATCCATTTACCCTCCAGTTACTTTAGTTATTATCTCAGATAGTTAAATCTTCATTTTATTGTTTGAATGACCTAGACTAGAGGTGCCGTTTCAGCCGAGCCGGGCAGTTCCCCTATTGTGGAGAATCTGGTCTTGCCGGGACCAGTCTGCCGCTGAGGGTTTCCCGATGCCTGTGATCCGAGTCCCTCAAATAGCGGCTGAAGGCTCACGCAGCGGTTTTAGTGGAGTAGTGCACCCAATGCGAGTCATCAAAACGAAAAACAAAAAAAGGTGCCGTTTCAGCCTTTTAAAAATATGCCCATTCAAACATTTTTTTTAATTGTTATTAATGTAGAGTATAGATAAAATTAATATCACTGCCATCAATAATCATCATGTAAGTTTACATTTCATCACTATACCATCCAAGATCAACATTGAATTCAAAGATCAAAATATTGTCGAAACTTCATTTAAACAGTTACCCGTAGTTATAGTCATCCGCAACGAAACATCGGAACATCGTTTTGCTCTCAACACTGTTTGGTACAAGTCAAAGTTGCCTCGGGCCAAATCCATAAGAGTGTTTTGCCACATGATCGCTTTCTCGATTTGCCAAGAAAATAGAGTCATGAAAACTTGGTAGGGGTGTAAATAAATATCGCTTTGTAAATGTCGATATTGATTGTATTTACTTAGAATTCGTAGTTTTGAATTAGTTTGTTTGTTTAGTATCGAATCAATTTTGTTATGTATTTTATTTTATTATGTTATACCCTTAAACGAGCAATTTTTGTATATGTAATCTGAATCTCGAAAACGGCTCCAACGATTTTCATAAATTTACATGGAGTTTCGGGGGCGATAAATCGATATAGTTAGGATTTATTTTTAGAAAATGTCGTTTTATTTGTATTTTTAATAATCAAATTTACCGAGCAAAGCTCGGTCATCCGGGTACTGGATTATAAAATGTTACCGAAGTCAGTTATCTACCTAGTAAGTTCAAAGTTCTTGAGACAACAGACAATGTTAAGCATTTGCTTTCTACATCATTGTAGTTTGTACTCCATCTGTCGATGTTGAAATTGAGAAAAAAAATTGAGTGTGATATATATAATTGAGTGTAAAAAATGTAAATCGTTGATCTATAGCGCTCGCCGTTGACGGTGAGCCGCGCCAAAGCCGTTTTGTGGCTTGGTTGGTTCTGTGGGTTGTGGTCGTCCCATATACGACAATTTTGATTATTTAAAAAAACATTCATCCAAATATGCGCCTCGTTGTTAAAAAAGGCTGAGTTTTTCTAAACCCCTGCTCACTCCCACGGACAGCAATTATCCCGGCCGATCAAACGTTCATTTGACGTAAGTGTTTTGGTCAATCGCTTGCGGAATCAGTTGCCTTTAATTTAGCCACCATTGGAGAGTCGGCTTTCAAGGGCCACCGCGACATTTCTTTAGTAAAGTTACATCTATTTGGACATGCTGCCTTATCGTGTAAATTGCCATGCTGATTTGGCATGAGTGAATAAATTTGATAGATCCCGCCAAAGAAATATGGCCGCCGCAAACCGTCAATATTGACCCGACGTATTTGAAAGACCCTAGTGTGCATAAAAACATATTGTAATATTCAAATTAACAGGTAGACGAACTGTTGGTTAGTCACTAACTAGATGAAATAAAGTCTGATTTCTTCAAAAGTCTTAAATAATGTTACTGTCAAAACACGAATCTTCTCTAGCAATCATCAAGCCGCACAAGCAAATTGTGACAAAGTACATACAAAAACACCTTTAATCTCAGTCGGTTAAAACATCGATACAATGTCACAGCTCCGTTAAAAGAAGATATCACGTGCACTGTACCCAAAGTTTCCTGAATATGAAACAGTATAGTGCAAAGTTTAAGTGTCTGCGTGCTCTTAAATAATTCTGTTATATTCTACAACTATTGCATATGCTTTTAAGATTATACTAGCAAACTTTTGTCATTACCAACTGTTTCGAATGTTCTGGAAGGTAATTAAATGTGAATTTAAATGTTTTGAAATATGTTTTTCAACGTTCTGTGTATTAAAAAACTTAAGTTTTTGTTTCTTGATTGGCGTTTATTGAAGAAGTCCAATAGTAGACTATATGGCTATGACTCTGAGTAGACTACTAGAACGATGATGATGAAAGCATTCTTATATGTTTTCATAACTTGAGTTTGTTCTGTACTTAATGTTATCATTATTTATTTATTATATCTTTTTTGATCGTGTCGCAAAAAACTAATTTATGTGAATATATTGTTTTTAATTCTTTTCTCGAAGAAAATTACTAACTAACAAATATAATATGATTATATGATATATAATATAATTATATTTTGATATTTAATATAATTATTTTATAAAAAAATGTGTATATATAATACGAAAAAAAATTAAGATATTTTTAAAAAGCTTATTTTCTTTTAGAGATCAGTATAGAGAAAAAATCATACCTCTGCCAAAGTGTAAGGAAATGAAATATATATTATGTGACAATGACTTATGAATTGTATAGAAGAAGCACTTGTGTCTTATTACAGTAATTTAATTTTTTTATTATTATAATAGCTTAACTTTTGACTAAATTGACGCTAAGACGCTAAGACGGCCCCTTACCACTCGCATTCAACACGGACACGCCATGCACGGATATCATCTTCTCATCTGGTTAATGGCCGACCAACACTTCGTCTGCCAACTGCCACTTCAACGTAATACACTGTACACACCTCTATATCCCACTTTTATGTATGATGTATCTACCTGGTCCAAATTTATATCCATAATAAACAACAAACTCTTAAGCAAGGTTACGCATTATAAATAAAAACACTTGATTTTAATTATCAAAGACAGTGTTTAGAATATTAATCTGCCAATTTCATTGTTGGCAAACTTAAGGAGAGGAAAGTTTAGAAGTTCGCTTGAGTAAATGTCTTGTGGGCAATACAACGGACAGGCGTCTAAAACACAACTTGTTGCAACTCAACTTTACAAACGATAAAGAGTTATATGTTCAATCTTGTCTGTACCACGTCATGTCTTCAAAACTTTTAAGCTTTCATAGAGTTTGTATCGTCTATTTCATTATGATCATAGCGATCATGATCGACATCATGATCATAATTTATTATCATAATCATAATCAAAACTTGTGTTAAGTAGTATATACTATTGTATTCTTTCTGCGAGACAGTAATGTCCCAGAAGGAGGCCGACGAACGGGTGAGAGAGGAGGCCGCGAAGAAGGCCTCCCCCCATAGACGACGAACAGGGGTGCGCCGGAGGCGCTACCTAATGCGCTTCCAGTAACATCCCTGTGCTCGTGCCGGGCTTGGGGTGGAAACCCAATGAGGCCTCCCCCCGTAGACGACGAACAGGGGTGCGTCGGAGGCGCTACCTAATACGCTTCCAGTAACACCCCTGTGCTCGTGCCGGGCTTGGGGTGGAAACCCAATGAGGCCTCCCCCCGTAGACGACGAACAGGGGTGCGTCGGAGGCGCTACCTAAAGCGCTTCCAGTAACACCCCTGTGCTCCTGCCGGGCTCGGGATAGAAACCCGGGCCCCGCTGAAGACACGACCTCGTGGGGACTGCCAAGTCGTAGCCGGCAGTTCCCCTATTGTGGAGAATCTGGTCTTGCCGGGACCAGTCTGTCGCTGTGGGTTTCCCGTCGCCTACAGATCCGGGTCACTCAGATAGCGGCTGAAGGCCCACGCAGCGGTTTTAGTGGGGTAGTGCACCCAATGCGAGCCCTCACACACACTAGCGTGCTTACCCAAGACCCTGGTATTTCATCAAAAAGAAAAGTATATATTGTATTGTCACGTGAAACGTGTCTTCTTACAAAGCGTTATGAATTTAAAGCGCTTAAAGCGGAAAGTAAAAACTAGGGTAATCAAAGTGAGTTTTAGATTAAAGATAGCACTCCAACCATTAGAAGGTGCCAAAATTACTATCATTACTTTAGCACACCCGAAACCGTATGTCACACCTAGTATCGGCCTTTGATTCCTGCACAATAAGCACATATAAAGCAGAATCACACATCACATTAATTACTCACGTCTAAATACAATTAAAGTTAATTTAATTAATGCTAATTCAGACTCATACATATGAGATTATCTTATTGAAATTATTGTATATTATGTAGGAAGCGTTCACATAAACTAATAATTCATTAACTAATACAACTAAATACAATTAAAGTTAATTTAATTAATGCTAATTCAGACTCATACATATGAGATTATCTTATTGAAATTATTGTATATTATGTAGGAAGCGTTCACATAAACTAATAATTCATAGACAGAGTTATTATGGCAAATATTGCCGTGAACCTTCCGACATACTAAATATATTGAATTACGCATTTATTTTAATTTAATTATAATAACACTGTTTCACAATCTCCAGTTAAGTGCCCAATAGGCTATCGGCAACATATTTGACAGATAGAGTATGGAGTATCTGTCAAATATCTGTCAAATATGTCGCCGATAGCCTATTGGGCACTTAACTGGAGATTGTGAAACAGGCCCTAATTATTATTTTATTTAAAAAAAAGTAGCGACTACCAGTCGGACGGGGTAGTTAGAATGTTTGTCCGGAATATATTATTATTTTTATGTATTTACAAATAATATTATGTTCTGTTTAATTATACACATATTATATATAAATTCGCCTATGCGCATGTGACCTCCGAATAGCTGACTTTTTTGTATTTGTTCAAGTGGATTTCAGGCTGAATTACACACGATTTAACCAGTCGATTTTAGCATGACAACGTCTGTAAAAGCTCATACGTACTAGGCATTTGCCCTCAAGCAAGAACTGCTATATAATATGTAAATAACATTTTTATACACACTGGAATTGTTTCTTTCTGAACAGTTTTGCTGTTTCACTGGAGTAACAAGTAGGCGGTACCCATGCGAGAAACCCTCCCACCGGTTTTCCGCATGTCCCCAATGAAGCATGTACATGCAGACAAGCGCACTATAATACACGCATAGGGACTCATGGTAAGTTTCCATGCATGTTGTATTGCCTTTAAGAAATACATCACAGTTATTTCACGAGAGAAGTACCTACCCTGAATGATACTACCCATGTACGGGCCCGGGTAAAAACCCTGCAGATTTATATACAGTTTTGGAGTTGAAGGTTTCAGCTGTGGGCATATCCACAACTTAGAATCCCTATGAGGTTTTTTATACTAAAATTTTCTTACAAATATGCATAATTTAGGGTTTTGTATAGGAATTTGACTTGTTACTGAGCCCGAGCATTTTAATTTGTCTAATAAAAAATATGTATGATAATAGTAGTTGTCATTTATTTTCACGCTATTAACTTTAAAACAAAAAAGAAATTTATTGAGTGTAAAGAAGATTGAAAAGATTCAAGCTGAAAAATCTAAAGATGTACTCGATATTTAAAAGACGTTGATATATTTGAAATGAAATTCGAAGCATCAATATAAGACCCGAAGCATATTCATCTCAATACGAGAGGTCGGGCATAATCCTGGTGGTCCTCAGTCAATGTCGCGGCCGTCCGAGCCCGATAGCCGGCTTAGCACACGTTCACAGATATGACGTGGTGAATATTAAAAACGATTCAATATGAAAGAAACGACAAAAAAATGACAAAAAACTTTTACGGATTTTATCGCGGTTTATTTAGTTTTTATACGCCTGATGTTGCGGATACTTTACAGCAACCATGGTCACGCGAGGAAAGCGGGTGTGTAAAAACCTTAATAAAGAGCGACAAAATTCGTAAAAGTTGTTTCATTATAACAAAAGCCAAATTACATACGTTTTTTTGCTAATTTTAAATTTTTTGGTCTTGAATTAAAAATAATTTGGAAAAACTACTAGTTATTCCTTAAATGCTACAGTAACCTAATCTTTACACAATTCTATAAAATTGAAACCAACATTTAGTTATACATCAAGATGTAGGTACGCCAAAACTAAATTACTTTATTGAGCCTTCCTCAGTAATTGAGATAGTCAAGAATTTTTCAAATATGGCTTTCATAGTTTCATAGACCCCAAACACAAACTCTTTCCAAAGATAAATTAACAATTCAATGTCCAATAAAAAATCTTTTCAACGCGACATAAAAAGGCTACTTACAAAACGAACATCTCTACCAAATAAGCATTGAAATCGATGGCCCCAGCGACCGCGTTTTCCTTTAGAACCTCATTCGTACATGTTTGTTAATCCCAAATAGCTGCGAAGGGCTGGACAGTGATGAAGTGGGGGTCTTCTCTCGCCCGATTACTAGGCCACTGGATAACCCTAATACATTACAGGTCTTGCATAAAATATTTTATCTGTGGTTTTTATAAATAGTTTATGTACACTTTTAAAAGTGTCCATTTAGGTGTAATAATTCAGGCATCTACATTTTATTATGGTTTCGTATCTTTTTTTGTAATCGGATGTTCTGGGCCTTTTTTTCTTTGCTTATTATGTCGACAATTTTATTATCAATGTCTTTCCTATGACTACTGGATTTGATGTCGGATTCAAACGGTAGAATAAATCATCATCATCGGCCTTCATCTATCCACTGCTGAGCATAAATTGTATTTTTTAGATTTATTACTCGTAAAACACAGATTTATAAATATGTATTTACAAATGTGTCGTAAAAGATAATATTTTTTGTGCATTTAATTGTTATGACAGAGCTTCATTATGAGGGTGTCGTATCTCAAGACAAAACCCACCTTATAATAAGAGAAAAAAAGAATAAATGGTTTTTAAATTAAATTCAAATAAGCCAATAATAATCCACCCGTAATACTCAGAATCCTTTTAATTATGTAAATAATAATATAAATATAAATTAAAATAATTTATGTAAATAATAGTACTCCCCCACATTTACCCACCTACATTGTAGTCAAATGTAATTACTCTTTTAATCCGAAAGTATCGATTCGTAATACAAAGAGCCAAATATTTAATTTTCACACTTCAACTATTCCAAATCAATTATTATGTAAATAAACTTTTGCATTGACCGGATATTGATTGCGATATCAGTCATGTGTTTAAGCAAGTAGTTTTTTTATGTTCCTTAAATGGACAAACGGGCAAAAGATAGGTTAGCGTCGCTCATGACAATAAAGAAATACGCTTGGGGCTGGCCTATTTGGCTTTAGTTAGTTAGGTTAGTTTGGGTCCCAGTTATGTTGAAAAATGTCTAGCTAACATTTGACTAAATTATAAATAAACATGAGAATAATAAATATTTTCTAAAATTATGAACATGACATGAGACGGTGTGTCCATAGTGATACAAAATGTTACGGACACAGACTTAAAATAATTAAATTTATGCTTAGGAATAACATACAGATTTAAAACTTAGATAAATACAATTACAGTTAATTAATCTAAAAGCTTGCGTAGAATCTCCTTACGAATTATATTTAGTGATCTTAATTTACAATAAGTTGACCTCTATCTCTGTCTACAAAAAGTATATTTACAAAAGAAAGAACCCACGCTTTTACATTACATTAAATTATTCTAGTGCTAATTACTTTTTTAAATATATTATATTTTTATGTTTAATAATAGATTTTTAACTTGCTAATTAATTTATTTTAAAATGAAGTAAAAAATGTGAAATTTTACCTACTTTACTTGACGCTGCAAACCACTATGTAGGTATTTTGGAACCGAAAAAAAACTATGCTCATAATGTAATTTCTACTTTTACGAATGGTAGGTTTTGCCCAAAAATTATCGGTAGGCCTTGACAATCATGGTTGGAACCAATCAAAATGATAATGAGGATTCTGCTTTAAGATGGATAAAATTATTAAGTAAAAAAACGACAAGGCAAGTATAAATTTGGCCAAAACTGTTTTTTTTCGAAAGGTTTAGACTTTTAGGCCCGATGGCCTTTAAGTTCAATCGGAAGGTAGGTGAGCAGATGGCTCACCTAGTAAAATTCGGAAGGGGGGCGCCCCCTCCGTGCCCCGCAGGGGACGCCGTATATCGCGCGCGCTACTCTGGAGAGTAGGTGTTTGGCTAGTCAAATTTCAATACGGTCGACAAGTTATTAGCGGATGAAGAATTCATTAAATTAATAAGAATGCGTACCTATATTACTATCAAAAAATCATTCAATTTTTTTGTCTGTCTGTTTGTTCCTACTAATCGCTTAAATATCTCAACCGATTTTAATGAGATTTTCAGTGGTAGATAGCTTGATGTAAGGAGTAACTTAGGCTATAAAAATAGTTAATAATGACCCAGATACGACTGTAAATTTAAATTAGCGCGGGGAAAGTTGCGTGCAACAGCTAGTTAGCTATAAAAGCTATAAAGTTACTTTATTTATACCTAAAAATAAAATATACCTTAAAACTTTATAATAGTCAATAAATGTCTCAAATACTCACTTACCTATATACATATTATAGACAAAACAAATTGAAAATATGCAAATAGAATATTTATTTGGAAGCCGGGAATAGCAACATTTACATTTAGTTTCTTTCTTCCATCCCGGATCCCGCTTCGATCCGCGTTTTTGCATTTAAAATGCTAAACTTTACTTCAGATATTTCTATTCTTTTGAAAGCCAAGGTAATTTAAAAACATAAATATTTTATTGTTTAACTTTATCCCATATTGAACCATAATCAGAAAGCAGAATGAAATGTTTAAGTCTCTAACGTTGATCAGTTGAAACAAATGAAACAGAAAAATGGGTGATCTTTTTTTATCATTTAAAATATTTCAAAAGATTGTTTTTTTAATAAGGCATTGAAAAACTTTTTACAATAAAACAGTTAAGAATAGGCAGGCATACATCGAATACAAAATACGATAGACGAAAAACTCAAAACCAATGGAAAAACATAGTCCAAACTAAGCATTAATTATGTCTCCAAATGCGAAATACAAGGGTATTATTAGACCCCGTACAGAAGGGAAACTTACCCAGCACTATGTGGCATGTTAGAAAGCTTTGTCCCCCTTAACCGCAGGACCCCTGTGCATTCAAGGTAGAGCGAAGATTAGTATAAGAGTACCTTAATACCTCCATTAAAAATTTGCCAGGCGCTTTTATTTAACTAAAAAGTGCGACTAGGATTATTAAAACAATTCAAAGCTAAGGATTATACCGTTTAATATTCAACGGTTTCTAAAATCTATGATATTCAAATTATTGTAAAATAATGAAATAAAAAATAAAAAAATATTATTTTTTATAATCACATACCTTGATTTTGAAAAAAAAACAGCATATTTTGGTGAGCTACCAATTCAGTTACTGCTTTCACGAAGCATCTTAATTGTGGTACTTTACTTTCAAATAAAAAGGCAAAATAATGATGTAAATATTGCAAAAGTCATTATATAAATCTCTCCTAAGTTTGAAGAAACCTAGCGTAATAATATTAATTTAATCAATCATCTAACAATTATAATATCTATAATCTACCATCAACCATGTGTATAAATAGACCACAATAATCGAATTGCAATTACATTTGTGCTCAAAGCGCCTAATAAAATTAGCACGCAAACGTAGACGGGTGTAAAATGATTTCTCGCCACAGGAGTTCCCATACAAAGCGCCTAGTGCTCGAATCGGCAGGCATTATTATCGCATTAGCATACACAGCCACGTTTAACTATCTAACCAATAGCTGGATAAGTATTTATTTTCAATGTGCACAACATCCGGGATTATAAGGGTTAAAGTAAAATTTTAAGTTGATATTTTAATTGATATTTCAGTATAATATCGAAGTACTTAAATTGCAGTGTATTTTTTTTAAGTAAAACTTTTATAACATCGTCTGAAACTTATTCGTCTGTGTTTTCATGTCACGTAACGGTCGGCCGGGAGTGGGGATAAAATGAAAGCAGCTCGTCAGAGCAGCCGAGGCCAATATGGCGGCGCCTATTTTAGTTCGCATCAGCTGACCGTGTAGTATATAGACTATTAATAATTTGTGCTAGTGCCCCCGGTCCATTTATGTATTCTTTCAAACGTAGCAAAAATGCTATTGGGTAAATAGTTCCTCCAGGCATTAACGATACGGCTAGCGGACCTTCTTGTATTGTCCTGACTAGAAAGAGACTATTATTGAGCCAGGTTTTTTATTATTGACTCAGCCATTTCTTTTGCCGTTGATTTCAATCTTAAGCTTGATGTTGTTACTTAGCTTGGTCATTGATATTATGTTCATCTGCAGTCCTATCTCAAAGTTTGCTGAGCTCAGTTTTTTAAGCACTCTACAAAGTCAAAAAATAGTACTATCGAAGTATCTTTTTGAAGGTCAATTGAGTCTACCACCGGTTCCAAAGCAAATCCGCTGAGAAGAACCGGCGAATCAAACTCAGTGGAACTCTAGTCTTTTCAAATACACTATTACAAAAAAAAAATACAGCAGCTACAATTACAGATAATTGTATAGCTGACACAGAGAAACCACCGGTGAAACATCATCCTCCCTACCGGTAAGCTTGCTATGCAGCGCTCTCAACTGTAACACCATCTTGCTTGTTTCCTCCATGAAAAAGATCACCTGTGTTCCGGAGCGAGGGACAATTCAGGTAGTGTAATTACTGGCAATTAGACTTAACATCTTGTCTTAGAATATACTACAAACAATACATGTGTCGTCTGTTGATGAGTTCATGAGCAATGTCGACAACTTATTAATATTTAAATGAATTAAGCAAATGTAATTTTGCAATAATTTTTTCACTTCATTTAATTTTCTATTCTATGTCCATTCTTAATTCAAAATCATTTTTGTGACGTTTTAATATTTTGCAATTGTTGTTTTGAATAAATTCTCAAATTATGACTCGTAAGATTGAAACGAATTTGTCTTATTTCTCTTGTTAAACTCTTAATTACTTTCGTTGGTAGTCCGCAAACATCCATCTCGTTACGAACCGTAGGCTTCATTATTTACCCGTACACACGTTGCTTCTCTCAACAAATATTTACCTCTTAACTAGAACCTGACTTCGCCCGTACTAATAAACTTTTCTATTGTACGCTGCGGCTTGTACACATTTTGCTGGGTAATCGCCTTGTTTAACGCCTTCATTGGTTTTAATTAATGTTTTGTTTGTTGTAACAGAATTAATTTTATGATTGAAATTGATTTATGGTGTGAACTTTGTATTTATGAAAATGCATGTACATAGTTAGTTCACGGAGTATTTTGTTTGTATATTCATTTTGTTAGAGTTTTGCTATATGATCATTATCCCTACCCACTTAAGTTCCAGTTCGATCAGCCACCTTATTCGGGGTGACTTAGATCTATCAGCAACAGAACATAACCTGATCGGTCTTTACACAAGTCAATAAAAAAGTAAGACTTTTTGTTTCTACTTTTTAGTACTAGCTTTGCTCACATTTACTAATCAACTACATTAATTAATACAGTATTTACAAAAAATATAATATAAGATTTATCTGAAAAATTATCCCTACAATACATAATATATCCCATACAATTCTAATAATATCATAGAATTTCGAATGAAACACGAATGTCGTATAGCACGAATGTATTAATTTTGAATATTTTAGCAAGTTCGTATGCAGAATTAACTGAAGAGGAAGGACGCAGGTGCCTCGCCAACTGTGCTCCGGGATATTTTACGTCTAACAATATTTGCCTAACTATATTAGTATATTTAAATTTTAGAGACAAGAAATTGTTTAAGTATAAATGTTGTACCTGTTTGCTTTTTGTTTTATCACGCATGTAGCATGCAAGTATCACAAATAATTAATTAATTTGTGATACTTTGAGATATTACTAGAAAAATTTTGAAGTGAAACTTATTTAGAATCGTTGTGATTTCAAACCGGATGCAACGGAAAAAACGACAGGTTAAAGACACAGATACAAAAGAGCGAGACAGCAAATGTCGTTTTTTTTTTTTTTTTTTCGATTGGATCTATGCTAATGGTCCTAGTGACCGTTATGCGTCATCGGAAATGGGATGATCCGGTTGGATCATCCTATGACGTTAAGCAAATGTCGGTGTGTATGTATATTGCACACTGTTTAATACTTGCTTGTATTTGAGCATTTAACGTGTGTTTCACTTCTATCGTATGTGAATCACACACACTTCTTTTTTGTTAACAAAAATGGTCGGGTGGTTGACTTTTATAAATGTGTAGTGGGGCGTGTGTCGCCCCACGACTTGGTTGGTGTCATATCACCAGAAATCGGAAAAGGACAGCCGACGGCTCCTAGCCATCGAGCAGTTATACAAGTTCTAAGATGTTTAATGCCGAAGTTGGAACTTTTTTTGAACCTAAGCGGAAACGGGTAACTAGTACCAGATTCGAAAATGTTTAGAAAATATCCTTGTAAAAATGCAATACGGAACTGAGTGGAGAAGCCTCATAAAACGGAAAGTTTTATTTTAATACGTACTTTTATGAACACCCATAAATCTCATAAGACATATCGTTCTCTTCCAGTATATTCAGCGTGAAGTTTTTCTATTTGGATGCATAATTTCTTATTTTTTACCATAATTGTTTTCTAAAAACATGTGGAAGTAAGAGGAGGACTCCGAGATAGCAATCCTACATTGTATCAGGATCTAGTCTAGATCCCCACCACGTTTTAGGTCTCGTCGTGGTGGTGGGGCTCAGTAGCCCAGGGTGACCCAAACACGTTGGGTGAAGCGAATTAAGCCGAGAAGGCTCTTTGTACCCCTCTTATAAGAAGAGAGGGCAAGGGGCGAGGACGGAAACCTCGCCTCGTTGTACTGTCCCGACGTTGGGAGGGGTTGTTCTGTGGTACGGGGCAACTCATCTATGAAGGTGGCGTCGATCCCCTGAGAGACTGACTCGCCGTCAAAGTGCCCTGTTGCTTGTAGATCCGGGGCATCTCACCAAAGGCGGTATTGGTGGCACTCGCCGAGTTTTAGTGGGTAGAGCTGCGTCCACTTACCAGCTTTTGGGCGCAGCGAATCCCACATACCCGCCTGGGGAGACCCACTCCCCCGCGGGATGCCTAAGCGCATTTCCTGGCGTTAAAGAAAAAAAAAGGACCTCGATAAAAGGTCTAGATCTAACCAAAGTTTAGGTTTTATAAAAAAATCTTATGAAGCTCTACTTCGTTCATATTTCTTTCTTACGAAAAGTTGACTGGCCTTCGCCAGCCAGCCAGCCTATCGCTAAGATGTTCGTGTCATCTGTCGATTCAGGACCCTGTAAACGCGCTTAATGAACTTACAGGTGATTTAATTAGGATGCTTGCACTCCTAACTGCGAGTCCCACACAGGGTTTAGAAGCCTAGGGTTACCTAGATACATGCGGAATGCATTCCCTGCATTATCAAAAGCTGTTAAAGTATTAGCTGTTCTGACATTTGAAAGAGATTTATATCCACGAATAGCTAGTAAAACCCTAATATATTATACCGATGATTTTATTGAGCACGTAGGTATATAGAAAGCCTATGCAACTGAAAACGCAGATTGCTAATCCTATAACATTGATAGTTAAGGATAATTTGCGGTACACAACTTGGCGTAGTGTTGAGTAATCTGTTTGAAACAGTTTCAAGAAAGCTCAAAGTATCAAGACGAAGTGATGCAATGCTCGTTATCTGACCGCGCTACTTGGCAATGCATCGGAGTTCCAGACTTCCAGAGTTTAATGGTTCCGTTTAAAAATAGTACAAAATTAATTTATAAGAATGCTGCAAGAATCAACTTTGCATGGACTTAATCGTAAACTACTTTTTGGAAAACTTATTCCTAATCGTGGAAAGTGTGAAGTGAAAGAATGTTGGGATTGTGAAAATCTTGACAAACTGCGATTAAACCTGTAAAAAGAAGTTTTACAATAGAAAACAAAAGAGTAAAAGTTTGAAAAGCTGGCTAGAAAATCTTAAGTGTGACGTGTAATATACGTAACACAAATTCTCGAATGAAAAGTTGACGCCAAGGTGGCGTAGTGCTATTTAAAATATAAGGATTTGTTAAGAGAGTCCTGCCTTTCTTTTTAAAATCACTATAAAACTGCTATCCTTATAAGTCTCAATTAAAATAGTTACTATTGAAATATAAATTTAAATTTTCTATATGAGTACATATTATTGAGAAAATTAAGCAGTACATACATAATATTATAAGCATGTTGAAGTTGATATTATATAGAATATATGCTTTCTACCAAATCTTAATCAGGTAATTTTCTTGTACTGATGGCGTGAAAACACTTATGCAAATTAAAAAATTAGTGCTTATTTCATGCAATTGGCACTAATCGAAACTAAAGAATTTGCAGCTACAGTTATTACAGCCGATGACAAAAAAGTGCTGTGTTGCGTACCCAGGCAGGACAGCCTTTTTTTCTGATGTCGCAGCGGAAATGCTTTCGCACCATATCAGGGCCTCTAGGCACACTGACGTGTGTGGGAACTCGCATTGGGATGCACTACCCTACTAAAACCACTGCGAGCGCCTTCAGCCGCGTTATGACGGTCCTGGATCCGCAGGCAACAGGATCACCTCAGCAACAGACTGGCCCCGGCAAGAACAGATTCTTTTGATATAGGGGGACTGCACGACCACTATTAAATAGTCCCCATGACGTCGTGTCTAGCGGAGCCCCGGTACCCATCCCAAGCCCGACACCAGCACAGGGTTATTACTGGAAGCGCATTAAGTAGCCCCTCCGACGCACCCCCGTTCGTCGTCTACGGGGGGGAGGCCACGTCAGCGGCCTCCTCTCTCACGCGTTCGTCGGCCTCCCTCTGGGTCATCACAAAGGGAGTCCATTGCCGTCCAGGACTCTTCACGGCCGAGCATCGCGGTGATGACGCTCGGCAGAGACAAGTCCCCTCCGATGATAGACGTCAGATTAGGTATGACGTAGCGCCGCCATTCTCGGGCGCACCTAGGCAGGACAGGCTGTGTAATTACTAGCACCAAGAATAGGAAATAATTAGAAGGATTAATATTCAGAGTAGCTTACGCACCTAATTAGCAGAATAGTATAACCCAAATGAAGTAATTACATTCACTTGTTTATTAAGAGGCATTATAAATACGTTTCGTTTTGTCCGCCACAAGCGGTAGCTATGAGCGATGGTCTCTAATGTGGACGTTGACAAAGCGCTCAGCTCCCATGAAAACGGTCAAATACATCATGCCAGTGACAGCCCGGCTCTGTACCGATTGCCATATTTTATTTCTCCTTCGAATCATTTCTATTTGATTTATGATCTTGCTCAAATTCATCGTATAGATTTTTGTGAATTGATCGTTTGAAATAAATTGTCCTGTCAGGTGACTTGGTATTTGGCCGCTATAAGGACAGATAATTTGTGACTATTACAGATCACCCAAGAAGTGTGCAAAAATCTTGCGTCATTATGTTCGTCGTAGCAGTCTTTTGAAACAGCTCGACCGACAGATAGTAAAGTATTCCACTTCGCTTTGTTAATAGTGTCCCGGTCCAATATTTTATGTTTTTAATTTCAAATAATTTGTAGCAGAATAAAGTTAGCCGGGATAGCTAGCATTCTTATAAATAATAGTAAAAAATAATAGTTTTCTAGACAGTTAATGAACTTTCAAATATTAATTGTAATAAAGAATTCACTAAAGTCATATTATATTTTTAAGTCATTGGCATTACAAATTTTAATTTTGAAATTAATGATAAGTTTTGTTTAAAAAATTCAAAAGTATTTTATAATTCAAGAAGGGTCAGTCAATCCACCACCTCCAATCATATGGATGCAAATAGCAGGTCTTCATCTCGATCATCCAAATCCAGCGCGACGGTGGTATTTATAACACGCACTCATCACCGCCAAAGAATTCAGACATACATAGAAGGACAGTTCTTAAAGACTTTTTGTGCGGACTCTATTGGGGACGTATCCCCAGTTTGCACTCGCTCGCTCTCGTAGGCTTATATGCAACATCGCGGTGTCCCTCTCGTCACGCCGCCAAGCGGACATTTACATCGTAGAGTTTGTCCTCAAAGCGCCCATAAGAACTGTCCTTCTATGTACGTCTGAATTCTTTGTCACCGCTCTCGCTAGTAATAATAGGTGACGAATACCGTTCGACCGTCGTGGCGGCCCCGTGATCGACAGAGAGGAAATTATATACCCCAAGCTCACATCGATGTCTCGTCTCTTAGATTCCGGACGGAAGCACCATAAGAACCTGCAAGGGCAAAAAACTAAAAAAGGTTTGAGAGATGACAAAACTGTAAAGTCGGTTTACTGACGATAGTTGAATGTGACAACGTCATAGGAAAATACTGATGGGCCGTTTGTGCCTCTTTGTCGCTCCTACCGCGCTTTCGCTTGCACTTCAAGCTTCAAATGGAACGCATCAGAGCGAGGTAACGCAGCATGAGTCATGTTTTTTCGTGCATGCAGCTGGCTCCGTAGAATTATAAGACGTTGTCACGTCAAAAAAGGACTGATGATGGTTATGAATTTTATGATGTGTTTCTTTAAATTTTAGTTATCTTTACATAAAATTCTTCTGTACGTATGTATGTCACTCCTAAACGTTTGACGGAGTTTGTTTTCATTCAAGTAGATTCCAGAGTGGATTTTGAGTGTTCGATCCATTAATAAATATTTTGTATAGGACGTCTGTCATTTGCTCGTTATGATTTTGATGATGATTATGATTTAGATTATAATCATTGATATAACTTAATATGCATGATAATGTATCAGACGAAGCTTAACACAGCTAAAGTGGTACCAATATGTCGGTAATCTCAGATAATTGTATTACTTAGTCACGCCACTAATCTTACCTATTGTTTCATTTGAAGTGATTGATTTATTGAATACTAGGTTTTGCCCGTGGTTTCACCCAAGTTAACTTAGAATTACGGACATAATATTTGGATTGATGTTTTTTTTTTGCTTTTTCTTTTTCATACAAAATTCTCATAAAATTGTTACATTAGCTATTAAATGTAAATTTGATCAACTTATCTTTGTGGAGAAAAAAATAAAATACTCGATCACTCTCTAGGGAGTTGGAAATCCCTTCTAAGGAAAAGCTCTCCTTTGTGCGATTTCTCTTTTTTGTTGTATTCGTTTGTTTCGTTTCCGAGAACAAAAGTATTGAACGGCATGAGAATAAACACATTTTAGTCCCACTATTGGGAAGAAATATACTCGAAGTCCAACAAATTGAGACATTAGGCGTCAAAACAGTAATTGTCAAGGTCAAAGTGTAAGAAAAAATATTTTTAGGGATAAGAACAAAAAAGTTAGGCCAAAAATTCACGTATGTAAAACATCAGGCAGGCGATAATAAAATATGTTGTCTGCTTATCAATTCAACATTGGTCAATAAAAAATACCTATAATCCAAATTAACAATAATATGACCATCTAGTAACTTTACGCATCTGGCAGACCATTTTATACCAAATCTAAAAACTATTTTATTTTTTGATATTTTTTTAAATTAATTATTTGTGATCCTTTTTTAGAAAAAAATCTAATCTAAAAAGTTTAAGGTGATTCTAATTTAGAAAAAAATTACAATAGAATATTTTACAAAATGATCTGCTAGCCTTCCCGATTCTTTTTACAAAATGTTTACTTAAAATACTTGCATTTCTATTGCCTCAACAAAGCAAACATTTTTTTCTTTAGACCTTAGAGTCCGACTCGCATTTGACCGGTTTAAGTATCGCGTTTTTAAATGTCTACGTTATTAACAATCATCATCATCATATCAGCCAATCGACGCTCACTGCTGGGTATAGGCCTCCCCCAAGGATCTCCACAACGATCGGTCCTGCGCTGTCCGCATCCAGCGGCTTCCCGCGACCTTTACCAGATCGTCGGTCCACCTTGTAGAGGGCCTGCCCACGGAGCGTCGTCCGGTACGCGGTCGCCATTCTAGAACCTTTCCGTTAATTTTATTATTATTAACAATAGAAAACACAATTCAAATGCACATTTCATATAAGAATCATTTATCATAATTCAGTATTTTAAGCTTTCATGATGCAGTGACGTTGAATGATGCGTTCCACGTCGTCCATTGTTCACTGTGAAAGAGATCGCACACTATGAAATATTTCAATTTGAACCGCGAACCCCATTGAATACTGAGCCTTCTATCTCAAATTAAAATATTCATACCGATTTCAGCGAGCAGTGAATGCACTTTACCCACTAAGCGCTACCTTCGTTATTTTATTAAAACCCCCCCTTTTGTGCCACGAAATCTCCTCTATTGTGTTTTTATTAAATACGTGGCGAGGTGGATATTGTTAATGTGAAATAGGTGGATGGATATATATTTTTATTCAATCGCAAACAATCGAATCGAATTTTTCATATATTTGCTTTCATATGCATGTCTGTATGTTTAATGTATTAGATACTAGAATCATAGACCAGGTTTTCTTAAATAAGGGATTACTTTTTACAAGTGGTCCCCAGCTAACACATAGTTAGGGACTTGGGACCACTTTTAAAAGGACAACTTTTAAAATGGAATGAATCTGATATACCCCTTCCTGCTGACCTTATTTTTTAGAATTTCCTAAAGAAAAAATTTTGATTCGGTTGCCGTCATACATTTTTAGTATATGCTGTACATATATTTAAGTTAAGCAATAGCTACTGTATGTCTTCGCATGCGAGACATACAGTCCGTGACATGTCAAGAACCAGCGAAATTTCTTACACTGACGTCTCAGAGGCCCATAGACCAGAAATAAGAGTCCATTAAGTCTATGTGGAGTTCTTAAAGACGAATGAAAAAGACTATAAAGAACTCTTAAAGTTACCGTCAGTACTGACCTCCATCATATTTAATTCTCTTTCAAATAGCCTTGATATGTTTCGTGCCTTTTAAACTACTAAGCCGAATTAAAAGAAAAACAACGTGTACAGTGTAAGTTGACGTTAAAAAATACATGGAGATCTAGCAACTTTGCCCTCATTTTATTATATTATATGTTTCTTAATAATATGACTTAAATGGCGATCGCATTTATACTTTCCAAACGTAATTAATTTAGCTTTCCTTAACGCAACATTTCCTACTACCCTCATCCTAAATCTCTTTCGTTCCTACGAATCTGGGGGTACTGGGAAAAGTGAGTTGACGTTTCGCCGTGTCGTGGTCGAGTCGAGCTCTCGCGTGTCTCCTCAAATAAATAACGAAAACCGTGTGGACTCATCATCCCGTCGCGTATAGTTTTATTGGCGGTGCGACATCATCACGGGTGTGGAAAACAATATAAAGAAGACGAGGCGCCTTTAACATGTTGCGCGGGGCAATGGGAACCAGGTTCGTCCCTAATAATTTATACCTCTTCCTAACAATATCTTATATATTTTCGCTGTCACATAATATGTCATGGTAGCTTAGTGGTGAAATTAGGCTGTTAAATCCTGCTTTTTTTTTTTTGGAAGAAATTTTTATAGTATTTTATCACTAAGGGTTACCGAGCAAATGCTCGGTCAACCAGGTACTACATTAATTATATGCGGTTTGACGATAAAACGTAGTGATCCAATTAGAATTGATGATATTGACGAAAGGAACCCTTAAAATGATGTAGTCATTGAC
Organism: Lycaena phlaeas; assembly: GCA_905333005.2. Lineage (NCBI taxonomy): Eukaryota > Metazoa > Arthropoda > Insecta > Lepidoptera > Lycaenidae > Lycaena > Lycaena phlaeas. Next base: position 6,592,758 of record HG995171.1, read on the forward strand.
TAAAGCCACATATTTATAACCACAAAGATCTGTATTGGGTGCATCGGGTGTGCGCCAACGTGTTAATGGTGGGCGAGAATTCCATTTGCACTGTGGAATCCTGTTTAGAGTTTATTACGATCGCAATATAGAGAGATTGAAAACGTGCAATATGAAATCTTATATTAGATTATACTTTGGATAAGCGAGCTTGACTTTTCCTTCGAGTGTGGGATAATCCCTCGATAGAATCAAGTAGGGTTCTTAAGGGATTCGATTTTAACGTGCATTGTAATAGATATAGACAATAATAATGTAACATTTCTTTTAAGTGTAGAGGTAATAAAAAGGCATGTTAATAATCATTATGATGAAACTATATGTTAAATATCATTTGTAAACATTTTAATATGCATTTTGTTAAAAACGATTACTAATAGTAGTAAAATGTTTGTTACAAAATGTTTAAAAATGCTTACTAATTTTAGTAAACATATTATTATGTTAACATCATTAGACTGACAAGGAATCGTCTATTCCTCATTTTTACAGTGAATATTTTCGGATAGTAATTAATTAAGATCTCTCATTTTTTTTTACATATGAAATTTATTCATCTCCTCGGGCTTGACATAATGTCATTTTTAATTTTACTGAGATTATTTAAAACATGACCGGGAACAAGGTCTTCATGATCAGCCTTAAACATCTGATAGAGGACGAGATTTTTCAAAATTACAAGACGGCTAGTCGCTGTCAATTGTTACCTGAATCGCCCTGGATTTCACAAACTTATAATTCATCTTTGTATGCTAACACATTTGCTTAAAAAATCTACTATGAGTGCCGCAAGGAACAATCTTTTCATCTTGATTAGTTTATTATTAGCAAATACGAACGTACGCACCATATCCCGAAACCAAACCAGCCATTAATATACCACCTGACACGGGGACAATGGACAAGCCATTTGTCAGTTAATTGTCCAGCCCATACTATTGGCGGTGGACAATACGCCTGTGTACAACATGTTAATTATGTGACGTGGGAATGTCACCTTGTTAACGGATATCCAGCAGAAGAGTTTTTAATTATTAACCTTCTTAGAATAGCCTCGTCGAAGTGGCAATAGGCTGGTTACACACTCAGAAGAATGGATGACCGATGGGCCAATAAGGATCAAAAGTGGAGACCGCGATAAGGTAGACGAAGTTTTAATGGCCATTAACCAGATGGGAAGACGATGCAGTGGCCAGTACGCGTTGGTTGTGAGTGGCCAGAGATATTGGTAGTCTTGGCGTTCATATAGGGACGTCTATGTTCAGCAGTAGAAGGATAGGGGCAGATTATGATGATGATTCTTCAGTCCAATACAGCCTTTTTCTTGTGTCACTCTCCCCAGCTATACTACCTTATTCTATCCATAAAACAGCTTGGCGGTGTCTGGCACCGAGCCTGAACAACTGACGTTACAGGATAATCAACACAGCAATATTTAAAATATGTTTGAACTTTTAGGGATTTTGTCGCGATTTATTAAGTTTTTAGATGCTCGACATTTTTTAAAGATATTGACAGCAACCAAGGTCACGGAAGGACCAGTCACGAGTCAGTCCTCCTGTAATCATTTAAGTGCCATTTTAAATAATATACATAGGAAGCATTCTAGCGATAAATTTAATTAGTATAATATAATAAAATAAATGTGTTTTTGAAAAATGACTAAAACATTAACTATTTCCTGCCAGTATTTTTTTAGAAGTTAAGAACTTACCAGGATAAGTATTTATCATAATAATTAATTATTTATAATACTCGAACACTATAATTAGAATATATTATTATAAGTTGCATACACTTTGAAAGTAATAACAGAAGTTATGCAGTCGCATATAACCGGGAATGCTGAGGGCGAGCTTTGGTTATTATGAAGGGCACGTAAAGCCATGTAAACCTTTTGTGGGTGTGGTAATTTTAATGAATTTTACGCTAGACTAGCCGACGATACAGCCAACTGAGGAACCCCTATATTAGTAACGCTGAAGTGCCGCAAACCCTTTACCGTAGTGTTGTACCGAAAAACATCGATATTTTGTGATATTAAATTATGATAATTATTGATATTATTTTACTCGATCCTATAGGTTAATGTAATAAATAATAATAATCAATACTTATGTAATAAATAAGTTATGTTATTGTTAGTAATGATCTATGCGAACTAATTTAGTCAGTTTATAGAAAATATAATATTGTAAATGCTTTTAAATGTTATTTTCATTTTTCATAAAGTAATGGTAGTATTATTGCTTTCAATTTTTTTTTATACAATTACTATAATGCGTACCGATTACATAAATTTACCAAAATGTACCTCTAATTTAACAATTAAGTAATTATAGTTATAAAAAAAATTATGGTAATTATTATATTTAGCTATTTCCCGCAGCTTTGCCTGCGGTGATCTAATTTATAGCCGTGTTATGAGTTTGACTATTGTTTGTTTGGTCTATGTAACTCTAAAGTAATAGCATTACACTAGAGAGATAATTTGGTCACTCTGATGAAGTATTCCTAAAATTACCTCGACAATTACAAAAATCATCTCTTTATAATAACTTTACATAAATGTCGCATCAGACATACTATAATTCTGAGTTAAAATAATTATTCTTATTATATCGTGATCTATTGTTAAAGCGAAATTTACTCATTATAAAAATCTATGTTATTAAGCCGCGATAAAAACCTTTTTTGTTTCATTATAATTGCTTATATCGTGAACACAAGTCACAAGCACATCACTAGCGTCTATTAATTTCGACAGCAGTTATAAGCGAGTCGACGTTATTAGCAGTGGCCTTTAATGCGTAATAATTTACTGCAGTTTATGTGAAAAACAAAACAGATTAAAAATTTTCACTAACAACCAAAGTTCCCGGCTGGAGTGTCGCTGCGATATATTTTTTTAGGGTTCCGTTGCTCTACGTCGTCGAAAGCTTAATAATATTTTTGTTTATTTTACGGTAACTTCATTGGATAGAACATTCTATTTTTTACATGCTGCAGCTTGAAATTAATCTCTTTTCTATATACGTGTAAACTTTAAAGCCGAGATATGGTATTAAATATAAATTTAAAAAAAAAGTATCAACCCTTTATGTCCCACTGCTGGGCACGGGTCTCCTCCTCGAAATCAGTCGAGGAGTGTAATGGGCCAATAGTTCACCGCGCTGGCCCAGTGCGGGTTGACGAACTTCACATACCTTCAAAGACTTTCAATCTCAACAGGCATGCAGGTTTCCTCACGATGTTTTCCTTCACCGGTGAGCGAGCGATGGTCTCGTGTTTGGGGTGCATTAGAAATTAGAAAAATCCATTTTAAGGCACGGGGGGGGGGGATCGAACCCGGACCTCTCGCACATTACTGTACTGTTCCAGCGCTAAATTCTGTGCCAGGAGTCATAAGTGGTCGCCATGGCCGAAATCGGTCGGACAGATTATTATTATTATTACTATTATATTTCTAATAATACACAATCCTATTATAGATAAAATATACCCATATCTATAGTTAGTCAATATAAACCGTTAAAGTTGTTTGATAAAGAATTGATATCATCAAATCCAATCTTCTCGTTCTATTTTAGAAGAATTTCGAAATAATTTACACTAAATCACAAAATTCCTCTTAAAATGTAATAAATAGTCTCGCTTTATTTGAGAGACTTGTAGAGTGATAACAGGCTCTCAGCTGTCTGGCCCGAGTCAAACAAAGGCATTGTTTTGAAATAGGCCCTCAAACACCAAATTTTCACTGTTTAGGTTAAAATTTATCACGAAACCGGTATACATTTCAGCGAAATTAAATTGTATTGAAGGAGATTAAGTTTTATAATGATGGTCCTTTATAGATAATGTCTTAGGTCAAAGACGCGCAATTTAATTCTTGTCTTGGATACGGAGATGAAAATTGTACTAAGAAATTCTAAGATTATTGCTATATATAACCTTTAAATACTTTCCTTCTTAGACATAATTTTATAATTAACTAGCTGTTGCACGCAGCTTTGCCTACGTTAACTAAGTTTAAATACGGACGCCTAATTTTTTGGAAATTAATATGTTTCATGTTCCCCGGGGATAATGTAGCTTCCCAACAGTAAAATAATTAATTAAATCGGTCAAGAAGTTTCAAAACCCATTCAATACAAACAATCAAATCTTTCCTCTTTATAATATTAGTATAGAAGAACAACGCAGGATTCTCATATTGTTTACTTATGTTTACGCGAATTTCACTCATTATAATAAAACAACTTTTAGATTCACCTCAGTCCTCCCGTGACTATGGTTGCTGTAAAGTATCCGAAACGTCGGGCTCATAAAAAACTAAATAAACCGCGATAAAATCCGTAAAAGTTGTTTTATTATAACGCAGGATCTTTTAATATTCATTAACGTATGGATATTTAGAAGTTCTTGACAAGTTAAAGCTAACTAGATCATTTTACTACTATCTGTAAGAAAAAATAACTACGATTTTCTGAAGAAATTACAATTAATTTTCAGGAATAATTTTTAATTGTTTTAATTACCTATATGTCAAAGAAAATGAGTAAAGTTGGAAATACAGACTTATTGTACATACAATTATTAATGTTGAATTCGAACGTGCATTTGAAAAGTTTGTTCGCTCACTTCACTCAGAACTGGCAACTCCACGTACTAAACGTATTTATAAATTAACAAACGTAGTTCCCAGCTTTGCGTGTGGACTGATATTTATATAATATTGCTATCAAAATTATATAATAATTTCGAATTGTAATCTTTTCACTCATTTTTTTCAATTTATTGAGATAGGTATAGCCCTTTATCAATAAAAGTTTTCAGAAATATTACACACAATAACTCTTTTAATTAATATTATATTACCACGTACGATAGGGTACTGGGGGGTCTTGCAACCCTAACTCATGAGTCAAGACATCACGTGGCGGCTGCCGAAGCCACCGCGGTAAATGTGGGTCACCAGTATTGCGCGCACCCTCCGCCGGGTCTTCACCCTGTGGAATCGCCTGGTGGGGCTAGTCTGCCTGGGGCTCAGTTTATCCGACGGTGGTGACTGGTGAGGCAGAGATCCGCCACAGGTACAAACCCGACGCCATGAAGGCAGGCAGCCTGGCAGTGGGCAACCCCCCACTTACTATATCACTGGGTGATACCAACCGGCTCACCCCACTTCAGACGAAGCATTAGGGCCATTAGGGCCATTAGCATAGCTCCATCCGAAAATAATAATAATATTATATTACCATTGACTCGCGTAAGTGGTGCCGTGCTGTAGGCCCGTGTGCATGGGTACCATCAACCTGCTTACTGCCTGCTTACGGTAGACCGTAAAAAAGTTTTTCCAAGTGTCGGAATGATCATCTCTGGGTTAGTCTGGTTTTCGTTGCGTGCGCCGAGTAAACGGTTACAGTTACGTTATATACATTTAAAGCGGAATTATAGCCCCTTAAAAGTTGTATAAAAATTCCGCGACAGAACGGATGGCCGATGGGCCATTAAGGTTCAAGAGTGGAGGCCGCGCTTAGGTAGACGAAGTGTTGGTCGGCCATTAACCAGATGGGAAGACGATCTCCGTGCAGTGGTAGGTCCGCGTTGGATGCGAGTAGCAAGGGATCGGTCGTCTTGGCGTTCATTGAGGGAGGCCTAAGTTCAGCAGTGGACGGATGATGATGATGATATCATTTTTTCATTCATCAGTTCTGTAAAGACTATACGTGTAATCTAAGTTAGCATGGTGAGTCTTTGACTCGTATTTTTTGCACATTTTATAATTATCAGACATATCATAGCATTAATCATTCATTCATTCAAATTTGATCATTTAAATTTGATAGATGAACACATAACCAACAAACATGTCTACTTTATTTTATAGGACTGATTAATTATAATTAGCTTTAAGCCAAAATTGGAGTACAAATTAATAAACATGTTTTGGCGCAAAGTTCGAACTACTTACCCTAAATAGCAAACGCGCATTTTTTAATAGCTAGTAACTTGTTTATGAAAATGTTTCCATAAGTGTGTAAAATGTTATTACACTATTAAGGCAAAGCCAAAAATAGGTTTACGATTTTAGTGGCACTTTAGAGGACTATGCGTGTTTGTTTGTATGGACTCTTCTAGGATTTTTTACTTTCCATCCTCTGAATAATCTACCGTTCGCACAGAGTTTTTAGCATAGTTTAATAGGACAGGCTTCGCCTAGTGTGGGGTCCGTCAAAAATGCTGTGTAATTAATGTATTTTTTGGGAATAAAGATATTTGTATTTGTATTATTTATTTATAATAAGGATAATAAATATCTTATTAGAACTATTTAAAACGGGATGTGTTCTTTATTTTTATGTTGCGGAGAATTGGTGATATTATTTTAAGTTGGATTTTTAGTAAAAATAATCATTTTTTTATTTTATGATATTTAGAAAATTACACCTAATTATTATATATTAAAATAAAATATAATCCAATAAGCAATTAATGATAAGAGACCACAAAAATACAATTTTAACTAACAGATAACTAGAAACGATTTTTTTAACAGATAATTTAAGGCGGCTTTCAATATCCTATCTATCTTAAAATTTTCTTATCGATCTTAAATACATTAAACGAAAAAAATTATAATTAATTCATTTGCTTCTCCTGTTCTTATCAATATTACTATTTTACCGATGAAGCTAGCAAGGAATCTAGAAGAGTAAATAATTATTCGACTTTAATGATTCGGTGCAGACGATATTAATTAATTTACAAATTATCTACACTTCTACTAAATGTAGATAGTATTTTAATAATTGTAACGTACAACCGCTGTGTGTTCTTTTGAGTCGCCGCTTCACAAGTTTATTTCTTTGAACCCTGGAAGAGTTGGTTGACTTTTAACTAGATATAATTCAAATAAAAGATTCGAGACGAGTGGCCGAGGTTCAACAGTCTTGGAATTTGTGAAACAAAAAACCACCAAAGATATTATAATAATAAATAATATAAATAGATAATGCGTCATAAAAGCACTCTAATAAAGCCCAAAATAGACTGTAAAAACTTTGCACAAGTTTTAATTAGATCTAAAACGGAATCCAGCATACATATATTGAACGATAAAACCGCCTAAGCTGTTTAAAAACCGGGTAAAAGGGAATAAAGGGTGGAAAAGGCAATTGAATCGCCCAGAGAATGGGAGAGGCGGTCAATCGAAACAGCAAGAGGACTCATTACACCCGCACTCATCTCAGAGTACCGAACGCTTTGAAACTCCTATTTTATATTGCATTATGTAAGCGACCTAAAGAGAAAATGTTTTATTTATATACATCGTGGTTTTGTACGGAAATATATTTATCTACACAAATATTATAAAGAGGACAACTTTGTTTGTTTGTTTGTTTGGTTGTAATGAATAGGCTCAAAAAGTACTGGACCGATTTCAAAAAATTTTTCACCACTCGAAAGCTACACTATCCACGAGTAACATGGGCTAAATTTTATTCTGGAAAAAATAGGGTTCCGTAAGATATTTGGGTTTTTCGGACACAAGGTGTAAAAAAATCAACCAGAAACGTTACTTATTTTGCGTACTAAGATCCCGTTGTAAATCTTAGTTAACGCAGGCGAAGCTGCGGGCAACAGCTAGTACTGGAATATAGAGGTATGGAAAGTGTGCAGGTGAAACTACCGGGCGCTGCTAGTTTATCATGATCGAAAAAGTGGTGCTACGATAGAACACATAAATATCCGTTCATACACACATTATTAAATATCTCTTTCACGGAATTTTGCAGGGAAGTTCTTTGTCTTCAAGCACCAACATTAATTGAACTCTATTTTGTTTGAGGAATTATAAGGATGCGGGCTAGTTTAATAGTGGTGACATAGTTCTAAAACTGTGGTACTACCAGATTTCCTAATTAATTTAACTTAGTCCTCCGTTCACACAATTCGATTTGAGTTTAACTATACTCTTGGGTGTATTCATTCATTATTATGAACTTTTATCTACCCAGTAGTATATTGTATTTTCATTAGAAAATTCTAGATATTCGAAAACTAAATATAACAATAATGTCAGTATATGAAAGCTTATTAATTGTATAAAATACGTTTGTTTCCTTCTTATTAGTATGTGTAAGTTTAGAAGAACTTCCTAAAAAAAATCCCGATAAAATCTGCAAAATTTATTTCATTACTTTTTTACTTTGCTACTGCATTGCTTGAATCAGCCCTCAAAGAAGAAGTAGCACCTATCAGATCGTGTGCACAAATCGCTGAATACCACAGTTTCATTAGTATTGGAGTAAAGAAAACTTTAATAAGTGCTTGGATATCACGGTAGTTTCAAGTTTTCGATAAGGAGTCTCAGTTCAGGCCAGTTGGAACACTCCTTATTTTTACGCTTCGCTGCCACTTTTAATGACTTATTCGCCTTTTATTCCGGCAAAAAGATTCGTTTAATAAAACAAAAGTTCCCGTCTAGACTTTTCTTTAGAATAGGATATCTACATCTACACTAATCTACTCTTCTACACTAATATTATAAAGAGGAAAACTTTGTTTGTTTGTTTGGTTGTAATGAATAGGCTCAAAAAGCACTGGACCGATTTAAAAAATTCTTTCACCATTCGAAAGCTACATTATCCACGAGTAACATAGGCTACATTTTATTCTGAAAAAAAAATAGGGTTCCGTAAGATATTTGGGTTTTTCGGACACAAGGTGTAAAAAATCAACCAGAAAAGTTACTTATTTTTCGTACTAAGCTACCGTTTTAAATCTTAGTTAACGCAGGCGAAGCTGCGGGCAACAGCTAGTTGTTTATTAAGTAAAGAATGGGTGTGTGTTTAACGGTGTTTTTTTTAAAGAAACTCTTTTGGACGACGTTCCTTATGAGGCATTGCAGAGGGTACCCTAGCCGGCAAAAAACATCTGTAACCATAAAAAAGGCTTAATAAACAAAATAAAGGTGTTAAGATAATTTTGTAAAGTTTATTGTTTGATTTTAGTTTTATTGATTTTGAGTTTCATAGCATCACACATTGCCATCAAAAAAAACGCGGATAACTGAGAGACATAAGTGACTTTGCATGGCAGGCAGTGTAATTCGGTGTCAGTACGCCGCCCAGTAATTACACTACTTGACTTGGTCCTTTAACCTAAGGGTTTTGCTATTTGATTGAAAAATAGTATAACCTAATGCTCCATTAGAAACGTAAACTTTACATAGTAAAAATTAAAGTCGCTTTTCCTATAAGTGCATCAATATTTTCTAAACTGCTCAACATATTTGGATAGTTTTCACAGTTGGCTTTTTATGAATTAGGGTGGGTATTAAGCTCCCCACCATGGTTCAAGCCTTGTCGTGGCGGTGGGGTTCAGTAACCCAGGGTGACCCAAACACCTTGGGCGAAGCGAATTGGGCCGTGGGGGCTCTTTGTACCCCTCTTATAAGAAGAGGGGACAAAAGAGCAGGGGGCAAGGGGTGAGGATGGGAACCTCACTTCATCGTACTGTCCAGACGTTGGGAGTGGTTGTTCTGTGGTGCGGGGCAACCGCTCTGTGGAGGTGGCGTCGGTCCCCTGAGGGACTGACTAGCCGTCGAGGTGCCCTGTTGCTTGTAGATCCGGGGCACCTCACCAAAGGCGGCATTGGTGGCACTCGCCGGGTTTTAGTGGGTAGAGCTGCGTCCACTTACCACCTTTCGGGCGCAGCGAGTCCCACATACCCGCCTGGGGAGACCCACTCCTCAGCGGGATGCGTCAGTGCATTTCCCGGCGTAAAAGAAAGAAAAAAAAACGGTGGGTATTAAGCTATGATAGATCAATATTATACTAATAATATATTCTAAAATTGATATAAAAGTTTTTTGTTGGTGCTTAATTTTTGAAAACTACTCCACCGATTTTTAAAATTCTTTCAGCATTAGAATACTGTACAAAACATAGCCCCGAATTTACGACTATTCCAAAACTATGCAGTATCCCAACGTGCTATAAAGCGTGCTATGCTGGGTGTTTCTTTATAAGATTCAAAAGGAAGACCACCGGTAGAAAACTAAAATTACCGATATACACGCGAAGAATAAGATCGTTGTAGTGGAAATGGGCGGTCACACATGAGTGTGTGACCAGCCCATTCCAGAAAGGCTTGATAGTGGAGGCCACGATAAGGTAAACGAAGTGTAGGTCGACCATTTACCAGGTACGTAGACGATCTCCGTGCAGTGGCTGGTCCGTGATGGATGCGAGTGGCAAAGGATCCGTCGCTTTGACGTTCATTGAGGGAGGCCTATGTTGCCTGAGGCTTATGATGGTCTCGAGCGAAACCGCAGGCACCGGCTAGTGTATGAATAAATTAATTTATCGTGTTATCTAGCTTTTTAGATTAATAATTGTGTATCTTGTTTACGCACGTAATCGGCTTACAAAGGGACGATACCCGAGATATGCGGGAGGTATTATAAGTTTAAAATACATAACTTAGGGGAGAGCTTCGTTAGATGTTGAAGGGTGTTTGAAAAGTATCTTTAAAATTAAGTACGATAAAACTATTATCCGAAAAGAAATCAAAATAACTATAAAGTAAAATGTTTTAGTGAGCGAAGATATGGTCTAGTAGATATGAACTCAATTCTCTCTCTTCAACTCACGGGGAACACTCTTTCAACATTCGATTCTAACCCCCTTGCCCTCAGTCACTAGTGAAGGAAAACAGGAGGAAACCTACATGAGATTAAAAGTCCTTGAAGGTGTTTGAAGTTTGAACCCGCATTGGGTCAGCGTATCGGAGAATTATGACCCAGTACCCCCTTGTAGATTTCGAAGTGGAGTGATAAATGTAAGATGTATTTCCGTTGTCTAATACCAATAACACAAGTTCCTCGGAAACTTACCACGGGACCAGTGTGACGTGGGGTCAAAACGTTCATAGATATTATTATAGTTTTAGTAATAAAAAATGTTAATTTGAATCTAATACAACTTTGATTTTTTTTTTTTTTTAATAATAACCGATCATAATATCTACGATTGTCACAATCTGCTATCAGTTATATAAGCGCGTAGAATCCGTGAGCCTGCTGAGTTAAAACATAAAAGCCGAGCGAATCAGGCGCCCTGCACAAGAATATAATACTTATTGTATGGGAATGACACTAGCTTACGATGAAGTAAATACATTTTTAGACGTTTTTAAAAACGTCTAAAAATGTATTCTTCTTGTCTCTGAATAAAAGTTCTTTAAAATTGCAACAACGATATGAAATGGCGTTCGCGATTTTCGCAACTGAATAGCTTCGGAGCGTTGACCTCTTATCTAGAAGGGCTGAATAGCTTCGGAGCGTTTGTCACTTGTCTAGGGGGGCTGACCGTGTCACCCGACCGTGTCACTCAAGCGTTTCACTGTGACGCCATAGCACGAGAAGGTTCACTTCAAAACCTTTATCTATTTTAAATAAATAACATAGAACAAACACAATAAAATTTACAAATTTATTATGGCGCTAATTCAAGAATTGTGTTCAGATCCCAGCAGCATGCTAATAGTGTTTTGAACACCGTATATTACTTAAAATAGTATCAGACTAGAGAAAAGGTCGGATACATTATAATAATAATGTTTATCATAATTTTATTTACATAATAGCTACAGCGAATTAGTGTGAAGGTTATCAAGTCAAAGATATTAAAGAGCGCTTGTTTATTTCTTAGAAATTATTAATAATAGTGTTGCCAGCACTGATAACAAATAGGCCAAAAAAATGTGAATTCGTAGCGGATAAATACAAGCGACATTACTATTACTATTTAATATTATTTTTTATGTGATTAATACAATTGGTCAATTTTAAAGAATATAAATCAAAATTTCATAATATATTAACACTAAGCTCACTTGTTGCACAAAAATAGACGAAAACCAGTACCTTGGCTGTATATAAGTTGGCCTTTACCTAGTATTAAAAAAACCGATGAATATATATCAAGCTTGTTTAGTCCAAAGAGTATTTCCAGAGTTTGTGTTTAATATGATGAAACAAATATATTTTATTTTATGTTTGTTGAATATAAGTGTAAATGGCGACCTCGTGGCGCCCAGGATAACCGGCATATCTATTTATGAAGATGCTGGAGTGTATGTGACTTGGGATTCCGATGATAGTTCAGCTAAGTATAAGGTTTTTTTTTTTAATTTGTCCTCCTCTTTGTATCGTATTGAAAGTATGTTATTGGTGGGAATTATAAATAGAAGTTCTAGTGCCATTATTTAATTATTTACAACAATAATTTTAATTAGGACTAAATAAAAATATTGTTGTATCATAGGGTAGTTTCGAATAACTTTTGTAACAGAAGGACATCTGACACCTCAGTCCTCCCGTGACCATGGTTGCTGTAAAGTATCCGAAACGTCGGGCTTGTAAAAAACTAAATAAACCGCGATAAAATCCGTAAAAGTTGTTTCATTATAATGGGTCCTTATTATGTTTATTATATTGTTTAGTGTGCAAAATGATGTATGTGTGCAATAAAGTTTATTATTATTATCATGTTTATCTACTCCGTAAGTAGGACCATCATAGAACTTTTTAAAATCGAAAAATTGGCAATAGCATAACAGTCAGCTTAACCTTGCACTTTCGACAGCAACTGACTGATGTTAAAGTCGTTTATCTAGAGCGGCTGGTCGCCTGGTGGCTGTCGCGGGTTTGAATCCCGCCCAGTGCAGATAATTCGTATGATGGATAATAGTTGTCTGCACTAGGTCCTTGGCATGAGGAAAAATAAGTTTTTTCATTTCACTTAAGTTAACGTGATGTGATTATTGGTTAATACATTTATTTATTTTTATACAATTTATGCTTAGTAATTATATAATTATATAATTTTTTTATTTATTATTGTGAAGTTATGTGTGTATATACATTTAAGCATTATACTATATTTTAGTTGTTTGTGTACATATAAGCGGGCCCCGACCGAACTCACATTTAAAAAAAATATAATTCCAGATTATACTGAAAGAACTAAAAGATCATACGGAAAGAAAGTTCAAACTAGTCAACGGTGAAGAAGAGCCAGGACTCGTCAGAGAAGATGTACCAGATAATGTGAGTTTGTCATTATTATCTCGTATAAACTCACCGTTCAAAAATCCCGCATTGATGGACAGTGAAGCTCTTTACATCCTTCCTTCTTTCTTACATCATCACCATCATAAAAGTCTTTCTGCCATTTTTAGGAAATAGTCGTCATCATCCATCCGTATCCGTCCGCTGAACATAGGCGAATATAATGAACGCCAAGACGACCGATCCCCTACTACTTGAATTAATACGGCCGATACCATGCTTGTACCGCGAGGCAGTCGTAGCTGTCATTGAAGAACTGCGTTAGCCTATCAGCCATCAGTTTTGCGACATATTATGTAAACGTTTCGACTATATATGAGGTCTTAAATATTTCCTACTCTTTTTAAATTCTTTGTTGTACCTATACAATAATATGTATGTAAACTGCAAGTTTTGTGAGTCTTATGCAATGATTGCGTATCCATAGTGCTTCCTGAGGTCGTATTAAATACACAATTTGGTCCAAGAGCGCTTACGTATGTACTACTGTTGACGCACATGCGCGGTCGTTGGCGATGCATGCAAATGACAAGATGTAACGATATGGGCCGTGCCGTTCCGACAGTCTTAGCTTCTAGAAAACGTCAAATACGCAAGAAGTGATTGTAAAAATTGTTCTTTTCTTCATGTAATGTAATTTGCAATAGAACTTGTATTCATTCTACATTACTTTCTTTTGTACAAGCCTGAAGCCTGTACAACCACATACAAAAATCCTTTCGTTGGCAGTTTTACTCGTAAAACTAACTCGTAAAAATTGGCTATTAAAATATCATTTATAGTCATAAGTATTGTTACACCAAAAACACGTTTCTTTTTCAGTCGTATAATCCAGAAACTTCGAGTGATCCAGATCCAATAGTAGTGTTGTCAAGAATGTCTGCAAGATTAGTTGTCAAAGAGAACATTCCGTATCAGATTCAAATTTACGCGTTCGACGGTAGTCTAGATGGGCCAAAATCTGAACCGTGGAAGTTCAAACTGATGGTGGACGAATACGACAAGAGAAACTATAGAGCATTGACCCAGAGAACTCCAAGTAACGAGTGCATCGTCAGTACAATGAAGATGACAATCTCCACGGAGGCTGACTACCTCGTTTATAATACTCATTTTTAGGCAACAATTAGATTAATTGTAGTTTTGGCTTATTGGGTTGTAGTTGTCACAAAATCATAGTCTTGATAAATCAGAGACAGGTTTTACATACAGTTTTTAATGCTTGAATAAACTTCTGTATATTATTAAGCTTGGTAAACTATATGGTTTCTCCCTTTTAATATCTAAATATACATCATAAGTTAAATTATCAACATTATATATTTTGTTTAGTTTATGTGTGTATTCAATTTGCATTAAAAACCTTCCAAAAACGTTTATGTAAAATAAATGATGTAAAATGAGTGATATGGTGTGCTCTATTTTTATTTCTCATTTTTTACAGTGCTACCACTTTAATGTAATCTACAATAAGTCCAGAGTTCTTCCACGTCGGGTACCATGACTCGTGGTTCTGCCAAAAACTCAGGGCAGATTTTCTACCGCGGTTACGCCAAGGCTTTGTTTCGCCGTTACCTAAAGTTAGTCCGTCGGGAAATTCGGCTATACCCCCCGCTGCTACGCCCAACGTTAGGAAGAACTGAAAACAAAAGCAATATAGTAATACTATATACCATGTATACCAATATATACCTTATATAATAATATACTATGTATACGATGGGCTGAAATAAATGTCGCTCCATCTTTATTTCTTCTCATTTTTATTAGCAACGTTAAATATAATCAACAGGTTCTTAGCTAAAATATTATAGTTTTAAAAACAAAAAAAAAACATTTCGATAGCAAAGGCGACCAAATTTTTTTTTATTTTTATTTTAGAATTAGGGCCTGTTTCACAATCTCCAGTTAAGTGCCCAATAGGCTATCGGCAACATATTTGACATATAGAGTATGGAGTATCTATCAAATATCTTTCAAATATGTTGCCGATAGCCTATTGGGCACTTAACTGGAGATTGTGAAACAGGCCCTTAATTGAATTAATATTATTATTATTATTATTCACTTTACTATTAAAGCCTATCTTTTAGTTTATTTTTTCATTTCTTTTTTTGGTATTGTATTTTTTACATAAATTTTATTTGAATTTCCTTTGTCAGGCGTGTTATGAGCAACATTATATTTTATAAGCACCTTTCCCATAAGCACTTAGTCCGGATAGAAACTTTCTCTTTTATTTATTGATATATAATATTATGATGGTCCCGTGGGTAATGGGCTCGCCTCATACGCGAGAGGGTCTGGGTTCGAACTAGATCCTTTGGTTGCACCTTAAACACAAGACCGCTCATCAGTGTGTAAACATAGTGAGGAAACCTGCATGCTTGATAAGATTAAAAGTTTTTGAAGGTTTGTAAAGTGCCCAGACCGATGCCCAGCAGTGGGACATATCATGATCATCAGCCTTTATCCGTCAACTACTGAACATAGGCCTCCCTCAATGAACACCAAGACGACCGATCCCTGCTACTCGCATCCAACGGATGAGACTGCATGGAAATCTTCTTCATGTTCATTGTTCAGTGGGACATATTATATTCTTTACTTTTTTTAACGTACATGATCATCAAAAGGTGCCATCTTGCCGCCAGTCTTCAGGAGATCGTACCAGGGTCCACGGCATGTGCTGGGCAGCCAAGCCTTCAATCCGCTGATGCCGGGGTCGTATCGACCATAGGATCTTCCATCCACCTCAAGCTCAATGTCCTCTTTAACCATATCATAAGGATTAGTTACATCTAGTTTTTGAAGTGAAACTTCTTTAGAATCATTGTGATTTCAAACCGGGTGCAACGGAAAAAACGACAGGTAAGAGAGAGAAAATGTCGGTGTGTTTGTATATTGCACGCTGTTTAATACTTGCTTGTATTTGAGCATTTCACGTGTGTTTCACTTCTATCGTTGGTAAATCGCACTCACACCTTTTTTTTTCTTAAAGCCGAAACATCCAAATTATATTCTTGGTATCAGATGAGATAAAATTAATATGGAAAAAAAATGCGCAGTGGGTTTTTCCACTGATCTCAACATTTTATGGCCGATATATATTATATAAAGGCCGACCCTTAAGTACATAAAAAATGTTGTATACATAACAGTAATCTATAGAATCTACTAATATAAATAAGATAATATTATAATTTATTCTCAGTAATTTTATTTCGGTTCATTAAAATCTTTTGTTTTTTCATTAACTGAGATATCAAATGTCGTATCCTAACCATTATCATCATCATCATCAGCCTCTATCCATCCACTGCTGAACATAGGGAGCTCAATAAACGCCATGCATTAAATATAATCAATTTAATAGAAAAATATACCTGGTGTCCATTTCAAGGAAAAGTCATGAAATTCGTCCCCCCAATAACCTTCCTTTATAGTGTCGTGATAAAACTCCAGGGCGTCTCGACATTTTGCGTTGATGTATGGACCACCGTAAAGGTTCTGCATAAAAAAAGAATAGTTTTTTTTTTATGTTAGTCGAATAGACAAACTATCAGATGTGCCACCTGAGGGTATGTGGTCGTTGCCCTTCTCTCCGAAACAGTAAAGCCGTTTGGGAGAGACAAGCAAGATGGTACCAATGCAGCCGAAAGCTCAACAGCGCAGCCCGCCCATCGGTAAACGTAGTAGCAAAGTTGAAGGAAAGCTTTTATGCCACGCGTCTGACTGCACAACTATATCTCTATCGAAACACCATCGAACAGTGTATTATTATTTATTTCTTCTGTGATGCTTGGCTATATTTCGAATGGGCAACACTTGAATTTGTTGCTTGATATACTCCCAGGAATTCGTTATGCTCTTGGACGATGACCACTTTTGATTAGGTGGCACGCCCACTGGCTTGCCTATTCATTTAATATAAAAAATACTCAATAACAATTCTTTATATTAATATTCTTGCGTTTATAATGGAAAAAAAAGGTTGTCTGTAAAGTCGATTTACTGACGATAGTTGAACGTGACAATGTCATAAGAAAATACTGATGGGTCGATTGTGCCTCTTTGTCAGTCGTTCCGCGCTCTCACTTGCACTTCAAGCCTTAAATGGGACGCCTCAGAGCGAGGTAAGGCCGCATGAGTCATGTTTTTTCGTGCGTGCAGTCGGCTCCATCGAAATATAAGACGTTGTCACGTCAAAAAAGCATATATACGGTCGAATTAAGAAACGCCTCCTTCTTTAAAGTCTTTTAAAAATTATTTCTATTCTTATTTTAGGTTCCTTTTGTTTTTCATAATTATTTGCCATAAAGTAGAAACTATTGGTCTTCGTAAATAATTTACTTAAAGAATAATAAATTGGTTTATATCGTAATATTTCGTTCGCATACCTTATTTCCATAACGGTCCGCTATAACATCCTTATTACCACGGGCTACGGCTACTTTTAAGACGCCCGACGCGTAGTTCAGATTGCCGTATTTCTCAGCAAGCGGTTCTAAGTGAATTTCTGAAATTTATTGTAAAAAAATTCATCATCATCATTATCGGTCTTTTACTGTCAAATTTCCAAACTCTAAGATCCTTTAACCATGGAGGTTTCCTCATGAAGTGTTCCTTCCTTTACCCGTGAGCATTGAACAATCGATGTTCGGTGCTACGAGGAATAAAAAAAAACGAATTAGTTGCATATAAATATAAATAAATAAGTTATAATATAAAAAGCAGTTTGTAGTAAACTCGTAGGAAATCTTTATGGAAACTATATAAGTATAACGTACACATATAATATGTATGTGTGTATTACGTTATGATTTGATAGGCTTCTGCCTAGAATTTAGCAGGCAGCGGGACGGCGGCGGCGGCGCGGGAGTAGCAGGATATTTGCTTGAAAATCAAATAGACAAGTTCTCGAAAACAGCTGAGCGGTAACGGCGCGGGTCTACGTTGCCCGCGCCACCCCGCTGCCCGCTAAATTCGAGGCAGAGTCTTACGTGAACAATCTAGACGCGAACGCGAAGCGGCGCTGCGCGAAAGCTACAAACTGTCAAAACCTATTGAAGTGTCCTACGTGACCAAACGCACGTGGGGTGCGGTGAAACGGCGCACCGCATCGCATTGAATTCACGTGTCACCGCTTCGCAGTCGCGTTCGCTTGGAATCATCTACGTAGGACGTACTCGTAGGCTAAGAGCTCACACGGCGCGGTGCAGCGCATCACAAGCCATACTTTATCCGCATTACGCGTTAGCTAACCTAAAAATTGCTTAGCAAAGTGGCATATATTCAGTGCCGTAACTACAGGGTGTCAGCGTCGTTAATAAACATAAACAAACATTCTCCCACCATGGTTCAGGCTTTGTCGTGGTTGTGAAGCTCAGTAGCCTAGGGTGAGCCCAACATCTGGTGTCCTGTTGCTTGTAGATCCGGGGTACCTCACCAAAGGTGGCATTGCACTTGGTGGCACTCGCCGGGTTTTAGTGGGTAGAGTTGCGTCCACTTACCATCTTTCGGGCGCCGCGAGTCCCACATACCTGCCTGGGGAGACTGGAGAGACCCACTTCCCGGCGTTAAAAAAAAAAAAGGCAACACATTCTCGGTCAGTGCTTGTGCCAATAATTACACTACCTGGCTTGTATTTCTGGCTTCATTTTGAAACATAGCAAAGCTATCACGTAGACGAATCATGGAAGTAAGCGTCCATGCAGATCATCACACCAATGATACCAGCCACCATTACCTGGATATAACCAATCGCCCTGAGGTAACTTCGCTCGGACGTATATTTTTCCGTATGTGAAAGCAAAGTGGTTGCTGGTCACTTTCCCACTGACCACCGGTGGTAGGATTTCCGTCCCCACCGCCTGCATCGTGCATGCCTGATGGGTGCACCTACAAGAAATATCATTATCAGTTCTGTTTGTCAATGTTTCACAATTACAACCAGCTTTGATGAAGCCGACTGAAGAAAGAATCACCCAGTATAGGTTTCATTAGGGATAGGATTAATAATTATACTAAAATGTTTATCACATTAACCGATTTCCTGTGGCTCCCAAAACGTTTGTTACCTTACAGCAACCATGGTCTTGGAGAGACTCCGTTGTATATGATCTTATTTCGATAAATTCTTTAAAAAATATGAAGTGGAAGATGGGAAAAAAGCCCACTGAATTAAAACGCACCCGCTTGTTAAGTCCAAAGTGCCTGTCAGAATAGACTTACTGGTCCCATTGAACAGATCTTGCTGCAGTTTGGGCACGATGTGCAGTTTGCCATCTTCCACGAAAACCGTTGGATTTGAGTTAAGCCTTTGATACGATACAAAAGGATGATCCTGAAAATAGTATAATGAAAAAAAATTAATAAGTAATGTAAAAAAAAATCACAAAATACAATTCAATAATAGAAAATAAATAAAACGTGAAATAAATTAATTGAAAATAAAAAATCACGAAGAAATCATGAAATAATTTTTTTAAAGATTTTTTTATTAACTCATTTGTCACAACTAACAGAAGTCATAAGGTATATTATAAAATTAACGTACTAATAAAAATCATTTGTATGAAAGGAATGAAGAAAAAAATAAATGACTTATGAAATACTCTCAATCTACAAATAAAACTACAACTATAATCTATGACAATGTTGAAAGTCAAGCCAAAGAACAAATATCATTTTTGTGTAGTAAGGCAAAGCGTATAAAAAATACACACTAACAGGATGGTCTAAGGGTATATAGTGCTCGATTTGCCAAAGATCTGAACGGAATTCGTCGAAGTTATCTTCAAATAGCACTTGACCGGCACAAGCTTGTCCATTTTGGAGTTTAGTCGCAGTCTGTGGACAATGGGGTCCATGCGCTTGAGGATCTTCTAATACTGTAAATAAGTAAAAATTAAGTCAGACAATTTCTTAATGAAAAGATAAAAATCACATTTCAGTGATAGACATTTTTAGACATCTATTTCGTGGTGCTTATCTTTGTTTGTTGTTTCATGTTGCCATTTGATAATTTCTTTCGGCAAACGGATATTATAGCTAGAAGCCTATCGATATTTATAGATAAACATATTGTGTAAAAATATAATTTAGGTGTAAAGTATTTTCAATTGCCTTCTATGTATCTTTAAGAATATGTATAAAATAGCTTACCTTTGATTTCAAATACCTTCGTTTCCATGCCATTATTGTCTATATATGTGTTTCCATATAACGTAATATTAGTTTTTCCTTGTTTGTCGGGTGTATTAATAAACGGTTGTCCGGTGGAAACGAAAACGTGATATCGTATAGATTGTCCAACTTCTAATGCAATTTTGCGATCTTCGAATATCCAGCCGATGTGAGATTTTTGTCCGAATCCCCAAACGTCACCAACTTTTGCACCTTTATCTGAAAATATTTCTCCTTCGAAGAGGAATAAGGTGATCGCTGGATCATCTGAAACCAATCCATATTATGTATAATTGTACCTAATACAAGAGGGCATGTGGTTTTATTTTAATACTTATATAATAAAATAGCTTGTTTGTTGAAATGTTATTAAAACGCTAGCTGGATTTGAAAAAATATTTTTAAGCAAAAATGGTTGTTAATAGTTTGGCCGCATTTCAACCATACATTATAATTCAGGCATTATGTAAACAGAAATTAAGAACAACAAGCACGTTAGGGTATCAAACGTATTAAGATAATAACGTAGCGTATTTCAACGTCAGAATCAATTCCAATCCAGTCCAAAAACATTCGCCGATTAAACCAAAATAACACTTTGAATATATATTTTTTGTTTTTCTTTGTTTGTTGGATAGACAAACTGGCAGATATGCCACTAATCAGATGGTCGACGCCGCCAATGAACATAAATTAGTTACCTGAACTAGCTAACTTAACTCATTTATATGTTGCTTATCCTAAGACATTAGCTAAGTCACAGTGCCAATATGGCCACTGTTTATATTACTCTTCTCTTCAAAACACAAACTGTTTCATGTACTCCCGTGAAAGCAAGCATGTAACAGCAGCAAAGCGCTGTTGCATGCTTACTTTTATATGCCGCCTATTCATCGTCATTTTTCGTCCAATAGATCAATTTGATGTACACTTGTAAAACTAAAATGATGTGGTGTCGTGGGACACCAGGTAGGAACGAAGTTAGAACAAAGAGAAGGGATGAGAGAACAAAAAGAAAGAGGGAGAAAGAGAAAGGTATCATACACTACTCGCTTGTGTATGCGACTGTCGCGCCTGCGCACGTCTCATTTGACGGTTTTATATTCCACGCATTTTTTCTTACGGTTTTACTATCACATTTTTTTCAGGTCTGTCGCGCAGCAAAATCCCTATCCCCTCCAAGCCTGCCGTAAGGAACTTCGTTCCAACAACACTATCGAAATTGAAATCCCTAAATCACGAGTGTTCAGTAGTAATGATTTAAATAACTATGAAGGTTATTAGAAGGAAATCCATAATCAATAAACATATTATGCAGCGTAAATATTAAGATTGTCTTAAAATTATTATAAATACCTGGTAAAAACACTCTGAGTCCCTGAGGTTTTAAAGCTTGTAGATTCACATTTTTTATAGAATACGATTGTGTGTAATCAACGTGATACAAAGATAGCAAAACTAAGAAACGGGTTATTCCTTGAATGTCCATTTTGCCACTGATCGGGGTCCAGTTCGTGACATTTGATAACACGTTGAAATTAATCATCAGTTTTTAGTTTTTTTTTTTTTTTTTTTGTTATCTCAAGTGAGGAATAAGAAACCGGTCCAATTGTAAACTTATATGTGAATGAAAAAAAAGAAAACAGAAGATTTTTAATTTTAATCATAATTATCAAAAACCAGTTTTACTTGTTTGAATGCGCTGGTCTTTATACTAATGAATTTGAATTGCAATAATTGTTAGTTAGATAAATAGCGCTCGCTCATCGGTGAAGGAAAACATCGTGAGGAAAACTGCATGCCTGATGAGATTTAAAGTCTTTGAAGGTGTGTGAAGTTCACCAACCCGCATTGGGCCAGCGCATCGGTGAACTATGGCCTTATACCCTCCTCGGTTAATTTGAGGAGACTCGTGCCCAGCAGTGGGACATATTATGTGTTGCTACTTATATAGATGTATATAGATTTATACATAATATTATCTCATGCGGAGAAACGACCTAGCGACCTTTTCGTATACACCAGCGGACGGCTAACTAGTTCGCTGGCTCAATACAAATATATCATAACTAGTAGCGACCCGCGGTTTCACTCGCGGATTTCCCATTACCGTGGGAGTAACTACGGGGATAAATTATAGCCTATGTGATATTCTGATGAGTAAGCTATATTATTGTAAAGAGTCAACAAAATCGTGAAAGTGTAACAAACATCCATACTTACAAACTTTTGCGTTTATAATGGTTATAGGATAGGATATATTATTATTTAATACACCTTTATGGACTTGACATTTTGTGAGAAACGAGATTTCCTCACTATATTGTTCTTCACAGGGCAAAGGCTTTAACATAATTAAAGTGCTCAAAGAAGTTACGAAAAAGAACTCATTTTAGGTGAGGTGAGAATCGAAGCTGGGTCTCTCACTCAACAGGTCGAGCACATAAGCACTCAATCAAGTTAGCAACACAAAGTAATATTTGACTGTTCTAAAATCAAAAGTTATATAAATCACGTTTGTTCAAAATGACTTCCTTAGCACCGACTTCATTTATTTTCACTTTATTGTTTTAGGGAAATTTATTACAAATTAAATCAAAGTATTCGCTTTCTCTGAAATTAAATTGTATAATATTTCATTGAATTTATCGAATTTGCTTAATGTTAATTTTACTCTTATAATTATGGAGTTAAGAATGAAAAATATACACATAGGAAGTTACTTACACTTATATTATATTATTATTTTATACATAATAGAACTGAAGAGTTCAAAGACACTGATTTCCAGTTTTAGCGCTCAGATTTCAGAAATATCTACCTTTTGCTTTCATCATCATCATTCATGAATAAGATTTTGATTAGGAGGATCCTTGTCATCATCATAAATAATCATAGAATGAAAAATTATAAGCCGCGACAAAAAAAAAACGTTTCTTAATTATCATAATAGTGAAATTAATAAATTAGTAAGAAAGTTTGTTTATAAATTAGCGAAAAAAACGGTTTTAAACGGTTGTTGTTGTTGTTTTATTTTTATTTGAAAACATGTTTCTAAAATATGTTTTGAGACATGTGTTATTAAAATCGTTTCAGCCGTTAGGCTAATCAGTCCTTTTAGTCTAACATTGTGGTTTTTCAAATACACTTTTGTAATACCTTAGATATATTTTTAAGTTTTAGTGCGATTCAAACACAAGGAACCGTTAGTAAACTAACACGATAACCTAAAGGCCGAGTCGGTTGATAGCGACGTTTGTAATACTTAAACATATCAGATTAAAAATTAAGGAAAAATCACACCACGTTAAGGTTGTAAAACCTTTGTTGCGTGAAAATAAAAATTTAAGAAAGTTGTATATAGATACAATTTATATACAAATACATTCGACAATAACGAAAAGACTAGACCAAACAAAGTTACTGTAGGAAGCAGCCTGATAAAAGCCTCAATGTGTTCCTTGTCATCGTGCTGGCCTGGCGCGGAAAGTGTGTAATTGCGCCGTACCGGTTAGCGACTCTTCAGCACACTCCGCTGGCAAGGCACCCAAAAACACAAGGTCGCCCATGCATTTTAGACCTGACCAGCCACGCACAGTTCTCTTACATTGGGCCATACGGCTACCATAGCCTTCTCTTCCATCGTCTTTTGGCGGTGTCCACGGTTTGTAGCCGCCTATTTACGAACAGACGCTTCCTGCTTTTTTTTAATTAATTTACCCCGACATATATCGTCGTGAACATGTTTTTACCTTATGTACTAGCCACAAATCAACTGTATATTTCGACAGTGATATAAATGAACGACTAAATATCGAGCATTTACAAACAAAAAACCTATTCCACCATCGAAAACAAATTAAAACACCAACGCTCGGCTTTGCATTGGTTCTCTTTGGACACAAGTTAACACAAAAATCCTGTTCTCAACGTATAGATTTGTAAACAATACACAACTATTTCTTTCACATGTAAAAAACTATTTTAAGTTGAGTAGGGTTTAGAATGTAGGTTAAATATTTTAAGGTAGGTACCAAAATTATTGTTAAATAATAATTAAATTTAATTAATAATTAAATTACTGTGCAACTGAAAAATGTTTTCTCTGTGTATTTTTGTTCTTATTTTTTTTCATGTGCGTCTCTTGTTAGTGTTGAATAAATGTTTCTTTCTTTCTTTCTTTCTTTCTTACCATAAAACCGAAAAGTTTTATGGAAAAAGTATCAAAAAAATTATGAAGTTTATAATATTACTAGCTGTCCCGACAGACTTCGTTCTGCCAATATTAAAATTGCAATTACAAAATAGGGGTTGATCGTAGAGGGGTCAAAATTTAGGGTTGTATGTATTTTTGTATGCTGTATCATAAAAAAATAAAAACCAAAAATTTCGTCCAAAAATTAAAAAAAAAATTTTAAGGGTGAACAATCACTTAGGGGGATGAAAAATAGATGTTGGCCGATTCTCAGACCTACTGAATATACATATAAAATTTCATAAAGATCGGTCAAGCCGTTTCGGAGGAGTACGGTAACTAACATTGTGACAGGAAAATTTTATATATTAGATAGAATTTTTAATAATTAAATATTAATTTCAGGAAAAACTCCTTCAGGTGTAAAATACTTTCACAATTAAAACTGTTTAAAGAATAACTTTTATTCCTCAGTCGATACTCAGCATCGTCTATGATTTCCAAAAGGCTACGCCAAATGATGGCAGGGTATTTCTATAAATTGATTATTGTGCCAAGTTGCGCAAAAAAATGCATAACAACTTTACAGTACAGTAAAAAAGTGTTAAAGCTCGCACTAAGTTTATAATCCAATTAAATTAACACCTAAAATTTGTTATAGTTATAGGCTAGATACATCGATCAAAATATATACCCTAGATACACTATTACCTACAAATTTAAATCGAAAACGTGTCCCATGCTACGCCATCGCTAAGTTGCAAGTCAAAAAGTAAAAGTCAAATTCTTATTCCTTAACAATAACGTTATAGGTACATACTTTCAATACCGGGGTTTCGCACTTATGGAATCACGAAATGCGCTCATCGCGCTAATCGTAAAAATTTAATACCAGAAACCATACAATTATTGTGCTTAAAGCACAATTGGATCGAGACATTTTTTAGCGTTCGTGCGGTATCTTGGGTATATTTGATCGATGGCTAGACAGCCATAAGTTTAAATGAGCGATAAATTGTAAGCGGTAAATTTAATTATTTACTTTAATAGTCAGTTACTATAAACTAGTTAGTACTAGATTTATTTTATTCATAACTATAATAGGAGACATTCGATTGAATTACTAAAAGTATTTATTTCAATTTTCCAATACAGCTTTCGTATAAAATTTTGACAATCATGGTCAAACGGTCAGGCTCTTGTACCTACACTTTGCAATGATTTCGAATCTAGTATTTAATCATCAATGCACTTTGTTTTCTATACAAATATTATTTTTTAAATAATAATAATTCATATTTTACTTTTGTTGTATAATTTTATACCTTCATTGCTTTCAAAAAAAGAATTGTGCCGGAGGCAACCTATCGACTTTGTAAAATATAATAATGTCGTATCAGATTGATTTTTTTATTTTTTTAGGTACTTAATATATATTACGTAAATTATATGTATATAACAACTTTCTTATTAATTACTGGTTAATATAAAATCAAAACATTTTTAATTGAAAGCAGAAAGGTTTATTAAATCTCGAGCATCTACGTTGCAGAAGTAATAAGTAATTTTAAAATATTATGTCCCAATTACACGGAGGGTGAACTCAAGTTATATTCGGTCTAGGGAATAAATTAGTATATACCATAGATTTATTCTTTGTGTCATGAAGTCAATTAAATTAAGATATACTGCCACGTTGTCTAAGCTTTGATAAGAAAAAGAATATTTTATATGGATAATAAAAAAATTTCAACAAAAATAAATAACAAAATGTTTAAGATAGTTTTAAAAATTGTATAATTAATTCGAAAAGATTGATACAAAATAGTCGCTTGTGTTAAAACTCTAAATAAAACTAAAGGCCGTTTTTTCAAGAAGGATTTAGAACAATTTTCTAAAATAGAAATAAAAATAGCGTGTCCAGTGAAAACTTTTGCGTGTACCGATAAAAAGTTATTGCTTTATTTCCGAATAAAACTTTATATATCAAGATTATTTTGTTTATAACACAGCATTTGATTCAATCACTTGATAATTTTCTAGAAGCGGACCCTATTTAATGCTAATTAAGCTGCTTAACGCCGTAGTTTGATTTATTTTTTAAAGCTTGTAAATAATAAGTATACCAAATACAAAAAATATGCAGTTAAGCATTATTAATCGGCAACCTAAAATTATTATGGATGAAGAAGGAGCTCTAAATAATGAAAACAATATAATTTATATTATTATGTAGTATTTAAAAAAAACAAATTCCCCCCAAAAAATATTTTGGGGTGGGTCACCCTTATTATTTAGGGGGATGAAAAATAGATGATGACCGATTCTACGATCTATCCGATATGTACACAAAATTTCATAAAAATCGGTCAAGCCGTTTCGGAGGAGTTTGGGAACGGACATTGTGACACGAGAATTTTATATATATTATTTTAGATAATCCATCCATACTTACAAACTTCCGTCCACACTTACAAACTTTCGCGTTTATAATGTTAGTAGCATTTACATCTTAACTTTATTAGATAAGGATAATATTATAAACTTTAAGTACATTTTACAAAATTAGAAGAAAAGCTATTTATATAAGCGGCATTACATTAAAGGCATAAAATTAGTTACGTGTGAAGGTTATTGACCTTAGGCACGCCTTCTGTTATTAATGACTAACCCTTACCCGCCCTGGCTGTATTGCTAATTTCGCTATTTTTGTTAACCCTCTAGCGAAGCGATGGCAAAAATGATAATGTGTTTTACAGTGCGGCGATTCTGGTGTTCATTAATAGAGGCCTGTGTCCAGTAAAAACGGAAATATTTTGATAATGATTATGAATATGTATTACTATTAATAGTATTAACTAAAGCTTGAAGAGCTGTTTAAATCAACACGATTATTTTCTCTAGGTAATAAATTTATTTCAAGCAGGACAAAATGTAGTTTCGTTTTCAATTCGGGGAGTTGAATATTTTGGAATCTTTAAAATCTCGCCATCGATGCGTTTGTAACCTAATATTAAAACATAATATTAACAACATATCCCAAATACAATTTTAATCGTAAATATATAAATATACCAAACGTGTCTTCTTCGCTTTGACTCTTAAACTAAACCGATTTTAATAAATTTTTGTATTCTGTGCAATTTGGTGCAACTTTATTTATAAAGCACTATTTCCTGATTGATATCAATAATAATACATAATATAATTAATAATACATACCATCATCATAGTTAACTCCAATAATTTAGTTGAATGTTAGAAAAGTATTCCCTTTTTACACGCTTTTTTTTATTATTAGCTTCACTTGTATGTCAGTTTGTCAGTTTGTCAGTTTGTCAGTTTGTCAGTATGTCAGTATGTCAGTATGTAACTCTCCGTGGGTAATCTGTGCGCCTGCGGCCTTCCTTGGTTCCGGTAGCCGTTTCTCAGGCTCCCTCTCCGAAATCGAACTCTGATTCCCCGTATTTATAATATTTATAAATAATTACTAAAAAGTAAAAAATAAATAATAATTAAAAAAAACTAAAAACACGCTTTTTATAGAAACCCAAACTAAAAAATAGAAAATAAATTTTAATAAATTTAAATTAAGAATAGTGTTAAAAATTTCAATAACTTAATAAATAAATTAATAATAGTGTAAATAAAAAAAAAAAAATATTTTAAAAAAAGCGTGGGGTGCTTTATTAATTTATAGTTATTGAAATTTTTAACACTATTCTTAATTTAAATTTATTTGTTTTCGTCTCTAAAATAGTCCACTCTAAAAGTGTTTATCGCCTATTAAATGGTAATGGTTAACGCTTAAATGAATTAATGAATTCTTTAATTAAAGTAAGCTTTTTGAGTATTTTGATGAAACAAAGCGTGGCAAAGCTATAGTGGCAAGTGTGTATTACGGTACATAGAAATATAATTAATGTAAGATTATCTTCACACGATAGAGTATAGACGCGTCAACTAAGGAATATCAATGGCAGTAATGGTCGTTTACCTTAAAGTTACCCTGTTGGCATAAACAAAAAAATTAAGTTGACGTTGACTAAGGTATGATACGCTTATAGAAATTATAAAGCAACACGAGCTCAGAGGGCTTAGACAAAGTAGCATCGTTTCGTTTTTTCTAATGTTTGTCTAAGTCCCCAGATCTGTGTTTTCATTTCGACCTTTGCCTGAACAGTAAAAGTTAAAAAATACTACACAAAATATTTGCCATATTGGTTACAAACCATGTGAATAAAATATTAAATAAAAAAATATACAAAAAAATATATAAAATATGTGTTTGTACATGAAAAACATAACCCATTTGGCGTAAGAAAAGCGGAAAGGAAAGTACTTAACTAGTTTATGTATACTTTTACGAAACAACCTATATAACTCTTTAAGGGTGTGTAAATTTGTCACAAGGGAGTAATACATCTATATTTTATTTTATATCCACAACACGTATCATTTTAATATTCATCAAAGCTTAAAAATGGAGCTTTGTGTCATATTAAAATCAAAGCTATAGCTATAGCTACTACAGGTATTTCTTTACTTAACAGGGGCCTCCTGCCACTGATATAGTATATTGTAAACTTGATTACTGAATAAAGATTATTATTATTATTATTATTAAAGCATCAATATTATGACCAACCTTTTTTCCATCGACTATAAGACTTAGGACTCTTAGTTTGGCCAGGATGGCCCATATGTACCACATTTAATTAGAAATTACCAACCCTCTCACCTAGTTATAGGTCAAGCATGATGATGATTATTAACGGATGGTAGTTCGACGTGGTAACGTCAAACATTACATGCAGCACGAACCGAACTGAGCCGATCGCTTGAGCCGATAATGCCTCTCTCGTTCGTGCCGCGCTCTTCCTTGCGGAACGCGACATGACCTCACATTTTCGTGCATGCAGCCCGTAATAACGAGTTATTAGACGTTTCCACGTCAATATAGACATAGAAGAAAAAAAATTGTAATATATTTGTTTCAAAAGAAATAGTATTATATACAAAATGATTTTACTGTATGTAAGCCATTTTTTTTTCGGAAGCAAATTGCACCGACTTCAAATTTGTTTGGACACTTCAAGACGCACATTCATCTGCATTACGATCTTTGTCCATCCACTGCTAAACATAGCTACCCTCAATAAACGCCAAGATATGTAGTTCTTTGTATATGTATACAAACTCTTCCTTAATACTTCCTTAGTATAATCTAAAAACAGTGCAGAACAAGTTACTAGTGAAAACAGCTAAGAAGTTTGCATAACTGATAAGACAGCATGATACATTGAGTAATGCACTTTCTGATCTGCCTCGGAAGATATACGAGCCGGGAGTTGGACTCTGTGCCAGATGTGTATTTTATTTTATATTATAGTTTTTGCCCGGCTTCATCCGCATGTACTTCGATTTACAATAAACGCATGCATGCGTTGTAGTAGCTGTTGCCCGCAGCTTCTCCCACGTTAGCTAAGATTTACAGATACATGATTATTTTTTAGCCTAAGTTACTTTTTTATAAAAACCGCAAAATAGCCGTTAAAAGCTCCTTCAAAATTGATCCAGCCATTTCTGAGATTAGACGGAACAATATGGCAGACAGAAAAAAAAAAAATATATTTTGATATGAATGTATATACCGTGTATACATCCATAAGCATTCAGTACAAAACGCTTATTTTAATATTACAAACATACAGTAGAATTTTATTCATCTAAGTATATAGATTTGTAGGGAACCCTAACATTCAAATAGGCTGTAATTGGAATTCCGTAGTAAATTAGCTGCCTTATTTATCACTGTGTTGCGTGGTAATTTACCGCGTCCGTATCTTTACGTGATAACCACCCCCCGACCCCCGCCTCGGTGGCTACGTCAGCCATGTTACACGCACCAACGTACTTATCAGCTACTAATATAATAAAGCTAATGAGTTTGCTACAACGTTGTAATCTCCAGAACTAGCAGTTGGAAAATACTTTTGGAAGGAAGTTCCTTACGGCAGGCTTGGAAGGGATAGGGATTTTGCTGCGCGGCCGAACTGAAAAAAATGTGATAGTAAAACCGTAAGAAAAAGTGCGTGTAATAAAAGCGTTAAATGAGACGTGCGCAGGCGCGACAGTCGCATACACAAGCGAGTAGTGTATAATACCTATCGTGGGACACCAGGTAGGAACTTCGTTCCTACCTGGTGTCCTACGACACCACATCATTCTTATTATATTTGTCTTCTTTGTGTGTGAAAACTGGGACTAGAATGTCTCACGTTACAGGAAAGACAACACAAGAGTAAGTTTATTGGAGTCCTAGTCCGAGGTAAAGTCAATGTTAGAAGTGAGATGAAGACGCGATGCGGCAACCGTACACCAGTAAGACTTGCTTTGCGTCCGGTCCTAGAACTTACGCCGTAAGCGCAAACCGCTTACCTTCCGTCTGACTCATATGCTCAAAGAATATGGCTGTTATGTTAAGTATCCGTGCCGAACAGCTCACAGGGAGCCGGAACGATTGTGGCGCAACAGTGGACTTAGTCCAGCACACCCTCGAAAAAGGCGGCGTTGCGTCACAATCTGACATCAATCATTATAATAATAAGTACTCGAAGAGACTTGTGTTACGGGTACCAGACAACGGAAATACATAATATATTAATTACGTTTTATATTAATACTTATATTTAATTTTTTTATTATATAATACACATATTTATTATTTAATACACATCCATGACCCAGGAACACACAAAACTTTTTTTGTTAGCTGGCGGGATTCGAACCCGCAACCACCGGCTTGAACGCCAACGCGATAACCATTGAGCCACAGAGGCCGTCAATCATTGGAGGGGTTTGTGCCTGCCGAAAATCATCCCCCGATGCTCGGTGATGACAAGTACTGGAGGTCTGAAACTGTAATTTCTGTGGCGTGAGCGGGTGAGAAAGGAGGCCGGTGACAAGGCTGTCCCGTTTGGGCGACAAACGGAGGTGTATTGGAAGCGCTACTTAATGTGCCTACAGTAACCGCCCCTACGTACTAACTTGATGACAAGATTGTATAGACAAGATTGTATAAGTTAAAAGTAGGCTTCTGCTGATGATGATGCACTTGCACTAATGCCTGCGTTTGCCAGTAATTAGTAACAGTTAGGTAGGTGTATGTTTGTTATTAGTTTAAGTGCTTATCTCAAACACGCCAACTTCTCGTTAGGCGTTTGGAACTGAAATGTGCTAAAGAAATAATTCATGCGACGAATGTACATTATAAATACACTAATTGAGTTCTTATTTAGTACTTGATTAAACGTGATTTTCTGTTTTATGATATGCTTTTTATTCTAAGGCTTAATAGCCTTAATAATATTAAGTGTGGAAGTTTTTGCGTAATTTCAGTCTTATTCTTTTTTGCGATTTGTATATGGATTTCCCGTCACCGTCACCGAGCACTCGTCACAGAACGCTAATTAGACATTATGGCCGTCACTGAACGCTTTCAAAATATTTTGTGACATGTTGAATTTAATTAGTTACCTTTTTCCTTTTTTGATTATTTTTTTATTAAAATTTCAATATAATTCTCGCTGACGACCTCTGTAGCTCAATGGTTAGCACTTTGGCGCTCAAGCTGGAAGGTAACGGCTTCGAATCCTGCCAAGGAAGAAAGAGTTTTCCATGTTCCTGGGTCATGGATGTGAATTAAATAATAAAAATATTAAGTAAATATATTTTCGTTGTCTGATACCAACACAAGTACTTCGAGAACTTACGACGGGACCAGATTGACTTGATGTAAAAGCGGCCCTAAATATTATTATTCTAAGATCCACTTTAATCAGTATATCCTATATAATATTAGTATAGAAATAGTATATAATGGTAATATAATTAACAAAGTATATAAAGTTAGTCTCGGTGCCAGTAATTATCTACACTGGCTATTCTACCTTTCTTTATAAAACACGCCAAAGCGAAACATCAAAATAAACAAGCAATTATTTAAAAGCAATCATGGACAGTCTGTATACGATGCTTAACCTTAATTTTGTTACATACCTATATGTATAATAAAGCTTTCCTAACCTTTTTACTTTACCAAAAAAAAACAGATAAGTTGTTTATATGCCGCTCTCAATAACTAAAGTATTAAATGCAAAAAGACTTTACCGTATCAGACTTTTATTATAATAGATTATATTTTTTTTTTATTATACTAGGTAGATATAAAAATAATCCAATCCAGGGGACTAATTCGACCTCCGGATGACCTTTCAATATTAATAAACGAGTAATTCATCGTCGCAAGAAAAGAAAAACTTCTTTTTCTCTTCTAATTACAATGATTCCTAAAAGTATCAATAGGACGAGAGCGCACTATAGCAAAGATAATAAATACCGTTAGGGTGAAATCATAGACAATATTGAAGACGCAACAAATCTTGACGTATGAGTATTGTAATCTGGTACATGAATAATACATGTATGATGTGTAATAATCTATATTGCCAGATATGAGTCAGTATATTTGAGGAAAACCAGTATTTCCGACAACAATTTGCTTTGTGCTTATCTATTAACGAATTTTCATCTCGACTCATCCCTCCGACACCATCTTGTGGACTCGATTATCCGGCGCCATTTTGTGATTCATGTAAACCATAAATGACAGCTTATAATAAGTTTTTTCAATAATGAAACACAGCGTGCCTATTTCTATGATTTTTTTAGTTTTGTAGTTTATCGATCTCTTTCCAGTAATACATTTTCGTTTTCATAGTTTATATTATGTTTATCTAAATGTATACTATGTCGAACGTCTCGGACTTAAGATATCCAAAAAAGAACTTCTTGATATGAGTTTTCCAGACTAATAAAGTCCAAAAATTGTATAAAATGAATAGAAAACTAGTTGATGTTTAAATCAAAATTTAAGCCATTGATCGGAATAAAATCCTACTATAATATTATAAATGCAAAAGTTTGTTAGGATGTTTGTTATACTTTAACGCAAAAACTACTTAATTAATTTTGAAGAAACGTTGTAATTATATAGTTTATACATCAGATTACACTTAGGCTATAATTCATCCCCGTAATGCCACGGGAACGCAGGGTAATAATATAGACTATATCATCCCGCTAAGATGCCGTTGTAAATCTTAGTTCACGCAGGCGGAGATGCGGGCAACAGCTAGTATGATGATATACCTAAAATAATCTGACTTGATACAGTCTCTGTCTCAACAGCAAGCTCTTTAACTATATAAGGTACAGGTTAATGGAAAAGAAATACTATTAATTTTTTTTTAAACTTGCTTCGTTCATAATACACACACATCTACCATAATAATATTATACTACATAGGAAAAGACAAAGTAATAGGAACGGTTAAATACTTTTATGACAAAATTAAATGTGTCGCTTGTCGCGTGTCGCGTCGCGTCCAACAAGGGGTGGTCTTACGAAATACTTTATGTCCGCTGTGACGTGGCTATTATTCAAGATAACAATAAATGTTTACTTTTCATTCGTCACCATTATTTCCAGGGCTGTTTGTTTGCTTTTGGACTTTTGTTGCGTAGCCATTTTACATTACTGTCTTGTTTAATTAGTTTGACAAGTAACAGACGATAGAATGCGGTTTAATATTCTTTTCTACACTTCAAGGATGAAGTGGGATAAAAAGATACTGGCCACAGAGAAAGAAATATACAATAGACGTATACGATTTGTATATAGTATATTATACGCCTTATTTACTTCAGACGATAAAACAGTTAATTTCTTTTAGGTGGATGGACTCCACTCTCAAGCCCTAATTGGCCATCGGCGATCTGTTCTCCTGAGTCATGAGTGTGTGCCACTTCAACGAATTTAATATTCTCGTGATGTTGGTAACTTTAGTTTTCTGGAAAACGTGTTCCTTTCAAATCCTGGCAAGAAACAAAAGAAAACGATGTATTTTGTACTTGCGAGCTCTGGCATGTCCGAGAAATTTAACGAAATAATATACTGATGACTGAAGATAAAATGTCGTTGATGGTGGGGTGACGACCTCCTTGCATAGTTAGTATTGTATGCGCGTCGCGGATTAACCGTCTTGTCAGGATCAGCCGTCTTCGCGGTTATTGAACGAGACGAGTGTTTTGAACGGAAAAATCTGATTTTTATAAATGAAAGTAGGAAGTATTTGTGCAAGTTATTTCTGCAATCCCATAATGGGGAAATAAAAGGTTATCAGCGATGTGCATAATCGTGTCATCCGGGTGTAGTTGTCGCCTGTGGACGGGAGTGACGCACGGGCAATCGCGTGCATCCGCTCTGCTGCACTGCTCTGGCTGCTGCGGTGTTATGAAATATGGATGCGGCATTGAATTATTTATTATCTTTATATAAAATTTTATTTATTTTACCCTTACTCTCCCTAAGCGACGTAACCGCTGGCGCTACTTGGAAATATACAAAATATTGATTCGATAACGTTTTAAATTCAAAATACGTTCCAGTATAAAATGTTTTTATACAAAACAACAGCTAGCTTTTTTATATATTATGAAAGGGACGTATTTCGGAACAAACGTTTTAATTTACTTTGAAAATAGCCGAAGTGGGCGGTAATTGGTTTACTTTCGCGGCAACTTTTACGATAACCAATGGAAGATAGTTGAAATATACACGATCCAATCAGACAGGCTTGACGTTAGCTAATGCAACAAGAGCACTAATCCGACGCGACCGTGACGGGAGGATTTCGCGTAATTCACGATTTTAGTTCATCCAAAAAAAATCTTAAAGCGCCCAACGAAATTTACACTCAAAAAATAACTTCTTCAAAATTAATTGCTAACCTAGCCTACTTTACCTTTCAAAGTAATTGAATAGTTCTTTTCATTCAAACCAACATACCAACTCTTCGGTATTATTTTTAAGCGACTTTGAAAAAACTACATATTATAACTACATATTCCGAAAAGTATTGAAAAACTTCACATCTCAGATTTAGCGTATAAACTAAACACACTTTAACGCCAAGATAACTACCACCTTGCTACTTGCATCCAACACTTACCTAGTGCTTACCGATGGATAATACAAAGCACAGATGGTTAAAAATCGAATTTAGACCTGGTTAGTGGCTAAGCATTTCGTCTACCCAAACATCGCCTCCACTCGTGAACCTCATTGGCCCATCGGCCACCTGTTCTTTCTCTTTCTCTGAGTGTAACAGCTCATTTCCATTTCAGCTCGCTTGCTCGTATTTTCGTGATATCGATAACATTAATTTTTAAACGACTTCAAGGAAGAAGACGTTTCTCAATTCCATCGTATAATACATGCTTTTGCTAGATGTATTCGTTTCGAATCCAATCTGCTAAAGAAATAACCAACATAGCTCGCTCGATATCACGTTAAGGGCATCAAAAACTGCCACTGTATTGGAAAAGATGCATTGATTGCATTCTTATTTACTTCGATTAAGAAAAAAAAGATACATGAAAAAAATCGTTTAATTTTTTTCACACAAAACGGCAATTTCATGGGCAAAGACCTAATAGTGCCATACCTATCACGGGCTCCTTCCCATACTCCCAAGACAATTGGAGCGATGGGCACCGATTGTATGTAATAATAATCATTTGACAAAATATAAAAAAAAATGATTTAAAAATGGATTTTTTATAATATAGTAAACGAAAAGTCGACGCCTTCATATTTTCCCCTTTTTGTACAATAATAATTTTTCGATCGAGTTTTAACAGCTAGTAATTTAAGTTGCATATTTGATGAATATTAAACACAAAGATAACATATGAATATTCATCATAATCCATCGTGCATTAAATGTTTTACACATTCGCACGAAAAATCAAACATTTTAATATAATATGCGGCCATTTTACGATTTATTAGCTCCACAGTAACGCAGCGATGTGTCACAAATGCAAGCTGGAGCATTCAACACAGTTCGCTTTGTTGGACAAAATCAAAAACAAAATGTACTAACAATCCATATGTTATCGCCCTATTTACGAGTGTCCTAGATGGAAAAATATTTTGCGATGAAATAGAATTTTGTGCTATGTAACTGCTAATAATTTACAATTGGCTCCTAGACTATAGGATATATATTATATTCATCATCATAATCATCGACGTTAACTTGTTGGAATACATTTAACAACTTTGAATACACTAACGTACAATAGAATGGTAATAATAAAATCGATATAAAAAGGCCAGAACTAATTTAGATAATATGAACAACGATTACTCACCCCAGAAAGAAAACATCGTAATGAACATGAATAAGATAAAAAATGATTTTGGGTGTATGTGACATACCTAAATAGTTTAGAAGTTAAGCCCGTACCAAGCAGTAAGGCATGTGTGGGAATTATATGGAACATATTAAATAGCTTTACTTTCAGTGTTACTGTCATAATTTCCTTAAATTATCTCCAAAAGCTTCATAATATAGATTCTTAGTCAAATCATAGACTATACGCGCCAAAAACACCGCAAGGCGCAGATACGCTCGCTACCCGGCGGACGAGTATCGTCGTGACCTCCGTAACCTCGAAAGAGACGTTAAAACACGCATCTTAGAGCACAAAGCCGAAAAGTGGGATCGCCTCCTTAGTGAAATCTCACCCTCCCATGTGGCCTACTGGCCACTCGCTCGTTCTTTTAAAAAGAAAACGGAGGCATCTATGCCGCCATTAAAAAGACCAAATCGCGCGCCTGCACTAGAGGACGCCGACAAGGCGGAACTATTAGCCGACACACTAGAGAGCCAGTGTACCCCCAACATCACTACCCCCTCACCCTCCATAGGCTCCCACGTAGAGGAGGTAATTAGGGTAGTAGAGTCGAAGACTTCTGCGCCGCCGGAGGGGGATCCTATCCCTCCGACGGATGTAGAAGAAGTCCAAGACATTATCAAACGACTTCACTCCAAGAAGGCCCCCGGGCCGGACGGGATTTCCAACAAAGTCATTAAAATACTCCCACCCGCTCTTGTTTACCTCCTGGTTAGCATTTTTAACGCCCTCCTAAAGGGCTGTAGGTTCCCAGACCAATGGAAAGAAGCTACGGTTATCGGCATACCTAAGCCCGGCAAACCGGGCACGGAACCGTCTAGCTATCGGCCCATCAGTCTACTAAGCTCGATTGGCAAAATCTACGAACGGGTTCTGCTTAAGCGGCTCAAAGCCGTTATAGGCGAAAAGAACCTGTTCATAGACGAGCAATTCGCCTTCCGCGAAAACCACTGCTGTCCAAGGCAAGTCCACCGTATGACCGAAGACATACTCAGAGGTTTCAATAAAAAGAACTCCCGCGATACGTGCGCCGTATTTTTCGATGTAGCTAAGGCCTTCGATAGGATATGGCACGAAGGCCTCGTGTACAAACTGTACAAGCTAGGAATACCGGATAGGCTAGTCATCATCATCCGCGACTATCTGTCAAACCGGTCATTTAGGTATAGGGTCGAAGGCACCCTCTCTTCCCTGAGACCTCTGAGGGCCGGAGTCCCCCAGGGCTCCGTGCTGTCCCCAACTCTATACAATCTGTACACATCAGATATCCCCAGACCTCCGGACGTCAAACTGGCTCTCTTCGCTGACGATACAGCTCTATACGTTACCCACCCTAATGCTAATAGAGCATCGCTATCTCTCCAACGTGCCGTCACCGAACTAGGCAACTGGTTCGCAAAATGGAGAATAGCTATTAACCCCGATAAAAGCGCGTCGATTCATTTCTCTCGTAAGAGAAAGACACGCTTACCTAAACGCAGACAAACATGGTTCACGATGAAACCAATCTTACTAAATAACGTCGTTATTCCCAGAGTTAGACAGGTCAAGTACCTGGGGGTCACCCTTGACAGGTCGATGTCGTTTAGACCACACATCGCCGCGATTTCTAAAAAAGCCCGTTTCGTCAGTAGTAGACTGTACTTCCTCATAAACAAAAAGAGCAAAATGCCCCTCAGGCACAAGCTCACCCTCTATAAATCATGTATCCGCCCCATCATGTCATACTCCTGTGTGGCATTCGCGCATGTGCCTCAGCATAGACTCAGAGGCCTCCAAACGATCCAAAATAAATTCTTACGTGTGGCAACCGGTTGCCCGTGGTACGTAAGAAACATCGACCTACACCGCGACCTCAGACTAGATTCGATTAGGGGCCATTTCAAAGCGATGTCAGAACGTCACTTCGAAAAGGCACTTCTCCACCCGAACCCACTCGTCGTGAGTGCGGCAAACTATACCCCCGATAGCTTAGCACCTAATAAGTCTAGGTTACCTAAGAATGTCATAACCGATCCTGTTGATAAAATCACAGAACTGTTAAAGCGCGACGCTGAAGCGCGACGTAAGCTACAACACACACTCAGACATAACACAGCCGGTGTTAGGCACACATTCACACCGCATGGGCCCCGGGGTCGTATGCGACGTCGAACCCTACACTCCGTTGACCAGTTGATCCGGATCAACCGCGACAGCATAGGCTCAGATCAGCTACGAGTCGACACCAATATAGACCGTGTAATCACCGATAGCACTCTGCTATCGGCAGCTTGCTCGGGTCCCGCGCTTGACCCGCCTCCCCCGCTACCGGGGGAGGGGAGGGCCGGCCCTCACGATAGGTTTCTAACGTCACCCGTTCCAAACCAGTCGACCGTAGCTGACCAAGTTAGGTACAAACCCGACGCCATGAACATGGCGGGGGGCAACCCCCCAAATTTTTAACGTCATAGGATGATCCAACCGGATCACCCCATTTCCGATGACGCATAACGGTCACTAGGACCATTAGCATAGATCCAACCGAAAAAAAAAAAAAAAAAAAAATCATAGACTGCGCTGTATTTCACAAATTGCATTATTTATAGATTTTCAGAAGTCCAAAAGTCAGCTGTTGCAGCACTAAACAGTGACACATATTATAGTGATTGCTTTTAATACGCTTTCCTAAATTTATTTCTGATAACTTGTAATTCGAAACACATTTGATTTAAAATTACAAATAATATACTCAAAAAAATATTTATTTGTACCTCGAAATTCAACCTTAATCAAAACCAACAAAATGTTGAAAATTGATTCGTATCTTTAATTCGCACGAATCAACTTACCTATGACTCACTTACTTGTCACAGCCTTAAAAACGTTGGCACGCGACCTGAACAAATTACCTGGTCATGCGAGTCGACGATCCATCACCTATTTGCGTCCACTCGCTTACTCTGAAGCAATTTCCTGCTCTTATCTACATTAGTCCGCACTTATTTAATCCGCTGATGAATCTATTTTTATTCTGGATAAGTAATAATAACACGTTCTATTTTGGTGTGCATCGAACCTGCTAATTGTTAAAGTGAATACTTTGTTAGTCGCGTTTCTTAGGTCGTTCTTTTTTGGTAGGGTATAACGTTATAGGCTCGCGTCAGCGACATATGAATACGAAACGATGACGTCATCATGAATTTTCTAGGTATTTTTTTTTATATTTAATAATGTTATTCAAGGAGCGTTAAAGAGCGACAATGCCCAGTGGTGGATGGACTCGGCCTCTTATGCGAGAAGTTCCGAGTTCGATCCTGGCCCCCCGTGTGTGCCTTAAAATGGGTTTTTCTAAACTTCTAGTTGCATCGAAGCACGACCCCATCATTCGCTCGCCGGTGAAGAAAAACATCGTAAGAAAACCTGCATGCCTGATAAGATTGAAAATCTTTGAAGATATGTGAAGTTCACCAACCCGCATTGGGCCAGCGCATCGGTGAATTAGACCCGTGCTCAACAGTGGGACATAATTAATGGTTGATACTTATATCTACTTAATAAAAGTTTTCACTTCTGTTGGCAGTAACGGCAGCCAATTTTTTTTTACTCTAATAAACTGCGATAAAATCTGTAAAAGTTGTTACATTGTATTCGATTGTCTTTTTATATTAGAATATATTTAAGTAGCGGGTAACTGACTATAAGGATCCACTTTAGTATTCTCTGCACAAAATACTTAAAAGAATATTCCAGATAAAATAACAATAAAGCTCCCAGTTTTACTCTGAGACGACTAAGCACGCTCAGTTTTACTACCAGCAATTACTCCTTAAGGCAATATTAGACGTAAGACGGTCTTAGAAATAAACAAAATATATTCTACTCAATACTAACTTTTAATTAAAGTACTAAGTGTAGCTCATATAGAAAGATAGGTTACTACAATACTCCACTAACTCATTTAAGAACCTCTTTGGTTGCGGGAGCTCTAAGCCGTAGCTCGTAATACTACTATTTCAGTGTGCCATAATTAACATCTTCAATTCATTACCATATCTATTTCTGACGTTTACGCGAATATAATTGTAAAAATTTTAAAAATGGTTGTCTGTTAAGTCGATTTGCGGACGGTAGTTTGAGAAACATTACATGCATCACGAGCCGAACTGAGCCGATCATGCCTCTCTCTTGTTCGTGCCGCGCTCTCGCCTGCGGAACGCTACATGACGTCATCTTTTTCGTGCATGCAGCCCATAGTATCGAGTTATTAGACGTTGTCACGTCAAAAATCTTAACAAGCCGCGATGAAATACCTATAAAAAGTTCAATTTCATTGGTTCCAGTCTGTTCCAGTTGAATGCTGTCGATATTCCATTAGTCTCTTTTGGAAAGATGTGTTTCCAATTTTAGGATGAGTGAAAGCTGTCCAGAATAACTTGTGTTTCAACAAAGTATACTTTCATTTACTAAATAGGTTACCTACATTACAATACATATTTAAAGTAAAAATATGATTAATATTGGGCCATCAAACCCGGAACTTTGTAAAGAAATTAAATAGATGAGTCATGGTATTGAAAAGACGTTTAAACATGGAATTTAACACCAAGCAATTTTATGAACATGTTCTTAATAATGCGGCGAGCATCGCACCGCTATGGAATAATAATGTACCATTTTTATTAAATTCCAGTAAACGCGATTTAAGCCAAAAGTTTGGCGTCCTGTATAATTATA
Organism: Lycaena phlaeas; assembly: GCA_905333005.2. Lineage (NCBI taxonomy): Eukaryota > Metazoa > Arthropoda > Insecta > Lepidoptera > Lycaenidae > Lycaena > Lycaena phlaeas. The sequence continues at coordinate 6,634,364 of HG995171.1, forward strand.
TGAATTATTTCAAATAGTGCGACACCATTTTGAAAAAACAAGGCTGTATACATACAAAAAGGTAACAAATATTAGTAAATAAAAAATGGAAGGAATATTCATAATTTTGTTTTTACGCTCTTAAAATTAAGAGAAACCATTTTAGATTAGGCTAGGATTTTTATGTTTGTTAAATAGGCTAACGGGCAAAGGGTGCCACCTAATTGTAAATGGTGGACGTCACCAATTAACATAAAATGGCCTTTAAATTCGTTAAAAATTAGCACAGTTAACTCATTAATGCAGCAGAGCCGTTTGACGGAAGATACAAACGTGATAGTAGTAACCATGCAGCCGGCAGCGCGACACAGCGCGACACAGCGCGACACAGCGCGACACAGCGCGACTGCACTGCATGCCTGCGTTATAAAAAAAAAGGTTAGACAAGGCGTGCCAACTAAAAATATGCTTTCATATATTTGAAAGCTTTTTCCTCCTTGTGGCGCAGTCAAGTATTAAAGTTATTCTGTCAGGCAGATACAGTGAGACTCTTATCACGGAAGAAATAAATACCTACAATGTAATCCACGCGTGTGGCACATTGCGTTCCTTCTACCGGTATTTTATTGTATGTACATTGTTTTTAAGCGTTGTATACGAACACGAGACCTTTCACCGGTGAAGGAAAACACCGCGAGGAAACCTGCATGCCTACGAGATTGAAAGTCTTTATTTAGATCTTTATAGGACATTCACCAAGCAACGGTTAACTATGAATGGCCCAACGCCCTCTTTTATTTGAAGGAGTGACCCGTTTCAATCAATGAGATATATAAGGGTGAATTTTATACTTTGTAAAGTTCAGTATACTTGAAAAAAAATCAACGGATTTTGTCTTAATTCCATTCCACATGAAAATAACAAATTCATATGCATGAACCCTTAGGAAAATATATCGTGCAAACGCGATGTTTTAATTACTGTATTTTGTTTGCATAAAATTATGCATATTTGTTTATGATAAACTGCTAATTGTAAAAATAAAAATGGCCACAATATAAAACTATAATGTGTATTTTTTTATGTCGCGATTAAAGCAAAATTACACTTTACATGTTATTAATGTTCTATTGAAACAACTTTTACGGAATTTATCGCGGTTTATTAAGTTTTTTACATAATACATTCATCGAGGTATTGGAAACTTTACCTACAGCTACCATGGTTACGGAAGCACCAATTGGGTCAGTCCTGAAAGAAATAAGTGAAATTCGCGTAAACATAAGTAAATATGTTATTTATGTTTTCACTGTACTTTATGTACTGCCTTAGAAATAATATAAAAAAAATATTATAATCCTTATGTAAATACTTAATATCTAATTGTGTGCATGCAAAAAACCATTCGTTTCGTTGTGTGTAAGAAGAATTTTGACATCAGAGCAACCCCTACGTTTATAATCTTTGTTCAGAAATTGCATTCGAAAGATTTTTATCGACACTCTTATAAGTATTTCAAGTTTATTGCCTACGAAATTAAGATAACGACCAAAATCGGATATGATATCCGTATCATTAGCTTAGCTTAACAAAGAACAGAAATCAAGAAATTATTTTTTTCTCAGACTCGGTCATAGTTGTCATTGTAGTGCAATTATAAGACTTGATCTTTGTTCTCTCTTTCGAAATGAATATGGGATTAAATCCTTTCCTGAGCTAGCCTTAACATGTCGTAAGTAATGATTTATTTAGGTATGTTTCGTAGATAACTTATCCTAAAAAAATGTCCGGATACTTTCTGATATAAACTTCTCAATTTACTAAAGATTTTCCGTAACATATAAAGATAAATTATAAATTATCCTCTTGGTGATTATAAAGAAAAAAAAAAATACAATCGAAACGCATTGGAAATTGAGAATAAATTTATCAGCTATGCAACCGATAATTCTTCGGTCCACTTGGCAATTCATAAGTGACCTCAATGCAGTCCACTTACTGACCCACTGTTCCCTGCACTAATTAGATTTTCAATTAGCTTTACAAACCGATGGGCATAACCTATAAAACTAATAAGTAATTAAAGGCAAACTACCGCGAACAACCCTCACAAGTAGGGCTTATCAAGAGCCTACATGTACTTGTAGTTTGTGCAATTCAACTTGACCGTTAAGAGTTAAGAAATTAGGTGAGAGTGGCATTATAGTAATTATTCTGTCCAAATAACGCGATGAGCATCTGTGGATCTGTGTGATGCCGTGATCTGGGCTTCTTTAGTAAAATCATCTTACTCATTGGCACAGAGATTAACATCCTGTGTCTCGGGATAGGCAAGACATACACTGAGGTGACCTCGTTGCCTGCAAATACGGGATCCTCACAAAGTGGCTAAAGGTGCTTGCAGGTGGTTTAGTGAGATAATGTGTTTCAAGTGTTAGTCCTCACGTACAGGCACCTGCTCTAGATCCTAGATTATGTAAAATCATTAACCGGCGTCAAAAAAAATTTGGCCAACACAACATTAATGAGTGCTATACAAAATTGCTCTGTTGCAAAATAATCTTTGAAAACAGAAAAATAGTACTGTTTCATTCCAAAAAAAAATGATTAAGATGAATTTAAAAATTGAGTCATAAATCAAAAAATGAAAAATCAGATTAATACATCCTGCTAATAATAAACTCAACCTTCATGCCTACCCTAACATCTAATCCCTATCCTTATAGCTATCAATTAATTAACCATTGAAACTTCTTCAAAAGGGCCTTTACATACAACGAGATAATAAAAACAACTTCAATATAGACGTTCAGTAACCGCTAAAGTTTGGTAATCGTCTACAATAACAACGACTTTGAAACATCCATTGAAAACAAAGTTCTGAAGCGCGACAGGTGCAGCGTATATTTAAAATGTTTCTGAATTGAATTGAGCTTTTATTGTTTTGGGATACAGTGATTTCCTTGAAAAGGTTGTTGACTTTTTGAAACAAAATAATTCAAAATTATTGCTTAAGGGAATGTTGTACTTACGTATATCTGGGTACCACCGTTTTGCCTAGAGCAGCAGTAGAAAGTAGCAAACCTATACATGTCCCACTGCTGGGTACGGGCCTTGAAATCGGGCAAAGTGGACCATAGTTCACCGAGGCGCTACACTGGCCCAATGCGAGTTGGTAAGTTCACACCTACGAAAACTTTGAATCTCATCAAGCATATTTTCTCACGATGTTGGTTTGTTTGTTTGTTTGAACAAGATGGTCTCGAGTTCAGCGTGCATTTATAAATTTAGAAAAACCCATTTCAAGGCACCACGAGGATGGGAAGCGGGGTCAGGATCAACCCGAACTTCCTCGCCCAAAAGGCCGAGCTCCACTTACTGGACCAACGTCGTGTACCAACAGCCGCAAAGTGCTTATTTGAGATAACATCTAAATTGCATATTAATTCTTTCAAGTTTAGTGTTATAATACGATTTCGAACATTCATATCGATTCTTTTCTGTGGTACATTTCATCATCATCATCATCATCATCATCATCAGCCTTTATCCGTCCACTGCTGAACATAGGCCTCCCTCAATTTTTGGAACATTTATTGGTACTAAATAGAATCGTATGTCGCGACAAGCGGCTTACTCTGTTATACCGCGAGGGTGGCTTTTTAATCAACCTTCGATGAAGTTTTTATTAATTATGGATTCATATTATACTCACATAAATGTTAAACATCGGCCAGTTTGCCTATCGAACTAAAATAAAGAAAGTTAATGTTAGTATAGGATTATTTCGTATATAGAGTAAAAATTTTATATCAGAATAAAGTGTTGTTTTATACTCCTACCTCATCATCCATAGCGAAGGCAATATGGGCAACAAGGCTATGCAAAAGTTCTACGTAATATAATCCTCAAATAACTAGCTAATGAGATAACAAACATAAAAATAAAGTTGAATTAAGAATCTTGTTTAAAATACAACCAATACATCACATACTTAATCGTAATAAGCGAATGCATAATCACAATTTAAAAAAGCACTTTCCTCGTGACAAATGAGTTTCTCTTATCGCAACAAAGGATATTATAAGATGTCATATAAAGTAAATAACAAGAGTTATGTACTCAAATAGCATTTACCGTTGGACTTTCGATCTTAAGCTGGATAGAAAAAGTCGAATTTTTAACAAAATCTCAGCAGTAGCGCTTGTAAGGAATATTATGAAAACAAATTCGCTCTGAGCACGTTCGCTGAAGTAATAAATAAAGGCAAAAGCAGTAGACAGAAAAAGTCAACCGCAAAATTGCCTTATTTTAAATTGCATAGTAACGCATCGTTCTGAAATGTGTTATGTGCGGTTTAGCGGTAATAATCCGTCGTAATTATAACATTGGTAAGTATTCAAATAAAATACACGTAACAGATTGTTAATGCGATATTTTATTATTTATTTATCTATTACTAGTTGTTGCCCGCAGCTTCGCATGCGTTAACTAAGATTTACAACGTCATCTTAGCGGGATGATATAGTCTATATTATCCCGCGTTCCCGTGGGAATATGGGGATTAATTATAGCCTATGTGTTAATCTGATGTATCAACTATATAATTATGAAGTTTCATCATAATCCATTCAGTAGTTTTGGCGTGAAAGAGTAACAAATATCCTCACAAACTTTCGCATTTATAATATTAGTAGGATTAGGCATCGACAACTAAGATACTAATACATGATGTGAGTCGTTTATAGTCTAATATATTATATACGGTGCATATTATACCAAAATATTTTGACATGACAACGTCTTATAATTTGATGGAGCCGGCTGCATAAAATATGACTCATGCGGCGTTACCTCGCTCTGAGGCGTTCCATTTAAGGCTTGAAGTGCAAGCGAGAGCGCGGAACGAGCGACAAAGAGGCACAATCGTCCCATCAGTATTTTCTTATGACGTTGTCACGTTCAACTATCGTCAATAAGCCGACTTTATAGACAACCGATTTTTTTTACAATTTTTATCTGTCTGTTTGTTCCGGTCAATCTCTGAAATGTCTAGACCAATTTTGACAGGAATTTTACTGGCAAATAGCTGTTATAATAAGGAGTAACTGAGGCTATAAAAATAATCATTATATCAAACCGGATACGTCCTTAAATCTAAGTTAACGCTGACGAAGCAGCGGGCAAGAGCTAGTCACAAAATGTATGGATTTCTTCAAATCAGAATTTTAATATTCTTCCTTCTGTATTTCTACGTTATCGATGAGTAATCTAGGCTCTTAAATTAATCATTATCAGCCCTAGCTAGTACTATTTAATAAAAGATAAAACTGCTAATTTAAGTGTATTTAAGTTTTAAGGTGCTACCTACCAAATAACGAATAATAATCTAATAAAGACATTAATATATGCTTCGATATAATATAAGATACTCATAACCACACTCTCTAAGTTCCGAGTCCAATAAGACAGGACCTGTAATTGCAACCCACTGATTAGAGCTATTCAAATTGTGTCCACATAATTGGTAACCCTGATTGGCTAACTTAAATATAAGGTATCGCTTGGATAGGTTAAATTATAGAGCAAGGGTATATAGCTATATTTCTTCAAATAGCTAAGCTAGCATAGCATAAATTTTAAAGCTCTAATCTCACAGGCGGCAAAAAGTCTAAGTAATAAAAAAATATAAATCAATCTTTATGTAGAAAAGCTAAATTTGTAAATAAACTCACTGTTTTGGTTGCTCGTTTTCGATTACTGAGTGCAATTTACAACATGCAGTATTTAGTACCGACAAAAGAGTCAGTGATATAGGCGTACTGTAGGCCCATAATTAAAAGTTTTTTAACTGTTGGGCCCACTAGCCTTCTCTTTAAATAAGGCGAGGGAGGATCATAATTTACCAATGCCCTGGCCGAATGCGGTGTGCAGAATTTCACCTAATTTTGTGCAAGTTTTATGTTCAGATGTACAGAGAAATTTAGCACAACCAATTTTATGCCACCGATCAGAATCGAACCCGGATCTCGAACTCAAGAGCCGAGCTCATAACTTACCACCTATCGTCGCTCACTCCACCATTGTAGGCCTAGTTGCAGACATTCTGTGCCTATTTTAGTACCTATAACAAATAACATCCAAAACCTAAGTAAAATCCTACTTCCCACTTATATCATAAACGCGAAAGTTTGTAAGTATTTACTGAATGGATTCTAATAAAACTTAACAGTAATATAGCTTATACATCAAAATAACACATATGCTATAATTTATTTCCATACTCCCACGGGAATAGCAAGTACACGGGTGTAGCCGCAGGGCGCTGCTAGTAATAACATAAAAACAATAGTGAATTTCACAACACTCTTTACAGACGTTTAGTAATGTATTCTAATTTCAGCGTGCAGAATACATAAATTAGAGAATACAAATGAAGAATACGATCGCAACCCTTTTGGACATCTGGTGTCGGACCGCCCAACGGTAATGTGCCATTAGGCACGCGGATGATGCAGGTGCCGACCCTTATCTCCAAGGCACATATTTGAGAAGTTCTAAAAACTGGGATAAACAGCTAGGGATGAGCCAAATTTATTTTGAAATTAAAACAAAAAAGCATGTTCCACAAGCTGTTGCCCGCAGCTTTACCCGGGTAAAATTATATTTGCAACAGTATTCGTATTGATGATTACTTTTATAATCTGCGCGAATCCGAAATGTTCATATCATCATCATGTCACATACAGACAGACAGACAAACATATAAAGATTATCACTTAATTATCTAAATTTAAATATCTTTTATGATTTCTATTCGCGCGTAAATAAGTTTTACTTAAAAAAGTGACAGCAATACTGTCACGTTTTGTGCGGCTTGTGAGTAACCGTTAACCCATTGGGGAGGATAGGAAAAAGGAGGACAATACATCTACAAAACCTATGTTTATGCGAATGTTTATCGGCATAATTGCCTATTTATGATATAATATAAAGTAGGTAAAGTTACTTGAGACGGAAATAACAGACAGAAAGAGATTTTACCTAAAAAATCATGTACCTATACTTAGTAGGTCGTGGAGTATATTTTCAAGCGTCAGTGATTAAGGTGTCCCTATCCAAAAATAATTTATATGGCAGAGTTTTCGATAGATAGTATTAGTGAAGTTTTCCTGCACTGCCAACCCTAAAACAAGGGCCTGCAACATCTGTAATGGGACTGTCCCGGGCAAGTTACGTAAATATGCAAATGGCTATTTAAATATATTTTGTTTTTTAATATAATCTTCGTGTTTAGTGTAAGTATTCGGCTTTATACATTCATAAAATTACGGCAGCACTTAAATTCTATTTATACAGTTTATGTCTTGGAATATAAAATTTATTATGTTATTACTATAAACCAACATTGTTACGTTTTATACATTGAAATATAACACGAATTGACCAGGCATACGTCTTGCTACAGACTTTCCTTTAAGTCGCGTTTCTCAAGTCTGGTATTCGTGACCACTTCATGGCTGAAGGGTCTTAAAATCTGTTCGGATCAGTTTTTTTTTTTTTTAAGGCTGTTTTAAACTCTCGTTTGCTTTATGTGCTCTAGGTAGCATTGGTGTTCCCCACCATGGTTCAGGTCTTGTCGTGGCGGTGGGGCACAGTAGCCCAGGGTGACCCAAACACCTTGGGTGAAGCGAATTGAGCCGAGGGGGCTCTTTGTACCCCTCTTATAATAAGAGGGGACAAAAAAGCAGGGGGCAAGGGGTGAGGATGGGAACCTCACCTCATTGTACTGTCCAGACGTTGGGAGTGGTTGTTGGTGCGGGGCAACCGCTCTGTGGAGGTGGCGTCAGTCCCCTGGGGGACTGACTAGCCGTCGAGCCTGTTGCTAGTAGATCCGGGGCGCCTCACCAAAGGCGGCATTGGTGGCACTCGCCGGGTTTTAGTGGGTAGAGCTGCGTCCACTTACCATCTTTCGGGCGCAGCGTTCCCACATACCCGCCTGGGGAGACCCACTCCCCAGCGGTATGCGTCAGTGCATTTCCAGGCGTAAAAGAAAAAAAAAAGAGTGGTGTTCTCCACACACATTCAATCTCATCAGGCATGAAGGTTTCGTCATGATTTTTTCCGTCACCGATGAGTAAGCGATAGTCTTATGTGCACTTATAAATTAAGGAAAACCAAAATGAGGATGGAACTCGGAACGCAACTTAGCGTGAAATCTATCCTGTCCTCAGCATAACGACACAGCACATTGTGAATTTTTTTAGACTACGCTGAAATTTATAACGCTTTACAGTCATCAACTTTGACTATAGCTATCAGCTATATTCATCTGCCATTATCAATGGATAATGACAGACGTAAGCAGTCATTCAGCCTGCGCCAAGAGTGTGATGTAATAATACCCTGGGGAAGACAGATAAGAAATCAACTGCAGAGGATACATCTCACAAGACTATGTAACGTCTTTTCAGTCAGTTGGACTGTCTATGTTCTGCAGTAGACAGATAAAGGCTGATTATGATGATAATGAACACCAGTTCGATATGACCATGTTAGTCATACCGTTTACTATCACGGCATTCAAGTCAAATTTACTGCCAAGGCAAGAGGCAATAATAAATAGTATCAATAAGCGCGATCCGCTAAGTATAGGGTATGTCGTTAGGGAGGATATTACTCAGGTGCAAGCAGGTCTGGAATGCGCTGGCATTTCCCGGTGCCGTGGAACCTCCATTGACGATCGATCAGGGCTTAATCGACCAATATAAACAATGTTCTTAGCAATTAAATAGCTAAACAGAATGAATGCTCTAATTATTTTAGCCTCGTTAAGAGTATTTTCACTAAAAGGCATTTCTCTGTGTATGAATATCAACTTATCTTTTTTATATGAAACATGGAACATTGGACGACGTTCATGACTTACCATCACATGGTGGCACCACGGGAGGAGTATGGGGCAGCAACGATCAGCCAAACTACGGAAGTCTTCAAATAGCAACGTATACTATTTCGAATTACGTTTAATTTTGTTCGTTTTACAATATCCTACTAATATTATAAATGCAAAAGTTTGTGAGGATGTTTGTTACTCTTTCACGCAAAAACTACTGAATGGATTTTGATGTTTAGATCCGGATCACCCCACCAAAGGCGGCATTGGTGGCACTTGCCGGGTTTTAGTTGGTAGAGCTGCGTCCACTTACCAGCTTTCGGGCGCAGCGAGTCCCACATACCCGCCTGGGGAGACCCACTCCCCCGCGACTAGAATTATCATAGGATACAATATTAAAAAAAGGAATTTTTGATTGTTAACGTAGACAAAGCTGTTTTTTATAAATAGTAAAACTATTAGAACGTGAGTCGTATTTTGCATATGTAGGATTCCGTACCAGGTATTAATTATACAGCTAGGCAAAAATTATACACCTAAACATTGATAGTGATGCTATAAAATTTTACTATCGTGTCAATATTGACTATTAGTAGATTATATTAAGCTTAGAACATTCTCATAAATACAAGGGTGATGTGTACGTGACGCATTTCATGGTATTTAATGAATGTCGTTTAATCGTTTCAGGCCCTCACTGTAAGGATATTCGACTGCAGAAATAGAACATCTAATAAAATATTATATCAGATACCAATATATATATGAGATTGTCTAATTTAACTAAACGTCTCTCCACTTATAGTGATTATTTCAATACATGAAACGAAATACTTATTGCAATAACATATTGTGTCCGCATTACATAGGTATATATTAGATGTTTTAGTGGGGTAGTGCACCCATTGCGAGTCCCAACACACGCCAGCGCGCCTACCCAAGGCCATGGTATGGTCCCAAAAGGATTCCCACTACGCCACACACACAAAAAAAGGTAAATATTAGATGTGGTAAAGTTTGTGCAGTTGAGTAATGTTTAGATCTGATTTTGAAAATTCTTTTACCAAGAAAAGGCTACGTTTTTTTAGAAATAAAGTGACATTTGGTATAAATTAATCCCGTACTCCTACAGTATAGTAAAATACGCTGGTTTTATCATAACATTCAGTTAGAACGTTAAACGACATCAAGCTAAAAAAAATCCTTGTAAGAGTAGAAATTCGAAAAAAAGGATTCATAATTTTAAGATTTCGAGCAAGCCACAGGTCATAATGAGATAAGGGGAAAAATGTTACTGTTCTAGATCAAGTAGATTAGGTACATTGTTTCTGCGAGCGTGCAAGCTGGGACCCGACATCTTTGTTAAGATAATCTTAGTGTTGTTCCCCGGAGACGTCAACAAAGAAAATTGGATGGGCAGTCGGCCAATCGCTTTTAATCCTCGTCTTTTTGACCCTCCTTATCTGCTAGTTCGCAATAATCGCGTTCTTTGAGTTTCCTCGCGAACGGTCTGCGTAATCCTAATATCTCGAGTATTCTCATCACGATATTAAAACTACATCGTTTATACCTACTTTCATCAAATATTGCTAGAGTTTTGCGCGCGGATTTTGGTAAATAAAAAGAATATTCTACCTTATGATAATTAGGCTGTCAGACCTGAAAATATCGTTTTATATTAGACTAGCTATTGCATGCAGCTTCGCCTGCGTCAACTAAGTTTTAATACGGGTCTCTAACTTTTTTGAAAATTTAATATAGCCTATGTTCCCCGGGGATAGTGTAGCTTCCCAACAGGGTAAGAATTTTTCATATCGGTCAAGCAGTTTCTGAGCCTATTCAATACAAAGAAATAATCAAATCTTTCCTCTATATTATATTTTATACTAGAAGCGCCCCGCGGTTTCACCCGGGTACTTCAAATTCCCGTGGGAGTACGGGGATAAATTATAGCCCATGTGGTATTCTGATGTAAAGTTTCATTAAAATCCATTCAGTAGATTTTACGTGAAAGAGTAACAAACATCCATACTTACAAACATTCACGTTTATAATATTGGTAAGATTAGATTGTGTGTGTTAAAAGAAAAAACTCTTCATTTTAGTATAGATATAGAGAATCATTAAAGAAAATAAAGCGTTTAATTTTCAAACGTACTATTCGTTAAAGAAGCATTATGCATGTGTTTGTCACAAAACTCCTTCTTATAGGCTGGACCTATCTTAACAGACATTTCGTCGGATTCGTTAGTATGTTATATTATATTACGAGTAGTAAGTGTTGTGATTTGATTATAGGTATATATATATGATATAGGTATACTAGCACATATTAAAGACTCGTTCCTTATCTTCTTTAAGATTACTTACCGATGACCGGCCTTTTTTTTACTTTTAGGCCTGATGGCCTTTAAGCTCAATCGGTAGGTGATGACCCGCGGATCAAGTGATCAAACTAACAACCGTGGTGTGACGATATTTATTTATTATTTATATACATCACTTTAACATTACAACATCACTCCTCAAAGTAACTTGATTCCATTAACAATGGAAGCTCTGTCTAACCTAATCTAACTTTTTTATAAAGCGAAACTTCTTTTATACTCTAAGGTCTCCCGTGGGAACGATTCCTTTTTGTTTGGTAAAACTAAATGGTTCTTATTGATTGATTGTTTTGGTTTAACTACATTCTTTAGAAAATATAAACATGTGAAGAAATTAATTGTTACTGTTCGGGATTTATATTTTCAGTATATGTACAATTTTAAATTAACATTATTATTTTCATTATTAAAACTATTTAAAACGAAATATTTACGATGTTTATACAGTGGAACTTTTATTAAATCGTCTCAAACTTTTTCGTTTGTGTGTTGCATGTCGTGTGACGGTCGGCCGCTTGTCAGAACAGCCGAGGCAAATATGGCGGCATCTATAGATCGCATCGGCTGACTGTGTAGTGTATAAACTATTACTCATTTGTGTCAGAACTCCATATTTTAGACTTTTATACCCTTAACATAATATTATTCCGATTTTTTTAGTTATATAATATCTATAATGTGAAAAAATGATTAAATTAGCACCCAAACTTTTTTGTTTAATTTATTTCGCAGAGCTCGATATTTCGACATTTTCTACGAATGTTGTGTTCACGAGACCCGTTTCTATGATATTTCTATGAGTATTATCAAACTTTTCCACAGAATGTAGGCCAAATAGATGAACGCCAAGATGGCTCCTACACTCACAACTGAGATCGACCGCCACATGTAACGTCGTTATCTAGCCAACCTCCGTCGCTTCAAATAAATGGATTTTTTTTGGATAGTTTGATAGTAGAGCTGTGTCTTACGTCTTTGCGTTCATTATAGTAGGCCTATGTTAGTGGATGGATAGAGGCTGATGATGGTGAGCTGTCTAGTAGTAGAGAGTCACCATTATACGTATTTTCAGTGCACAAAAAGATAATGACCGAAATTATTATAATTTAAATACATGGTAGAGCTGTGCCTATCGTCTTTGCGTTCATTGTAGTAGGCCTATGTTAGTGGACGGATAGAGGCTGATGATGGTGAGCTGTCTAGTAGTAGAGAGTCACCATTATACGTATTTTCAGTGCACAAAAAGATAACGACCGAAATAATTATCATTTCAATACATGGTAGAGCCGTGCCTATCGTCTTCGCGTTCATTGAAGTAGGCCTATGTTAGTGGACGGATAGAGGCTGATGATGATGGTGAGCTGTCTAGTAGTAGAAAGTCACCATTATACGTATTTTCAATGCACAAAAAGATAACGACCGAAATTATTGTCATTTCAATACATGGAAGAGCTGTGCTCATCATCTTCGCGTTCATTGTAGTAGGCCTATGCTAGCTATGGACGGATAGAGGCTGATGATGATGACAACTATTTCGTAGTAGAGAGTCACCATTATACGTATTTTCAGTGCACAAAAAGATAACGACCGAAATTATTATCATTTCAATACATGGTAGAGCCGTGCCTATCGTCTTCGCGTTCATTGAAGTAGGCCTATGTTAGTGGACGGATAGAGGCTGATGATGGTGAGCTGTCTAGTAGTAGAGAGTCACCATTATACGTATTTTCAGTGCACAAAAAGATAACGACCGAAATTATTATCATTTCAATACAGTTCCCTCGGAGGCGCTTTTTCTTAAAGTATGTTCGATGAATTGCAAATCTTTTTGCCTTGGTCCTAGACTATGTAAATACTTAATGAATATTTCATGGGGCCGACATTAGCTTTGTAAGAGATCGAATTGAACAACTTCGCTATTTTATATTCAGTGGTCTTCTTTAGATCTCAAATTAATACAATAATTGATTAGTTTTTCTTGTATCAAAATAAGCTTAAACATTGCAAACTTTTGGCTGTTGTATATTTAAAAAAAACCTAATACTGATATATTTTATGAATATTTTTTGGCAAAATTTTAGCTGGAACAAAGAGACTGACAGAGAAACAAAAATTGTAAGAATATTATTATGTGTACTGTGTATAATATAGTCAATATGCATTTAATAAAAAAAGTTATTATCGTATTACAAACAGATACTCAAATGTTATTTATCCGTGAAATAAGTTAACTAGCTTTAGGTTTCGACGCTTAGGGCCTGTTTCACAATCTCCAGATAAGTTCCCAATGTTGCGTTTAAAAAAAATGAAATAAATGTGAATAAAAGATATAAACTTGTTAAAGATATATTATAGAATTAAATTGTTGTACATTGAGTTATGAGTTAATTTGGAAAAAATAGTTTAGGCCGAATATTAAAGATATTAGAATAATTAATTAAAATAAGTTAATTATAAATTAAAAGAGAGCGTGGGTTCGTTATTCCTGATATTAAGTTGGGAGCTAATCAAAGAGAGAACTTAACAAGTCTGCGTCCGTGTCTCGTGCCACGTGGTCCGTGCTTCGTCCAGCGTGCCGTCCCGTTGCTCAGCGTGGCGGTGAGCTGGACCGAAGCCAGCACTGTGGTGTGCGCCGTGCCCGAAGAGAGAGATCGGATCCGTGGGGTCCTTGGGTAAGTGAGTAAGAGGGTAGTGGGATCCCAGCTGCTCTGGTTCTCGTCGTCTGCTTCCTTCTGGTCCCCGTCCACAGCTACTCGGCCACGCCCAGGAATAGCACCGCACCGACCACGACGGCAACGCCTGGGACCCTGAAAGGTCACGCCAACACGGGTGAGCCTTTCCGTAACCAACCCCCATGAATGTCCAGGGTTGACACGGAAATGGCCATTAAAAGCATATAAGCACAGAACACAATAAAGATAAGCACTAAGCCCTATGATTAAATATTACTAAAAAAACACTATTAAATTGTAAGGCAGTGCATTTTGGTTGTAAATTAATTTTAGCGTTTTACATTAATAATTACAACCAGAAGGCTTACACACTAATTATAACAAAGAGATTACTTAAGGATACACGTGTGTTCCTACAAGGACTCACCCACTTAAATTATAACGCGGCGCGTGTGCGCTTCTCAGCACTCTCAGGCAGAAAAAGAACGATCGACCGGTCCGTAACCGGCACGACTCGATTCCAAGACGCTTCACATATCGTGACGTCGTAATATGTCTTGGCCAATAGTGATCGAGTAGGCGAATGAAGAAATTCGCGCGCGGAATATGAATTTAGTATTAAAAAACGAAAAACTAGTACAAAACTCGTAAGTAAATCTATGTAACATAATATATATGTTACACCAATAGGCTATCGGCAACATATTTGAAAGATACTCTATCTGTCAAATATCTGTCAAATATGTTGCCGATAGCCTATTGGGAACTTATCTGGAGATTGTGAAACAGGCCCTTAACATCTTAAGTCTTAGATAGAGAGCATGAATAAGTGACCACGGCATGTACTAGAGAAACTTCTTTTTGGTGTCGCTAACCATAATATTGTAAACCATCAGATAACGCGAATGCCGTTATATCTTTACAACTAATATAAAAACTATAAATAATTTCTTAGCATACTGCGGATACAAATACAGATAAGGATGTAAATAATAAAAATTTTCGGCAATTAATGGCCGCTAAGCCAATAAGCTTTACGAGTCGCGGCCGCGTTTAGGTAGATGAAGTATAGCTCAGCCATTAAGCAGTTAAGAAAACGATCTCTGTGTAGTGGTTGGTCCGTGTTGGATGCGAGTGGCAAGAGATCGGCCGTCTTAAGTATCATGGAGAGAGGCCTATGTTCAGCAGTTCACAGATAGATGCTGATAAAGATAATAAAAAACCTTTTAGTCCTATTGATCTCAAATTAATTGAACTAATGCTTAGTCTACCTTGATCCCACATTCGATTAAAAGACTCAAGATTACAAATTAATTCATCAACCATTAGGGATAAGCAATTAGGCCATGGTTACATAAATATCAAATTTTCTTAAATATATTTTTGATCGAATAATATATGAATGAGTGATGTGAGTTTATAGAGGAGAAATTATAAAAATCTTCATAATTAATTATATTTGAAAAAAAAAATATTTCGACTGTAGAATAAAATTGCTAAATTGTATTTACGTTAAAGTTATGGGTTACTTTCTTCAAAGCGGAAAAAGAGAATCCTTAGAAAGTCAAAATAACAAATACGTTTTCTTTAAAAAAAAACTTGAATGCAAGGCAAATTTTATGCATGTAATAAACTGTTTAAAATATTTTCACAACTCTATCATAGAAACTAAATGTAAAATGTAATAAATCATGTAATTTAACATTCCTGAAAAACCCGGTTGTAATTCACAAAAACAATTTTTTATTCAAATCGAAGCAGTTATGTTAAAAATAATTGCCTGGCCAGTCCCCGTGCAAAGTTAACGAGTGATATTAAAAAAGAGTACACTCATTTGGGGAGGGGAGAAAAAAATCGGGTGTGCTTTGAAAACAGACTCGTACGTTCGAAAAAGGATTCCGTACAAAGGTATTTTCATGCGATACCCGCGGCCCCAACAGACGTACTGAATTTACGTCGAAGAATAATTTTATCTGACCTACTTTTGCATGTCAAATACGTTTTTCATCATTAACATTATGATCAAAAATAATAAATCTGTAATAAAAAATAATAAGTACTTTATTTTTTATAGTAAATCTGTTTTCTTGAAACACTTTTACGACAATGACGATGGCGACAACGCTATGCACACAAAAACCAGTCCATCCACTTAGAGTCGGTTGTTTCAAATCATCTGTTAACGTAAGTGACTTGAACAACGCTCTTTGGTCACTTACGTTCGTTACCACCATCTTTAACTGTTTCGTTAAAATCGGTCAATGGAAACCGCCCTTAGGAGTTAGGTGACGCGTACGTAGAATTTTATACATGATAAAATATACATAATTAATAATTATCATTATATTATACTCCTTACTTGATGATGTCAGTAAGAAGTAAGTACTTGATAGCCTTTAACCCGATGACAGAGTGAAATTCGTATAAGGGTTCCGTTTTGTCGTTATTCCCCGAACCCCGAAGTTCAGTGAAATAATACGTTCCCGGCTTTATTCACAGGCGCCTAGACGCTAATTGTACAATTCCACCCCATGCGAGGTAATTCCTTTTAAAAACATTCCAGCGAATAATTTTTGTTGCGGGACGGGTTTCCTCTGAGCGCTTAGAATAATATTTATATTATAAATGTGAAAATATCTTGTAAATTTTATGTTTGTTGCTATTTCATGACAAAACTGCTGCGAACTAGACAAGTCGCAAAAGCTCCGAGTCTATTCAGTTGCGGTAAACGTTTAATGACTTAGTGTTTTTGCAAAATATTTGAAGAACGCTTATTCAGACACATAAAGTATGTGGTTTTGTTTGTAAAAACGTCTATTGTTAGCAACCGTAGCGCCATCTGGCGGCTATAAGTCGGAAACGGGGAACAGGTTCCAGTTTACTTGCGTGTGGCGTGACGTAGTCATTGTCAAAGTGTGGGTAGGACGGCCGAGCGTTATGAAGGTCATTAAGTTTGCCTTTAAATAGCGGGGTATAATAGGCATGATGACAAATTTTGAAATTCCTTTGTATGATGCAGGTATACGTCTATTTAGTACGAAAAATTATAAATTTTAAGAAAATGCGAAGTTTTTTTATCAAGTATTTGCATTTTTCTCTGTACATTTTTAACCCGGCGCGAAAACGCTTGTCAGTGTCATGGCGTCGCTTGTGACGTCACGTCTAAGTAAATAAGACTCAAGTACGCTGCGCTCATCAAATAATTAAGTTATTTTGTATTATTAAATATGAATTCGAAAGTGTATAAGTGGTGTGGGGTCCCCCAGTGTGTGAACACGTCCTTAAAAACTCTTTATAAGTTATTTGTGTACGTTCCTCACAATAAAACAATACTAAACAAGTGGCTTAAACTTGCAAGGCGAGATCTAAAAACAATATTCAAAAACAGTACTCACCTTTATTTTTGTGAACATCACTTTGATGTAAGTTTTTACATTGTTTTCTAGATTCTAGGATAGTATATAACACTCGTATTTGGTAATAATATTTTGTACGAGGATGAATGTAAAAATGTAAACATTATTTCAAGGTTAGGTTAGGTTTTCATTGTTAGGTATCATTGCTGATTTCGTATTTTATTCAAATTTCAGTAGCCAAATGATATGAATAATTATATGGAATATCATTTGAAGCACGTTAAAAATAAATTTCATTAACATAACCCTAATAATAAGCCTTTATAAAAATAACTTGATAACAAATATTTTGTCAAAAGTAAAAGTTTAGAAAATTATTTTATCACTAAAATTATAAAGTTTTTGATTATATTAATAAACTTACATGGAAGTTTTAACATTTCTAAATTCTGCTGAACAAAAATCTTTATTTGATGTCAAAAACTCTCCCACTATTATCATGTCAATTCAAGGTAAATTAGCGCTGTTTGCCTTAGTAAATCCTTGCTCCATGACTCGTGTTATTTTATATTAGATTTTAATAACTTTAACACTCAAATAATACTCAATATAATGAAAACACAGAGAGACGACTATCAGTTAACAATACGATTTGTAACGTTCGTGCGTATTGTTTATGTTTGGACTCAGAAATGACGTCATGCGCTCTGATTGGTGTTCAAGACATCATGGCGGATTGCCTTATTTTGTAGTTTTATTTTATAAAAATAAATATTAATCACACTCTTAATAAAGAAAAAAATGCGCGTTTTATATTCCAAGCTTCAAGTTTAATTCAGTAAATATTGTATTTTAGCGATTTTAAACTACTGTCATCATGCCTATTGTTAGAGGGGTCATTCGCGTCTGTGAGTTTGAGGAGGACGAAGCTCTGCCCAAATTGTATTGTAAGGTCACGTAAGCCATTGTTTATTTTAATGTGTAAAGTGTAATATGGCGATAGTGTGTGTAAATGTATGGGCAGTGTGAGTAAGAATGTATCTTAAAATATGTACCTGTGAACCTTAATATTGTTATTTTATGGATAATATAATAAATGTTTATATTTAAAACGCATTTTCACTTCTGATGTTTAAACTATTGACGTCTGTACTTCGTTTAAAATGAATATTATTATTATAATATTCCTTGAGTCAAATTACATGCCGTAAGCTAATGTCATTTCCATACAATAAGTATTATATTCTATTCGTTTAGCGTTTGTACCACTTGTCTAATAGTTTTACACTTTTGGTACGGAACCCTAAAAAGAGACAATCAGGATACCTACTAAGTTATACTCTGCATGCACACTAGAAATTTTATTAGACAAAGAGAATAAATAATTTTATTCTTAAAGTGTTGCAAAAATGTTAAAATATTCCCTAGCCTAAATTAAAAAAGGTTCAATCCATATATATCCCATTGTTGGGTACGGCCCTCCTCCTCAAAAATCTATCGAGAAGGGTATTGGGCCATAGTTCATCTATGTGCTGGCCCGATAGGTTAGTGAACTTCATACACCCTAAAAGATTTTCAATCTCATCAGTGAATTTAGAAAAACACAATTCAAGGCTCCACAGGGGGTCAGGATCGAACCTGTACTCTCTCGCTCAAGAAGTCGAGCCCATACCCACTGGGCCATCGTCGCTCGTAAATTACTAACCCAATATGGCTTAGATTAAATTATATCTTTACCTTTACAAAAGGAGGATCGGAATAGGCGAATCTTACATTTTTAATATTATTTAATTTGAAAATATATTTTAACACTGGTGTATTAATTAAACCATGAAATAATATATTATATTATCCTACTAATCCTACAGGTACTTCCTACTATCCTACTAATATTATAAACGCGAAAGTTTGTAAATGTGGAAGTTTGTTACTCTTTCACGTAAAAAATAATGAATGGATTTTAATGAAACTTTACAATAATATAGTTAATACATCAGAATTACACATATGCTACATCTTATCACCGTACTCCCATGGGAATGGGAAGTACGAGGGGGAAACCGCGGGGCGCGGCTTGTATTACAATAATGTAAAAAATGTATGTATGAAAAATACATAAATATCAATAATAATTATTCATCAATATAAAATCCACATAATCTAATTTTGATAATTTTCCTCCAATCCCATTTCTTCTAACTCCAGAAGAATTATGGGTTTTCGGAGCACTAAATCTAAATTTGGACAGAAGTGTGGGGAATAAATCTATAGAATGTTATGCGTGACTCGGCTCGGATCTTTTATGTACAATTTATTATAGGGGAGAAGAAAAAAACGACGCACCGATGGCCGCCGTCCAATGGACATTGTGAAGAATAAATATTACATAAGTTATTACTATAAATATAATAAAACAATTGCATTTAAATTTATTTTTTTATGGAATTTTATTTCAGACGTCTCAGATCACGCCGTCCATAATTATGATAAAATTCGCACGAACCGAAATTTATAATTACTTATTAAATGTTATTTCCTTTTTTTATTATTATACATAAAATTTGATTGTTTTTATCCTTCTATCTTTAAATGAATGGACACAAAAAATAATATAATTATATAGGTTTTCAATGATATAACTTTTATTATAAATGATTTTATAATAATAAAAACAACACAACCAAGCACGCAAATTGTAGCATTCATATTATTCAAATACTATTTGTTTTGATAGTAAGAAAGAAAACTTAAATACAAAACAAACTAATTTTTTTTTCAAAATAATGAATCCATGAATAATAGCATTGTTTCTAATTACTTTCTTATAAATCATTACGCTTCTTAATAAAGCTTTAATAATTTCTCATAACTTTTTTATATTAGCCGTTAAACAATAAGCTAAGCATTAAAATTCGCCATGCATATCCCAGATACGGTGCATCATTATAGCAGATATGCGCATATTGGGGCCCATTTCTTACCCCGTATCCATAACTCTTTTACGACATCCGTGATGGGGTGATCATATTTCATACCAGTAGATTTCATAATATATATGGTACATAAATTAAGGAGGTGCTACTTCGAATTAGAAAAAGAAAATGTAAAAATATATCTTTATATTCGCTTTATCTTTGTCACGCTAATGTAATATTAATTATATAATATGTTCTTATTTTATTTACAGTCAAAGCTTTTGTCTAAAGAAGGAAAGAGTCTATTGGCATGGATACCACCCCCAGTTACTAATTAAATTTGCTAAATTTTGCCAAAAAAAAAATACGATGGGTGTACCGATTCACCACATTGCAAGTCGCCTAGACTTTGTTGCAGCTTATTTGCCAATTTTTCTATATACATATTGTAGTAAACCACAAAAATTAGAACCATATCCTTCTACAGATATTATTGACAGGATTAGAACTTTTAAAGTGTCCAAAATGTTTATTTCAATAAACAATGATAGAAATAATCTTCAAGCCCGAAAAAATTCCGTATTCCGCAAACGTGAATGACAAAATACACTAAAGGTTTATGTAAGCGTTCGCGAAGAAAAACATTGCGACATCAGGTGTGCGATGGAAACAATCGCGCTTCATTAGGACAACTACTTCTGTTCCCCAGGAACGCGCCTTTTATTCCAGTATTTTGTCACAATATCGACGATTGCACGGAATGTGTGTTTACGTGTGGAATTATTCCCAATTCGTAGCCGTCGTCGCCTCGTCTTTCGTATATTATTCGACATTCAAAATCTCTACTATAAAATAGAATATATTGAAGGCTTACGATAATATCATCCATAGATTCTATACATAAGATAGTGGATACTCGGATTCTACTTATGTTAGTTAGTCTTCGCCTTTTCGCATCTTTTTTTTTCGAAAGGAAAAGTAGATGAACAGATGGCTCATCTAAAAATTTTATATCCTTATGCCTTTTCACAAGGTAAGGCCACGTATTTTTTAACTATACACGGAAAAGACAAGATTACTTAGATTATTTGAAATAGTGCCAAAGTTACGATATGACAAAAGAGTCGATATTTTTACTTGAAATGATAAAAGGCCCTAAGCCACTTGCCCGAGTGGTGCAATACACGAAGGAAGAAAATAAAAAACACCATCCACCAACCACCAACCAAACCAATCCTATGGTTCATAAAATGTCTAGAGATACCAGTCTCATACCACCAGTAGAGCTGACTATCCATCCGCTCTTTGATAAAAAAAGAAACATTTCACATTCATCATCAGCCTTTATCTGTCAATGAACGCCAAGAACGAATCACTGACCAGTCGCATCTTTTTCATTTCCATTTATATTTATTTTGAAGAAGGTAATTGTCACCTTTCCTAAAAAAACAGAACCTCACTTCCAAGCCACTCCTTGGGGAAAATGCCCCGAGTAAGAAATTAAAAATCTTTTGTAACTCTCTTAAAATAGGTTCGCTACCTGCCGCAAGAAGTTTAGTCGTATTTTACATTACCCCTGACTATTTTACATAGCCGGCAATCCAAACGAAAATATTACTATTATTTTTATAACTTCAACTTTATATTTTTAAGGGTAAAATTCAATATTGATAACAACATTCAGTCCCTACCTTAGGACGTGTAATCGGAAATCATTGCCTCTATAAACTATATTATTGGTAAAATATCGGGCCGAAACGAGATAAGCTGAAGTTCGGATGTGCGGATCCTAGCTGATGGATTACTCCCAGGGGTGTCGCATATACGTCGCATTTGCTCGTTGAAAAATCTACTGCTATGGGTCAGAGTAAGTACCGTAATATACATTAATAAAATCTTACAAGCCTTAAAGAATGTAATGCTTGGGGCATATTAAAATATATAACAAAAATGTTTTTTTTTTTGGAGCGAAGATCCTTATGGGGAATTGCGGAAGGAATAATATAAAATGTATACCTAAATAATTGTTTTTTATACCTCGAAAATAGAACTTTTAATTAATATTTTTATAATAATGAACGTCGTTCCACGTGGTTATTTTTTTCTAAAAGTTTTCAACAATATATTTTTGACAGCAAATCTTCGTGTCTGAAATTCTGTTTTTGGTTATGTCACTGGTGTATCTATTTATTAATATGAAAAACATAGTTTTTACTTTAAGGTTAAGAAAATTGATTTTTTTCATATAGAATTCGTTTTTAATAAATCTGGAAGCGCGGCACAGCGCATCTCTCCCAACGGTGAGGAGAATATAAGAAGTCCACTCATCATCATCAACATCTTCCTAGCCATTATTATTCCCATTCATTTGGGTCGTCTTTATATATCTTGTGCCTCCACTCTGGCCTCATACTTGTTAGTTCCCGCGTTACTCCACACTCCTCCATATCTCTTCTTATCCCGTCCAGCCTTCTCTTCTTCGGTCTTCCTCTATACCCTTCCACCCGCATGTCCATTACCCTACGTGTCACGTGATCGGTTTTTTTGTCTAAAAACTTGTCCAAACCATTCCACCGT
This sequence comes from Lycaena phlaeas, assembly GCA_905333005.2. NCBI lineage: Eukaryota > Metazoa > Arthropoda > Insecta > Lepidoptera > Lycaenidae > Lycaena > Lycaena phlaeas. Next base: position 6,657,146 of record HG995171.1, read on the forward strand.
CCATCCATATTCTCCGGCACCGGTGCTACTTTAAGACTACCCCGTATGTAGTTGTTCCTCATTTTATACATCCTGGTCACTCCTAGCATCCATCTTAGCTTTCTCATTTCTGCCTCGTGTATCCATTCCAATAAAGTAATATAAAACCGTAATTTAAAAAGTTAATTAAAGCACCTGTTTATCCAAATCCCGAATAAGGCACGAATATGAACGAACCTACTTTCCGAAGGCCAAAATACAAAAGAAGGCAACTTTGCTCAAGTTTTAATTTCAATAAGGTATCACCCAAAAAGCACTCTATCCTCAATGTCAAAAAGCAATTGCTATAACATTGTCACGAAATTGAGATTTCCTCATACTTAATTAATTTAGTCAAAGTTGTCTTGACGGGCAAGCCAAATGGACTCTTAACAGGGTGAAATTAAAATAGCAATTTTGTCTCAAATTTAAATTGACCTAAAATATTTGAACCCTTTTATCCCGGGTGTAGTGCGTCGTGAATGCTAATAATGTAAGGGTTGCTACTTCAAATTTATGGAATAATTAAAGTTAATTCTCCCGAATAAATTGTACAATTACATAATTTCTATTCAGTGTAATGTTTCGGGCACTTGAGTTATTTTTTAAATATTACTTAACGGCCATGTTCATTAATTTGTATAATAAATTTCATGTTGTTTTTATTTTGCTCAACAGTTGTTGGAATTTTTAATTCAGATTTATATTTTGAGAATGATTTCATTTGGATTACTTAGTTATTAAGTAAATTAGGAACTTTAGTTTCTAATCATTATAATCTTCATTTTATTTACATTGTTTTAGAACTGAAAGTTAGTCTTTCCTTGCACTCTCTTCATTGTCACAATTGAAATAAAATTAAGTTTTCTATCAGCGAACGATGTTCTCGGTTTTGATTGGCTATAATACTTTTAAAGAATATCCTATTATTTTTGGGCGATTGGTGTCTGAGAAATAAATTTATATAACTGTTCAGTCCCCAGGTGTTGGATTTGCAACATTTTTATGTTTCAACTTAACTCTTGCGTCTAGACGTCTGATTTATCTAAAACTTACACTCGTAGGGACCTGTGTTAAGAATAAAAAGAATAAATTACGTGTATCGATATGTTATTAAGGTTATTGATCTAAATTCTTATATTGTAAAAAAAGAACATTTTTAGAGTTTCAATAAATTCCTATAAGTTTGTAAGTCTTACATTCCCGTCGGGTCCAATACTCTATAGCCACTTTTTTTACGAAAACATTATAGTAATGACGTTCTAATATCGCAAATGCTTTATGAAATACGCATAAATATAACAAATCAATATTATTTACATCCTAACACAAAATACGTTTTGACGTCAGATAATCATAATATGGTATCCCCTTATTCGTCTAAGGGAATGTATTTAACAGCACTACTAATTATGAAAACAGAAATAAGCTCTAGAGTCATCGAACCGTCTACAAATCAGCCGATTGGTTCATTCAATAGACCACAAGCTTGGTCCCGTTTCTCACTGAGAGGGGAACGCTGTACGTCGCGCCACAAAATGTTTGAACTGATGTTGAAAACTTTTAGTGGCGCTTTCAACTCGAAACCTTTCTTTCAGCGTGAACTGTTTCAAAAGAGCTGTCTTGAGTATTGAATCGATGAATATAGGGGTAGGATTAAGTCAATGTTATTTGAAAACATTAGGATAAAACCACGGCTTATTAAATTTCTTTCATTTAAATTTTTCGATCGTCCACTGCTCTGTATCCATTATCTTACGAATGCCAAAATAGTTTCATCTGCTTACATTAAATAGTGCATTTTATACAAAATCTACCATTTTTTATGTTCCTACTTGGAATAATATTTATTGATATTTTATAGGGATTCAAAAATTGTAAACATATTTGTAATATGGTAATGTAATAACTTGGCATCCTACGACTAGGATTAACATTTATATCGAGGATGTATCAACTAATTCAACAAAGTTCTTTTAACTGTCAACAATCTAAGCTCTTTTAACTGTCTAAAGAATGTTTTTTGTATCATTTTCTATTCCATATTCTATTTTGATTATACTCACCTATTGCTAAAGTTACTTTTTATCTTGAATGAACTATATATTCTATGATTATATTCATTATTTGCTATTGTAATTTATATGAAGTAGCAAAATGCAAGAAAAACTCTTGCATTTTACTTACTAGATCATCTTCATGTACTATACTAGTATAGTAATATGTATTTAATTTTTTTGTAATAGAATATTTGAAAAAATTAGTTCCACTGAGTTTGTTTCGCTGGTTCTTCCCAGTGGGCTTGCTTTGGAACCGGTGGTAGACTCAATCGACGTTCAAAAAGATACTTTGATGGTACTATTTTGAATAAAATTTTTGAGTTTGACTTTATAAATTTATAGATGACTAATACAATTGTTGATAATTTAAACAAAGTGTAGTAAATTGTAGTATAGAACTTGTAATAATAGTATAGGTAGTATAAGTATTGACTATTGAGTACGTTAGTATTTAAATGTCTGTTTAAAGCTTTATAACGGACGTGCTCTGATTAGAGGCGACGGTCGCTGGGGTCGTGTGGTTTCCTGAATTAAACGCTGATGACTTCCACGTCGATATATCTTTTACTGGCCAACATTTAGAAATCAGGTATCAACTGTACATTACTATTGGTATACCTACTAATATTATTAACTGGATGTTTCCCGTAGTTTCAACTAAATCTATTATTACTAGGACACTCTTCGCTCAAATGATCCTGTAATCTTCCTCAACAATATGCATAGGATTTAATACAACGAAAAAAGATTTTTGACTGGTAGCTTAGGAAATTATCGCTTGCAAAGAGGCAAACATCCCTTCAGTTTTATTAGATTAGTATAGATGTTCATGTACGTGATATTATTTGTAAACGCTATGCGTTAATGTTCACTTATATGTACAACATTACTTATACAAAAAAGCATATTATATATATAGAAAGTAGTTCATTTTTTAACATCATGTATAAAAAATCTGTTATTTCCATGTTCATCAACTGCGGTGATTATGACGACATTCAAGCCCAGAGACTTGTAAATGTAAAGGAATTTTATGGATAATTAGCCGGTTGTCGTCAATAGTTAGTACATAAATAACTGTAAGGTTCGATACTCATGTTACATAAAAAAACTTAACTGAACTTAAGCTCATAAAGCGCATTTAGCGCTAGAAGTAGACGACACCAATGGTACGGCAAGCCATTTTGTACCAAGTCCTGCTGACGTCCAAGGGCTACATATAGGGCCAAGGTGTTTTATGTGTTTTTTTCCTTAAGGTAATAACTGGAAAATTACATTTGTCTTTTAAACAAACGTTTTCTCAGCGGCAAGTAATCAGTAAGTTTTTATGGCCGCGTAGGTAATACTTTTTACTATTCTTTTATGCGAGTACTTTGAAATTACAAAAGTTTGTGCAATACGCTTAAAAACTATTTCTGGTTCGTTTTATTAGTACTTATCATTATTTGTTTTTTTTTTAATAAGACTATTAGATTAGTTAAAAGATAAGTTAATTCTAATCTCCAGAACTCATTCAGTTAATAGAATCAGGCATTACGGTGTATTCATTAAGCATTTAATGCAGTATTTAAATATATATTATATTGTTATATTTGTTGTTATAGTATTTATTTTTTAGCAGAAATTCCACATATAACACTTTCCACGCTATTATATGATAATATAGCAGGAGACCCGTGCCCATCAGTGGAACATACTATAGTTCCTTTCGTTTACGTACCTATTTGAAATGTAAGTGCAACATTGCATATTGTATTTGAAATGTAAGTGCTATTTTAGAGGATTCTATGGAAATTATATTTAATACTAAAAAATTACAACATTGAGAACTGTCCCATTATTGCGTAGGTACGAATTGTTCTTGATCTGTCATTATATTCTAAATTTGAAACCATGATGCAAATCTCCAAAAAGATCTCAACCTACTCCATTGATCACCAACAAGCAACAGTTTGCACGTTACCTGCCAAGGAAAACCCATAAGTTACAATTCTAAACTTTGGAAGTTTTACGCCAAGTCTTATTTATTTTTTTCGTAGTATAAATTAGTCACTTTGTCTGTCCGTGCATCGATATTTTTTAAGCTACCCAATGAATGTTGATACTTTTTTCACAGTTGGCCATACCATACCACATTTTTTTAGACATATGCATTTTATTATTATTCATAAAAAAAATGCCATAGCATGGCCGATTGCGAAAACAAAAAGCAATCGTTATGAATTAAGATAGGTTTGTAAGTTCGTTTGTTTGTTAGAGTGCTTGGTTAACACTCACGAACGGTTTCTGAAACGTTGGTCAATGTGTATGTCAACTAACATCTGTTAATGGCGTACAACATATGATTCTAGAGTCAAATTTGGCAGCTTTTCATCGTAGTGGCTGTGTCAACTGACAGGTTGATCAAATTAAGTATTTAACCATTCTTCTAGCAACTCATTTGACACTTAACAAGAGATTTGACAGTTGACTTGTTAATTTTTGTGTTGATCAACCTTTCGAAAACCGGGTGTGAATAACACAACCTGTGGAATAAATATTATCAATCCGTATACAACTGTAAATATACATTCTAGACCCAAAATAGAAGGTAATATAAATTAGGAACCTAAAGTACCTACTTCTATTATTTATATCACGGAAGACAGCACCACGTAAACATTTGTTTGCATGAAACGTCCTGGATCGTCAGTGACTCTACTTTCTCAGAAGTTTGATTCTCCGGCAATAGCCGATCCATAGATTTCCCTTCTCACCCCCTCCCCCACCCCCTCATGGGAATTATTAATATGTATATCTAAGCTCAAGCTTGGTCAAATATGGACACTGCATACATTTTTATAATTTTCTGACCTGCATATTGGACGTTAGGTAGCCTGAAAAGCTTCTATGTGGGTTTTATGGTGATTTGATTGGTTCATCAAATGAGAGCAATCTATAAATGACAGGGATAATTTGGATCATGGGGGCTTAGACAACATTACAAAAACGATAACTAAATTCGAAAATAATAAATGTATAAATTGACATAAGTCGTGCTAAATCACGCGGTCAATCGCTATCATAACAAAATCACAAACTGTCAATTGGTTATCGATCGTTATTGCCAATATTGTATTAGCTAGGAAATTGTCATTGTTAACTTAGATGTCGAATTTCGGTATATTTTCGCTACGAAATGATGTTGATTTATCTAAGACTGCCTTGTTAAAAGTTAATTCTATGTAACAAAATATTATACTACTAGCGCCATCTGTTGTGTGCAATGTTAAATATGTTACTCTTTATTGGGAAATAAATTTGTTAGTCTGTGGTCTGAAGCAGTCTGGTAAAAACTTACAACGCGTTTTATTAGGTTATGGGCCCAGACTCAGATTTATAGACTTTCGGTGAATTCTTTTAAATTATTATCGCCAAAATGTCGGGGAATTACGCAGTGAACGTTCCAAAGTTAAAGGGGCGAGAAAATTATGATGATTGGGCGTTTGCAGTTGAAAACCTAATGATTTTGGAAGGCGTGGATGTGAACAGCGCAACGGAGTTAACGGACACGGAAAATAAGAAGGCCAGGGCGAAAATCATAATGACTATCGATCCATCGTTATTTGTTCACATCAAGACCGAAGCCACCGTACAAGATCTATGGAGCAAACTAAAATCATTGTTTGACGATTCAGGTTTTACTCGCAAGATTACTCTCTTAAGAAACCTAATATCAATACGTTTGGAGAGTTGTGATTGTATGACCAGTTATGTTAACCAGCTTGTCGAAACGGCTCAACGGTTGAAAGGCACCGGGTTCGAAATAAACGACGAATGGATTGGCTCGCTGTTGTTGGCAGGACTCCCTGAAAAATTTAGTCCTATGATAATGGCAATTGAGCATTCAGGACTAAAGATAAGTGCTGATGTAATAAAGACAAAATTGTTAGATATGAGTTCGGATTTTGAGGTTAAGTCGGAAGGCGCGTTAATTGCACATGCGCAGAAACGCCACATAAAGGCGCGAATGCAAAATAGTAATGGAGGTAGCAAAAACGAAACACATACGTCATCTGTCATTGGAAACATTAATACAACTCAGAAAAAACAAATTCGCTGCTACCATTGCAAAAAGATAGGTCATTTTAAAAGCCAGTGTCACCTACTAAATAAAGATAAACAGAAACAAACCTCAAAATATGTGTTGAGTGCAGTTTTTCTTGCGCGAGAGTTTAATCAAAATGACTGGTACGTCGACTCTGGCGCTAGTGCTCATATGGTGTCAAACAAAAACATGTTAACAAACTTGTCTTATGAACCGAAAGTGAAAGAAATAATCGTGGCTGATCGCACGAAAGTTCCAGTGTTGTGCTCTGGAGATATTCAACTTACTACACGTGTGAAGACTGAGACACGTGAAGTAGAAATAAAAAATGTTTTGTGCATACCTAAGCTTACCACAAATTTGCTTTCAGTAAGCAGAATGATTGCTAATGGTAACAGAGTATCCTTCAATAAAAATGGATGTTACATTTACAATGCTCAGAATGTTTGCATTGGAGAAGCAAGCTTAGAAAATGATGTGTACAGATTAAACATTGAAAAGTCAGAGCAGATTTTAGCGGCAACAGTACAGACCTCATGCAATACTTGGCATAGACGACTAGGTCATATTAATATGAATGACCTAGAGAAAATGAAAAAAGGTGCAGTTAAAGGTGTAACTTACCAGGAAAAGCAGGAAGTAAGCAAATCAAGTTGTATAGTTTGCTGCGAAGGCAAGCAGACTAGGCTGCCTTTCTCTGCCAGTACAAGTAAGAGCAGCAGAGTCCTAGAAGTGGTTCACACAGACTTATGTGGCCCAATGGAGAAAAAATCACTTGGTTTAGCTAGATACTATCTGTTATTTGTAGATGACTACAGCCGGATGTGTTTTGTATATTTCCTAAAGGAAAAGAATGAAGTCTTTAAATATTTTAGAGAATTTAAAGAACAGGTTGAAAATCAACAGTCACAGAAAATAAAGATATTGAGATCTGATAATGGTGGAGAATTTTGTTCTATGGAAATGGAAAATTATTTGAAAAAGCATGGTATAATTCACCAAAAGACTGTCGCCTACACTCCTGAACAGAACGGCTTAAGTGAAAGGTACAATAGGTCAATTGTTGAGAAAGCACGCTGTCTTTTGTATGATGCTTCATTTGACAAAGAGTTATGGGCAGAAGCTGTAAATACAGCTGTATATCTGAAAAATAGATCACCAGCAGCTGTTTTAGGCAATAATACTACCCCATATGAAATGTGGACCGGCAGAAAACCCGATCTTAGCTATATTAGAGTATATGGAAGCCCAGCGATGGTTCATATTCCCAAAGTGAAACGCAACAAGTGGGACAAAAAGTCTATAATGTTACAGCTAGTTGGGTATTCAGAAAACACCAAAGGCTACAGATTATATGACAAGAACTCACATAAAATAATTGTGGCACGAGATGTTATGGTCATGGAAAATCTTAAAAATGACACAACAGAAATAATAGTTGAAGAGAGGGAGCCAGAAAATAATACAATAGGAGAAGAGGTAAATCAGAGTATAAGCATAGATGATCCAACTTATGTTGCAAGTGATTCATCAAGTGATCAGGATGATGACTACAGTGAGTGCTTAACAGCTGATGACCAGATCGTCACTACTCAGAGAGACATTCCAATCCAACAAGGGAAGCGTATCCGTCGTGCACCAAAGTGGTATGGTTTTTCAAACATGTGTGTTGAAGAATTAACAAGTGAACCAATATCCCTAGAGGATGCTCTCTCAGGTCCTGAAAAAGACCAATGGTGTAGTGCTATTGAAGAAGAACTTAAATCTTTTAGAGACAATGACACATGGGAATTAGTGGACAGACCAAGTGCTGGTACAGTAGTGAAAAACAAGTGGGTCTTTAAGAAAAAGTGTGACAGTAGTGGTTGTGTACGTTACAGAGCTAGACTTGTTGCTAAGGGTTTTACCCAAGTAAAGGGTATGGACTATAATGAAACATTTTCACCTGTTTTGCGATATTCTACCTTAAGACTCCTCTTTGCCTTAAGTGTTCAACTAGACCTAAAAATGAACCATTTAGATGTACCAACAGCTTTTCTAAACGGTAATATTGATGAATGTGTGTTTATGGAAATACCAGAGAATTCATATTTCAAAAATTGTTGTAATAAAGTTTTGAGGTTAAAAAAGGCCATATATGGATTAAAACAATCCGCAAGGGCTTGGTATATAAAAGTAGAATCCAGTTTGTTAAAGTTAGATTTCAAGAAATCCAAATATGAACCCTGTCTGTTCATGAAATGTTATGATAATTTAAAAATTTATGTTGCAATATTTGTTGATGACTTTTTTGTTTTTTATAATTGTGAAAATACTTACAAAAATTTGAGAGAGGTTTTAGAGTCAGAATTCAAAATTAAAGATATGGGACAGATAAAAAATTGTCTTGGCATGAAAGTAAATGTTAAAAGGAATTGTGTAACTTTGGACCAAGAACAATATATAGATAATATTTTAAAAAAATTCAATATGATCAATTGTAAAACTTCTGATACTCCAATGGAAGTAAACTTAAAACTAGAAAAGGCTGTTAATGACAATTGTTGTGAAACATATCCTTATCAACAATTGGTTGGATCCCTGATGTATCTTTCAGTTCTCACAAGGCCAGATATTTCATATACTGTTAGTTATTTGAGTCAATTTAACACCTGCTTTAATGAAACACATTGGAGACATTTGAAAAGGTTGTTAAGATATTTACAAAAAACTAAACATTTTGGTTTAATTTTCAAGAAAAATGATAATGATTTACATGGTTTTGTTGATGCCGATTGGGCATCTTGTACTCTTGACAGACGGTCTTATACAGGGTATTGTTTTAAATTGTCAGGTTGTGTAATAAGTTATGAGTCTCGAAAGCAAAGAACAGTAGCCCTGTCTAGTACTGAGGCCGAGTATATGGCACTCTCAGAGGCATGTAAGGAGGCAATATATTTAAAAAATTTAATGTCAGAACTTTGTGTGTATAATAAGAATAAACCATTAAGCTTGTATAGTGATAATCAAAGTTCTTTGAAACTTGCTGCTAATCCATTGTTTCACAAACGCACAAAGCATATAGATGTTCGTCATCATTTTACTAGAGATTGTGTAATAAATAATCAAATTCAAATTAAATATTTACAATCTTTGTCAATGCCAGCAGATATTTTAACTAAAGGGCTTGGTTCTGAGAAGCATTATAAATTTATGGATATGATGGGAATGGGAGAAGTAGATTAAAGTAACAAATTAGAATTGTTTGTGTTGAAATATTTATTTAATTTTGTAAACCATAAACTGTGTAATTATTGAAATATTTTGTTAAGAGAGGGTGTTAAAAGTTAATTCTATGTAACAAAATATTATACTACTAGCGCCATCTGTTGTGTGCAATGTTAAATATGTTACTCTTTATTGGGAAATAAATTTGTTAGTCTGTGGTCTGAAGCAGTCTGGTAAAAACTTACAACGCGTTTTATTATGCCTACCTCTAATAACTCTCAAAACTTCCCTCCATTAGTAAAAATATAAAATATCATTGAATATAGTGTTGATAGCAACAATAACACGTTAGAAGTAACTACGTTAAAGTAAGGATTCTAAAGCATATAATTTCAGAAAATATGAACATCTTTATAATTTATCGTGCCATTCCAACTTTCCACTGTTTCTTTTAAATCTTCAATTCAAAACGTTTTCACCGTTAACAATTCGTCCCGAAAAATATCTCATTCAACGCGTAACAGCCATTACATTAATTAGTGTTTTTATAATTAATTTAGAGCAAGCTTAATGCGCTTGCCTAATTTCCCCGGCTTAAAGCAAAGACGTGTCGCCATATAGCCGAGATATCCTGGGAGTTATTTAACTAATTTTACATGCGGGGCAAGTTTAACCCCACCACTATATTTGCGTTAGTGAGAACGTCTTTCCTGAACGAATTTGCGCGATGCAAGATAAACTAGGACGTCCTTTAGAATTAGTACACCCGTCTCGTTTACAAATATTTGAGTTTTAAACGTGATAGAATTTTCTACAACCTGTTTATGTTAAAGGAACGGTTGGGATTTTAAATAAAGCTGGAAATTGTAAATAGGTCATCTGAAGATGCTCCCGGTTTAGTCTTACAGAAAATCTCTTTTATATAATTGTAATGTTTAAAATATCTTCTAGTCTAATCTAATTTTTATATTACATATCTATTGGCACGACTTGATAGTAAATTCGAATCGAATGCCGAGAAAGCGTGATACTGCTATGTTATGATACCCCTTCGAACGAGACTTCTTTGTAGCTGCACCTCAGGGCCGAATTTAAACTAATCGCCGCCCCTGTGGCGCCCCATTGGGGGGGTGGCGGGGGTACCTAATATCTGCGAAAGATAGTAAGGTGGACGCAGGCTCAGACCAACACTGGTTTCTTTACTTTCCAAATTTTGCCGCCCAAGAAAATTTACCGCCCTGGGCACTAGCCCCTATTGTAAATCCGCTGCTGCATCCATCTCCATCATAGATATATAGCATATATTATGAGGTGCAAAGTATAAGAGAACATTACTATATTATTGTGGTGTTCGGGCCGGCACGTCACTTAACGATTACTAATCGTAGAGTCTTACATCCTGAGGATGCCTCGGTGTCGGGGTGAAACGTGCGTAGATTTTATGGTGGTGGTCTTTTATGGTAGTGTGTGTGGTGGTGGTGCATGCGAGTGTACGCATATGCAGTGTGGGAAAGGAGGGCGGTGCTATATGCATGCATATGCGTGCACTCACACATTTACTATAAAGACTACATGGTTCGCGGGATATTGCTAATTAATATATAATTTAACATTTTTTTAAAATGGATTTCCGCAAAGTATTAACTATTGACTATATTATGTTTTCACCTATCGAATGGCATTTTTATGAATAATTTTAATACTAACATGACATTATGAGCGACGATGGTCCAGTGGTGGATGGACTCGGCCTCTTATTCGAGAGGTCCTGGGTTCGATCCTTACCCCTCGGGGTGTGCCTTGAAATGGGTTTTTCTAAATTTCTAAGTGCACCCCAAACAGGAAACCATCGCTCGCTCACCGGTGAAGGAAAACAGCGTGAGCAAACCTGCATGCCTGATGAGATTAAAAGTCTTTGAATATATGTGAAGTTCACCAACTCGCACTGGGCCAGCGCGGTGAGCTATTGGCCCATTACCCTCCTGACCTGATTTCGAGGAGGAGACCCGTGCCTAGCAGTGGGGCATAAAGGATAGGCAATATACTTTTTTACTATGACATTATATTCATATAGATTGTAGGTACTGGCGTCCCGTGAAGATAAGTTTTTTACGGTTGATAATTTAATTCAATCTCATTATGTAACAACAAAACCAGCTGATATCTATTTACATTAAAAGATCACGTTTTATCCACAAAGTATAGTTGTAATATAATAAATCCTAGTTAAGCACACACTATAAATATATCCAGGCAATAAAAGCTGAAATTGGATGGTTTCGCAAAGAATAATCGCAACAAGGAGAATATTATTCAATGTCACCGGCGTACCGTGTCATAATGTATGTTTTAATAAAAGGGTTTCAATTCGCACTAGATCATATTTCACATAAAAAGGGTACATTAATATAACATACTATTCTGCCTAATCTTTGTAATGTTTCATTATTTTTACATCCGATTTTTATGTTTTGTAGGGATTAAAATGTGTGTAATGAAAAAACAAAAATAGTTTCATTATAAATTTTACACACTCAACGTTTTGGTTATTCTACTGCAACCACCACTTTTTTTTCACCACTGGATTTGACTGGATGGAATACCTATGGTGTCATAACACCATACACGCTAATGTCACAAAGGTATTCGAAGTAACCCGAATTCCTTAATGAGTCCAATTCACGCAAAAAATGCTTTTTACAGCAGTTTGTTACAATCCATCATGCATCCTTTCATCCGTGGTTGTTGTTTTAAGTAATCGGAAACTTAGAGTATATAAAAATCCTCATAAAACCGAGAAAATCGCAAGAAGTTGATTTGCGATTTTAAATTCGTGTAAACCTATTCAAAATTGACTTCAAATAATTAATGTTTTTTAAATAACATACAAGTCACATTTGTAAAATTAAATTGCATTTATCATATTTTAACATACATCAAAGTGACGTAAGTAAGAAGTAAATACATCCATGTAATACATAAATTATAAATAATTAGGAACAATTTAAAAGCCAGACATTCAGAAACTGTTGCATGCATGTCAGGAATCCAAACATGAGCAGTTCCTGATTGAAAATGTGTTCCAGTCCCAAACAATAGGAATCAGGTGAGGAACAATGCTATTCACTGAAAGATCTATAAAAACTTAACCCTCGTCACGTAGCCCATCTTATTTATCTAGTCGGACAAAATGATTGTCCTTTTTCGCTGTCCCCTGAAAAAACATGCTTTATTACCGCTGCCGGCAAATCAACTGAACAAGCCTATTGTCTCAGTCTTTATTATTTGTATCCATTTCTCAATGCTTGCGTAATTATTCTTTAACGTTTCCATTGCTTTTTACATTTTTTAATTGTGTTGTTTTAATGAATCGTGTAATGGTTTTTTTTTTCATTTGTTTATTGACAAATGTTTAATTTTTTTTCATGTGACGATTGACAATTTATTATCGACTTTTAAAGACATAATGCAATTTCGTCGTTGTCGGATACGACAAGGAGGACATCATTTTATATGCAAATTATGTTATTAAGAGCAACGCTGCCTTGAGAGTATAATTTACAAACAAAACTTTATATTTTCTCATAATTTTATTGATTGAAATATACATGTCATACATCAATGCAACCGTACATTAGCCCGGCTTGTTTAGGCATCTAAGCGTATAATAATAATTATAATGCAAGTATAAGAAAATATAATAAATAACCTTAAAAGTATATTTTATTGTGCCTGTACATTTCGTAATAGTGTGAAAAAAGAATATGCAGAGTTCATTATCTGAAACAAAAAGAATTTTCAAATTATTCACAAGTTGGACACATTTTAAGGTACACTACATGAAAAGTTATATATTTTTATATCATGTAATAATATCTAAACATCAAAAGTAATTTAAGATGCTTTTTATATATTTTCTAATTTAAACATCAGAAGTGAAAATTCGTTTTAAATATAAACATTTATTATATTATCCATAAAAATATCAATATTAGGTACATATTTTAAGATACATTCTTACTCACACTGCCCATACATTTACTCACATGAACTATCGCCATATTAAACTTTACACATTAAAATAAACAATGGCTTACGTGACCTTACAATACAATTCGGGCAGAGCTTCGTCCTCCTTAAACTCACAGACGCGAATGACCCCTCTAATAATTATACCCCGCTATTTAAAGGCAAACTTAATGACCTTCATAACGCTCGGCCGTCCTACCCACACTTTGACAATGACTATGTCACGCCACACGCAAGTAAACTGGAACCTGTTCCCCGTTTCCGACTTATAGCCGCCAGATGGCGCTACGGTTGCTAACACTAATAAGTTGCCTTGCCTACTTAATGTGAGCTAAAAAGGGCAAGTTTTTGGTACAAATAAAATTCATTACAAGAATAATTCTCCACCTGAATTAATGTGAACTTCAAACAAATATTCCAACAGTTTACCAGATGCTATTCCGACATTTGTTAGACTTACCATCTAGTCAGAGACCATTAATTTTGTCATTTAATGAGAAAACATAATGGCAGTTTAGTTTAGCAGACAATACACATTAATCTATATTAGACAATATGAATAAAATAATTATTAGTTTTCTTATTGAATTTTCCACATTATAATAAAACAACTTTTGCGTATTTTAGGATAGGGTGAAGCCTTCTTTTTTTCGAAAGGACTAGCTCTTTTAGGCCTGATGGTCTTTAAGCTCAATCGGTTGGTAGGTGAGCAGATGGCTCACCTAGAAATTATTCGAAAGGGGGAAGCCCCTCTCCGCCTCGCAGGGGGTGCGGTGTATCGCGCGCTACTCAGGAGAGTAGGAGTTTGACTAGTCAAATCTGATACGGTCGACGAGTCATTTACGGGTGAAGGTATACTATTAGTTGGAGGGCCGGGGAGGGGACGAGGCCTCCGTGATCACGGCTGCTGTAAAATACGTATAATTAAAATAGCGCCTTTAAGTTCTTATTATTTTTCATGATATTCAAATATTAATCAATTATTTTTTTTTACTTTACTTAATTATTATATTTACTTTTTTTTTTACTTTACTTAATTAATTATTTTATATAAAAACCTACCGATGTAAATGTGGTCAGAGCCAACGGGAACATCTTCCAGCCAATGATACAAAATGGACGGTTAGCTCTTTCAACGAAAAGTCTCATACTGCTTTTGAATCGACGATTTTTGCCTGTCCAATCACTATTATATACGGCCTTTGATAGTAAGCAGCTCTAAAAAAATATATATGAATTTAAAATTTAAAATTATTGATGAGCATAAGATTATAAATAAATAAACAAAATATCTTAAATTAATTCTAAACTAATACGAAATACAGATTACACACCAAACTGGACTTAGTTAAATAACAATAATAATAGAACAGAAAATAATATTATTACATTGATTTATAGTACTTTATCCAAAAAGAAAATTCTACATGCTACGTATTTTAAAGTTCTGGAAAAAATAAACGAATAAAATAGCATTCAACAATTGTTAAAAATACCTTGTCCATTATGCAGGTACCGAACCAACAGGGAACCATTATCTGAATTATCATTACAAACATGTACGAGGCCAGGAATACGAAATACTCGAACGGAGCTGGCTGAAAATATTTGTACAAAAAAAGATTTAAAAGAAAATTTATAAAAAAAGGACACAATACTAAGTTTTACGAAAATATAACGAGAAAAAAGAAATGTGGTGTCGTGGGACACCAGGTAAGAACGAAGTTCCTTCGGCTAAAAAGACTGTCGCGTCTCATTTAACGCTTTTTATTCCACGCAATTTTTCTTACGGTTTTACTATCACATTTTTTTCAGTTCGGTCGCGCAGCAAAATCCCTATCCCCTCCAAGCCTGCCGTAAGGATCTTCGTTCCAATAATCATATTTTCATTAATTATTATTATTATTATAACAGTTTTTCATCCTCGTTTGCATTCATTTATAACTTTATCCTCTAACTCTATCCGAACGGATAGGGGCTTGAGGCAGTAGACGTAGGCCTGTTTCAATGAACGTAAAGACGGCCAATCCCTTAATTTAACATCTAACACGGGTTATGATGAAAATTTGTAGAAAACAATACTGTATTTAGAATGTCCAGAAGGTAATCCGAACTGAGAATAGATTGTGTTTATAGTCATCCGACATTATTTTTAACTGAATATGCAAAAGTAACTAGTGCTGATATAATAATGCTACTAAATATAGGCAGGCTTGTGTATATTTTTCTTTTTCTTTTTTTTCTTTCTTAATTAAGTATTTAAAAAATATAACATCTATATTATGATAAACGATCTTTTATTTCAAAAACAATCGTCAAGATTTTTTTTTAATATATAATTTTATTGTAACGGCTTCATAGCTATGAAGCCTAGCACCTAGCTAGGTGAAAGAACACAAAAACCTCAATTTAAACGTGAATTACTTTTAGGAAAACAGAACTGAAAATTTCGTTAAAAACCTTGTTAATAATTATCTTTAATATTTTCTCGAAAATGTTTGATTAATTCACTCACTTAACCCAAATAAAGATTTAACTTACCATAGTAAAACGAAATAAACATACGCATATAATGCAAGAAGCCATGGCAAACTGAACAAATAAAGTCACGCTAAAGACATCGTGTATAAGGACGCAAAATCTAAAAAAAAATATTATTAATTATTTTTCAATTACAATATAATATTATATTGGATAAAAAATTAATTGATAATTAATTATAATCAGCCAATAATTTATCTCTGCATTCTCAGGCAACACCATCAGGCGACACGTCGACGATTTTGCTTATCCAACTAACATTTTTAAGAGCCTTTATTTAACTTGCAATATATGATTATTTGTCAGGGCGGAATCTTGCGACTTAGATAGTTATATTTGTTGCACTCCGATTCGCAACAAGCTATTATATTATAATTTAATAAATTGTGTATTACATGTGCAAAAATGTTTGGTTTGTTTAAATTTTTAGTTTATTTACTTTTGTAATAAATAAAATACCAATTAAATAAAAGTTTCTAATTAAAAAACACATTTTTTAAATTGTTTTATTATAGGTATACTTATTATAATTTCTGGACTAATATAAACAAAAAATTACCTATTCACGTCATCATAATGAATTATTGCATTATGCAGTTGAGAAATATACTCTTTCTCGTCTGAAATATCGTTTGAACTGCTTCTTCCTTTACGAGATGAATAAGTTGCTGAATTTGTTAATTTCTCTTCAAGTATATCTAACTGTGCTATAACAAAAATCATGAGTCCCAAAAAGTACGTGTCTATATTCAAATTGTAGAGCATTTGGAAATGTATTCCCAAACATTGATAAAAGTATATGGGATATTTGAACGTATCAGCGAAGCTTTCGGACAAAAATGAATAACTACAAACAGGAAATTCCAATTTTGCGGAAGCAAAAAGATGACCCATTAGTGGAGATAACATATGGGTGAAGTTGGAACTGTATGAGACGATTGCAACGATTTTCCAATATCGTATATTAAACTTTTTTGCTTCGTCTATTATTTTGAATCCCTTAGCTGTACATGGTTGGAATATATCACACTCTAATGCATTCAAGGTTTTCGTTATTTTGTCTCTCAAAAAGAAAAACGTTAATACTTTCGACATAACAGATATTTCTGTGAAGTAAAATATCATTTCGCCTATAAACAAATCGAGGTTTCTAGGTACAAAATAAAAGTTTATAGTGCCCAACGCGTCGTAGAAAATGATGAAAGTTAAAATAAACATGGCAGAATAGTGGCGGTAAAATTGGCATATATTTTTTCTTGGTGAAATACCGAGAAATATCCAATACTTCATGTTTAGACGAAAACAATCTATTTGATGCATTATTGCTATATACAATGTTTCTTTAAGAAATAATCTAAACAATAAAACTTTTTTTACCAACTCACTACCTTTATAATATTTTTTAAGTGTTGCTAATTGTAAAAATGCTCTTTTATTAGTGCAGCATTGGTGCAGTTTAATTGTGATTTTAATAAAGGGCTTTCCATAATCCCTTTGAGTGTTAGAAGCGTTTATTTCGTTTAAATATTCATTTGCAGTAAGAACATTTCAAAGGAGTGAATTCTCAATAAGTACCAGCATATGTTCAAACGGTGCAAATGGATGTAGGTTAATTGCAGGAGCCGTGTTTTTTAAATGAGATGCAATTAGTGAAGGTGACGTCGACCAACCGCAAAATGGCCAGGAATTCGTTCCAATTACAAGACACGCCATTTTATATATAAATATAAACTATAAAATTAATCCTCTTTTACGATAATACTTTTGTTAATTCATTTGAATATGGAACAACAGCATTTACTTTTTATTGTTTGTTTTAAAAATTTCCTTGTTCATGGCAACACTCGTGCAATCAGTTTTCTTCAAACATCGAACACAAATATTTAAATGTTTGTCGACATTGCGAAATTTATTTTCAATGTTTTAGGAAATATTATTGTATCGTGTAATTTTCATATATAATGTACTCTATATTAGTGGAGAAATGATTGAGTACCTACTCTTATGTATGGAAAGTGGTATTTTGAATAAAGTGTATGATCACTTCAGAAGTATTAGCATTTATGAATACATAATATTATGTAAAACTAAGTCATGACACTAATAATACAATAGGGTGAAATTTTCAGAAAATATATATATATATTTTTATTATTGGCCCATGTTTCTAAGCCAATGCTACAACATCTAGGAATTTTAAAGCGTTGCTAGGCAACTGTCCGAAGTAAAAGTAAAAAAAAAATTTTTAATGTTTATAAGGCTAAATAATGTGAAGGATTATGTATATTATATGTACCTGTAACTAAAAAATACAGTACCATTCTGTGAAAAATAACTTTTATAAGTTGCTTTTATAAGTTATAATTCCATTTATTAAGTTTTGACGAAATTTTGTTTTTAATATAAAAATATAATGATTAAATTCAAAGAGAGTAACTAATCGCCAGTCATTCGTTGAAGGTCATTTCAATAATATGATAACCGAAATAAAAGTTTCAGTTGAATTAAAAATATATATTTTGGGGAGGCTAGTTATTTGGACGATTTAATTTTGATTTAGTGTAGGTGACCTTATTATAGGACACTAAAATACCATCAGTAGAGTTACTTCAGGTTCGATAAGATACCTACTCATAAGTACAATATTAAATAATACTTATACTTTACTTTTAATTTATTACTGGTAGCTATAATAACCAGAAATAACTAAAATTACAACCAGCTAATAGTAATTGTGATATTAGAGTAAATACGATACATCACAGTTTCAATACGTAATGCTCTGCTGAAGACATTTTATTTTCCAAGTTCGCCAGCAGTTGATATTTATGTCTGTGCCGGTTATACGGTTATGGACCGGATCGTGTTTCAACAGGTAACTTTCCAAAGTATATTCGACGATATCCCAGAAGCTGGCGTCGTTGGTATCTGTTATCGTTTTAGAAGTTCAGTGGTTTCAGCCAACTTTACAATATTTCACTTAAACATTTTTAGGGTTGTCACATGATAATTTTTGGGTTTGTCATCGTGGATTTTCATAAAATACCATTCCAAATTATAGAAACTGGAATCCGAACTATGGAAAAAAATGTTAATTTTTGAAGGCGCGCAAATTTTTAATCGGATACCTTCCGATATACGAAATGTAAACTCACTTAGGGCCTGTACTCCATACTCTATCTGTCAAATATGTTGCCGATAGCCTATTGGGAACTTAACTGGAGATTGTGAAACAGGCCCTTAACGTATTAAAAAACTTCAAACATTTGATTGAAAACAATATGTAATCAGATAGTTCGGGTAATGCGTTAAGTGAGTCAATGACTTTAAACACGATTACTATTTTTTTTACCTATGTCTTTTTGTGCTATCGGTTCGAGCGACAGTGAATTATTTTATATATTTTGTACTAGAATAATGAATGATGAAGAATATGTTTCTCATGTAAGTGACTAACTTGTCTTTATGAGAATAAATATATCTTTAACCTTAAAAATTGTAATCAATTTAGGTGTCAGTGATCAAGATCTCCAAGACAACACCAAAACGATTAACTGTGTTCAAATATATTTTCGTCTTTACTTTCGTTTTCGTATTTACTTTAATTATTGTTGTACTATTTACTATTTTGACTTTCGCAACACACCAAAAAGGTTTACGCGATATTGACGATTTTCAAGTCATGTAAAATGACTATAACAGTTAAATATTAGTCACACTTACCATATACGTTTTCCAGAATTTCTCATCTCGCTAATATGTTTTGCCCCCGGAGGAAATGTGAAAAAATTTTCAACGTAAACGCGGGGGAGAATTCGCCAAACAAATTGTTCCCCTCAAGTTTTTGTTTCCACAAGGGTGTCAACACAAGTCCCACTTGATTCCTCGAGAGCCTGAACAAAGCCTCGGCTAGGTTTCAGCGTCATTAGATTGCTTGCGACGTACTTCTATTCAGGAGATAGAGCAGGCCTTAGGGCTTGCAGATCGTCCCCTATGATAGTAACACCATGTTTCATGTTTTAATTGCAAATGCGTAAAAAGTATATAAACGAATATCACGTACCTATTTTTTGAGTTCTTTTTAGGATTCCGTATCCAAAAGGTACAAACAGGACCCTAACCCTATTACAGTGACTTCGCTGTAGGTCCGTCCGTCTGTCACCAGGCTGTATCTCAAGAACCGGAATAGCTAGACACTTATAATTTTCACAGATGGTGTATTTCTATTGCCGCTATAACAATTAACAACAAACACTAAAAATAAGAGGGATAGATCCGAGCTAGATCTCAAGAACTGTTGTAGAATCAACATTAATAATTTTAATTTATTTAATTATAATAACAATAATAATAAATATTTAAATATTTCTTATATTTTATTTAAATACTTTGCTTTATTTCGTATCGATTTAATTACACTAGCAACGTTAGCGACTGTCTTTGTGGGTAATTCAAATAAATTTAAATGTCATTACATCCAGTGAGGGTAGATATTGGTGACTGTGTACTGCTCGCTGAGCTGTCGAACGCTGAAGACATTATCGAAGAGACGCACACGCGCCATATTGTCGCTTATAACTCGAATCCTGTCGAATTATCGTTAAGATACATTATCACGAATCATAAACTCAGTGCGTGTGCGAAGTGTCGTTTTCTCGTTAATCCAGGACATTGTCGGATCTGTCGGCGCCGATATCTACAGCAGTTTAGCAGAGACGCTGGTGAGTTGTTTGCATGGTTTTTCCAATCATATGTTTGTCACTGGATAACATTCGTATCATTATTACTTTCCACTATTAAAATCGATAGTATACAAGTACAACCGTAATAGCTAGACAGTGAAAATTTGCGTGATTTTCGTGAAATTTGCGAGAATTTGCGTAAAAAGTGATTATGTATTTTTATTGTGGACAAGAACAAATACTAAAAATAAAATAATAATAATAATGAAGTGGGGCTCCCATACAACAGATTAGTTGTTGGCGTTTTTTCTCATAAGCAGTTATAGCAAGTAGGTTAAAATTTTCACAGATGTTGTATTTTTAGTTTTTTTTTTTTTCTAAGTGCCCCTTAGTGCGCGACCATCGCCTGCTCACCGATGAAGGAAGATATCGCTAGGAAACCTGTATGCCTAATGAGATTAAAAGTCTTTGAAGGTGCGTGAAGTCCCAACCGCATTGGGCCAGTGCAGCGCCTTGGTGAACAGTGGCTCCATGTCCTCCTCGTCAGATTTTGAAGAGGAAATCCGTACTCAGCATAATGTATGGTTTGGTTTTCTTACGCACCTATTTAAAACGCAAGTGCAACATTAGGTTTCCCTCCATTCACCAGCTATTTTAGACGATTTTTTGGCAAGATTTTTACCTTGTTTAAAATATGCGGCAGGTCTCGACCAGACTCCAGAGATTTTAGCTTTTTCCTCATTTTATACATGCGCTTACCGCAGCTTTCCCTTTATTTTCATTTTTCTAAGGAAATTAGATGATATCCGGAACAAAAGCTTACACGTCTTTTCCCAGCTGTGTCTCGGTGTTCAAAATCTGTGAAAATCATATTATATTGTATCAATATGCCTTCAGTGTAAATGAAACGTACAGGAAGACAAAAACGTAATATATCACATTCTTACGATAAAGATAATTTACATACAACTATTAAAAGATTAATTATTTATGTAAAAATGTCTTTATAATATTTATATGTCATTCTTATGTGTATGTGACAGAACTGCTTAACTGCTTGATTTTGATGATTTCAATTGATTTCGAGAATTGTATAGATTCACTTCGGTCCACTACAATTTCTATAGGACAACGTCTGTAGGATCCGCTAGCTGCGATAAAATAATATTTTTATGCTCCCTAGCAACATACAAGGAGTTGATTGGATTGGATTGGATTGAGTTGGTGGCGTGTAGTCTTGAGTTGACAAAAACCTAGACAAAATTATGTATATTATTTAATTAGCCCATAATTCATCATGTTGAAGCGATCCATTCATGAATCCAGAATATAGTAAAAAACAAAATTTCGATAATTGAATTTTCAAATTCCGTCGGCTTAAAAAAAATATATAGTGCATTTCTAGTAATGTAATGTTGATCGAAATTAGTATAATAAAGTTACAAAATGGTTTACATTTGAGTTAGCTCTTATTAAAACCTATGTGGTTTTTCCTGCTGATGTAGGTACCTTTTATACGAAGTGTATTTTTATTTAAATATCAATTAGGTTTAGGTAATATAATTCATGAATGAGTAAAGTACCCATATTATTATTTAAAATTCATAAATTATTCGAACTTTTCATTAATTTAAATACGCTTTTGTTCTATACGAAAGCTTAGTAAAACTTTTCTTCATTTTACTGAAGATATTAATAGATGAACGAAAGATAGAATATTAAATACCAACATAAATTTTATAACTGGTTTAAGAAAGCAGCGATGGAAAGATAATAGTATGAATATTTCACGAGCACTAACGATTATTCAGCTAGTAGCCTTACCAGATCACGCTTTACTATAATATTAAAAGGCAAATTAAATTCATCATTATCATCACCCTTTTATCTTGAAAATGAACACACCCGTGTTTATAATAAGTATTTTCTTTTACATGAACAGTGAACCACTATTATATATTTTACGGTTAAGTTTTAAACTATACTAAGTTTGCATCATCATCATCAGCCTTTATCCGTCCACTGCTGAACATAGACCTCCCTCAATGACCGCCAAGACGACCGATCCCTTGCTACTCGCGTCCAACGCGGACCTGCCACTGCACGGAGATCGTCTTCCCATCTGGAGGCCGCGTTTAGGTAGACGAAGTGTTGGTCGGCCATTAACCAGATGGGAAGTTTGCATGGAAAATCACTAAACTAATTATGTGTTATTGGTAGCTGTGGTTCTGCCAAAAGTACTAATACCGCTTTTAAAATACAGGGATTGACCGTAAAAGGGTAAAAAATTAGGGTGTACCTATGTATTTTTAATGCCACATCAAAAAAATGTTGTCAATAAAATAAAATATTTAGAGATGGTGACCCTTATCATTTTGGGTTATGAAAAATAAATGTGGGGCGATTCTCTGACCTGCCAAATTTTATAAAAATCGGTTTAGCCGTCTCAGAGGACTTTGGTAACAAACACCGTGACACGAGAATTTTATAATAATAATAAAATTATCTATGGACGCTTTTACACCACGTCAATCTAGTTCCGTGGTAAGGTTATACTAGGTACTAACAATACATAATACCAATAATTAAATTGTATATATTTTTTTGTCATTTCAATACCTTATCTGTAAAAGAAAAAGAGTGCTCTGAAAATAATTTAACCAAACGTTGCAGGATTCGGATAATCTATTTCTATAGTTTTTTATTTCGGACTTGCACCAGCCAGTTTCATCTGCATCCTTCCCATTCCCGTGGGAGTACAGAGATAAAATATATCTTCAGTGTATTTTCTGATATACAAGCTCTATTATTGTAAAATTTCATTAATATCCATTTAGTAGTTTATGCGAGAAATAGAGAAACATCCACACAAACGTAGCGTATATAATATAGTAGGATAAACTAAAAAAACTGAATTCCCATTTAGTTGTTAACAGCGTCCCTATCCATCTTATGTGATGACAAAGGTGATCCCCCTAAAGGCCTAGAGTTTACCGAAGATGTTACCCCATAGCCACTTCACGCAGTAATGACCTGTCTCATTAGCTCTATTCTCAAACGTCTTCTAATTTAAGGGTTGGAAGTTGACACTGCGCCTGATATACTACGATGGTCTCTGACCTAAATTCGTGAAAAAATATATGAAAGCTGATTTCATGAGTGTTGTGAAACATTTAGACAGTGTAACATCTTTTTTCGACTTTCCTCGTTTTATTATGGAAAACTAACCGTTCTAAAATGTCACTTGCTTCATATTGCATTTTTTTCATTAAATAGGCTTTCTTCATGGATTTATCTATCGATTAGAAAATATTTTTTTAAATCGAACTAATAAAATTTTTAACCTATTTTATAATGAAAATCTTAAATATATGAATAATATAATGACATTATATTTTATATAGCGCGCTCAAACAAGCAAAAAACCTATAGCTTTTCTCGATAAATGGGCTATCTAAAACTGAAAGAATCATTTAAATCCGGCAATACAACAACGGACAATAATAGAGATCAGCGCGTTCAAACAAAAATGTTTTATAAAATATATGAAATTAATATTATTTAATTATGTACGCTTACTACACCTTGACAATAAAAAAAATGATTTTTAGGTTTTGGATGTGAATCGCAAGGGATCGGCCATCTTAGCGTTCCGATGAGCAGATAGAGGCTGATGATGATAATGATGATGTCAATTAGACACTCAAACTGACATAGGAACTACTTAATGGATATTCATCAACGGCTTCTAAAAAAATTCATCCAACGCGCCTCAGACCCGCAACAGGAAGAAATCAACGCCTAGAAGCCGGCCACGACTGGCGGTTAGCAACCAACCCATTCAATCATCACTAGGTGAAGAATCAGATGAAGCATTAGGGTCAATAGGCCATTGGAGTAGCTGATTCCGAAAAAAAGTTATTTAAAAATGAATTCACCTAGGACTAACTGATACAACTCACCGTAGATAATTACAGGCAATCCTGTTCTAAGTTTGTATGTCTTTCTGTTGAAATAAATGTGAGAAACTGGTGTAAACTAAACACGTGGCTTTTCTGGATAATGTTGATGATGATACAATGGAATGGCATCAATATAATGTCTGCCAATTAAATGGGCCATTACTTAAAGTAATTAGTGGCACTCGGTACCAATATGGCTCTAGTCGTTTTAATAGACGTCAATTTGAAGTTTGCCTGCTAACGAGTACGTTTGCAGCTGTTCGCAGGTGCTACCAGCTTTTTGATAGTTGCACAAGCATTTAAAGTAATTCGGAAATACGATTACCAATTTAAATGAATATCCTATAAAAACATATTACATACCAAAGTAGAAGTCTGAAGAGACATAAATAGTTTTAAATTAGACATTTCGTGTGATCAAAACAATATAAATAGAGAGAGATGAAAGTGTTAAGAAGGCTGGAGATAAAAACTATGACTCGAAATCAAGTATCAAAGAAAAGACCATAAAGCGTATTCCTGCAGCTAGTTCTGATTAAATATGAATCATATCGTTTTGGCATTTACAAACCTATATTCGAGGTTATATGGTACATATTCTATTAATATACTTTGTACTTAACAACTTACAAAAAAAGAAAGATTACCGTTATATATTTACTCTTTATAATGGCAATCACAATAGTCGTACATTAGACTCTACGAGTCTAATATATGAAACACATTTTCTATTTTATGGAAGCGGGGATGAAGCTGCCTGCACCGGTGCAACAAATGACGTCATGGTCATAATATGAAAGCAGTTTTAAACAAATACTTCTAAGACATTCTGTTTCTTAAAATATGGACGGAGACGGAGTAAATATTAGAGTATTTTTAGTTATTAGTATTAAGAGTTCTCTGCAGTGTTCTAAACTGTATATAGTCGGAGGAATAAAAAAAATGTTATCTATGCTTTATTATGTTTTACTTCAATAAATTCTCCAACAAATCCCCAACACCCACGCAACACCACAAAGACCACAAACCCAACACACAAGAAGTAATATTTTACCACCTTTTTTTACTATTACTATTAGTTACTACACGGGCATGGTAAGTAACAACTTATGCTATAGAACTCCAGAATACGAATTTAGATCCAGAAGTTTTACACCTTATTATATTATTTTATTTTTATTGTATTATGCATGCTTATCTATCTGTATCGCGTAACTATTCCCATTGAATAAAAAATAAAAAGTTAATACATTTTTTATGAAAAGTCAGCCATTTTATATAGAAATTCATAATTTTATGATTCAAAACAATCTGATCACTGAAATGTAAAATGCATCGAGAAAAAGTACGTAATATTCTTACTCTTCGTCGCTTAGTTTTTATTCGGAAATTTCTTCAGTGCTTTTTGTCTCGTAATATTTTACCTGGAGTGAAACTGGAACTTATGGAAACTTCGAGTTTCCTTTCAGACTTTCCATGTCTTTGTGTTTTAAAATGGAACGACTTATTATTTTAAAATAGAGTGTAGTATTAGTGCATTCGCTAACGAAAAATCTTAGTACCTTTTTTATATTAGTTTGATAGAGTAAAGTTATTTTATTGTATGTGTTCTACAACGCCAAAACAGAACTTGGAATTTACTTATTGTGCATGCAACTCATCTTTGTTGGATTACATCCAAGGCCTCAATTCGGTATGTCTCGGCGCCAGCTATTTCCCTGCATGTCTGTCCCTTTTTAATTGAAGAAGCAAAAATGTTCACGCAAACGAGTCAACGTCGGCTTACATCTCTCCTACCCTTAAATGCCTGCCATTGAATCAATGTTTAAAAACTTTTAGAGTCTACTACTTTTTAGAAGGTTAAATTAAGGTAAAGGCTAAAACTCGAACTCGAGCTAAGCTCGATTCTTAACCAGCAAATGTGAGACACGAATCTAATACAGACATTCATAAAGCGTATTCTTATTCTCACAACTAAAACATAAATATTATGCATGAAAATATAGTAGACAATCCTACGTATTCTCACGCCTTCATAGAATATCCTTTTATTCATACTTATATTTTTCAACAAACCGGAGAATCACTGGAAAATATCTCTCAATGAAATGATATAAAGCTTCTTTTCTCTGACTTTTGTTGGAAAATTGTTTTTACGGCTATCGCGAGGAGCCTCGAAATTAATATTTCAATCAAGTATAATGTTACTATGCGAATGAATAAGACCAGCGGAACTTGGCCTCCGTTATTAATACCGTTTCACGAATTTCATTATGCAGCGATGGGTCAATGTAAACCAGGAGATATTATCATTCTGTATTATAGCATTCTGGATTGTGGAGTAGATTAAAACAATGGACGTGTTTGCAATGGCAAAAGCGGTGCAACCCTTCGGGTGCGTTTTAATTGCACGGACTGAGTAGGGAAAATGACTCCGTTAAAATCTTCCGCCTTAATTCTTCGAGACTTCCCTCAGCTCGTTCAGTGAATACTAATAGTGTTCATATTAACAATTTGCTGGAGAGATTGAGATTTGTTAAAATATAGTGCATTTGTTCAACAACAATTATTGTAGTACTCCCGGCGGACACGGGCGGTGCATAAAATTATGTTCTTTGAATTTTCTCATTCCTTATTATTTTTCTTACATTTTTTTTTAATTTAGTAATTTAAAAATTCAATCATGAATCATATGATGATCATTATGGATTAGGTTTTTTTGATGTTGATTTCTCTTCTGTAGCAAAAAGTGGGCTATAATCAGAGTTTGAATGATTTGCCCTACATTGATAGAAAAAGCGCATTTTCAAATAAATGGTCAATATCATCTATGATCATATATTATTTTACCAAAAGCTAAGCCTTTTACTTATCCTATGACATATTAACATGTTAAGTATCTTTGCCGATATTTACACTACCTGTCCCCCATTTTACCCGAAACAGAATACATCTACCTACCTCAACAATATAGTCCTTATATTTAGTTTCGTATATCGTATATAATTTGTTTCGGCTGTGATATACAGACGGACAGAAAGACAGACGTGACGAGTCCCTTTGTTTTTTGCCATTTATCTACGGAACCCTAAAAAGACGGAGTAATGGTTTTTGCTGTTTAAACTCGTCTTCTCTTCTATAAATTCCATCTTTATCTAGATGATGTTACTCTGCGTTAGCTCTATTTCACTTTGTTAATTCCATGTGCTCCCCCTAATGTGCATATGCTAAGCCGTCTGAGTTTATCTTTTAACTGCACGTAAGTATCACATTAGTATGCCGAGGGGTGTCTGATGAAATTACAGGTACATAACGAACTAACCCCGCTATTGTGGCTCCCCCTGGGTTTTTGGGTATTAATGGCTGAAGGTGTCCCTTTTGCAGAACTATGTAATACGCATGTAATCCGGAATTAACCCCTTTACATTTCTATTTATGCTTACCAAATAGTATGGAAGAAATAGTGCTTTTGGAACCATAGTAAAAGTAATTTTTAAAACCTTGTTAATATTACACTTGTAAGTCTAAAAAGTAGCAACAAGCATGCAATGTCCTGGGCACGGGTCTCCTCAATATCAGACGAGGAAACCATAGTTCGCATTAAAAGACCTAATCTCATAGGCATGCAGGTTTTGTGATATTTCCTTCACCAACGGGCGAGCGATGTCCTCGAGTTCGGGGTGCACTTAAAGATTTAGAAATCTAACAATACTGAGACGTAAATTGGTAAATGGAATTAGTTATAGAATATCTGGATAGTTGTTTTCAGTAGTAAAAATAGATCCCGCTTTAGTGGAAGTCTTTTCTTTTGGTTCTGCGATCAAAAATATTTTTCTGTGTCTTCTATTCGTAATGTTGAAGTGAAACTTCTTTAGAATCGTTGTGATTTGAAACCGGAAGCAACGGAAAAAACGACAGGTAAGAGACACAACTCAAAAGAGCGAGAGAGCAAATGTCGGTGTGTATGTATATTGCAGACTGTTTAATACTTACTTATATTTGAGCATTTTACACTTCTATCGTGTGTGAATCGCACACACAGCTTTTTTTTCTTTGTTTCCTACTTTCTACTTCTGCGCCATGAATTGTAATAAAACTCAATTCTGCTGCCTCACCTATTAAGTACTTCATTTATTAGAATATATTATTATGTTTCAATATATATTTAAGGTTTCATACATACATTACATACGCGACACCAAACAAAGCTTGTGGCATAAGTTTTAATTACAATGCAAAGTATGTACATAATAACATTGAAACATTATATCAATACATTAACATATTTTAACGAAGGGCTTACGAGTGGAATTGTTTACAGTTTCGTTTACCGCCCTTTTGTTTGCTATTTAAATTAAATCATTTCAAGATTATTGTGGAACTATTTATTATTAAGTTAGTGTACACATTTAAATCGTTTACATTAATTAATTGTGGTCGGTCCATGTTAGATAGAAAATCCTAGTGAAAGGGATAGGCCGTCTTGACGTTCTTTGACATAATAAGCCTTATGCTGAGCAGTAGATCGATAGAAGCTGATGTAATTATGATATCATGAAATTGGTGATGATGATGAGGTGGTGGTTGTGGTGGTGGTGATGGTGGTGGTGGTGGTTGTGGTGGTGGTGGAGGTGATTATAAAGATGACGATGGTGGAGATGATGATCGTTTAATAGTAGTCTTCGTTCCTAACGTAAGAATATAAAACTGTGGTAAATTTTGTTTTTATTTTATTTTAATCAAAAATCTTAAATGCTATATTCAAGGCGTTTATTGAGGAAGGCCTTTGTTCAGCAGTAGACGGTTAAAGGACGATGATGATGATAAATATTCAAGGGACACTATCAATAAAATAAAATAAAATATTTAGCGGTATTAATGCAAACAAAAATTAAATTTATTACAATGATTGTTTAATCATTATAAAAAATATCTGACATTTTCGTCTATAAGTACCAACTTTAAATCCAAGTATCGGATCATTACTTATATGATGCGGATATACGTGAAGGAAGATAATCCTAATTATAAATTACAAAACCTCATTATTAATTGATATACTAAATAGTGATAATACACTAAACATAGTTATATACAATTGCAAATACAATTGCAAAACCACATAAGTTTGCTATAACAAAGTCAAACTAAACCGAAGTAAGCGTCCCATGAGATAGCTTCATCTCAGCCACAATCGGAGTATTGGCACGCTCCATAAACACTTGAATACTTTTTAACGCCTCACTCTACTTGTAATAAAGTCCTCAAAGTTGGCACTACGCAGTGCTGAGAAGAAATGAAATAGTGGAAGCGACCTGAGCGACCTCATTTTAATCGTGTCTATGAATAACTTTGGTTCTTTCAGGTCTCTGAAGTCGGGAGAATGTAACTGAACTATTTTATCTATGCTGTCCTAGACTGACAGACAACAGAGACGTCACCCATATACATAATATAGTTTACTAGCCTATGACTAGCCTATATAGTAAGAGGTAGTGCCATGTTGCTTTGCAGCCAAATTTAGGCGCCACGACCGGTGGTACCTCTTGCTCACATGGAATCGGCGTAAAGTGACAACTTTACTCTCGCGTACCGTGCAGTTTGTCAGTTTTCGGTGGCCCATTGGAGGATGAGGTGAGCAACGCATAATGCGTAATGGGCGTCGATAATCGCAAGTCTTCGACTGTTCTTTTTTTTTGACGTCACAATGTCTATAACTCGATATTACGGGACGCATGCACGAAAAGGATGACGTCGTGTAGCGTTCCGAAAGCGAGAGCGTGGCATGAACGAGAGAGAGGCATGATCGGCTCAGTTCGGTTTTTGAAAGTTAAAGAATTTTTTTTTGAAAGGTCTAGACTTTTTGGACTGACGGCCGTTAAGCTCAATCGGTAGGTTTTCGTCTGTTCGTTTGCCTTTCTATGGTATAAAAAAAAGAAATTCATTCATCTGTTGCCTATACTGAGACATAAATTAGTAAATCGCCAGTAATTACTCTGCCTGCTGCCGACCTTGAAAGCTGTTTCACAGGAAAAGTAAGCAGAATAGTTATCTCCTACCGATAAACATTATTGTAGTGTTTACTCACTTTTCCGATTGCTTTACCTTGGAGGGATGGAACTTTTGATTTTTATTGAAAGCTGAAAAGTTTGTTTTGTTTTGAAAGTAGATTTCAAAGGTTTCTATTTTTTATGATCATCAGCCCTTACCTGTCCAGTACTGAACATAGGCATCCTTCAAAGAATGACAAGGCGAACGTAGCTTTACCACTAACATACAACGTTTTGTATGTTGTAACTGGCCAGTGTACGGATATCGTATTCCCACCTTTACAGGTTACAGGCCAATTAACACTTCGTTTACCTAAACGCAGCCTCCGCTCATGAATCTTGTTGGCCCAAACTTTTTCTATTCTAATCTTAATTACTACAAACTTCAAACTTAATTTAATAAGAGATATAAGGCAAATAAATATAAAAGTCCTAATGTGAATAAAATAATGTTTATTTTTGTAAACACGACATTTTAATAAATAGTAAGCACTAAGTTTGCAAAACAAGTTCGCACTATAAAGGATGTACGTGAGAAAAGCTTACTAATTAAATATAATAAGGTAACACAGTATATTCTAAATACTACTAACATTATATTAAAATATAGAAATAGAAACAGAACGTAGTGAGAATATAATTAGGAAAAGCTGCTCGCTAACAAAGAATTTTAATTTGCTTCAGTGTCTTGTACATTGCGGATGAGAGTGAAAAATGAATACGCAGTTTTAATAATCTGAAAATAAAGATATACAATAATCAAATAAAATACAAGTTTACATATTTTTTTTACGCTGTAATAGTGTAGTGTGTTTTTGTGTTACATAATATTAAAAGTAATTATTAATGCTTAGTATACGAGTAGTAGTAGGGAGTAAGGCGTATGCGTTCAGCAGTGATCGAAAAAAGGCTGATGATGATGATGATGATTATACGAGTATCTGCTCAACGACGATGGTCCAGTGGGTATGGGCTCAGCCTCTTGAACGAGAGGGTCCGAGTTCAATCCTGACCCCCTACCTGTGGTAATCTGTTTTGCCTCTAAATGGGTTTTTCTAAATTTCTAGGTGCACCCTGAACACAAGACCTTCGCTCGCTCATCGGTAAAGGAAAACATCGTAAGGAAACCTGCATGACTTTTTTAAACAAACCGTTGTTTCATTTCTAATCCCTTTTTGTCTAATATTGTTGAAGTCACGTGACCGGCAGCTGAGGTGTATTTTATTATTACATTAAAATATATTATTTCATTATTGGTCTTACCGAGACAAACATATCCAGAGTGAGCGGGAACAATCTCCATCCAGTAAACTTAATATCGACAATTGATTGTTGCATGAAAAGTTTCAGAGAATTCTTGTATTCCTTCACCCTAGGAATCCATTCACTACTGTAGGCTGCAAAGGCTAATTTTTGGCTCTGGGAAAAAACGTATTTTTTTATTAATTATGTCCCAAAAATTGAAGGGAAGTTATATAATTATCATAACTTCATCCTAGCTCCAGCAACGGCCCTCGCCCTTCGTTGCTGGAAGTAGATCTCCAACAATAGATAGATCTTTCTTTTTGTAAAGTCGGTTTACTGGCGATAGTTGAACGTGACAACGTCATATGAGAATACTGATGGGCCGATTGTGCTTCTTTGTCGTTCGTTCCACGCTCTCGCTTGCACTTCAAGCCTTAAATGGAACGCCTCAGAGTGAGGAACGCCGCATGAGTCATGTTTTTTCGTTGTCGACGTTGTCACGTCAAAATGGCAGTCATGGTAACTATCCATAGGAGTGAAAAGTTATAACTTAGAATAATTCTATTTTTGGAGTTTACTCCTTAAGAATCGATTTTCATATATAAGGCGCCCGGTATGAGAAAAATCCGAGGGGTAAAACCAACTGAACTAACGAAAAAGTGTCACGTTTTTGGTGCGCACCTTTAGTGCGCAACTTTCTAATTTAGCTGTGTGTATTGAGACGTACATAGGGTATGCTGTATAGGCGACTATACCTATATACTATATGTTATTGGGCTTGTTTGTTTCTATTAGTATCGATGTATTTATATTGCTATTTTTTTTTTGTTATAAATATCAATAATTAACATTGTAATTGTGAAGTTATTTTTGCGTATGGTTAGATACTCGTACTTGAGGAGTAAACTCCAGTCGTGCGTCGGAGCTGACACACACACTTTTTTTTTTCTTATTCTAAAATTTTTATATAAAAAATCATAATGACGTCATAATGTCACATTAGCATATCGGTAACGCGAACCCATGCTTTCCCGTCCCGTACCAAATTTGCTGATCGAGGCTTTTTTCCAAAAGTTTTCACTTCTTATTTAAGTGAAAACTTCTGGAACATTATAAATAACATAGATTGATCTGTACATATACCTAATATTATTATTATTGCAGAATATATTATCAGCATAACTTACCTCATAACTCAAATATGTTCCGAGCCATGCCGGAACGAAGATTTCAAGAACCATCGCAAATAAATAAGTTATCATGAACATAACTGTTTCCACGGTAGCAGGCTGAAACGGCGATTTCAAATACGATGGAATATTTTTTATAAAACACAATTTTGCTAAGAAATATTATATCCAATAAGGTTGTATAATGTATTTTATACCAAAAAATAATACCAAAATATACCAAAAAATAATCTACGCCAAAAAATCTATACCAAAAAATAATATGCTTACAGCATATTTTTGGGTTAATTAATTAATATCAGACTAATTTTACTTTTACATGCAGAACGACTGTTGAACTAAAAAAATTTTCTATGAAGGATTCAGACGCAAGAATTCTAAACACCACCATCATTACTATCAACCTTTTACTTACACTTCTGGATATGTTTCTCTTTTTATGTTACTGGAATAGGCACTGTCAGACGTGCCACCTCATGGTAAGTGGTTGACGTCACCCATAAACAAACTAGTTTAGATGGAACTAGCCCGCTTAGGCATCCCGCGGGAGAGTGGGTCGCCCCAGGCGGGTATGTGCTCTACCCACTAAAGCCCAGCGAGTGCCAATGAAAACATGCAACATGGCACTTCGACGGCTAGTCAGTCCCTCAGCGGACCGATGCCACCTGAACACGGGTTGCTCCGCACCACAGAACAACCCCTCCCAACGTCGGGACAGTACAATGAGGCGAGGTTACCATCCTCGCCCCTTGCCACTTGCTCTTTTGACCCCTCCTCTTATAAGAGGGGTACAAAGAGCCCCCTCACCTCTTCGACCAAGGTGTTGGGTTCACCCTAGGGTGCCTAAGCTACTGAGCCCCACCGCCACGACAAGGCTTGAACCATGGTAGGGATTATTATGTGTATCCTGAAACATAAGATGTTAAGACGTCTTAGAGGCAGTAATTAGTAATTACACTGCTTGTCCTGACCTCTCTGAAACACAGCAAAGCTGTTCCACGAGATAAACACCGGTATAATATTTTTTTCGCAAAATCATGAGAATATAATAAGATAAATTATATTACCAATGTTAAGCCGCAGAGAACAACACATATGATCAAAGCTGCCATACCAAATTGAATGAACATAGTAATACTTATAACATTTTGTATGATCATGCAATATCTAGAACAAAATTTAATTTACAACAGCCATATTATGATTTGAGCAACTAATTCGCATTTTCATGGCAAACTAGAATACTGATTTGACCACAATAAGAGAGACTATAACGAGTACTAAAGAGGAGAGTAAAAATATTAATTTACATTGCTTATACATTTTATTAATTAATATTGTTAATTAATACACAAATACTAATAATTAATACATTTTATTGCGTCTTGATTCTGTTCATTGATAAGTTTACTTTGGACGCTAAGATGGCACTACCCTAGCCACACTGGACAGTGTTTACTCTCTGTGTTCACTTCACTAATATGAATTGAATCTCCATCGGATCCAACCTCTACTCTAGAACATGGACTAACAACCCATCAACCAACAGTTTTACAAAGTTGGTGACTGCCAACCCTAGACTTAGGGTTGCCAGATATTTGGGGTTACTTTTTCTGAAATTTGGTGCTGAGCTGTTAAGTTTAAAGTTTTTCTTTCTCTTACATAAAAGATTGCAATGGTAATACGGAAATTATCATTTTATGGAAAAAACTAGTATTATTGAGTTTCTGTACAATATGGTATAATTACTGGATACTGAACAAAAAGCGAATTGCCGGGACTTTTCCGGCAATTCCGGTCATCTAGGACCCCCATGTCTCCTATTCTATCCTACCTTGGTAATAAAACATTTTATAAAGCATACAATACAATAGCTAAATATATTCTGGCACTTATATTTCAAACACATTAAATTATTTATAAACTATAAATATTTTTAAAACACTTGAAAATACTACCTCTTTAAAATTTGATAATGCTTTAAATATCCATAGAGTCGGGAACGAATTTCACGTTCGCTGTCTTTTTTCTGTATTGACTTGTTTGTTTTTAAATTAAGTAATTTATGATTTAACATCTTGACCTGTGTGATGGCCATCAATAAAAACCCAGCAATCAGAGTATCAATATTAACATTATATTGCATATGAGCGTACATGCCGAGCGATTGATAAAAAAACCAAAATGCAAAATAATTTTCAATAATTTCACCGCTCAAAAAGTAATATTTACAAACCGGCAATTCGACCGCCATATTCGGAAAAAATAAATGCATAAAAATCGGTAAAAGCACTAGAGAGGAATAGCACGAGTTTGATAAGATGAGGAACATTTTCCAGTACGTTCTATATTTAGTGACGTATTCATGAACGATTTTTTTACTCTCCTCGTCTCCGCCTTCGAATACGTCGCAATCCAAGATATCTAATGCTTCAATTATTTCCTTTCTCATAAACAGAATCATAAACACCTTAGCCGTGACAGCGACTTCTGTGAAATAAAAGATAACTTCTCGGATCAACAAATCTATTTTCCAAGGAGTATTCAATAGATTCAAAGTCAAAAAAACGTTATAGATGATTGTATTTATTAACAAAAAAATAAA
Source organism: Lycaena phlaeas (assembly GCA_905333005.2). Lineage (NCBI taxonomy): Eukaryota > Metazoa > Arthropoda > Insecta > Lepidoptera > Lycaenidae > Lycaena > Lycaena phlaeas. The sequence goes on from HG995171.1 coordinate 6,692,822, forward strand.
AGAATAAATTCTGTAGTAGAATATTGAGCTTTTCTCGCTTCGCCCAGGCCAGAGAGCGAAAACTTTGAGTAATTTGAAATTATTATTGAAGCAATCTGATATATTTTCAGTTGACATTGTGGCGGTAACGAGAAATTTAAACTGAGTTATGTAAAGTTTTTTCCTTTGGCTTAAAAACCACTTATTCTAATAAAGGTATTTAAATAACTACGTCTACTTTTCATAAACTATAATTTGAAATCCAACTGCAGTGTCATTTACACGTGTAATTATTAAATAACACACTTAAGGCCCATTACGTTATTTCATAAATTGAATATTAAATTGATACTTACTTCACGTGTTTTAATAGTGCTTTAGTAAACAGTAAAGTTAGGGTTTTTTTATCACAAAATCATCAGATAAAAATTTTTATAACTGGTGATTACTATTTTAGAAAACAATATCTCAAAATCTATAAATCAAATTAAAAAAATATATAAAAAGGTAGTTTAAAACATTTAAGAATTAAAACGAATTTATTAAAAGATTATATTTTAAGAGCATTTTTATTTTTATTTTAGCCTAAATGATGAATCAGGTTTTCTAATTCCATAATTATTTACTTAATTATGGAAGTAGTACTTAATTAAATTTAGTAGTAGTATATATTGAAATATTATATTATGCAAATATAAATTAATTCCTAAAATAGGATTCCTTTGATCTCTAGACTTAATTAACAATACAAAAGCTCTGTAAATAATATTTTATAATGACTTTATAAATAGTATTCATTATATACAATAACAAATAAATATTATTTATGGATACAGATGAGGTACTCCGAGTATTATTTTATCTTCACCTTGATGACACTTTAATCATTATTAAAGTTTACCTAACAAAGAGACAAAAGTTAATATACACAATAACTTTTAATATCCAGGAGCATTCACGCATAGTAAGTTGAGTTTCGAATGAGATGGTATACCTACGTAATGATGTCTGCAGGCCATCTCATTGTACAGCGGAGCCGGAAAATTAAAGCTAGTAAACTTGCTGAAAATTTTATCATAGGCATGGAGACTCAATTTGATTTCATACACTTTATATGTGGACAGCGTCGTGTCTGTCTACTTCTTTCCAAACTACTTTATGTAAACTTAAATAAGTGTATGATGTATTTTAAATAAACTATATATTTTTAATTTCGAAACAAATAATGGTAACCATATTTATATTTTTATTTACGTTAGAAGATACTTTGCTTTAGACATTATTTTGTGAAAATTGTTTATGTATTTTTATTTGTACAGATGGCAGAACACTAAAAGGCTTATATTTTATACACACACACACTCACATACACTTAACTAAGCGAGTGACGATCTTGTAATCTTATGAAAAAAGATATGAAAAGATAAGTAAGGACAAATAAAGGATAAATTATTTTGTATCTAGTAGGGAATTTTTTATTCAAGATATAATTTATTGATAGACTAGCTGATGCCGATGAAAAAGTATTTCCTTGCTCGAATGAGATGAAAAGAACAACTAAGCAGTGTTTATGATTTCTAATATTATAAAGTGCAAAGATAATATGGTAATGTATATCTCTATAAACTATTTTGTACGTTTGGCAATTACGTTGTTTTTGATATTTCAACAAACGTATTTATTATTAATCACTTCTAATTTTTCAGGGTAAAATATAGCCTATATTCTAATACAAATCCACGCATCGGCATTTCAACTTTCAGTTAAATCGGTGTAGCCGTTTTGCAGTGAAAGACCAAAAAACATAAACTTACAATATTTCGCATTTTTAGTTAAGTAAGATAATTAATCCAAAAAAAAAGCAAAGCAAATAATAATATGTATAAAATACATGAATACTAGATAACTATTACACGCAATATTAACATTAATCAAAAATACAGTCAGCAAAAAAACTAATAAACAATATTGTAATTACTTAGCAAGATTCACAAAATTCCTCTTTTTTTCTGGTTTTTAATTAAGTGTAACTAAGAGGCTTTTGTTAAGGCTCCGCTTACTAATTGCCGGCAGTCAGTCACTTGTCTTCACCAACGCTTATTTACGAAATACGCGTTGTGATGACTATCCCTATTATATAATTGATTGTTTAAAAGTGTTCCATGTGAAAATGTTTTTTATATCGATAGAAATGATATAAAAAAAGAAACATTTTGATTTTTTTTTTCGAATATTCATTTCAATAACCAACTTTACAACAATATTTGATCTTACGTAATGTTGTATATCGTCAGTGCTTTTTTTTTTTTTTTTTTTTTCGGTTGGATCTATGCTAATGGTCCTAGTGACCGTTATGCGTCATCGGGAATGGGGTGATCCGGTTGGATCATCCTATGACGTTAAAAATTTGGGGGGTTGCCCCCCGCCATGTTCATGGCGTCGGGTTTGTACCTAACTTGGTCAGCTACGGTCGACTGGTTTGGAACGGGTGACGTTAGAAACCTATCGTGAGGGCCGGCCCTCCCCTCCCCCGGTAGCGGGGGAGGCGGGTCAAGCGCGGGACCCGAGCAAGCTGCCGATAGCAGAGTGCTATCGGTGATTACACGGTCTATATTGGTGTCGACTCGTAGCTGATCTGAGCCTATGCTGTCGCGGTTGATCCGGATCAACTGGTCAACGGAGTGTAGGGTTCGACGTCGCATACGACCCCGGGGCCCATGCGGTGTGAATGTGTGCCTAACACCGGCTGTGTTATGTCTGAGTGTGTGTTGTAGCTTACGTCGCGCTTCAGCGTCGCGCTTTAACAGTTCTGTGATTTTATCAACAGGATCGGTTATGACATTCTTAGGTAACCTAGACTTATTAGGTGCTAAGCTATCGGGGGTGTAGTTTGCCGCACTCACGACGAGTGGGTTCGGGTGGAGAAGTGCCTTTTCGAAGTGACGTTCTGACATCGCTTTGAAATGGCCCCTAATCGAATCTATCGTCAGTGCTATGTACTTACTTCTCATAAGTTGTTAGAAGAATTTGGTTGAAATTTTGTGTAATACGTAGATTAATTATACTTCGTATCTCTCCCGAAGACAATTATAGTTTACATGCAGCAGACACGTCATGATGCTGTCCTTATCACTCTTTAGAGATTATATATTTCTGAAAAAAAATCTCTCTCTTTCCTACTCTCACCCCCCTCGGTCCCGTTTCAATCACTTCATTACACGTTTTAGTGCTGTCCGAGTCACATCACCTTTTAAATTTACTTTTAATTATTAAATTGAAAATTACATTAATATGGGGAAAAGAAAACGAGATAGTGATTATGAGAAAATGTTTAAGAAAATTAGAGAATTAGAAAAACAGGTTAAGAAAAGACGGAGGCGCATCTCGTCTTCCGAAGATGGAAGTATCACCCAACCAGAAAATGATATCGAACTCATAGGTAAGTTGCATATAATATAATAATAATAATTAGTCACTTTATAATATCATATAAAGATGGAATATTAAATAGTAATTTCTTTGTGGAAAATTTTGTTAACAAATGTAAGGTAGGCTGGCGAGGCGGCCCGACATGTCGGCGCCAGCGCAGACGCGCATCGCCTAGATGGCGCCATAATGTCTGCTTCATATATTTCCCTAAGGGATATTATATTATGCCTACCTCTATTTACACCTATTAACCTAATTAATAACTAATATAATAAATAATTATTTATTTTATTCATGTCAATTCTTATCATAAAAACCGACACGAGTGTGTCTCTGAAATGTAACAATCATATAAAAGGTGTACCTATGACTTATTCTAAATGAAAGTTAAAGGAATACTACATATAAATAATGTTGAGTTCTATGATTAGATAAGGAACGCAATGTAAATCATGGCATAAATTATGGAAAAATTTAATAATTATGAATTCTAAATGAAACATAGTTATAAATGAAATTACATATTAATTGAATTATATTATGTAATAATTGTGTTCTCTAAATGAAACACAAAGATCACTACTCCATGTAAATCATGTTGAGTCTTGAACAAATTAAAAACGCCACGTATACCGTGTTAAGCGATTTTACAATGTGTATAAGTGTGTATTCTAAACGAAACACAAAATTACAAATTAGTATATTATAATATTACAAATAAAATAAATTTTTTATAATTACTTTACGTATATTGCGTTGAAATTTTAAATAAAAAAAGACATATTTTGATATTTTTTATTCTTTTTAGAGGATATCCCTTCTGGGAGTGATATTCTACATACTTCTGAAGAGGATGATGTAACTGAACCACAACTTAATGAAAGTATCTTAGAGATACTTGGTGACGATCCATCTACAGAAAAAATTTTTGGCGATAATATACACAAGGACATTGGAGCTCGTTGGACTCATGTTTTATTAAATGGCCTCCAAAAAGATGATAAATCAGAATTACTGAAGAGATATTTACCTGCCGAAAACTGTAAAAATATGCAGGCCCCAAAATTAAATTTAGAAATAAAAGCGGCTATTACAGAATTGAATAATAAAAAAGACATATATTGCCAAAACAAACAGAACCACATATCAAGCTGCTTAGCTGCTATAGGAAAAGCAATAAACATTACTCTTAAAGAAAATAATCAGCAATTATTAAAACCTCTCAGCGACGCAGGCAGGCTCTTGTGTGACCTCCACTATAGAGAATCTTTATCACGGCGTTACGCTATTATTAATACTATTAATAAACAAACAAGAGATACAATTAAAAATACTAAGATAGATGAATATCTTTTTGGACAAGACTTAGCTGAACAAATAAAAAGCTCTAAAGCCATTTCAAAAACCGGATCTGACCTCCGGCCAGGAGCATCAAAGGCTCAAAAAGATTTACGCCTTAGAAGTAGACCCGCAGTAGCCCAAAGCTTACGAAGGAATACTTTAAACGCGAGGGGGGGTCCACCGCTGGCTGCTGGCGAAGCGAGACCGATCCCCGTCACAAGGAAAGGCCATCCAGCAGCACGGAATCGTCCCATGGAGACGTCGGCGCAGAGGATGACGGCGCAGCGTTACCGATCGAGACGATAGCTGCGCAAAAGGTAAATATCACGGTCGCAGGTCGACTTGCATATTTTTACGATGAATGGTCCACCATCACCAATGATCCCCTAATCTTATCATGGATTAGAGGCTATAGGATACCATTTTATAAATATCCAACACAAACACATGTAAGCCATAGCCATTGTTACTCCACATTGGAAATTCATATTATTAACCAATGTATTATCGACATGCTCAAGGCAGGATATATTTCGCCCTGTAAGCCTTGTAAAGGAGAATTTATATCGCCGGTCTTCTCAACTCCAAAGCCAAATGGTCAACATAGATTTATTCTAAACTTAAAGGAATTGAATAAATATATAATTACGTCACACTTCAAAATGGAAGACTACCGCACCGCCCTAAAACTATTGCAACCTAACTATTATATGACAACAATTGACCTCAAGGATGCGTATTTCTTAATACCGGTACATAAAAAGGATAAAAAGTTCTTACGCTTCCGATGGACTGTACCCCAAACAGATTTCAAACTATTTGAATTTAATGTATTACCATTTGGACTTTGTACATCACCATATGTGTTCACAAAATTACTGAAACCTGTAATATGCCAATTGCGTAAAACCGGACACTTGTCAGTAGTCTACTTAGATGATTTTATGTGTATTGGCATTTCTAAGGAACAGTGTATTAATAATACTAATAATACATGCGCCATTTTGAATCGACTAGGATTTATAATTAATCAAGAAAAAAGCCAATTTAAGCCACAAATGATCTGTAAATATCTGGGATTTATTTTTAATACAAAAGATATGACCCTTTCGTTACCCGATAGTAAAAAATTACGAATAGAAGAACAAACAGATCGTTTTTTACATAAGAAAAGTTGCTCTATAAGACAGCTGGCTGAATTTGCAGGGCTTCTTACTTCTGCGTGTCCCGCCGTAAAATACGGTTGGGTCTATACAAAATTAATAGAACGAGAAAAAATGTTAGCTCTGATCCGTACTAAAAATAATTACAATAGGTTAATGAAATTATCGAAGGATGTACTCCCTGACTTACTGTGGTGGAAAAATAACATCAAAACATCTTTTTCGCCTATACTGTCTAATAATTATTCACTTGAAATATTTAGTGATGCTTCTACTACCGGATGGGGTATCGCTTGTGGCAACAAATCGGCTAGTGGGTTTTGGAATGTATCGGATATGAAACAACATATAAACTATCTGGAATTAAAAGCCGCATATTACGGAATTAAAATATTTGCACCTCACTTAAATGATTGCAGCCTACTTTTAAGAATTGATAATACTACGGCCATCTCATATGTTAACAGAATGGGTGGCGTAAAATACGAAAAACTTAATAAACTTTCACGAAAGATATGGCAGTGGGTTGAAAAAAGAAATATGCACATTTTTGCATCATATATAAGATCTTCAGATAACACTATTGCAGATTATAATTCTCGTCTTACAAATATAGATACTGAATGGGAGCTTGCAAGTTACGCATTTAATCAAATTACCCAACATTTCGGAACTCCAGAATTTGACCTCTTTGCAAGCAATCAAAATTATAAATGTGTTCGATATGCGTCGTGGAAGCTCGACCCTCATTCCGAAGTAGTAGATGCATTTACAATTGACTGGAGCAATATAGAATTCTATGCCTTTCCGCCATTCAGCTTGATAACCAAAGTACTAAATAAAATTAAAGCTGATAAAGCAAAAGGAGTTTTAGTGGTACCGCAATGGCCTTCACAGCCTTGGTATCCACTTTATAAGCAATATACAGTATCTACAGAGCTAATATTTGAACCAGATAAATTTTTACTGTGTTCTCCTTTCAGGCAATCACATCCTCTGTACAGGAGCCTTACCCTGGTGGCAGCGAAGTTATCCGGAGATCAATGATAAAGAAAGGAGTCCCATTCAATTCCTTGGATATACTGATGGCATCGTTTGCAGATAGCACACTACTACAGTACAACTCATACCTTAGAAATTGGTGGTACTATTGCCAAAATCAAGATATTAATTACTGTACAGCCACAGATGCTAATCAGGTACTTTCTTATCTGGCTGACCGATTTGAATCCGGTGTTAGTTATAGCACCTTAAATTCAACGAGATCAGCTCTGTCTCTAATTTTAGGTTCAGAAATTACGGGTAATGAATGTATAAGCCGATTTTATAAAGGTGTGTATCGACTTAAACCACCAAAGTCTAAATATGATACTACTTGGGATACAAATTTAGTAATTAATTATTTGGAGAAATTACCTACATATGATAGCCTTGATATAGAAATGTTAAGTAAAAAAGTGGTTACTTTACTAGCCTTGGCTTCTACTCAAAGGATTCAAACACTGAGTAAAATTAAAATTAATAATGTAATTATTAGTGATGAATTGATTTTAATCAAAGTTGACGATCTTATAAAATCGTCCAGGCCCGGGTTTTCACAGCCACTGATCAGATTACCCTTTATTAAAGAAAGTCCAAACATTTGTCCAGCAACAGCAGTTAAAAACTATATTGTTAAAACAACAAACTTAAGGCAGTCAAATACTGAATATCTCTTTGTCAGCTTCAAAAAACCACATAAAGCAGTAGGGAGTCAAACTCTAGGCCACTGGGTAAAAGATGTCCTACAGAAAAGTGGCATAGATATTTCCATATACGGTGCCCATAGTACCCGATACGCCTCAACATCAGCAGCGTACAGATTAGGTGTAAATCTTGAAGTCATAAGAAAGGCTGCAGGCTGGAGCAATACATCTAACGTATTTAACAAATATTATAAAAAAGATATAAATAATATAATTGATGAAAACCAAATTGTTAATGCTTTGTTCCATGCTTAGACATTATTTGGGTATAGAATAAAAGTTACTGATTGTCATATTGTAAGTTTTATTTTAAAATATCTCTACTTACATAATATCTTCTAATTTTTTTATTTTTATTTTGCTTTACTCTAAACATCTGCATGTAAACTATAATTGTCTTCGGGAGAGATACGAAGTATAATTAAGAATCAAACGAACTTACCAAGTGAAGTTTGATGTCTAATTATGCGAGTATCTCGACCGAAGACAATTACTCCCTCCCGACCCAAAACCTAATACCAGATCCCCAAAAATGCAAAAAAAAAAAAAAAAAAAAAAAAAAAAAAAGTGTTTTTGCTCTAAAAATAATGAAGTGATTGAAACGGGACCGAGGGGGGTGAGAGTAGGAAAGAGAGAGATTTTTTTTCAGAAATATATAATCTCTAAAGAGTGGTAAGGACAGCATCATGACGTGTCTGCTGCATGTAAACTATAATTGTCTTCGGTCGAGATACTCGCATAATTAGACATCAAACTTCACTTGGTAAGTTCGTTTGATTCTTAAATATAGATTTTATGAATTGCTGCTCTGACACATCTTTCTGCCAAAAGTACTAATATAGATGTTTAAAAACTGGGGTTGATCGTAGATATATAGAGGTACAAGAGGAATTCTGTCTCATAAAAAAAAATCAAAAAACGAGTTCTAGGGTTTTTTTATAGAATTCACCAACCTACGCATTTAGATATTACATTGAGATAGTAACATTTAGATTTTAGATAGTATTAAAAGATGCTGAATGACTTTTTTCGACCGAAAATATCATGAGAATCGGTCAAGCCATTTCGAAGGAGTTTGGCAACAAACACCGCGACACGATAATTTTACATTATAATATAAGATTGCAGGAAGTAAATTTTTGATATAGATGGCAATGTATAATTATTGTTAGACTACTGTCTGCTAACTTTTGTACTCAACATCCACGAATAAACTTATACCATCTTAAACAAAATTACCCAAAGTGTAATTTGCACATTAACATTAAATGCATATGCATATTTGCCGATCCGACTGAAAATGTATGTTTCATTTTTATCACAAAATATTCGTTATAAAAATGCACGAACTTTCAAAAAATGAGTTGAGCTTCGCTAAACTAAATGTCATTTTTCCGCTTCCTAAAGGGAAAAAGACTAGAAGTTAGAGTGATCTAAAAGCTCACTCTGCTTAGTATGCATTAATCATGGCGGCGGGCAGCGTGATTGAAACTAAATCCCACGGGACACCGCTTACTACCGACTGATTAGCCGCAGCCCACAACATCACTGCATGGATTACGATATTTAAATGAACTCGAAGTTGAAAATGTTTTTGGTTGCATAAGGATTTTTTATTCGTAGGCAAAGATCTGAAGCCGCATAGTCCTTACAAGTTGTGCTATGTTTTTTTTATTTGTAATAGACAAAAGTCTAAAGCCGTAACCAGTCATAGCCTTTATTTTAAAATTGTTATTTAAAGTTTGAATTAAACTGAATTGACCTTTGGGATTTTATAATAATGGTTTCATTTTAATAAAAAAACTTTTACGGGTTTTATCGCGGTTTATTTAGTTTTTTACAAGCCCGACGTTCAACAGTCCTCCCGTGACCATGGTTGTTGTAAAGTATCCGAAACGTAGGGCTTGTAAAAAACTAAATAAACCGCGATAAAATCCGTAAAAGTTGTTTTATTATAATGAGTGAAACTCACGTAAACAAAAGAAAACAATATAATGGTTTCATTTACCTAAAATAGAAAAAGAATAGAAAAGCCGTAAAGTAGCAAGTAATGTTATTACCTTATATTCTATGTTTAATCTTCTTATTCCATTTTTCTGAATGGCAAAGCAAATAGTCAATGTATAACTAGATTGTGAATGTAATAAAATGCATGCTCGTAAACTAGACATTAATTTTATAATAAGTTTTAATTACCCATGTTTTTCCATCTTATAAAAACTCACTTGAAAAATGGTGCAATATACGCTGCAACATGAACGCAATAAAATTGCTATAACAATTTTCAACTATGAACAATGAACAATTTTCTCGTAAAATAAGAGTAATTACCAGTATCCATGCGAGGCGAATGGATAATAAATCCATTTAGCACTGAAGGGGCGCTGATTTGTCGGACAAAACGTATAACTTACTCCTGCATCCGTTGAATCTTTTCATGCAGACTGCAAACTCATTAGCACCTGTTCTGTTAATCATTGGTTGCTGTTCAAAATGATTTTGACTGTTAGTGCTTTAAGCTTAATGCTTTTTTTTTCTCGACGTGAGTATCTATAGTTTTAAGAAATGGTGGGTCGAGATGTCATAGTAGGGATAAATAAAATCGTGAAAGTCCAAATGTAATATTATGCTTAACTCTTTTAGAAGACGTAATTAAATATTTTAACTACCTACCTGTTTCATTTATTTCGGTAGTATTGATGCTTATATTTTTACAGCTTAAGTAAGTGAATTTTTTTATGCGTAAGTATGGAATATTTTTTAACGTACAAAAGTATTATAATACCAAAATATTTATTACAGAATTTAATAATTTATCATCATTATATGCCCATTTGCGTCCTTTAGTGAATATTGTGTTGTGTCAATAATAACCAAAGCGATCCTACGTTATCGATACCACCTGGAACGGAACCTGAAAAAAAAATTCGTGCCGTATTTTTTTCTTAATTCTTTATAGAGCTGTACCGAAAAGATTGCCAGCTTATTGTAAAACACAAATTATGAGTTCAGACAGAAATTAGCTGTTTCTTTAATTCTAGAGATGGTACAATATAAATAATTCGAATTATGTATAAATACAATTTACTATTGTTAGCGAATTTTGAATTAAGTACAAAGTCGAACTGCAACATGATAATTATCTTGACTTGGACATCGGGTACCTGCTAATAGCATTATTCTAAAAAAAAGTAAAGTATCAACCCTTATAAAATGTCCTACTGCTGGGCACGGGTCTCCTCCTCAAAATTAGGCGAGGAGGGTAATGGGCCAATAGTCCACCGCGCTGGCCCAGTACGGGTTGGTGAACTTTATATACCTTCAAAGACTTTCAATCTCATCAGGCATGCAGGTTTCCTCACAATATTTTCCTTCACCGGTGTGCGAACGATGGTCTCGTGTTTGGGATGCACTTAGAAATTTATAAAAACCCATTTATTTGACTAATGCACGAAATTTGACATTCAAAAAGTTGAATTGACGATTACAAATACAAATTGTTGTAAAAATTATTATAGGCCTTAAAGTTTATATTAAGTTTTGGGTTAAGTCAATTTAAGTTAAATAAGTCAACCTTAAAACATTTAATCAGCTTGAAACAACTAAAAATTACACCGACCTCCACTTACAGCGCTTGCTCTAATGCATACAAAGAGAAAATATCAACATTACACAAAGGGTACCTTTAAGCTAGCACCTTTTGTAATGTACAATCGGTGTCCAAAGTAACATATTAAACTTTTTCCGCACAGATCCCAGCGAGCGAAGAGTACTTTTTGTGCGTCTGAAAAAGTAGTGTAATTTATTTTCCCTTGGTGTAATATTTAGTGCTGTCCATTACTACAGTTCGCGACCGGCCATTATTCTTTTTTTCCAGCCCACAATGTGGTACATATTAGCTTTTTCATATTCCCTACTTCTAATGCCCTTTTGGATGGTTGATGGAACAAATTGAACGATATATAGTGTTGAAATCGAGTTCATGTTTGAGCTGATATAGAGCTTTGCTTGATTTTCTAAACTATAACTAAAGTAAAATAAACCAGTTCGAGACTGTTTTTGAAGTTTGAGTGTTCCTAGGTATTGTTCTCGTAATTTTACGCCAACAGAACATAAATCGCTAGAAAAATAAATGTAGCGTTCGGCACAGCGTGTCGTGTTTTACTGAAGATCTATTGCTCTACTTAACATGTGGGTTGTCTTGGGAATAATATGCAAAGGGCTTAAAACCCGCTTAATTTTATAAGGCATTGGCATTTATAAGGCATGCAAGGCATAATTGAAACGAAGTTCCTTACGGCAGGCTTGGAGGGGATAGGGATTTTGCTGCGCGACCGAACTGAAAAAAATGTGATAGTAAAACCGTAAGAGAAAGTGCGTGGAATAAAAGCGTTAAATGAAACGTGCGCAGGCGCGACAGCCGCATACACAAGCGAGTAGTGTATAATACCTTTCTTTCTAGCCGAAGGAACTTCGTTCCTACCTGGTGTCCCATTTTATAAGGCACTTTGCGGTTGATGTCGTTCACATGTAAGCAAGACTTTACAAGTTGTCATGTGGCATATTATAGCAAATTATAGGTACCCATTTTTCCGAGCTTTAAAACTCGGTTCAGTACCCAGACCTCTCACAAGGACATCGACTAGTCTAGACTCCGTCGTTTTAATTGTGTTGGTAATTTTCCAAAATTTAATAACCTTAAAGAATGCACGCCTTTTGAGAAGGTAATACGGGAATGTTTGCGTTGTTAAAAGCGTTGAGTGTTGTCGCAACTGCCAGCGGACGTCCGGCGGCGCCGCATCGCTAATGCGACTTGCACTTAGCCACGCTGTGTTGCCAGATTGCTTATTTACCATCAAAATGTACAAAAATTATTACAATGACACCTATCGAATCCTAACACACAAAAATGCTTATACGTACCCATTTTACGAAAAATGACCCTATGATATTGACAAAATAAAAATATTTTTTTAAATATTATATCACATTTTTATTAGATTTTTACATATTAAACAGAAAAACTAGTAGGTGAAAACTTGTGCATTTGCATTCTATGTTTATCATTAATGGTTGTAAATAATTAAATCCTTTTTATTGTTATATTTCCTTCTTCTTTACTCCCGCAACTTCCTTTAGTTGTTACATAGACAAAAAATTTAATGTCGATAATACTATAGAATTAACGTCACATGACCAATAACCAGGTGGGAAGACCATCTCCGTGCAGTGGCCGGTCCGCGTTGGATGCGAATAGCAAGGAATCAGTCGTTTTGGCGTTCATTGATGGAGGCCTATTTTCAGCAGTGGACGGATAAAGGCTGATGATGATAAACGTCACATGAAATAAAAATCTTATAATTATTATCGCGATTTTAGACAACCATTAAAATACTCCTATGGTGTTGGTTTCGTTGCGTTACAATTATCATTTTCTACGACTTATAAATCTGTGTGCCAAAAGTATTATTTTATATTATTATTAATAATATTGTGTGCTTTTTAGTGACTTAGGGCCTGTTTCACAATCTCCAGATAAGTTCCCAATAGGCTATCAGCAACATATTTGACATATACTCCATACTATATGTATGTAGTATAAATATGTTGCTGACAGCCTATTTGGAACTTATCTGGAGATTGTGAAACAGGCCCTTACTATAATTGTCTGCGGTTAGAATCAATTATTGATAGTATGTTTGAGAGTATAGACTCTGAGCTATAAATCCTGTCTGTTATATATAGTATTGCATTTTTCTCGAATTAACTATTAAAAAAAAATAATAGAGAATATTGGGGAGAATATAAGTCTGGTAACTGGCAACACCGCTCAACCGCGGGCAGAAAGCTCCCCTTCCCGTGTGACATGATAAGTGAATCGTAAAATTGTCATGTACGAAATTTGCGATGTTGGTGATGTTAGCCCACACTTTACTACTTACACCGGGTGTCACACAAACTACTCAACTTAATACCCACAACAAAGTAATCTTATAAAATGAAACTTACACTTCTTAGGGTTCCGGCAAAACCGAACCCATAAAATATGACTTTGTTGTCCGTCTATTTATCTGCCTGTTTGTCTGTCTGTCGGTCTGTATAACCTAATGCAGAACCTATAGAGTATCATGAAATTTGGTAAGGAGCTAAGTCTCATTACTTCATTAAAGTAAAAAATCGGAGATTTGTACTTATTTAATGACTTATAAAACATGTTTTTTTTTTCATTATATCCTAGGAGTAAAACAAGCATTCAGATCCTAATGATACCGGCGCCCATAGACATTAAAACAAGTGGTCATACCTACAGATGCATTTCCCTCCTTACTAAATACTTTGTCCCCTAATCAATAGCCCACCGAAAACTCACAAACCGCACAAATCTGAAAACACGCGACAGCAAATCTGTGACTTTATTCGGTATTCTGTGAGTGAGAAGTACCTACTCAGTCGTGGCAGCCTGATGCTATGAAGCAATGGCACTACCTCTTACTACGTTTTTCGGAACCCACAGCAAGCGAGTTAGGCTCGCATTTTATAGATTTTTTTTATTTTCTCAAGTTCACACAAATTCCTAAGTTTGCCACAGGTTCGAAAAGATAATCTCACATTGTGTTAACATAATTTAAATCTTATGGGTATTAAAAATATTATTTTATATACCAAAATAACACTCCAAGGCCTGAATTTTATTATTCTGACAAAATGGAAGTTTCTCGTAGCATTCAGTCACTCTATCACAAGTGCTAGTACGGAAGGTCAGTTGACTTCGGTATTATCGATAAGCTATATTCCTCGGCTCATTACCGTATGTAATGCCGTCCACCTGACCCAAATCTAGGCCTTCATATCGAATTTCGCCTGCGACTTTTGATATTCATATTCGGATATTATTAGCATTGGTTTATTGGCGGTTTTTTCTAGCTGTGCAATCGTGCATAATTATCATCATCTTCAATCATTATGACTCCCTACAAAGCACTGGTCTCCTTGACCTACTAAACTTTCTGAACTACTGGACGCCTAAAATAGGTGCACTTAGATTTCCAGTAGCGAAAGATGGAGATGGAGCCCCGAAACAAATAACATTTCATACCCATGTGGGCTTTAATTTTGGACTAAAAGGGTAATCTTTTTTTTCGGATGGAGCTATGCTGATGGCCCTAATGGCCCTAATGCTTTATCGAAGTGGTGTGAGCCGGTCACCCAGTGATATAGTAAGTGGGGGGTTGCCCCTCGCCAGCCGTGGAGTGTGACTTCCACGGCTTCATGGCGTCGGGCTAGCTCCAGTTGTGGACTAAAAAAGTAATCATAGTAATTAGGTTACTTAGTAAATAATTACTAAGTATTATTTTAATATTCTATTTATCATCCTAAAACTATCACTATAAGGTCATATAACATATTCTGACATAAATAACGGTGCCTCATGGACCGCGGGGCCCTGTGCAGTTGCCCAGCTTGCTTATATTTAGTCGGTAGTTCACAAGATCCTTTGCCAGTCAACATCATTTTAGTTTTCTATTTAAAGATGCGCCAATGAAGATGTTAAAGTTTTCGATTGAGTAGCAAAGTTTTTAATTAAACGAGTTCTTAAACAGAAAAACGACCAATATTCTATCAAGTTGAGCTTTTAATTAAACTTAAACACGGCTTCAGGTGATAGGTGAAATTGATTTCATGTTATTTTGTTAAACATTGAACTTACGGAGAAATCCGAGACCAGAATCTCCCTAAGATAAATATCCCCCCAAAGTGTAAACTAGTCAATAATATTATTGGGTTAATATAATTTTGATAACAAAAATATCTATGGACGCTTTTACACCACGTCATCTGGTCCCGTGGTAAGTCCTTGAAGTACTTGTTGTGGGTACCAGACAAAGGAAATATATTATGTATCAACCCTTATACGTCCCACTGCTGGGCATGGATCCCCTTCTCGAAATCAGGCGAGGAGTTAATTAATTAACGAGTCAATGTGTCAGGGAGTTGTGACAAAAGTACTTTAAAGTATAATTTAAATAAAGATCAATCAATTAAATAAATTAAAAAAATATACTTTAATTTTTTACACAAAAATTATTCAAATATCAAAGTCAAAAACTTAAGCCGCATAAGTAGCTTTAATATTAGGTTACCTAATGCCTCGTCAATTATGTTCGAAGTTTGAATACTAATTGGGATCACGGTGGGATCAAAATTAGAGTTCCAAGCCAGCGATTCGTTAGCGGAACACTCAGGAGCTACCCTGATTAATTCCCACCTGTATAATTTACCGCCATTGTTGTGTTGTCACTCCACATTCAATATACACGGCTAAATATTGCGCTGGTCTGGGTAAACGGTTTTGAGCAGTTTTGTTGCATACATTTGTAACATATTCATTGGATTTTCGATAGAAATAAAGTCGGTGAAATTCGTTTAATGTAATAAATACCTAAAAGTATCAACCCTTTATGTCCCACTGCTGGGCACAGGTCACCTCCTCGAAATTAGGCGAGGAGGGTAATAGGCCAATAGTTTACTGCGCTGGCCCAGTGCGGGTTGGTGAACTTCACATACCTTCAAAGACTTTAAATCTCATCAGGCATGCAGATTTTCTCACGATGTTTTCCTTCACCGGTGAGCGAGCGATGGTCTCGTGTTTGAGGTGCACTAAGAAATTTAGAAAAATCCATTTCAAGGCACACACAGGTCAGGATCGAACACGGAACCTCTCGCATAAGAGGCCGAGTCCATCCACCACTGGATCATCGTCGCCCTTATAAATATAAATAAATACTTATGTAATTTGTTTTTTTCCAAGGCACTTATGTCTAGACATAATATCGTATTTAATAACCCAAGCACTGAAAAGACTACATAATAATACAGCCTATTTTGTGTTTTTATTAATAATACAGCCTATTTTGGGTTTTTTTTTTATGTGCAAGCTGAATAGCCGAATGGATTATTATAAAGTTTTATAATAATCTATTCGGCAGTTAGTGACATACGTTTTTTAAACACGCATTCTTACAAACTTTCGCTCTTATAATAATATTATGAGAATAGTAGGTTAAAATATAAAATATTTTATGTAATAGTAAGTGAAAAGAGGTAAAGTTTTCAGTCGCTGTCATAAGATTTTTACAAAATATTGTGAGAGAAACACTCATTAAAAAGGATTTACTGACTCAGCCGTCGCGAAATGTGAGTCGCTCTAACTTCTCCACTCTGTGTCTAGATTCTAAGTCCAGATTATCTTTAATCTTATTTCTCATTTTGAAATAGCATTAAGTTTTCTTATAAAAATATGTAACGAGAAATTATAGTAATTTTATTATTAATAAAAAGGCAGTAACATGCTAATAAATTACACAATTTCTTAAGTATGTTTATTTTTAATAGGTATTTAGATTATAGTTAGTAAGGTAAGAAGAATTGTTTAGTAAACCATTCAAGAATTTTAATCCATCAAAAAATGTTGCAGAAAACCTGAAAATATTATAAAAGTGACATATTATACGCAAAGTAAAGTTATGAGCTTATTTTTACACAGCAACACTTTTCGCCTAGCGTGTTAAGAAAGTTAGAATTAAAAGCATGTATCCGGAAACAACTTCTAAACCGCACTTATGTAAATCCAAATCACAATATGTACATAGGTGAGCGCGTTTTGCAAGTGGCCCTAGATTTCCAAGCCAGCACAAAGCCTTTCAGACTTTTAGCAACCGACTGTTAGAAGAGTTACGGCCATAGACTACGCTGACAGATATTTCGGTAAAATGTTTATGCCTACCACCAGCCTATTATCACGTAAATATCAAGATATAGATATATCAATATTGACTCTTTAAAAGAGCCCAACGTGGATTAGTCTATAAAGTATAATATTTTATAGGTACTTTTTAAATCAAGTTTCAATATTTATTTCTAAGTTTCACGCCAATTTCAGTCATTAGAATGAAACAACTTTTACGGTTTTTATCGCATTAAAATATGGTAAAGTGGTTTTATTATAATCAAGTTTCAATATTATGTACAATAATTATTTGACATTGACACTTAAGTATTTGTTACTTGATGCTTAAAAAATAAAAGTATCGATTAGTAAAATGCACACCATTTTTTTCTTTATGTAACTTATTACAAAATGAAACAAACGACATGATCCATTGATGAAATAAAAATATAATATGGTAAAGTTTTTATTATTTTTGTAATACTTTACATAGTATTAGTTTTGGCCTTCAGTTTAGTTTGCACTATAAACACGTTGAGGTATATATTTTTAACACGGATCCCGACCGAAATGCCGGAAATTAAACGGATATTGAGAATATCTTCTCCAAAATGTCTATTCGGTAGTACGTAAATTTATAATGAAGGGTTAATAAAGGTATTACTTGAAAGCTTAACTTAACTAGATTTCTCTCAAACTCTGAGATATAATGATAAGTATAATTATAATATTTAGTGATATTGTAATGAATTCTTGGTGAGGATTTTATCTTAAATTTAGATAGATATTTATTCGCATATGTATTATAATATTATATCTGATACGTTGCTCAGTACAGTTGATTGCACAGTAGAGGATTTTATTGTTATTTTTGTCATGTATGTTAAAATAAGCTCTTCTAAAGTCTCAAGTGTTTAAGCCTTTTAGCAACGTTTTAGAGCCTTTCAGCAACTTTTAATCTGATTCATGACCTAAATCAAATGTCACTTCTGCGAAACACTCTATTTAGTCTATGACAAAACTCGTTACGGACACGAGTGGCCCGCATGCAAGCTTGCATTAAGTTCTATAAGGCATTAATGCACCAACGCGGAGGGGCATGACCACGCCTGCTCATGCAAGAAACTCTTTTTTTCTGCGCATGCAAGAAACTACATACACATGCTACAGATTTTTCTCGGCTGGAAAAATGTGAGACTGATTCATACAAATTAGTACCACATAAAAAGCGGACTTTATGCGAATACGTGGCTCGCTTTGTTCCAATGTCTTTGTATTTTGTTTCGAGCGCCAACGACCTAAGGCTATATTAAAAATCAAGAATATACCGCTTTCATACACTGCATAAAACAGTGGATTTTACGCGGATATTAAAATGTAGAAGAACAAACATAGCCCTACTTATGAATGTTTCATTTAGCGTTCAGTCATTGCTTTTTATTTTTGAACTTAGATATAAACTATAAGACCTATTAGTTTAAGCAATTTGTACAGAAGAATGCTTTTATTTCTAAGTTTAAAAATTTTCTAGTCTAAGTTTAGAAATATTTATGGCATCTGATGCATTTAGTACAGGAATGCGATTTGCGATCTCTTGCGACCGCGTTTAAAGCTAATGGGTACCACCATTTTGCCTGTTTCTGTCGTGAAACAGCTTTGCTGTGTTTGTTAGATAAGGATAATTAAATAACAAGCAGTGTAATCACTGGTAACAATACTTAACATCTTATAACTTAGGATAGTTACATCAATGCGATAGGATACGTCGAATACGTCAATAACCTGGGATACTTTCTGGTTAACTATATTCATTATACTCGTTTATACAGGTGACATAAAAAATACGACCCTGCAACAAATACCTAGGTGCCCTTTGATTCTATCTAATAAACAAAAACGAACACAAGCAGTTCTTCAAAATTTATTTGTGAAATATCATTGATGTTACAAGATGACTAACGAAGATAACAATTAGCGCTGGTTCGCACATACGACCGAAATATAAAAGCATCTTGCTTATTTTTCTTAAAAGGAGCATTTCTGTATTAAAAATATTTTAGGCAATGCAACATGCCATCTAATGTCACTGGTTAGCCAACACAGTACTCAATATTCACCGTACCTTCGGAATCTTGCACAAGGCCCTATTTCCTGTTGCAATTTACATCCACATGCGAATTTTACCGCAATCATCAATTACTTCATCTTTAAGACACGAAAACAAAATCAATCATATTATAAACACATCTTATATAGAATATGTGTTACATAATTTATTACATATTTCCTGTACTTCATTACCAGATCATCTAATTTGGCAGAATTCAAATCAATATCCACTCTGAATAGACACTGATTCTTAGTCCTTATATTCTACATCTTTGCCTATTTAATACGAATTATTAGCCAGAAGCCGCCCCTTTGTTTATAGTAAGAGTCTTGCAATAAACGACCCTATTTTAAGAACAGCCTAAGTAAATATCACATCATTAATGTACAATGAAATTGCCTGGAGGAGAATAAATTAATATTTCAGCCTTGCAAGTTGCAACTTCCTACGAATCTAAAGAAATCTGTGATTATTTATTTAAAACTGTCATGGAGTAAAGAGTTCCAAATACTAACTTTATGTATAAAAAAGTAGTCGTCAAATTGCGTTAAATAAGGCCAGACGTGTAGCAAGTGAGTTATAAATTTAAATTAGTATAGATTTAACAAGAGGTAGTGCCACTGCTGCAACGGGTGGTGGCACTGCAGCAAGAAGTAGTGACACTGCAGCAAAAGGTAGTTTCACTGCAGCTAGAGGTAGTGCCACTGCAGCAACGGGTAGTGGCACTACAACTAGAGGTAGTGACACTGCAGCTAGAGGTAGTGCCACTGCAGCAACGGGTAGTGGCACTTTAGCAAGAGGTAGTGACACTGCAGCAAAAGGTAGTTTCACTGCAGCTAGAGGTAGTGCCACTGCAGCAACGGGTAGTGGCACTACAACTAAAGGTAGTGACACTGCAGCTAGAGGTAGTGCCACTGCAGCAACGGGTAGTGGCACTGCAGCAAGAGGTAGTATCGCTGCATCAAGAGCTAGTGCCACTGCAGTAAGAGGTGGTGCCGTTGCTGTTAAGTGGGAAAAGAGGGCAACGCGTCTGCATTGCCTCTGGTTGTGCGATGTCTAATAATGAGCGTCACCATAAGGCTCCGATTTATTGGCTGCATAAGCCTTAAAATTTAAAAAGTATTACATGTACCTATTAACTCATAGCATAGTAATTACTGGTACCCTTCTCTAAACAGCAGCACTATTCCGTACGGGTTTGAACTATTATTTCTAGTTAAATTAGGTACTTGATATGTGATACCTTATTTGAAAGCTGTGCAATGTCGTTGCGTTCGGCTACATAAATAAATAAACATAATTTATATCGGCTTAATTATGTAGAGTAATATTCGCTGAAACAATAAGCTGGGGGAGCAACCCTTCCAATTTAAAATGAGGGTAAGATGCTATCATACTAATTAATTGAGAATGGATGACCGAGTTCAATAAAAGATTTATTTATTATATCCGTTGCATATATGAAACAAAAGCATATAATATATTTTGTTGTCAGTTACCCTCAGTTACTCTGAAACCCTCAAATCAGGCTAAACATAATATTATTAAGTATATTATGATATTATTATTATAAGTAGATACATTCAACCATTTTATTATTCAAATTAAATAAAAAATAATATCGAAGTTGCTTTATAAATCCACACGTCACTTTTCAAGTTCAGTTCTCTAGCCTCTCCTTCCGCCAACGGAGCACTCGCCTTTGGATTTCGCCTGCGCGCCTTTGGTCTATGTCATGTTCATGCATTGATGCTGGTAATACTTAAGTACAAAATATTTGTCTATTTTGTCATATGATCTTTATGGGCTGAGTCTGACCTTATGTATCACTAATTGGGTATCACTTAAGCTGGGGGTTAATTACAAACCCTCATCCACACTTCAAGCTAACTGACCAATGTAAAAACTAAAACCAATGTAGTCTCCTCTGTTTTACACTTCATCACATTTAAATTTCATAGAAACTATGTAATATGTATAATGTGAAAGTTGTTATTTTAATATTACCAAAAGACACTCCAATTTTATTTATACGTATAGATTGGCTGTTGCCCGCAGCTTCGCCTGCGTTAACTAAGATTTACAACCGTATACTAATTGATGATGATTATTATTTCTATAACATAATTAATATATTATTGTCTGTCAATGTTAACATAGCATTTTAATGATGAAAGAGTTTTTAAAAATCGGTCGAGTAGTTTATTTAGTGAATTCGTAACAATAAAAAAAAATCTTTTTCTTAATAATAATAAATAAAATAGAATTAAAGATATCAAAAAAAAAAAAATTAAAATAATATAATATCTTTACTTCCACTCTTTTTATAGTAACCACAAAAGCAAAATAATATATTATAAGTTGATGAATATCAAACGCCAATATTATGTCCTTGATAAGTGAAAATGAGATAGGACCGTATTTTAGTTTGCAGGTGGTGATGACGTTTTTATTCTTAGACTTAGGTTTTCTTTACTAACATTGACAGTTACTACTCCACCAATAAAGAAATATAACGAATCAAGCCAAATCCCGCCACAATCATCAAAACTTGTTTGGACATATTGGGGTTTGAACTAGGGTTGCCATCCGTCCGGATTTCCCCGGATTTGTCCTAGTTTAGAGGGCACCCGGGGAGCGTCCTGGGGCTGTTTTCTGTATGGGACTGTTTCGGCGGTATTATATATAGTGACTGTTCTGGTGGTTTTCTATAGTGTTTGTCTTCAAAACTCGATCCATATATTATAATGTGATTGGTTCGCAAATATTGTGGCGGACTGTTTCGGAATGGGTGGATTTGGAGTTATAATTGATTGATGGTGACGTAATGGACGGGGCCATCACTTGGCGTTTCCCGCCATTCCTTCTTCTTCACACAAACATGTGTAGTTTACGTCAGACATGGCAGCATGGCCTCTGGTCTTAGCCGGTTTCAACAGGAACAAATATACGAAAAAGAAAACGAAAAAAAAACAAAAAAAAAAAAGGGATGGTGGGAAACGTCAAGGCTAACGGTCGTGTTTTTTCTGTTTTCCGTTAATCAATTATTAGTTCCAGTTTTGTTGTTTCGGAGTGGCTTTCTATAATGTTTGGCTTAAAAACGCAATCTGTTGTATTGTGATTGGTTCGCGAATGCTGCGGAAATTGTTCTGGGGCTGTTTTCTGTATGGGACTGTTTCAGCGGAATTATATAGTGAATGTTCTGGTGGTTTTTATATAGTGTTTGTCTTCAAAACTCGATCCATATATTATAATGTGATTGGTTCGCAAATGTTGTGGCGGACTGTTTCGGAATGGATGGATTTGGAGTTATAATTGATTGATGGTGACGCATGGGACGGGGCCCCCCTTGGCGTTTCCCGCCATTCCTCCTTCTTCACACAAAAAATTTGTTGTTTACGTCAGACATGGCAGCACTATCAACTTCAAGACATTTTTATTGTAATTTATTGTTCTCATACAAGTGATGTAATGTCTTCATGAGAATAAAGATCTTTAACCTTAGACATGGTAGCATGGCCTCTGGTCTTAGCCGGTTCCAACAGGAACAAATATACGAAAAAAAAACTTCACAGCTGTTAACGTCAGATAATGTCAAATGAAATCAGTTATCAGAATTATGTATAAGTTTACATGCTTCTTTCCGCTTTTGGTACTTTAGTAGTTAATTATCAATTAATTCAGATTAAATTAATATTTTATTTATCGTTCCTAGAATTTGTCTGTGATAAGGTTACTATTGTATTCCTCCGTCGTGCTTTGTTGTCATAGTTCAGTATTGTAAAACAAAACATTTACTAACCCCGGTGTAGTTTTAAAAGATATTTTTTGAGGGTTTATAGTATTCGGCCATGAAATTTACGGTAAAGAATACCGGTTGTGGTAGTGAGCGTGTGGGTACACTTTCAGATTTTCGAAGGACTGCAGATACAATTATAGAAACGCCAACAGCTGCCCTGTTAACCCAAGTAATATATTTTTTCTACTGGTCTGGTCTAAATCTGGTCGTTAGCTTTGTCCAGGCTGACATGCAACAGTGGACTTGTTGAATCAATAAAATATGATGTTGCACTAAGTATATGTAAATAAAGAGACGAAAGAGGATACGTAAAGCTATTTACTTATATAATGATCTTGGAATCCTATAGTCTTGTTAGAATTGAGTAGGCAAAATTTACATCTAGATATTATTTAGTGTCATATATAAAAATCATAAAAATATCACAAAAATCATTCAAATTCCAGAAAGACCAACCCTAGCACAAGATATTTTAAACAAAATTTACACAAATTATTAAATATTTTAACTAACGTTTTCAGGGTGGTAGTGTTGTACACCTAACAGCAGAAGTGTTATCCAAAATATTTCCAAAACCAAAACTTCTGTGGGTCCCATTATCAAACACTGTTCATTTGGAAGCCGGCGTTAAAGCACAAAATGAAGGAGTGGCAAAGTTTGCCGGTCTTCCTCAGCATGTCACATGTAGCACCTTACATAATGTTAGTGAAGAAACCCCAGAAGGACATTTTGAAAATGATAAAGTACCTATGTGGACAAAACGAGGAAAAAGGATGATTTCTGCTTCTAGGTATGTTGAATGTTTCATAAAAATATAATGAAAATCAAAATCAAAGTGTGTGCGCAAAGCCATGTATTAATTATACTTAATAAAATATATACTATACTATACTACTATAAAATATATACTTTAAAATATATATATATATATATATATATATATAAAGTTTAAGAATTTTAATCCTTAATCTATTTAATATTTTGAATTAAATAAACATAGAGATACACATAAATAAAAATTGCTATTGCAGATATATGGATATTATGGAAGTTTTCAAACCCGATATAATTTTGGTGGTTGCAGATGGTTGCATAACACTTGATGAAGGAAACAAGAGAGTAACAAAAGCTGTCTCAAGAACATGTAATATGCTACATGCTTGTGTTGAAAAGTTCCAATCTTCAAAACGTCTAAGGGACAGTAGTCTTATAGGTACATAATACTTAATGGGTGTTATTTAAATGGCTAGCATAATATTCGTATTTTTGTGAGCAGAAAAATATAATCTGGTAGCAGAAATAGCTAATTGAGCGGCAACTTATGTTCAGCAATCATTTTAAAATCAAGCAGCAATTTTTGTCATTTTTTATGGCTGTAATTATTTTTGAACGGCATATTAATTAAAAGAGGGGCAATGTGCTGCTCCTGTTTAATAAAATTTTGGTAAGCACTCTGAGGGTAAGCAAAAAAAATAATTTTGTGCTGCTTATATAAGTAGCATGAATATAACTTCAAGCAACTTTCTTTTTCATTAAATTCTGCGTTATAGCCCAGTCCACAGGATTTGATGACGTCATGATTTGAATTAATTCCCTGGTCCTTTATTAAGAATGATAATATAATTTATTAATTTCTTATTCAATTTTTATACAAAATTTTAGTTTGTAAATCGTATTTATAATTATTGTAATTTCAAAAAATATTATTTAAAAATGTATAAACAAAAAAAATAATGGTATGAAGAGGATTTGAACTTACGAACGACAGCGTGCAGCCTGAGCGCGCGCGGACAATGTTAACCGTAGAGCTGTATGTCTTGTTACAAATAAGTTTAAAATTGTGGATCCATTCTTGCGTATTGAATGTTTTAATTTGATTTGATTTTTGTAGGTAATGATTGAATTGAATATTGCAAGTTTTTGAACTGCTTGTTTATTTTACACACCACCTACAATTTTTAATACCTGCATAATCTATCTACTATCTACATAAATCTACGAAACTGAAACAAAATAAAATCTTGAAGAAAAAAATTTCATCATCATATTATCAGCCTTTAGTGGATGGACCACAGCTGAACACAGGATTTGACGACGTCATGACCTGAATTAATTCACTCGTCTTTTATTAAGAATGATAATATAGTTTATTAATTTCTTCTTCATTTTTTATAATTTTGTTCAATAACATACTACATACAACACCATCTAGCGGTAAATAGCGCAAACCTACACCGGTGTGAACACAGGACATAAAATGTAATGCAAAGAAATGTGCCGCTCAAGTAATTATTTTGCCCGATGAATATTTATTATGCGAGCTCATAATATTGTAAGCTGCTTATATATGATTTAAATTTGACCATTATCAAAATTATTTGTGGTACAAGAATTGCTACCATCCGGCCTAAGATGCGCGCCACGACAAAAAGACATATCTCTTCCGAAGAGAAACTCGTCGAAATTTTTACTTAAATCTTTAAAACTACGCAACGGATTTTGATTTGGTTTTTTTTAATAGATAGGACAATTCAAGAGGAAGGTTTATGTATATAATTTATTAAGTTTTTATATACATTAGCTAAAATATAACAATAATTGTTGGAGGTGTCGGAAAAAAAAATCACGCCTGGGAGTTTTCAACGAAAACGCTGCCTAAACCCTTTGAGATATAACAAAATAATGTATGGTGGAATTGTATATCTTAAATAGGTCTACAAAAAAGTCCGCGATGGCATATGTCTATCTATTAGGGATATCATACTATATCCATTTAATACTTTAAAAAATTAGCAATTATAACGCGATAATTTGAAAGTTATTTACACAAATACTGTATGAATCCTTATCATTTTAAATCAGTTAATTAGCTTCAGCACTTCATGAAGACTATTCTTCCCCTTTACATCATGCAAATTAAATGAATACTTTAGGAGATATAGCAAAATCAAAATAATACGCAAGAAAATAAATCGTGTTGCCGTGATTTGAATGGGTAGCGTAATAATAGAATCCTAAATCTACACTAATATTAAAAAGAGGAAAGCTTTGTTTTTTTGTTTGGTTGTAATGAATAGGCTCAAAAAGTACGGTGCCGATTTCAAAATTTCTTTCGACATTCGAAAGCTACATTATCCACGAATAACATAGGCTAAATTATATTCTGAAAAAAAAGGGGTTACGTAAGATATTTGGGTTTATAACTTTTCTCGTCCCTTCTCGTCCATATGTATTGACATCGAGAAATTTCTCTTATTTAAACGACAAAATTCGAAAGAATTACGATGTCATGTTGCGTCCGTAGACATTAGTATATTATGTCTTCGATGTAGACATTATGTCTCTCTCTCGTGAAGAGAGCGCATGCTAGGCGAGCAGATTTATTTTATTGCGTACAAAATCTTTGTATGCCAACCAAATTATTTAAATGCCGATTTTTTTTGGCCCAACAAATTTTATAATTGCCGTTCATTCAATTACTTCCCATACTTAATTATACCGGGTGTATTTGGAACGCTATGAAAAATTTAAGCCTAATAAAAAACTATTTATATACTATATAATACATGTAATGCGTGTTTTCTTCTCTTTTATCATGTTAGGCCACGCATACACTATCATACCCTATGTTTTTCAAAGTGTTCAAAATACACTGTATACTATCTTAATATTTAATTTCCTTTTAGAACAAAAATTGTAACTAAGAATGCTCTTAATACTATAAGGGCTAAAAATCTACTTACGTCATTTTACATAAGAATCTCAATATATTTTTTCTATAATTGAGGCTATTATAATTCTTGTACCTGACTCCATTTTTTGGAGAAAATGTGCTAGAAATAGCCCTAGTCCTTCATCAAAGATGATAATATTAATAACTATACTTATACAAAATATTAATGTTGAAAATCATTAAATTAGTTTTATTGGGAGGTATGGTATGAAAAAATTACAAGAAGTAAAAATAGCTATGTATAGTAATAGAAGTTATATTCTAGAGGTTTCTTTCTTCTTTAATGTCTTATTGGCTTAGATGCTATTTTTAGGTAAAAAGTGGATCTACTTCCAAATATATGTACACATCAAATAAATATAAGCAAAAAAAAAATTTACCAAGGAATACATAATATTATAGATTTGATAAGATCTGATTTTGACTGTAGTGTTATCTTATAATATTGTATATATTATATTAAACTTATATATTTATGTATTTTCAGGTGTTATAGTTGGCACATCGGATTTAAATGTTTGTGAAGAAAACCTTCAAGCAATTTTGAAACATGTAGGATATTTACAAGGTGTTGCCCTTGAAGGGCTTACAGATGGCACAGAGAAATCATTAAATATTGAACCTGAGCATATAAAAGATGTTTTTGAAAAAATTAATGTAAGATTTCTTATCATCTCTAAAACTTGTAAAGTTTGGACAGATAATATATTTCTTTTAGAAACTATGTTAATTCGTTTTTTTTATTTTTTTTTTATTTTATATTAATTAACACTTCTATGATTTCAGAATGTTTTGCCAAATGGTTTACTTCGCATAGTTGAAGGTGCTTGGAATCCTGCAGTAGTTTTAACCGCTATCGAACATGGCTGGGACTTGTTTGATGGCTCATATGTTGTGAAGTTAACAAATTCTGGCCTAGCATTAAGACTTAACTTCGATGTGACTCAGGAAGTCAACACAACATATTTATTGGATATGAATAATGAATGGTAATTAGTTTTATATTTTCCTTATGGTGAAAGTGTCTTCCGTACAGATCTCTGTTTTGGTCACCGGTTTGTGTTTTGATGCTTTGCTTATCACCCATACTTATTATCAAAAATGAATAGGGATGTTGACACATTTTACATATTAAATACAGTATTTGAAAACCTAAAATAACATTTAAAAAGTCTACTTATTTGTCTTAAAATTTAGAAAATTAATTTAAAATGCGTCAATTATCATGCATTATCACGTGACTGCAAACGCCAATAAGGCGATGACGTCACTGAACATTGAGCTAAGTACAAACTCGCCTAACATAGCGCAAGCTCTGAATGCGGTGTGTGACGTAATGACGCTTGGAGCGTTTCAAGGGCAATTTTAAAAACTATTTTTCTTTATTTAATTTTTTGTTAAAATTGGACATATTTCTTTACAAAAATCTTTTTTTCGTGTTTACCTATAGTATATCTATCAAATAAAATCAATTAAAAAAAAATAGTCAACATCCCTATTGTGATATTAGTGAAAGTAAAATGAGTTTAGGTGAGCAATTGACGCTTTTTTTTATTTATATAGTTTTTCCTCCATTGATGTGTTATTCTCAATTTTCCTATGAATTTTGACCTGACATATTTATTTTCTTATGACATTGGAAAAATGTTACCATCATCTGCCTAGCTTTCTCCCAACTATATTTTGGGGTCAGCTTCCAGTCTAACCAGATTCAGTACCAGTATTTTATATGGAGCGAGTGCTATCGGACCTCTACAAGCCAGTAACTAGGTGATACGGTCTGAATGATAGGCTGAGATGATTTGAATTCACCTATTGACTGCAAAAATCCTTTTTACAAGTTACATTAAAAAACAATATTATGTGTAATTGTTATCTTTTAAGTGGAAGCAAAACGACTATCCAGTATTTTATTTATATCAGACAAGTTCTTTTATTTTTCATAATAGTTACAATATTAATTAAACAAAAACTAAATTTGCATTGTGTAGTAAGTAACACAAAGATAAGAAAAATTCTAAAGCTAATTTTATTTAAGAATAAGCCTAAAGCAAACCTATGTATAAGTACCTGAACTGACTGATTAGATATAGGTATATTTTTATTTGCATAATATGATATTATATTGTTTGATATGCTGAATATAATATAGTTTTATCGTTTAGCAGCTTTTTAAAATTGTGTTTTAAGAGTTTTATTGTATAATTAATTGGTAGGTAAACCTAAGAAAACAATATGGTAGGTAAGTTTTTGTTATTTGATTTTAATATTTAATTTAGACAATAAATGTAAGTATTATATGTTTGTGTTTTTAATTAAGTATTTGTTATTGTTAATCATTTTTGTAAACATATAATTGTTGTTGATATTATTTACGAATATAATTTTGTATGTTATTATGTTTACTGCAATTGAGTTCCAAAAATACAAGAATAGAATAAAAATCTGGCTCTTTTTTTAAACCAAATTGAATGTTATTTAAAAATACTGCATTTTGTATTCAAATAGTTTTGGTACTGCTATTTGCTATTTTTTTTTCTCATTTTGTTTTGTTTTTTAGCATGAATTATAATATAAAATGGGTGTAGCTTTTAAACTAATTTAGTATGCACTATGCACATTATCTTGATTGCCCTTTCTATTGCTTTGTATGTCATGTAGCTTAATAATCTTCTGAATAATTTTAAAAACCACTAATAATATTTTTTCATGGATTAAAATTTTAATGCACATGCTATTTCAGTTTCTTATTATTATTATTATTATTGGCGGTGGTATAGGTATGGTATTGGCATAAAAATTATAAATCTTCTGTGTACTTATACACTACAACCAATTTCTGGTATAATATGGTGCATGCAGGCATGAAATATTTATATTGTGTAGTGTGGACAAGATAAATTATTATGTTTTCAGTTACAAGGAGGACTTCACGCCAATTCTAGACACTTGCGAGTGTCTGTGCTGCAAGAAACATACGCGAGCATACATCCGACACCTACTTAATACTAGGGAAATGCTCGCATCGGTGCTTCTGAGCATGTAAGATTATTTTTATGAGAACATAATTTTTGAAACTGATTAATGATTAGGTATAATAGGGATGTTGACACATGTTACAAATTCACGTAAAGTTATGTTTTACGTATTAAATACAGCATTTGAAAACCTAA
Source organism: Lycaena phlaeas (assembly GCA_905333005.2). NCBI lineage: Eukaryota > Metazoa > Arthropoda > Insecta > Lepidoptera > Lycaenidae > Lycaena > Lycaena phlaeas. The sequence goes on from HG995171.1 coordinate 6,723,021, forward strand.
AATAACATTTAAAAAGTCTACTTATTTGTCTTAAAATTTAGAATAAGTATTAATTTAAAATGGGTTATTTATCATGCATTATCACGTGACTATAAACGCCAATAAGGCGATGACGTCATTAAACATTGACCTAAGTACAAACTCACCTAACATAGCGCGAGCTCTGTATGCGGTGTGTGACGTAATGACGCTTGGAGCGTTTTAACGGCAATTTTAAAAACTATTTTTCTTTATTTAATTTTTTTGTTAAAATTGGACATATTTCTTTACAAAAATCTTTATTTCGAGTTTATCTATAGTATATCTATCAAATAAAATCAATTAAACAAAATAGTCAACATCCCTATTGGCGCGCCCTGGCCTCGAATGCTGTGATGTATTACTCCGTGAGTATAGATATAACTATATAAGGAGTCCGAACGATATGGGCTTTTCCATAGTATTCACATACACAATAATAAACCCAGATCTTAGTTCTTTTTTCTGCCGCTGTCTGCGCTAGGATCGTTTGATTACCGATGCTACGCTACGCTGAGAGTCACAGTACTTCCCGCGAGCGGACCAATCAGCACCACAATACTTCCCGCGTAAAGATTTAAACGAGTACTTATTAAAGAAGGCGTGCTATACCGGCAAAACTTCTGTCCCCTAAATTGCGACCATATTTTGTTCAACATTGCGTTCGGACTCCTTGTATCTATACTCTGTGGCAGTGACGTTTTCATATCATGCCACTTCTAGTTTATTCTCGCGTATGCTAGTAATTTTATAATTGATAGAATGTACTGTCGGTCCTTGATGGAAATTCATGTTATAGCCACTATAACATGAATTTCCATCAAGTAGTGGCTATAACTAGTAATTTTATTCCAACTTTTATTATACATTTTTTATTTATTATTAATTCTAATATTGACTCAAAACTCGCATATATATGACGTATCGGGTGACTTATGCCGCCATTTTTATTTTATTTTACAAGGTAGTAAAAGATATGAGCAGGCATGGGTAATTTTCCCTTTGAAATGACATCACAAAATATTGCCACACCTAAATAGCATATATAGAGCCATAGTAGTCTTGTTCACACAAAACAACAGCGTTCTCAATTAGGATGTCAATACTAATAATACGAAACAATGTATCTTTCAATAATGTCTATTGGAATTCTTAAATGGAATTTTTGTATTAGGTCGTTAGAGACTTAACTAGATCATTAATATATCATATTATTGATCTAAGGTTAGAGATAATGTAGTTATTTAAAGACGTCACCGATTTGAATCCTTTTGTTTTTATAAGAAAGGTTTTTTGCTGTGTTTCTTAGACGTGTTTCGTCAAAATCAGCTTAGCCGTTTCAAATTTTAGAAGCTCTTGCTATTTATTTTTAAATATGCATGTTTGTATGTAGCTAATTTTTATTCATTTTATTTTTCAGACACAACTTATACCATTTCGACCAAATGTTCTATCACGCTCGTCAGCATATCTCTGCGAACACGTTTCTAACTTACAAACGATATATTACGAAACAGTGCGAGAATAGTATTATAACGTATCGATATAAGGCCTCCAACGATTACAAAGAAAGTTCACAACAAATAAAGAAAATAAAAACGGACGAAATCGACAAATAGTGAACGTAGTTGACTGATCATAATATAATATGTAAAAAGTGAAATGCTAAGCATTTGAAGCTGGTTGATTAAAGATGAGAAACTTTAATAATAAATTGTTAAACCACTGCTTGCTTTTTTTATGTAACAGCTGATGACGCCATTTTGTCGGCTTAATCTTTTCTGGAAACATCTGTTATTGTAAATATTATTGGACCTTTATAGTATCAAACCTTATATGTCCCGCTACAGCTGGGCACAGGAGAAGGGCGTTGGGGCCGTAGTTCACTGATGCGCTGGCCCAATGCTGGTTAGTTAACTTCGCACTTCATAGTTCATACCTTTAAAGACTTAATCCTATTAGGAATGCAGGTTTCTTCCGGATGTTATCCTTCATCAACGAGAGGACGACGACCTCATATCTGGTTTTAGGCTCTTAAGAATTAAAAAAAAACTCATTTCAAGGCACCTCATTGGGACTCTGCTCTCTCTTGACCATCGTCGCTCATTTTAAACCTATGTGACAACTGTGACAAGATATATTACTTAGCAATTAGTATATAAATTGCTTTTAAATTATCTCTTGGCTCATAATCCATAATCCAGTAGGTATTACGTGGAACGTAGTATGTAAATAGTGTCAGGCTTGCAGAAACCACCGTAATTTTGACCTTACTTTTTCTCTCAAAATTCTATACTTCACTCTCACTCTGACAGGCAGAATTAACATTGTCAATAATATCGGCAAAAAATTAAAATACCAGTTTTATTTTCCAATAAATAAATATAATCCTTGTCTTGCTGTGCTTGCCGCTCCATAGCTTCCATCTTTTTTTTTCATGTCTTCATATTGCGTAGACATGAATGACATAGAATCCTCAATAGAGTCCTCGCCACTTTAGAAGTCCGATAGACGCGGCGCTGCGGTCTCATAACTCAATGTTGCCAATTTCTAGTGTAATGATTTTCCACCAAGTCTAGTACAATAAAAAAATTAAATAATTGTAGGGCCTATGTTCAGTAGTGGATTGATAAAGACTGATGATGATAATAATGACAAAAATAATTAAAGCAACAAAAAAAACCTTCCTGCCAGGTTTTGGTAAAATATAAAATTTTTTTTTTAATATTTCGTTTGTTTTTTTATGTATACTTAACCGATTAGTAAAATACATCTAAAATAAGTTTCTTCTGTTGTGTTCGACTTTTGGCAGGGGTGACGATTTTCTCAGAAGTAATTGCTGCTATTGTTACTTCTTTTGTTATTCGACCTTTTTTACAGAAACAACAAAAAATATAATTCATCTAGCAAGGTTTTAATTCTTTTACCTTGTATTTATATTCATATAAAATATCATAAGATAAATGTAGATATAGAGTTAATGATAATATTTTAACCATAAATTAGGCAAAAATGAGTGACTCTGGCATCTCTAAAATTTACCTGTCATGGCTGTGACATTTATAAACATATTATTTAATGGGGTTAATTGTTGCTTATTTTTACTTTCTAATTCACAAAATTATTTCACTTTAACGATCATTATACGGCCTTCACTTTTTACGCCTCATTTTATATTATATGCTCCATATTTCACGTAAAACAATTTAAAATATCACAACTTCTTACTCCAGACAGATGTCAAGATGTCAATCTTGTCAAATTTAGTTCAGGCATTAGTCGCAGGACTTCAAAAGTGGCGAGGACTATAGATTTTAATTTTGATTTTATTTTATAAAAAGATATGAAATAAATGAATACAAAAAGATTTTAATGATGATGTTATTTGAATTCTTTCATTGTTTTGGTGAGTCATCCATGAGGATAGCATGTCCTTAATTTCCTTTTTAAAGTCAAATAAATCATTTAATATTTCTTTCGAGCGTTTTCGCTTTATACGTGAGGTGACAAAACTCGGTGAGTCCATGTTGGTTACGCACATTCGAGTCGGAATTAGATTTTTCTGGTGTGCGCTGTGATTTCTTCTCGTCGAGTAGTATTGTGTACCAGGATCACAGGAGTCGATTGGTAGTATGCGTAAGCGAGAGGCGGCGCGTGCGCTCCGTAACAACCCTCTCTGTTGCTATTGGTCAGCAGGGGTGTGGCAGGGGGGGTAGTGAACAATGGTAGGCCAAGCAGAGGCGGAGCTTACCGAGTCGTCAAGATGGCTTGATTAATACAGCGATCTCCTATGGTTTATGCACTCCTAATTTGTTGAGTTGAATTTTTGTGTTAGTTTTTAATTTAATTACTTAAAAATAAAGTTGTTTCAATTCTTTACACGACAGCGGTCCGCGGGGAAAGGACATGACATATCATAGTTAGCCGGTCACATACGCTGAAGAATCCATAACTGTCGTAATTATAAAGGCCATGTTGGAAGGAGGGTACTACTTTCATGGTTCCGTGTATTCTGGTGATCGTATGATGATGAGGGCGAAGGTCCCGTTTTGACATTAGTCGAAAGATAGACTGAGCTTTCCAGCAGGGTCGGTGAAGCGGTGGATGATGATGTTGATGCCTTTTATGTTGTTGATGTTAGTTATAAAGACAAACTTACAGATGCACCTGATGGTAAGTGGTCGACGTCACCCATGAATATTATAGGGTTAGTCTCAGGACCCCACCATGGTTCAAGCCTTGTCGTGGCGGTGGGGCTCAGTAGCCTAGGGTGGGGCGCAACACCTTGGGCGAAGCTAGTTGAGCCAAGGTAGCTCTTTGTACCCCTCTCATAAGAAGAGGGCGCAAGGGGCGAGGATGAGAACCTCGCCACATTGTACTGTCCTAACGGTGAGAGGGGTTGCTCTGTGGTGTGGGCAGCCCGTCTGAAGGTGGCGTAGGGGGCTACCCCTAAGGTGACTGACTGGCCGTCGAGGTGCCCTGTGCTAGTAGATCCGGGGCGCCTCACCAAAGGCGGCATTGTTGGCACTCGCCGGGTTTTAGTGGGTAGAGCTGCGTCCATTTACCAGCTTTCGGGCGCAGCGAGTCCCACATACCCGCCAGGGGAGACCCACTCCCCTGCGGGATGCGTCAGTGCAATTCCCGGCGTTAAAGAACTACCCAGGCAATTCATTTGTGTCGCTCTAATACATAAGATGTTATAAGTCTAGATGCCTCTCTTTCCCTTTCTGAATCACAGCATAGCCATTTCAAGAGAAAAACAAGCAAGACAATGGTACCCATGCATGCCGGGAGCGTGGCACAGCACATTTCTCCTCCCCACGCCAAAAGGTTATTGAGATTATATCTGCTATATTTTTCTATAAACGCAAAATAAACTTTCGGCCAGTCGTTTGGCGATCGGCCAACAGTGCGTTCACAGATAACTCGATCACGACTCGAAGTCATATTCATTAGTCCACCTGCTGTCCACTTCTCTTATAATTGATCGACTTTGTCTTAATTTAACAAGATTTATTATTATTAGCGCAGTATAGGCGTATTTTAGGAGCCTTTTGTAGTAATATTTATCTCACAGCTCGCCATGTTATCTGTTCAAATAAACATGTTACTAGGACCAATGATATATTTATCTTCTTTATATAATTACTAGCTGTTGCCCGCCGCTTCGCCCGCGTTAGCAAAAAAATCCCCTTTTTAAAAAAAGTATTTATCCTGTTACTGCTAGTACCTCCCAGAATGTGTAGTTTCATAATGATTCTTTGAGTAGTTTTTGTTTTTTTGAAAATGAAAATGATGAAAGCGAAACAAACATCCACGCATTCACATTTATAATATTAGTAAGTATAATTCTTCTGTACGTGTCGACAGCGAACTCTTAAACGGCTGGGCCGATTTGAGTGAATTTATTTAAGTGGATTCGAGGATGGTTCAGATTCACAAATCCGCCCATCAGGTGGCGCTGTAGTCGGTATCTAGGTTATTCATGTATACTGAACTAAACGGCTAGATCGATTTGTATCTACAGGAAAACGTCTGTCGGGTCTGCTAGTATTTAATATCAACACATCTATTGATTTATATAATATAATAATGTCCATGACTCTTATGTCTGTCCAAATTCTCTTGTCGGGAATTAATCCGCGACAGCAGAATACATTTTCTGTAAACATCCCATTAAGAGCTAAAACCTTCGTCTTTTCTGTAATCATCGCTTTAAGAGCATCGTTCTTTTCACGTAATATATCTTCCATTTGTATAACAATAAGGATAACAATAAGGAGATAGAAAAAAAAGTAAATGTTTCTTCATAATATTTTACTGATAATATTTACACAAGTGTGACCACACTTATTGAGCTAGGTGTACCATACGAAAAAGTGCATCAAGTTTTGTAATTAAATTACATTATATTAAATTTAGGATTTGGCAGGATTTTGTTAAAATAATTCATTATCTCTCAACAAACACCAATGCACCGTACCAATAGAAAATAATATGTATAATGTGGTAGAAACACAACCTTGTAAATATAAAACATATTTGGTGCAAAAAGCAAAATTCGAGATGGGTTTCAAGCAAATTAGTTACATTTAGAATATAATATTAATACAGTATTAAAATCACATAAAGATACATTTCAAGAAAACCAGTAATCCATGCTCTCTAAGCATAGACAATATGAATACTCAGAAATCATACGAATAAAATTTTTCATTTACATTAAAACGCCATAAGTCCTTTGTGTATGTTATACACTTTAACTTAAATATATTACTTACATTTAATAATTAGGAAATATGAGAGAGGCACAAATTAAGGACAAATCTTCATATCAAAGACATGCCAGTCTTGTGATATTCAAATTACTTAACTCGCGCCTAACCCACTCTACGAAACATTACTGAATAAATAATCCCATCGAGCTATAAACATTTGGCGGTCATAATCTAAAATTGGCACAGCTTTGTAGCCTAATTACATCTAATACAAAACGCATTAGACAATATAAAACATTCACAATTCCAATAAATTAATAATTCTATTAAAATATTCAGATAAAACAGCTCAAAATTATCAATTTACATTATATTAGATTTGGAGAGTATTTGTATACATTAATAAGTACATACTTGATATGAGCTTCATTTAAATAGACATTTTATATTACAAAAGCATTCTAAATCTAACTTAAAGTGGAATATAAAATTTTATATTATTAAACAATGACAATTCAACAGGCGTATGTGTGTTAAAACTGAGAAAGTAGCAAGACATGTTAGGTCGATGACCTTAATGGTTCTTTTTTTAAACAATAGTATAAACGAAGGTCTTTTTAATGATCTCACACAAGTTACAAATTCATTTATGTTATTTTAAACAATTAATCTCATTTCAATCTGACTTCCTGTATATACAGGATATTTTACTGGCACCATTTATCTTCAAGATATTAAAAACATCAAGGAAATGCTTAATCATCGGCATCTCGCTGCCGTCTCAATTCAAACTCAGCCTTAAACATAAGCACGTGATCATCACAGAGTAATGTAACCGCAGAGGTAAAAACCGGATACTGATACCTCTGAGAAGCGAGATGTACGGAGTAATTTTGAGATCCTTCTAGTTCACTGCATAGCACTAACAATCACTGCACTGGTTACACTATAAACTATCACATGTCCGTCTTTTCCTCTTCACATTTAGCGACATACTAACGTATTTGCTCCCGGCCTGTGCCCTATACAAAGTCATTAGTGCCGGTCGTGTTGAGCGGTTCTTGGGCCTGAAAAGAGAAAACGCTAATTAGTATGACAATATTAGTACTTTTTAGGCTAGCTAGGCTTTTTACTTTTACTTAAAATTTACAGAGGTGGGGAAAAAAAGCCCAAAAAACATTTTTAAATTCATAAGTAATAGAAGTTTCTAACGAAATATTAAATTAAACGTGAGGACAGCATTATGCCGTTTTCTATCAGGACATAAAACAATTTTCCTAACAAGACTCTAAAGTAAATTTAAAATTAAATAGTCTCTATCGTATTATTATTATGTATGTAAGTAGAAAATTATATCTATCTCTGTCAAATAACAAGTTTTACCGAAATTCATTGATTTTGGCGTAAAATTGTCATGCTCGTAATATTAATTTTGATAAGTTGACCACCCTACGCTCAATGCTCAATTAGTTTAATCGATTGTCTTGTTTATATTTTTACATAATTTTCCTTTCCTTCATCTCTAAATGGAAAGAGAAGATTAGCAATAACCTCATACCTATTATATATATTTTTTTAGTCTTATTTGTAAGATTAAAAAAAACTAAGTTATTGGTTAACTTAAGAAACACTTTATTGGTACTAGCATATACGTGTATACTGTATATACAGGGTGTCACGGAAAGTATGGATCAAACGAAACGGGGTGTTGTGCTAGTCCTAGACTTCTTCTCCCAGGAACCTCCCCTCTATCTCGTATAGAAAAAAAATATGGCCATTTTAATGATTTTTCAGAAATGTTTATTAAAAAAAATCTTCTCAAAACAATTTTTATTTTTTATTTTTGGTAAAAACTTTAGAGACATACCAGCACTATGTTAGCAATTTCACATCTAATTGTAACGTAATGAGTGAAAGAAACATACTTAAATGTTTTTTTTACGAGATTGAGGAGAGGGTTTCTAGGAGAAAAAGTTTTGAAATGGCCTAGCACAACAGCCTGTTTCGTTTGATCCATACTTTCCGGGACATCCTTTATATGAGAGACATCACTCGATACTACAATATCTTTTATCTATTACTTATATTATATTTTTATGCAAATTAAATCGTATTCATTCTAAATAAGGTTCCAAAACATCCACTATACCTTAAGTGCTTTTTAATAGACGATTTAATTCAGTATACTCAACCTTAGTTTAAGATAAATTTAAATTAGTACTGATTTATTCTGACCACATAAGAATCAATTTAAATTATTTTATGGTATTCCTGATATTACTGTTCCGCTATTATCATTAATTAATTAATTATTTTAATTAATCAGTTTAATTGACAAAATTAAGAAAACATCATGACCACAATTATTTTTTTGCTATAATCTAATATACTCACCATTATAAGCCCTCGTATGTGCGTGAAAAACAATGGACATTGCAATTATCATGTACATAACTATGCAAATTAAATAACAACGATAAATTCCATATTTACAACATTACATCTAATAAACATTTGGCAACTATGATTTAATACTGACGCGGTAAAAATGTTGGCACATTCATCGCCTTCTTATGTCTAAAGAATATTCTCTATACCTTACAACCCTACGTATCCTAGGTACATCGAATTTTAAAACGTCTTTCGACTTAAATTTACTATGTCTTATATTAAATTTGTTTATTTACATGTAATTTGGCTTACAGCTTTGGGGGTTGTAGATTGTCTATAAAAATATTTTAAGCTAATGAACCTTTTATTTTGAAAAAAAAAATCATAATCCGCAATAATTTTGGCACAATGACATAGTCCGGATTTTAATTCTGTTAAAAGTTGAGTATTGCAATATCCTCAGTGCATTCGTTTTCTTTTTATTTTAACATTTTACAATAATAATAGAAATAAAGCAATAGGAATCTATGTTTAAATTAACTAGACAATACTGTCCATAAGCAAAGATTTAAAGATTAAAAATTTACTCCGAAAATTTTTGAACCCCGTCTAATAGGATATAATATCAACTTATCTAAGACTGTTCTGTATATTAAGAGTGCACTCCATAGCTGTCAACGCTCTTACCTCTTCGCCCACCGTGCTGGGGTACAGCTTGCTGCCTGGGGCGTACCCATTGTGTTCTAGGGCGAACTGATTTTCCGTAGTCTTGCGGTATACGGGATTGTCGAAGTTCATTGAAGTTACGTTCCTATGCACGTAATGGCGGTACATAACAACCGCGATCTGTGAACAAGGTTAATCGATGAAATTGAAATCAATTACTCGAATTGTTATCGACAATATCTATAATTAGTGATGTCCTTATTGTCTGACGCGATTACTCACATACAAGACGTTTGAAAATGTGACTTGAACGAACAAGCAAAAATATTGAACATGATTTAGTAACCCACGTGTTAATAAACGATGAATGTGAAATTATACACATAAAGACCAACCAAAAATATACGCTATGGCGGAATACATTAGGTAGAAAAAAAGAAAATAGAATACGTTAGGTAGTATTGGAAAAGCGTATAGTATGGAAACCTGTCGGAAGTGCAAACCACAAAAAGGAAATTGAGGCAGCGGTGTTCATTTACGTAATATGTAAAGACAATAATGCGTATAAACAGTAGTTTTGTCAAAAAATAAGTTTCAGTTCCTTATCACAACTGATATATTATTGATACAAGATTACATAAAGAATCATCACTTTCCACTGTAAATATGCGGAAGGCTTTAGGCCATTCTTGGCAATGTGTCTACGCATCGTTCTATCGAGGTATTTGAATATAATATTTACTTCACACTATTATAAAAGTAATTTTTTTTTTCTTATGTTTACGCGAATTTCACTCATTATAATGAAACAATTTTTACGGATTTTATCGCGGTTTATTTAGTTTTTTACAAGCCCGACGTTTCGGATACTTTACAGCAACCATGGTCACGTCCTCCCGTGACTGAATGCAAACCATTTTAGTAAAATTACATGATGACGTAAACATATCATGCAAAAGTATGATTACTGATCATAATTATTATGGATTCTTATGTAATTGTACCATTACGTACATTTACATAAGATGTCATTATTACTATACTCTGCATGAAAGTCCTAAGTGCAAAAAGCTGAGAACTTTCTTATTGTTTATTACAAGCTAATTTAGGTCACAGTAAGCGATAACACTATCAAGGATTGCAAAACACGATATCAGATATAGATTTTTTTTGCCTATTCTAGTATATTCTAATAATAAAAATACGAAGCACCTACAGCAAAATAACACGCAAGATATACCAATCGGTTTTATAAAAAAAAGATAAGATTTTTTTTAAATGTTAGTCGGATAAGTCACATAATGATATGTGGTCAGCGTCGCCCAACAATAAAAACAAGTTAACCTGAGACTAGCCCAAGCAACTCATTCATGTGTTGCCCATCCTCAGACACGATGTTTAGTCTGTGTACCAGTAATTACACTGCCTGTCTTGCCATTCTCTCCGAAACACAGCAAAGCTGTTTCACATGAGAAATAAACTAGATGGTGGTGGGTATCACCATCGTGCAGCAGCAGTAGCGCGGACAAACGCATATTATATATGAAAGTGATGATTTTTTCCAATGTTTAATTTTGATTTTTTATTTACTTAAATTAAGAAATATCCAAACCCCGAATAGATATGGTATGGATAAGTACTTACTGTAGTAAGTCAGCAGAAAATATTATATAAGCAATTACATAAAACTAAAAAATACTATATGAGATTGAAAAGTTTGCGGCCTGAGCATTCAAAAAAACTCCAAGTTTTTTTGGCCGCCATTTAAAACTGTCATTATTCAATTGCAAGCCCGCGGATTTCTAAATAGTAATCCTGTTTAGATGAAATTTCCAAACAATTCTATTTTGAAATTACGCAATAGGCTTACAGATGAGTTTAGGTATCATTGAAAACGTGACAAAAAATAAAACCTTTCACACGTGATTACATTACACATACATATAGTCTTACATCCTACATGCGAGCGACTGATGTAACTAAGCAACCGCGGACCGCGCCAAGAGAAATGTGATCGCAAGCCACAAGGACAACGCCATTTAGGGTGCAAAAATATTGTCACTAATGCTCGAATACCTATTCAAACTCAATTCAAATGTAAGCAGCTTTTAAAGAGAGCTGCTTACATTTTGATGACATATAGATTTAACGCGTGCTTAGTAGTTTGAGGAGCCTCTAAATATTTAAGTAGCGTTTGAGAATTCAGGCGTAAGCAACATAAACCAAGCAAAAACCAATTTGCTTTTTTCTTATATTTGTGCATCTAGATTCTAGATCAACCAACTACTAAATTTATAATCAGCCAACATTGACGACATTATCACGATACGTTAAAACAACCAAGGTCACGGGGATTTAAACGAAAACGAATTTCAAGTCCCGAACACAGATTACCCCCAATTTCTCCCACTTGGGGGAGATCTGTGAACCCGGAGCTCCCTTTCGGGACAACGGTACAGTTTACTCAAAAACAGGACAGTCCCTTAAAAATAAGATGACTGGTCACTTTAAACATTTAGAAATCTAAATAAACTATAAAAAAATACATTGAAGGGTACTTGATATTGATTCCAAAATACTCATTTAAATATTTTCACATTATTAGCTATTTTATATTTATATCATAAAATAATTTAGTCATTATTTTTCATCATGAGATCAAGGCTTAAATTGTGAAAATAGTTTCTAATTTGATTTCACATTATTAGTATAAAAAACACATTATCAGGAGAGATGACTGATCTATAGTGGCCGGTGATTTATATACTTATATTTTTTTTTTTTTATTTAAATAAAATCTAAACTTAGTGTTATATTCCATCTCATAATTATTTGAATAAATTTGTATTTTTTTGCTTGAATAAATGACAAATAGTTGTGAACTCAAAGTAACAATGGAAATATAATCATTAGTAACATCATGAATATAATAATAAAAATAATTACCAAAGCAGCAAGAATGATTATCCCCGAGACAACGCCTACTACAATGCCAGCGACCACACTAGCATCACGGCCGCTACTTGAAATTCCGGAACCTGGTTTAGTTGTTTCCGGAACACCTGGAGAGAATAAAATATCACATTTTATTATGTAACAATTAAACATTGTTTATTCTGAAAAACATTTAAACTATGGATTTGTTTTCTATAAATATGTCAATATATTTTTTGCTACTTATCAATTTATACGGCTAGAAAAGTTTCCATTTATAAATTTAAATATGGTAAATATTATATCTATTTATTTATGCCCAGCTACTAAATAAGGTAGGCAGGTAGGCCTCTTGGCATCAAAGTAAAATTCAGGCCTCAATCCTAAATAGAGCAAGAAAGATTTATCCCATTTAAAACATATTAAATCATGTTTACATTTTACTTAATTAATTACAAACATTTTACACTGTTAGTTTGTTAATTAAACTTATTCTATATATTAATAATTAATTTGGTTAAGTAGTGTTATATACATAAACCATCACCAATATATTATATATAATGATTAAACAAAAACTAAACTCACAAGTCACCTTATTTAGAATACATTTGAAAAAGAATTAGCATTAATGACAATTATGATATGAAAATTTTAGCCACTAAAACAAGTCTAATTTGTATATTTGTTGATAAAATAACAGCATACATGCCATTGTATGATGGTTGTGTCGTAACCATGTCTTCTATTTTAAGATAGACACTCAGCGTATGTGCCAAGCAACTTAACTAAAATATCCTAACCTTTCTGTATAGTGAATAATAATGAGTATGCTTGGAATAATTTTTTAAGGCCGTAATTATACATTATTATTAATATTAATATATAGTTGGAATATCAATATTTATTATTTATTCTGCTATTTATATATAACTTTAATTAATAAGCCAATATGAAATTAATTATAGCTCAACTTATAGTTTTCTTGCAAGTTTATCATTAGAAAAAATGTTCAAAGTGAATTTTATCAGAATTATAGAGATTTCTGTCTAGTGTCTGTTTGTTATTTTTGTACCATTGTTAACCAAAAGTCATTGTCTGTGGCCACATAGCGTACCAATGTTAGAACACCATAAACACATTTTAAAAAGCGAAACCTTGAATTAGAACATAAAGCATGCACCCAGTTAATAATCTGTGTGTCTTCACAATCCCAAGTGCTGCACTTGGTAAAAGAAAAATAAAAAAATTATAATACATTACCCTTATTGTTAAAGTTTTTAAGTACATCAGGTAAATAAGCACGACTTAGTGTTTCAAAACTATAGTGAGATTCTTGCACAGGCTTTTCTGTTACATCTGGTATTCTGTCCAAGGATTCATCCTTCAGGAATAAGTCTATAAATGGTTGGTTTTTGTTGTTGAACTCTTGTTTATCACTCTCCCAATATGCCTTCATTGGCTCTTGATCACTATTAACTGTAGTGACTTCTTCTGAAACCTGGTCCTCACTTTCAGCGATCTCACGACCCAACTTTAAGAGAAGGCGGAGCAGCCCCTCTTTCGGTATATTCACCATATGTTAAAGAGTGTCCTTTATAATTCCTCTCCAAAGCATTCACTTGAGTTGTTAAATATATTGGAATGTCCTGTGAATCAATCAATGAATCCCAATTTGAAGACACACAGATACAATGTGTTGTTAGTAAGCAAACCACAACTTTAATGTCGCATGTTTCTCCCACCACCGACTTATATTCAATTAATGATAAATGATACCCAATTTTATCTTATCGAATGAGATGAGAAATACAACCCAATCTATTAGAAATTCTTAAGTCGGCGGCATCGGATTATTTTAGAAAATACTCATTACACTTTATCACAACTAATTATTAAGCTCACGAATGCCGCAGACTTATTATCACAATCAAATGCAGGGTAGTCAAGATGGCAAATCTATCACGGGTAGTTAGTACTCAGTAGATACTCACTGGACACAGCCTTTTCCTTTAAAACAGGCTTTATCGTATCATTAGTAGAATTATGCACCTCCTCGGGCCTTATTGCATCTGTTGATATTATTAAAACAATTTTTAGATTCGTTTTTGTATCCATACAACTTCACACTTTCGATTATATTTATGCCGGCACAGAAATAACGCGCGCACAGCCCGCCACGACTAGAGGTGAAATGACGTTCTGAAACCGAAACTTCATGTTGCGTTGCGACTTCATTCGGTATGCCAACGGAGCGCCATGTGAGTGACGTTGCATTAAGTAAAGCTAGACATTCTCGTCCACCTGTATATTTTTCCGAATGACGTGCTTAAAAACACTAGTTTTACTAACTTGCGCACATCCTATGTTTGCCAATGTTTATCAACAGTGCAAAACACAGCTGGTTCTAGGCAACACGGAACGATTTAAAGATGTCATTAACGATTAGGTAAAATATAGTATGTATTAGATATTTTAAAATTTAATGTAATGTGTTATCTTGCACGTGCAATAATAATTAACAATAGAACTAGAAGTTAATGTCACATGAGCAGCTATCTTATTTCCTATAGGCTATATTATAACTGATTGAATGCATTGCTCCTTGATGGAAATTCATGTTTTAGCCACTACAATGAAAACTTTTTTACACTTTTTGCACTATTTATTTTATATAAGTATTATTACATTTACAAATTAAACGACCGGTTTCGACAAAGTCACCACCATCATTTATATTGCAAAGCTTAAAGTAGGTATTTTATTTAGGTAGGTTATTCGACACGCAATTCTTACTTTTTTATTTATTATTAAGTCTTATCTCCTCCTATCTATGAAATTGGCGTGTTTTTAAATAAGCGTGACGCAATATTTAAAAAAATATAATTTTATTAATATGTTTTTTATTTATCATAATATAGTACACATTGTATTTTCATAAGTAAGCAATATTCATATAAGTAGATAAAGTGATAAATAAGAATATTTTTACGATAAACTAGTTCATGAAAAGGAAGCTTTATATCGACCACCGTCTGTCTGGAAATTGTAGACTACCTGTGAATTAAAGGCGCGCGATCCGGCTCGCACCGAACTTTAAATTTTTATATTTTACGATGACACGTTATTGCAGTGGTATTACTTTCTAATTAATACATATTTTTACCAAACCCCAAAATTGGTATTTCAATGAATTCTCATGTTTAATTGTAATATATAAGGCGCATAACTTTTATTTTGTTCGGTCGAGGTCGAGTCCGTTAACATTCCACGAAGCGAGTCGGATCGCGCAACGATTGACTAACAAAAGGTGGCGTGATGTTGTGACGTCACATCGCGTTATTCACGAACCCGAATCTTATTGGCTGAAAACCGTAAGGTAACAAGCGCGCGTACCTAATAAAAACCTTTAATTATTATTTTATTATTTACTTTACGTCATAATATCCACGTAATTAATATGTTATTTAAAAAAACGGTTTATGTTTATTTTGTTTTTTCCGCATACGCAATTTAATGATAGCAGTAGTGTAGGTACCTACTATATTATAAAATGCTCACCGCTATTTGTAAAAATTAAGAAAAATAAATAAAAAAAAAACTGAGTCACTTTAATATGCCATCTCTACAGATTAGGTAAGTATTAAAAATATAATTTACTATTAATGTAATACGCGTATCGTAAATCGTAATCAGCAAGAAAATAAGTAAACAAACTTATGAATCGATAGACTTATCTTTGGATGTTACGTAGTCACCTATATCATACATGGAAATTCTCTGAAGCTGACAGCTCATGCTAATGTTTGATAATAAAAAATATCGTACGATGGAGCGTCATTCAACCAGCTGCGTATTGGCTTACGTGTCCGCTTGGCGCTTACTACCACGTGTGTGTGCGTGCGTGTGTGGGTGTAGGTGTGTGTATATATTTAAATGCGTTTGTTTTAATGTGTTTGTAGCGCATACTAATGACTAAGTAATTAGTGGTCGATGGAAAGAATAATTGTAAATAAACACACGTGGGTTTCGCTATTATAGCGGAATAAGCGAAATATTTAGTAGCTTAACTTTGTTTATGTATTAAAGGGGTTTCCCACTGAATGAAAACATGATGCAAGTTGTCTTATTCTATTGAGACCAGTAAACATTTGAAAAAAGGGGGAGAAATAAAAAATGGGACTGGAGACCCGAACCCGGTATTTTCTAGATTCTTCTCCCCATAATAAGTTACTCTATGCTAGATTCCGAACCGCCCGATTCCCACCTCAACTGTTACACATACACACGTTACGTTACACAACATAAAGTGATTTAAATTATTATTTTTTAGCAGTTTTTCACTGTCTGTAAACACGGATAAAACGACGTTTTCTGAACGAAAATGAAACCTAACTAGATCGATTTATCACCCGTGAAACCCTATGCATACTAAATTTTATGACAATCGTTCAAGCAGTTTTTAAGATGCAAATTATATAATATATTATACAATAATTGCTCTTTAATGTATAAGATTATATATTACACTTTGTATTATTATTTAGTTAAGTAATTAATAATAATGCAATAATTTTTATTTAATTATATCGCAATATTCTAGCACATTCCGTGGAGATTGAAATTAAGAAAGTAACAAAGCATCATTAACTATTCATTTAATTATTATTTATATCTATATACTTAATATTAAACTTGTATTCGATATACCTATACAAAAGACAGTCATAGCCCATAGGCTTTTATTTTATGAAAAAAAGTTTTGTTTTTTAGGATGAAAACTATATAGAACGTTCTACACACTACATAAACGTACCTACAGTACTTACAGCAATTATGAAATTAAATATATCGCTGACTGTGTTTGGATAGTTAACAGTATTTTGTGCAAGTGGGCGGATACTAAGCAGAATCAATCGCAAAAATGTAGCGGCATCTACCCACCAGCATTCAAACGGATATAATATGAGTCAGACAACAGATATCAGGCGAATAGTATTAAAAAAAAAACTACTTATTTCAAAGTCCTTCTGCGACCATAAATAGGCAAATACTATAAGTTTAAATTAATTTTTATAATCCGTTATATGAAATAGATAGTTTATTGCAACAAACAAACATTTCCCACTGATAAAGTCAAATTTTATATAAACTAGAGAAAAATTGAATGCTGTGGTGAAAGGTATTATAGGTAAGGCCGCAAGCATAGGACCGAATAAACAGGTTGTGTGTGGTCGTAGGAAATGGAGACCAAGTGAAACAGAAAATGTACCAGCAAATGAAAAAAGAATATTTATTATAACACAGGACAAGACTGCACAGTTATAATTTGTATATTGAAGAAGGTGTACACTGTGTAATAATGATAAGGAAGAGAAATAATGTTCAGATTCTGGTGGTTTCCAGCAATATTTCTAATTTACGTTTATTATCACAATTCTAATTCGAAATTAATTATAACCCAGAATGACGTTAAATGACACATAAGTTGATATCATCAGAATATACAATAATAAGAATATGATACTCAAACATTTTTTTTATATTTTTGTGAGTGATATATATATTTTAAAGGTGAAAGCACAGATTTATAAATACATAGGTGAAAGTTTTTAAGTCCGTATGTTTGTTACTCTTTCACGTAAAAACTACTGAATGGATTTTAATGAAACTTTACAATAATATAGCTTATATATCAGAATAACACAAAGGCAATAATTTATCCCTGTAATTCCACGGGAAAGGGCAGTACGCGGGTGAAATCGCGGGGTGCTGCTAGTCAACCAGAATATCCTAATGTTTTTTTTTTATGTCAAGGAGGCAAACGAGCTATTGGTGTCTTGTGGTAATTAACGTTACCCATTGACATCCGCACAAACGGAGGTTACGTAGATGTAATGCCCTCCTTCCCTATCCTGCCCATTGAGCAATCGGAAACTCACAAACCACACGAAATGAGATAGCGCAGCTGTCTTTTTACACCGGTATTATATGAGCGAGAAATACCACCATCGTACCGGCTTAATTCCGCTGCAATGGCACTATACCTCTTATTATTATAAAAAGTGTGATATTACAAACGAAATATATTATTTTCTTCGATGTGTAACTTCTATATTGCAATGCGTCAAGCAATTAAATAACGATTTATCAAAAAAACAAATGAGCATAAACGATTATTTTTTACGTGTTATTATTTGACGTAGGTCGTAAAGTAAGCACAAAAAATTAAATTCAGTTCTAAAAATAAAACCTCTGAGACTTTTTTTGTGATTATTGTCATTATTTATGATTATTGTCATTAACAAATGCAGTGTGGCAATATAGAGATGGGGTTAGATAAAAAAAAGCACACTGCAAGATTAGTACGACTTTACCTCTATATGTGTAACTAGCTGTTGTCCGCAGCTTCGACTGCGTTAACTAAGATTTACAACGGCATCTTAGTACACCTTGTGTCCGAAAAACCCAAATATCTTACGGAACCCTATTTTTTGTTTTCAGAATAAAATTTAGCCTATGTTACTCGTGGATAATGTAGCTTTCGAATGGTGAAAGAATTTTCGAAATTGGTCCAGTACTTTTTGAGCCTATTCATTACAACCAAACAAACAAACAAAGTTTTCCTCTGTATAATATTAGTGTAGAAGTGTAGATAATATACCTCATACAATATTATATGGTACGTAGTAACTAGTAGGCACAACAAATATTTGTTTTAATTGAGGCGCCATAGAGGTTAGGTAAGTAGGTCAATAAAAAACGTCACCATTGTCAATGGCGTCCGTGATAGAATTACAGATGATGTGGCATTACGCGATCACAAGCACCAGCGATGACTCATCATTTTAGTAATCTAAGCTCCCAAAATATTTACATTACGAATACCATGACGAATCTATGATCTGATGTTTTTATGAGAAATGTTCTTTTTTTTATGAATTCAAGGGGCGTTTACTACTACTGCTATAATCACCTATTTCAAGCATTTTTTTCTCATTGTAATAAAACTGCTAGTTCAAATTGTTTATGCATTGCAACCGTGGTCACAGGACAAAAATGGATTCCAGAACATTCGAAGAACGAGTACCGCAATACTCCTGACCACATAACATACATTATTACTATGACCATCGTTCAACATTGGATACGGTTTGCCCTTTACAGTCTATGAAGTTATTACATACGTAAATAATAATAATAATTTATTTCATCCAACATAAATAAAGTCTATTACTTTCATATTTACACCACGTGTACGTCATAATGATGGTACTCCGTACTGACTACTTGTACGTCTGTATTCTTTGGTATCATAAGTCCTGATTTCATCAAGGATAAAGATGAGGCATAGAGATGATTAATAGTGCCTGTACATAGATCTGAGATCATTGGTGTGTTGTGTACAATACTAAATATCCGGTATTTAAATTGTACAGCATAATAACTGTTACCGGACTAAAGGGGCCATCAATAAATTATACATACGTTATGGAAGAGGGAGGTGTGAGATTTGACGAAAAATGACAAGATGGAGTCTCTGATTTTTAATCAATACGTTAAAATCGAGAAACTTGTGTGACGTTTTTATGTTAGTCCGGATTTAACGACATTACCGTGATTTTAATGTGTTTTAAATGAATATAATACATATTTGGAAAGTAATATATAAATATTATTGATTACACACATACACACACGATAATGAATATTTTATTTATTCATGTAACAAATAGCCATATCCACTGAGGACTTAAAGCTTAAATCAGCTGTGACTATGCAAAATGACAATAAACACTAGCTGTAGGGCTATTCTGTAAGGTCGTTTTCGAATCTCGAAAGCAGAACCGGCAGTGATATAACGAATTTGTATTATTTAAAACTCAAATCTATCTATATCAGTAAAGTTCGCTTTCGAAGTGAGCGTAAAGTGAGCTCTATCACTCAGGTGAAGCTCGATATCGAAATGGATTTTACAGAATAGCACTACTGGAGTCATAGATGTAAATGTTCATAAGCTTGCATAATGCCCATAATATTATCTTAGCTGTCAATATGTTTTACAGGGTAATAAGTTTTCAGTAATAAGTTCAAAACGCGCAACGTACAACTAAGCTTGGCGGATATGAAGTTAGCTCGTTGAGATCGCAGAGTTTGTAGTTTGTACACACAAAATGGCCGACGCATAGGTTCAAAGTGTAAATTTAAATTCTATATAATATTATTTTGTTGTCATAATATTATATTTGTATTATATAGTGTGGTTCCCCACCGTTTCATCCGCATCCTCACATCCCTATGGGGATAAATTATTATAGCCTACGTCACTTACAAATAATAAATAGCCTTCTATAAGTAATAGAATTTTCAAAAAGTTCAGTAAATCCAGGGATTATCCCCTTGAACTTGGCAAACTTTACCTCATTATAGTATCAGTATAGATAAATTGAGTTTTTACTAAGTGTATTGAAAATACTGTGTAACTAGCTAGTGTATAGCCGATTGTTATTTTATATTGTAAGTTACATCATCTATTTTAAGTACATTCAAAAGAACGTATTTATTATACTATATAAAGTTGCGATACAAACAAAATTGTTAAAACTATTATTGATAAGATAAGAATATTCTAGAATTTTATCAACGACTAATATTTATGTTCTTGTTGTACCACCGTTAGGAAACAGGCGAGGGCGTTGGGCCTGTCACTATGCTGTTGTTGTCACTGTCATGTCATCTATGCGTAGGTCAATGCGGGGTGGTGAACTTCACACCTTCAATTACTTATAAGGCATGCTGGTTTACTCGCGGTGTTTCCCTTCACCAGCAAAATAAAAATGCATAAAAGATTAATATGCCAGCCAATTTAAAGAGGTCCTATAAGATTTAGAACTTTTCCGTCGACATTGAATTGTTCTTATCTAATCTATGCATGCATTTTTCATCCCCGACAGAACGAAACGGAATTTTATGAGTTTATTGTTCCACCTTGTAATTCGGAAAATGTATTGCAAAATTTATAATATGTATATTATACACGTTTGAAATTAGCATAGTATAAAGTACAATTTGAAAAAAAAAAGTAATTGGACACGACAGGGGTAACCAAATATACAGAACCAAAATATTGGATATGTGAGTTGGAGTCAATATTCTCGATTTGAACTAATAAATATATTCATCATGATCATCATATGTGGGTTCATCCCAACGTACAAGGAGAACCTTCTTTCTGCGAGAATCAGCCCAAATGTCAAATTGCTGACCTTTGTTGCCAAATTTTCCAAGTGGTTTCTATCATGATTCAATAACTCTCATTCTCTAGAATCTAGAATGCATCCTCAGAAAAATCTAGTTGTTGTTCATAAGAATAGTATGACATAATCGCAGATATGATTAAAGGAAAAAATCTAGTTGTTGTTCATAAGAATAGTATGACATAATCGCAGATATGATTAAAGGAAAAAAATCTTTTGCGACGCCTACATGTACATTAGATAAGGCCAATTAAATATCTCATGATATCCGATTATCTGATAAATATGATCCATTAATCCATATCAAATATATTTGATGCTGATAAATTATAATCAATCATGTGTACCAAATATTTGATGTGGGGTATAGTTTTTTTTATGGAAATTCCCTTGTTAAACGTATTTTTTATATAATAAACACATAGACGCAATTTACGTATGATAAGAAATAAGAATAAAAACTATCACTCAGAGTAGGATAATTAGTAGTAAGGGATTATATGATTTTCATGAGTCTATAATTTTTTTATTCAGTTACGGCGGTTTTCAATATCCTATCTATCTTAAAATTTTCTTATCGATGTTAATATTTTGACAGAGTTTGTAAGAAAATGTGTCAAAATTTCAAGACATAAGAAAATTTTAAGATAGATAGGATATCGAAAGCCGCCGATAGTAGTCGGTTTGCAATAATGTACTTAAAGAGCATTTTTCATAATTTTATAATGGAATTCTTTTGGTTACCAACCAAAAGAATTCCATTATAAAGTATTAGATTTACTTATGAATTGTTTTTTTTTGTTTTTAATTTGTTTTTTTTTAATATCATAAATCGTATACTTTTAAAAGAACAGTTCTTGTATTATATTATATAATATACAATTTAGATATAATCTGAATCTCGGAAACGGCTCCGACTATTTTCATTAAAATTTAATAAGCAAGGAGTTTCGGGGGCGATAAATCGATCTAGCTAGGAGTCATTTTTAGAAAATATGTATGTTTCTAAAAATCAACTTTACCGAGCCAAGCTGGTTCATCCGGGTACTATTGTAGTAATAGGCATAATTATTGCAAAAGTTTTGATAAAAAAATCTTCATAAGTAATAAAGATAATACTTACACCTATAAAGTTCATTATAATATGTTTGTTTTATAATACTTATTACATTACTGGTTGCCTGAAAGAAATCGCTCTAAAGCGATAAGGCCGTCAATTGTACTTATTTACTTTATATTATCTTACTCGACAGACTTCGTTCTGTCAAAACAATTAATTTGCAATAAATAAAATTGCAATCTCAAATTTGAGAAATAAACTTTCCTATCTTTTAAGTTGGAGAGAAGCACAACATTTTAAAAGAAAAAACATTAAAATCGGTTAAGTGGTTTAGGAGTCCATTGAGGACAAACATTGTGACACGAGATTTATATATATTAAGATTTGGTGTATTAATTATGTAGGTATGATTGTGTGCAATAAAGTTTATTATTATTATTACATTTTTCATTTATTACACGATATATTTTATAATCTGGATAGCTTTTATCAGTGGGTGTGTTATTAACATAATCTCACTTTTTGCGTTTAAAAGTAAAAATAGCTTTTCATTAATACCCATTATAAAAATATTATTCATCGCGTATTGCGTTTCATTTTAAGTGCATTCAAGCCACCTCACAAAAAATAAAACGCATTTTTAGTCCCTCTAATAAAAATAATACCATATGATACAAATTATATTTTAATGTAAAAAATAAGTACGATTTTGAATAAACTTTTACTACTGAAATTTTCCTATACCCTCAACATATTATAACTTCAATCAAAATCATTTTTGGTTCAACCAAAGGAAACAAAATGTATGGATAAACTCTGAAATCACTCAATTGTTTTTCACCATTAAATGGTCAAATTGTTCGGATATAACCAACTGTGTGCTTTAATGATCCGAATATCTACTAGCGATTAGCAAAGTCATCAGAAACAGCTAATTACTTAATTAATTAGGTAAATATTTCCAAATATATGGTAATATATCGTTTAAAGTTTTATATTAATTATTATTTATAACAATAATAATATGAAAATTATTATATTTATTCATGTGACGTCATCATGAATGCGGTTATTACTGCTAATCATGATCCATTGCGATTATTAGATATTATATTATTTACTTAATTAAAACCTCATAACGAGGTCGTCTTCTAGACAGATATAGTCATTATTTTATTGTTAATGCCTAGCAGATCCAGTCACAAAATATTTTTGAGCGCTTCGATTTTTTTTTGAATCCACAAGAGTTTCCACTCTTAAAAATCTATATTCATAGGTCGTACGGTCATAAAATACTATTCTATATGTCTATAGTCATGTAAGGCGAGCTTTCGTTTATCAGAACATTTCAGTCGCGGCTTCTGGCTGGCTGATTTACATAAAGTTGGATTTACAAAAAAGATTGGCATAAAAACACATTTCATTTTTTTTTAATTAACAATACTGCAGCTGATTTATGTGGTCTATGAAATTCAATCCACATAACATGATTTTTAATCTTTTGCGACCAAAGGAGACGGTCCATTTCTGGTCTAGTCTTGTACAGTATACTATAAATAAATAAAAATACATAGATTTCATTAAAAATAAAATTAATTATTTTATCGTAATAAATTACGTGCAAAAAATTAAACAAATTATCAAGTTTTTCAAATATTAGCTATTCCACACAAAGATGGCGGCTATTACTGAAACGTCATTATTGAAAAAGGGCGTTACTCGTGCTACTTTTGTATCTATTTCAAGCTTTGTTATAGAGTTGTTAACTCGTGAATGTGTTTTTTGCATTTTTGTGGATATTTGGACGACTTGAACTTTTTATTTGGACATAGATTTATAGCCATAAACGCCAAAGAAAATATTCATACGCCATTGTTATATCATGTCGTGTTGCATATCTTGGAAATATTAAATTATGCTAACGCTGAAATTGAAAAGAATTTATGGATTCATATGAACAAATTAAAACTGTTTGAATATTTATTTTGCTTCATATCATTATATTGTATACAAAAGTATACCAAGGTCCCATACAATTTTGGACCGTCTCCTTTGCATAGAGCAAGTTAAAACGAATCATAGCATTCCTATTTTTTTGTTATGATTTCTAATACATAGTTATGTGCATTGTATTACAATACAGTTTTTTAGCTAGTTTTGAATTGAATTGTACATATTATGCTACGAATAATTTTTCAGATACAATCAGCAGTCAATAAAATTTTAAAAATAAAAAAGGTGTACTTACTGTCCTCCGCGCACATCTGGTTGTCTGGCAGGAGTCTTAGTCCATTGGGGCAGGCGCACGAGACTTTGGGCGAGTGGGGGCCTATCCTGGGCGCGGGCAGGCAGAGGTGAGAGCAGTGGCCGTTGACAGCAGCGCAGTGGTTGACACCGTCCGGCTGGCGGTACGGGTGGTACACGTGGATCACCATCGGGTTTTGCAGCTGTTAAAAAAATAAAAATATTAAGGACTATAAGTAGGTTGCTGTAAACTACCCGTAATGTAGGTTTTTTAAAATATATTCGTTAAAATGTTTCATTTTAAATATAAAAACTCCTTCACAAAGCATGATGCTATGCTATCGCAGATTGGTTTTTAATATAAACGAAATTCTTTTCGAGATAATTAAAACATAACTTTAAGGGGTCTCAAAAGAAATACTTTTCTCCCATTTCGCCACACTTTTTATTGATTCTGCAGGCTATAACTCCATATTTAAAACAAAATATTTTTTTAATTCCAACCAGTAGTTTGTAAGATATGCGCGTTAAACCAAACAAACTATTTAGATTTATAATAATAAAATAGACAATAAAAAAAAAATAACGAACTTTGATCTGATTCCTATAATTAATAAATATAATACCATTATTACTATGTATACAACTTTTTATAATACTGCATTAACCTATTTAATTCTAGATTCGTCTTTGTTCATTGTTAGACTATGACGTAAATCGCTCTAAAAAGAATCTGATTATCTGCATGCAGTAATTATTTTCTAAAAGTTAAAAATATCTAAAAACGTATAATTTAAGTCTCGTAAGTTGGAAAGGTTTTGGCGTGGTCAGTTCGCGATCCGTTGAAACAAATCTTTTCGCAAATATTTTTTTTATACCATAGGAGTACAAACGAACAGACGAAGCCTTTTGGCGACTATCGACGCTCATAAACATCCACACAGCCAAAAATTTTGCATTGCATTAAAATATTATGAAGATATCAACATGCTAGCCAAAATCGAGACGCGAACATGACAAGAATATTTCTTTATGATTCGGTGCACAGCTTTATATTTTACAATTAAATACAATACGTTTCCAAACTTCTTTTCCATAGACCTTCTTCAAAAACTTTCTGATGTCAGTGCAGCTACATACCATATTGAAAAAACTCAATAGCTAAAACGTGAATGTTAGATTTTTCTAGATTAAAAAGAAAGTGAGGATTAATTGGATAATATTTTACTCATTAGTTATGCTATGAGTGCGAATGATATATTTTTTAGCCCAATTTTTTGCCACGAGTCTTCCGTGGACCCCTAGAGGTCGTCCACTCGTACCATTTTGGAAATCAATGATTTACACCATTTATACTTACACCCGTATTCACAAACAATACTTTGATGTGTCACAGTACCTACTCCCGAACGCATAGAGTCATTCAAACCAATTCCTAGACAATACTTACGTCTGTCAAACCCATATCAAACCCGACTATTGATACCAGGAGCGCATAGATATCTTTGCAAAATATCAAAATTATTGACGCTATACCTACGAGGAAACTGGTCACTTTTACGTTTATAGTACTAGGGGTACATAACTTACGGAGTGAGTAGACGTAATGGCGACGACATCTTTCCCGTTGAACTTGTTGGCGCGGTACACTGCGGTTTTGTCCCAGTCCGTCCAGTACACCCAGTCTTCAAAGGTGGTGATGGAGAAGGGATGGCGCAGCACGTCCGTGGAGTAGAGGATCACGCGGCGAGCGCTGCCGTCGTAATTGCACGATGATATCGTGTTCAGTTTTGCATCCACCTTGTAAAATATGGGATTATTTGAATGTAGAATTGAGATTCAAAGAAGAATTTCTTACTGCAAATATAATATAACGTATCAATAGGCACTGCAGAAGTTAGGATCGATCTCGGACCCTTTTTTCACTCAGTGGCTAATATCCTCTAAAGCATCGTAGCTCAATAAAAAATATTATATAATTTTTGTCTGTTATATTTTTTTTTATTAAAAATATTTAATAAGTTCTTATTATCTTTTATCGACGCTCGTAAGCTTAATTGCTAGAATCGAAAATGGAAAAAATAAAAAGTTTTTATATATAATAGCGAGCGACGGTGGTCCAGCGGTGGACGGACTCGGCCTCTTACGCGAGGGGTTCCGGGTTCGATCCTGACCCGTCCGTGTGTGCCTTGAAATGAGTTTTTCTAAATTTCTAAGTGCACACGAGACCATCGTTCGCTCACCGGTGAAGGAAAACATCGTGAGGAAACCTGCATGCCTGATGAGATTGAAAGTCTTTGAAGGTATGTGAAGTTCACCAACCCGCACTGGGCCAGCGCGGTGGACTATTGGCCCATTACCCTCCTCGCCTGATTTCGAGGAAGGAGACCCAGGCCCAGCAGTGGGACATACTCGTATAAGGGTTGATACTTTACTTTTTTACTTATATAATAGTACTCAACACTGCTATCAATGACTCGACCTTTATTTATTACAGCGATATTTTAACCCTCAACTACCAAATACAGAATACATCTGACATTCATTGAAAGAGCCATCCACACTAATGCATATGCATATATTCTCTATTCTAATTATTATTCTTACCCAGTACACTCGTTTCCTGACAAGGTCCAGCGTAAGGCCGTTGGGCCACTTGACGTCGAAGGCGACTATGGTTTGTCTGTGGGAGCCGTCCATACCTGCGCGCTCGATCTTGGGCACCTGGCCCCAATCAGTCCAGTACATCCAGCTGTTGATTTAAAATCAAATATTATTTGGATTGGTAGTTGGCAGGCGTGTCATTGATTGTTGAACCCACCCGTTATAATTATAAACATATACACGTTAATGAAGGGATCAGACCAGTTTTTGGGTTGTCTATCTTAATTCCTAAGACGTAAACGAGGGCTAGACGGAAAAAATTCCTTACGAAAAATTGTCACGACACTTTTTACTATAGTAAGCTATTGTAATTTGTAAGCTGTGCGGCGTGAGCATGTTTCTCTGTCTGTCTCTTTTTCTCTCTCTCTCTCTTTATAATTCTTCTTATAGAAAGCAAGCCAGATATTTTCATTTCTATTTCGCATTGAACAGTGTGGTATCGCGACGATTATTTTTGTTGAGTGTATACAGTTTTTTTGTAAATAATAATTAACATTGGAACGAAGTTCCTTATTTATAATTAAAAAAAAACCTGTATGCACTTGGATGTCCCTTGACACCTCTCAAGTTTTTTTATCACTTTCTCGGCGGTACCCTAACACGTACAATCAAAGTATTATAAATATAATTAGCTAATTAGATAAGTTTCTGTATACACGTTTATCTTAATACATTTTTAATTATGTAAATATTTATACAATTAATCATAGCACGGATAAGAATAATCTTATAGAATATTATCGTTACAAGTAGGGAAAATTTATGAATGACATATTTTTTATCATAATTAATTATTATACTTTTTTTTGTTGATTGATAAAGATGCCAATTTTAACAAAAAATTAAATAAAGAAAAATAGTTTTTAAAATTGCCGTTAAAACGCTCCAAGCGTCATTACGTCACACACCGCATACGGAGCTCGCGCTATGTTAGGTGAGTTATGACAGTTTGTACTTAACTCAATGTTCAGTGACGTCATCGCCTTATATTGGCGTTTACAGTCACGTGATAATGCATGATAAATAACGCATTTTAAATTAATTTTCTAAATTTTAAGACAAATAAGTAGACTTTTAAAATGTTATTTAAGATTTTCAATTAATACTGTATTTAATATGTAAAACATAACTTTACATGAATTTGTAACATGTGTCAACATCCCTGTTGCAACTGTCAAAAAGGATATGAGTATTCTACAATAAGTGCATGTATGTCATGTGTTCTCTTAGTCAAATTGTAGAAGCAATTGTTGGTAGTACCCACCGTCCAAATACAACGTTAATAATTATGACTGGCAGAAGGGGAAATGTGAACCAAAAAAAAATAGTAAAATTTATAGATTCATTAAATAGTTTACATAATATTAAAAGGGTAATTTTGTTCACATTTCCCTATATAAAAGCTTTGCCACAGGAAAACAAAATAAGACATAAATTAAATGTATTATTATATACTTTATCATGTAATAATAATTCTGTAGTTATAAATTCAAATAATAATTATACTAATAAGTTAGAAATAATTGACATTAATAACATAATTAATAGTAAATTTATTTTTAAGACTAACGATAAGTTTGACTTATCATATTATTTTAAACGACAAATAGCACTTTCGCTATCCACTTTTTTGTATATAGATCCAGCCAAGGATTTGGCTAAACAGACCACTGCTCCTATTGAGCAGTGTCACTTATTGACACAACAAAGCTTGGAATTCGTTCCAAATAATTTAAACTAGGTAATAAGACAAAAGAAATTATATCTTGCAATAAAATTAATAAATGTAATAAAATCATAACCACAGAGGTTACAGAAACAAATAGAAATAATTATTGTAATACTAACCTGGTGCATCAAAACATGCAAGGTATAGTCGGTAAAGAATTAGAAATAGAATTATTTACTAAATGTTATAGTATTGACATACTTTGTGTTACCGAACATTGGTTAAATAAAAATGAAGTTATCAATCTCAGTGATCACCAGGTGGCAAGCTCATTTAACAGAGAACATGCAATACGAGGTGGCTCCCTAATACTAACCAAAACAAATTTAAAAGCTAAAGAAAGAAAAGATATTGTGAGCCTGTCTGTTGAACGCACTATTGAAATAGCTTGTGTAGAGCTTGAGTGTCTTATTATTGTAAGCGTATACAGACCTCCTAGTGGGTTATATGATACATTTGAACAAATTATGGAAGAAGTTCTTGTCAAGTTATGTGTATCAAAGAAATATTTAATTATATGTGGTGATTTCAACATTAATTTATTAGAAAAAAATCCTACCACTATCAGATTCATATCATTATTTAAATCATACAACCTTAGTAACTTATTCTTAGAACCCACTAGAATAACTTGCACCACAGCTACTTGTATAGATAATATATTTAGTAATGTAAAACCATACAGTCAATCTGTTATTAATAAACTTACTTCAGATCATTGTGGCTTGCAAGCTTCATTTAAAAACATATCTAAGGAAAATAATAACAAAAAGAAAGTAACGTTTGTCCCTGTAAACGAAAATCGTATTGAGAAGCTTAGGTGCAATATAACTGCTAAACTCTCGTATTTTGATTGCAACAAAAAAGACCCAAATATTCTGTATGGTAAATTATTTTATTTAATAAAAAATGAGTTTGACGTTATATTTGCACCTAAAATAAAAACAGTCAATGCAAAAAATCTTAAACCTTTTAATGAATGGGCGACTTTAGGAATTCATAGAAGTAGGCAGAGATTGTATGAACTTTATGATGAGAGGTCGTACAACACTAGTGAAGCGTTTAAGAAATATGTAAAAACATATTCTAAAATATTTAAAAAGGTATGTCTTAAAGCTAAATCTTTACATATTAAAAACATTATTTCGAAATCGGATTGTAAAATTAAAACAACGTGGAGCATAATTAATAGAGAAACTGGGAAAAATAAATACAAAAATACTGAATATTCCTTATATATTGATAATAAGCGAATAGATACTGATAAAGAGGTAGCAACTATTTTTAACGATTTTTTTGCTAATGTTCCACTGACAACAACTAAAAATCTTATATCTTCTCCTACCGTCGCCGAGACATTACTGAAAAAATGTGTCAAAGAAAATAAACATGTATTTAAATTTCAATATATTTGCCCAAAAGATGTTATCCGTGCTTTTAAACTAATTAATGTTAAGAATACTACAGATTTGTGGGGCATGTCTGTAAAAATTATAAGACACATTGTGCATATCATTGCACCGACTTTAGCTATCATATTTAATGAGTGTATTGATTGTGGTGAATTTCCTGACTTAATGAAACACAGTAAAGTATTACCTCTTTTTAAATCGGGTAGCAGTACAGACCCTTCGAATTTCAGACCAATTTCCATTCTTCCAACTCTCAGTAAAATATTCGAAAAAATTATTTTAAATCAACTTTTACTGTTCTTTAATAAGCATGAGTTACTACATAAACAGCAATTCGGATTTACTAAAGGTAGATCTACAACAGATGCGGGAGTTGATCTTCTAAAATATATATTTACAGCTTGGGAGGAGTCCCAGGATGCTCTAGGTGTATTCTGTGATTTGTCCAAAGCTTTCGACTGTGTTGAACATGCGACGTTGATCAGGAAATTGCACCACTATGGTATCAGGGGTGCTGAACTTAAACTATTGACATCTTATTTAAATAATAGAACTCAAAAAGTAATTATAAATGGTAAAAGTTCCTCTGGTACCAAAATAAAAATGGGGGTGCCTCAAGGATCCATTCTTGGTCCATTTCTCTTCCTTGTTTATATAAATGACTTGGCTTCACTCATGAAGGATAAACATGAAATTGTATTGTTTGCTGATGATACATCTGTAATTTTTAAAATTAAACGACAGCAAATGCTCTTTGACGAGGTAAACAATGCTCTTTCGAACATGGTGCATTGGTTTAGCGCCAATAACTTATTGCTTAACTCAAATAAAACAAAACTGATAAAATTTACGCTCCCTAATGTTAAGCAGGTGCAAACTAGTGTATCACTTAACGGAGAGGTGATGGACTTTGTGGATTCAACCAAATTTCTCGGAATTACCATAGATACTAAGCTACAGTGGGCGCCACATATAGCCACGTTGGCAAGTAGGCTCGGTACTGCAGCTTTTGCAGTTAAGAAAATAAGAATCATAACGGATGAAAATACGGCGCGATTAGTATATCATGCATATTTCCACAGTATTATGTCTTACGGCATTCTACTGTGGGGGAATGCCGCGGATATTAATACGATCTTCTTGTTGCAGAAGCGAGCTATTCGAGCCATATATTGTTTAGGCCCCCGTGTATCATTGAGAGATAAATTTAAAGAAATTGCCATCTTGACTGTCGCTTCTCAATACATATTTGCTAATGTGATGTATGTCCGTAAAAATATTAATGAATTTGTAAAAAAATGCGATAACCACAATATAAATACTAGAAACAAAAATAAATTAAATGTTCCATTCTTTAGACTGAATAAAGTTAGTACTTCGTTTATGGGACAATGTATACGTTTTTACAATAGGATCCCAGAAAACGTTCAAAATCTTTCCATTAATAAATTTAAGAAAATTGTTAAGGAACGTTTGTGTGGTAAAGCCTATTACGAAATAAAAGATTTTATTGAAGATACCACACCTTGGGAATAAGACACTCACTCTTAAGATATGATGTTACATGTTGTATTTATAAAATATTATGTACTCATTTTATTGACAAAAGAGCAACCCCTAAGTTTTTTTCTCGTTTTTCTTAGGGGATCCTGCATCTCAAACGAGTTTTTTTTTTTTTTTTTTTTTTTTTTTTATATACTATTACTACTTATTGACTACTTATGTTTTGACTTATTTCAAGTGTACAAGTTGTACCTACGTAATAAAGATATTTTTGATTTGATTTGATTTTTGATATGTTTTGAGTTATTTCCAATTGTGAAATTGTCCATGGTACTTCCACAGATTTATAAATAAAGACAGATGGAGCATGCCGAACTTGCGAGTGATGCCACCAAAGCGAATACAAATTCAAAAGCGAACACAATCTGAAGAGGTTTAGAGTACGGCACTATGTCAAGTAATTGAGAGCTCTTTTGAATTTGTATTCGCTTTGAAGCGTCCCTCGGTTGTTCGGCATGCACCATCTGTCTTTATTTATAAATCTGTGGGTATATCCTTGTAATTGAAATTTGACATCAAATCTTACCCGTCTAAAGGATTGAGCGCGATCGCCCTAGGTTCTTCGAGCTTGTCTCTGATGAGCACTTTCCTCATGTTGCCCTGCAGGTCTGACAGCTCGATGTGGTTCTTTCCTGTATCGGTCCAGTACAGGTGGTTGTAGATCCAGTCTACCGCCAGACCATCTGACGTTATGAGCTGGTCTCCGATCACCACCGTGCGTTGACTACCTTCATCGATCGGAGCCCTGAAATTATAAAAATGTGATTTTTATTAAAATTGCCTCAAATCTGCCGGCTGCTCGAGTTACTGGACACTAGATCCAGTAGTAGCAGTAGACAAGTGCAATTAATTTGTATGATGAATAATGATTATACATGTCTGCACTGGGTTATGAAAGAGTAGGTAGATTACTTATAATGTGTGATACAGGGTGATTTTTTGAAGAACGGACATAATCAGGGACGTGATAGAACATGGTTTCACCAATTTATCAACCAAGAAAATTATATTCACCAAAAAAAAACACATATTAGGACATCCATTTAGTCAAAATAAAAAATAAAATATTCAAAATACATAGTACTATCAAAGTATCTTTTTGAACATTGATTGAGTCTACTACCGGTTCCAAAGCAAGTCCACTGAGAAGAACCGGCGAAACAAACTCAGTGGAACTAGTCTTTTCAATTATTTTACAAAAAAAAAATTAAATACAATCAATACATACTACTATTATAGTAGTAGTAGTAGTATAGTATATGAAGAATTCAATTTTTGTTACCAATTCATTAATTATTGTTACCAACTTTTGACATTATAATAATAATATGATTTCAACGGAATTGTCTTTTAACAAGAATTAATAGCCGAGATTAGACATATAATAATTTTTAATAATAATTTGTGACAAATGTGTAATTTCAAATACCTTATCGTTAAATTAATAAAAAAATAGCGTAAGTTAATTTCGAACTTACTTGTATATCTTCTCATCTGTAACATCACTCCAAAATATCATTCCTGTTCTGAATACGTAGTCCAAGGCTGTGGCAGACTTGGTTTCGTTCACGATTGCCACCATCTCATGATGGTCAAGACTTATCTTCCTGATGTCGAACCTCCTGGCGAACAGCAATGAAGGATGACCTTCGGTGGCCTTGCATCGAGTTCTGTCCCGCGGATCCCTTGCATAGCCCTCGTGACACTCGCATTTGAAGGTACCCTTCTCATTGATACATATCTGTGAACACGCTCCAGGGTCCATGCACTCGTCGATGTCTGAAATATTTTGTAATCGATCATAAGTAAGCAGTTTATTAAAGTTTGTTATGAAGGTACCATGTTTTAATAACAGACCATAGAGTATTTTTTTAAGTCCACCGACACGCGTCACGTACACGCGTCACCGACCTGCTAATGTGACATTATGATGTCATTACGAAATTTAAAATTAATAGTACTAAAAGTTTTTTTTTTTTTATTTTCATGCATAGTCATCTACCCGTTTCTGAGCTCTCGTAAAAATTTCAAGTCGATTTAAATCGCAATAAATCATTTGAAATCGATACTGTAATTTCGAGCTACATACACAAAAAAAAATCCGTTGGTCGTGAACATAATATACTGGAGCGTGGACGCTTCTTGACTTATACACGAAACAGTGGCAAAGATCATAATAAAATAGGATTATTTAATAAATAAACGTGTCGATGTATATTTTACAAAGACACAAATGATGCCATCGACACAAAGCCAATTCGTTGGAGTGGCCAGTTGAGTAATCTATTATGATAATCAAGCGATGCTGCTCGCACTAAGTCATCCCTTTATCTCCGCTGCCAACTGTATTAGGTGACGTTTATGCTAAGCACTCGCCAATCCTCGGATTAACGTTTCGCATTGAATCATGCTAATTTCTCTCAGAGCCTACCGAACTGTATAATGCGTCCCGATGTCTGTCCAAGCTCTTCAAGTATTTCGATAAATAATTTACCATTTCTAATGAGCGCATTTAGAAAGTTAGCTGTTTTAGCATTCATTAAAGAAAATTCGCGATGAATTAATGTTATTTTGTTAAACTTGAAAGTATGGAAATTAGGTTGTTACAAAAATAATTTATAATAGTAAGAAAATGGTTCACTTCCAGAGAAATGTAATTATAATGAGATAGAAAATTATCATAAAAGGTTTTCTGTGGAAAAACGAATATTTAAGACTTAAATAATAATTGTTACATGCTCCCAGAGTAATAAGTATGGTAAGTTTTTTGATCAAAAATTTATCATTTTTGTACACAATAAAAATGGTTCAGATTTATTAAGCAATGCAATACCTAAGAGGGTTTTAGGTTAGGGTTGGACTAACAACGAATAAGCGTACGTGACATACAGTGTTTGCAAGAGCGTTGTCATTCTGTTGGTTCTTTGGGCTTAACGTAGTCTTCACACATTTTACATTAAAGGCTAGATTCGGGTGGGCTTCAACAATTAATGTTCCCATTTCGCTTATAATTTTACTTGGAAAGGCGAACGAGCAGATAAGCTACCAGATGATAAGTGGATACTGGTCAGAGTCGCCCAGTAATTGTACTACATCTCCCTGTCTTTTCTATTCGAAATACATATATTTGAGAGGAGAAAACCAGGACGGTGGAACCCTTGCACACGGAAAGGAAGCACAGCATATTCCTCCCTCCTTTAAGACGATCAATATCCTTACCTTCGCATGTAGTGTTGTCCACAAGCTTGTACCCTTTTTCGCATTCGCAGTAGTATCCGACGGGAGTGTCGACGCAGCGTTGAGAGCAGCCGCCATTGTTCTTCGCGCACTCGTCCTCTCCACACCGGCTGGTTGGTTCGTCTTCGAAGTTGGGGCAGTCTGTGTGCTTGTCGCAAACTTTGGAGAGCGGTATACACATGCCACCACCACAGTCGAACTCTGTCTTCTTGTCACATGGCGGTTTTGATTTGGCTTAAAGTAAAGAAAAAAATATATGATTTTTTCCATTTTCAAACATACGTTGTAGAAATGAACTATTCAGGTCGCTACGTCTTAGGCTAGTCCTTTCTGAAACTCATATTTGGGCAATGTACTACCCAAACTAAAACCAATGCGATCATCTTCAGCCGCTTTTTGAGCATCCCGGATCTGCGGAATACAGGAACGACTCATCGGAATGCTGGCCCCGGCGAAATGTCAGCCTGCTAACCCTCAGGGACTGCTCGGTCACGACTATGCAAGTCTAACTTTGCTTACCTGAACCCGACACGAGCACAGGGGCGTTACTATAGGCGCTTTAAGTAAAGTAGCACCTCCTAAGCACCGCAGAAGGATAAAAGACATAATTTATGGCACAATTTAGAAGAAATGGTAAAAAAACCTACAAAGACGGCTAAAACATCAAATGCCTTGAAAGGTATGTAAAATGAATCGATCCTTGTTGGATCAAAGTATAAATTACAGGCCATTCCATATCCAATTGATACTGAGAGCTACCCAATCTGTGTCGTCAATGGATATCGATTTTTTGCTGTTACTTTCCTTTCGTTTCACTTCAAACGCAATCCGATTTCGAATCGCAAACAATGCAGAAAAAGCTTTTCGAATAGAGGGAGTAAAAAAATCATTTGCACGAGGAAAGACAATACATGCACACATAGCATACAGATAAACAGAATCAAAGATGTACTAATTTTTAGTTCAGACATTAACACTAGATGTATTTCAGGATGAGTTAGACATGGGTAAAACTGCCCGTATCCTGACACCCACACCCAAGTTGAACTGACCACGGAGACCGTCATTACGTCTTCGAGGGCCAACGATTTTATAACACAACTATTATACATCTATTATTAATATGAAGTACTACCGCATAAGGCAGTTCTGCGACAGGCGTAGGCGTGTATTAAACTCTTATTACTGTAAAAACTTTTAGAAGAGGTAGTGATATTGCGGCTTTGCGGCTAAAATTACTAGGAAACTACTACTCACGAGTTTTACAAATTTTATTTCGATCGTTATTAAGCTTTTTACACGCTAGACGTTTTGGATACTTTACAGCAACCATGCTCACGGGAAGACTGATGTGCCGTGATGTGACTTTCTAACGACAAAGTTATTCGTAATTACCTATGCAGAAAGTGATAACTACTTGTATTGCCCTGCATTATGATATAATTATTTTAAAAAGAGGATAAAAATAGTTCAAAGCCTGACGAACCATCCCAGGTTGGAATCAGTGTTTCTTTTCAAGGACTTGTCTTTTATCAAATTAAGATTTGATAAACGCCTTGTTGTTGGTCGTCACGGCGTTAGAGTCGATTTTACTGCTATGGGCTCAAAGCTTTTTTGATTAAAAATTGAGGTAAGGAACTTTAGGAAAGTAGACACGCTACATTAGTTAATTAAATGTAATTGCATTCCTAAGAATTGATTATACCATTACAAAGGCCTCGCTAAAGTTGATATACAACTAGAACCTTCGTGAACTAGATTCTAACTTATAATTGAATAGTATTCGTAGACCTTAATAACCTATTTGAGCTACGCCCTCAGAAAGGTCTTGTGGACCTTTAGCTTTGTAACTTTACCTAAATTCTTGTATAGGAATAATGAAAGAAACTTCACAAATGTACCTGTTATAGTTATGCTTTGTGAGGCCATTGTCTCAGAAATGTCGAGACAGTCTTGAGAGGCTTGGCGAGACGTCAGACGTCCAAAATTAGGAAGGTCTGTGAACCTGTGACTATATTTAGTAATGTAACACAAACCTGTGCTCAACATCATCACCTTTTCTTTTCTTTCTTCTTTTATCAAACCTTTTCCTTTCATTTAGTTCCATCATATGTCCAGCCATAGGTCTCTTTGACGAATGCGAGGTCGAGTGACACTAAATTGCCAATAAACTCTAAATACCAGTCATGAATCTTAAGCAAATCAGGTAATATCATCAGGACAATGTTTATATAGAAAAATATGACGAAGGAGCATGGGTATGAGTAGGACCACGTTTATGGGATTCAGCTTATTTAATAAATAAATAAAATGAACTGCTTAAAAACTCACTGCAGTTAAGCTCATCGCTGCCATCCGGGCAGTCCTTCTGTCCATTACAGTACAGCGCGCCGGGGATACAGCTGTGGTCCTTGCACTGGAACTGGTCAAGCCTGCATGTGACGTTGCCTCGGCAGATCTCGGGCGCTTCGTCCCCACCATCAGGGCAGTCCTTGTCCCCGTCACAGACCCACGCACGGTGCACGCATGTCATGCGGTCCTTGCACTCGAACTCCGTGGCGATACACGGGGATGTTATTTTTGGTGTGGTTGCGCAACCCTGAAAAAAAGGATGTTTGTCGTAAATTGGTATGCACTATTGTTTTCTTATGTTTACGCGAATTTCACTCATTATAATGAAACAACTTTTACGGAATTTTTCGCGGTTTATTTAGTTTTTTACAAGAGAAGGACATCTGACACCTCAGTCCTCCCGTGACCATGGTTGCTGTAAAGTATCCGAAACGTCGGGCTTGGTATGCACTGTATACATAATACATATAATTGCGAAATATGTACGAAATGTGTCCTATGAAACGACAATTAGATGTATTTAGTCTTAAGATATCAGATGAAAATTGTGTACCAAATATATATTTATATACTAAAACGAAAGATCGTTTCTGAAATGTAAGTAAAGTGAAGAACACATGAAATGCTCCAAAAAAATTTTGTAAGGTTTTTCTTCTGCATGGGGAATTGTAAGTTATTCTTGCCTACAGCTAGACACAGACAATCGCACCAAAAGATATAGCACTAATGCCCTAGATTCAAACAAAAAAGGTTAGTAAAATTGAATCATAAATAATAGATATTCCAGAACTTTCTTTGGTGTTCGGCATTCACATCTTAGTAGCACAAAACTTTATGGTTCTATAAAACGTTCTGAATAAAGTCAGAGCTGGCCATCAAAGATTTA
Source organism: Lycaena phlaeas (assembly GCA_905333005.2). NCBI lineage: Eukaryota > Metazoa > Arthropoda > Insecta > Lepidoptera > Lycaenidae > Lycaena > Lycaena phlaeas. Next base: position 6,761,652 of record HG995171.1, read on the forward strand.
TAGCATTCGGAAGCGATGGTTGACAAATAATTGATAATCAATAGGAAGCAAGCGCTTGCGGGGATGTTCATGACAGGCGAGAAACAAAATCACTTAGAATATTCTGGAAACTTCGCAGTTTGTGAAAATATGGACCGTCTTTTGTCGAGTTTTGATGAGAGTTTGAAATATGCGAATCAACTTGCAGATAGTTGGGATACTGTTTGGAATATTAAATTATCAAATAGGCGCTCTTATCGTGATTTCGTTATAAAAGGAAAACGTTGGGATTCACGCTAACATTACAGCGTTTTACAAATGGATAATTATCAGCATTATCCGATTTATCAGCTTTTATTAGTGAACTCTAAGACTGTTACTCTTGCAGAGTATATACCTTTTAACATTGAAGGTCTAGCCTAGTGAGTCTAGTCTAGTCTGGCGAACTCTGGACAAGGTGTTACATAAAATATTTCTTCTATTTTCCCTTACACAACTCCTAGAGCGGCAATTTAAAATAAATTTGAAACGTTGCATACTTAATCGGCAGTCGATTTTCATTCCTCTGTTATTATGCATTTCTGAATTACCAGCACTTTATCAGTGAAATTGGCAATATAGCCGCGTCGTATTTACGTAACTCGTAACAGTTAAAAGCACCTGTATTGCACGCTCCGATCGAGTCGATACCTTTTATATTACCCACTTGATATGGGCTAAACGTTTTTTCAACAGCGATATTAAAAACGATACAGTTTCTCGATTGTTTGAATAGCACTTTAGATGTTGTTGTTTTTTGATTGCTGCTTTTAGGAATAGCGTTTTAGGTGAATAAAATGAGCTTACAGTTTTTTAGTACTAACAATTGTCCAAAGAGTATTTCTTAAATATTATTGTATACCTCATTTGATTAAATACTAATTAGATTCGTTAATTACAATTGTGACCTTCTATTTTTCTTTCCTTATATTCTAAGTAAATTTTCTGAGAAATTTCTGAAAAATATCTTTTACACAAAAAAGGATCAACAGCGAAGGCGCAGAATGTCTTTAAGAGTTCATAAATATAACGAGGAACCTATAACCTATAAACTCTATAGTATCAACCCATATATGTTCCACTGGCGGTTCTGAGTGACTGTTCTCCTCGAAATAAGGCGAGGAGGGCTATTGAGCCATAGTTCACCGATGCGCTGGCCCAATGCGGGTTGCTGAACTTCACACACCATTAAAGACTGTCAATTTCATTAGGCAGTTTAGTTTTAGTTAAGTCCATAAAGACGGGAACTCGGCACCAGTATATATCAAACCCGACGCCATGAACATGGCGGGGGGCAACCCCCCAAATTTTTAACGTCATAGGATGATCCAACCGGATCACCCCATTTCCGATGACGCATAACGGTCACTAGGACCATTAGCATAGATCCAACCGAAAAAAAAAAAAAAAAAAAAAAAAACCAGTATATAATATATCGATAAAGTCGATAAATATCGATAATTTGGTAGAAAAAATGAGTTGGTAGAAAAAAATAATAAAGTTGGTAAAACCAATACTAACCATTTCATCACTACCATCGGGGCAGTCTATATCACCGTCGCACCTCCATCTAGCGGACACGCAGTGACGATCAGCGCAAGAGAAGTGGCTGTTCGGCTGGCAGGTTGGCGTGGGACACTTCACTTCATCAGTACCATCACCACAGTCATCATCACCATCACACACCCACCGCTGTTGGATGCACTTGCCGTTGCCACACGTGAACTCATCCGAGCGACAGGTTTCATCTGATAAGTGGACCGCATTAAAGTAATTGTCCAATGTTAAGAATGCACACAAAAGAGTTTATATTTGAAAAGGTTTTACTCTGCACTTAATGTTTTATCCGAGTGATTGCGAACAAGTGCAAAATGTATGTTATAATTTGATCAAATTTCACAAATACTTTTGAAAATTACATAACATTTTATAATTGTTTTATAATAAACAATTTTTGTGTGCATTCTCGTTACAATTATGTCATTTTCAATATAGTAATTATATCAATACAACAAGCGGTGTTATTCACATGCTACTAACATGCATATAAAGTATAAATACAATACAACTTTTTACTTTAACATTAAACATATAATACTTTTAAAGAATATAATAAAATCATAAAACCATTCACACATATTAAATATTATAAATTGTTAACAGTCTAGCGACTTCTTGATATGACACTTACTAAAATAAATATTACTACAATTACACGACATTAACCTAGTCCAACAGTAAGCTTGGCATCATTGTACATGAATAGGAAAAAAAGGCAATTATCCCGGGGCAGAGTACCTATATCAAAATTTACTATTTTTATAAGTTGAACCTGCAACCTGCTTTTTTTCGAGAGGTCTAGACATTAGGGCTGATGGCTTTTAAGCTCAATCAGATGTGTAGGTGAACAGATGGCATACCTATGCAACCCCCTTATAGCCGCTTGTCTGATATTATACAAGTGGGCGAACAAAACTGTACATTATAGCAAATGAAATTATATTCCTAAAATAATTATATTATTTCATCATAGCTATTTATATATCAAAGCGAAAAGATTTCTTAAAATAATTCAATAAGAAAAATCATTCAAAAGAAGCCCCTAATAGGTCTTTCATTATTGAAGCGTTCCACTGGCAAGCTAAGTGGCCAACAATTAAAGAATGAGAAAAAGCCTTAGAGGCATCAGAAAATGAGATATAATGGATGTAGTTCTTTATTTAATCTTGCGATTTAAGCATTTACAACTAGAATCGTAAACATTAAATTAGTAGTTTTATGACATAAATTTTATCTTTGTCATAAATATAAATGCAAATTCTACATGGGACAAAGATCTTCGTGTAGTGGAAAGCCCTGCCCCAGACAAGTGACAAAAGCGCTAAACGAATAGAATAGAATACTTATTATATGGGAATGACACTAGCTTACTATAGTAGTATGTATTGTTTTTATTATTATTTTTTGTAATATTGTACAACCTACAAATTATCTACTTACGGTATAACCGGGTCTATATTGGAATTTATAGAATCTTATTTGAGAAATCGACCTTTTTATGTTGTATTGAATGGTTTTCGGTCCTCAACTCATATTGCCACATCTGGTGTCCCGCAGGGCTCACATTTAGGGCCGGTTCTATTTAATTTTTATATAAATGACGTAGCTAATTGTCTTGCATCCTCTAAGGCTTTTATGTATGCAGACGATCTAAAATTTGCAAGAATAATTCAATCCCAAGATGACGCAATATTATTGCACGAAGATCTTTTAAATTTGAACATGTGGTGCAATAATAATTACATGAAACTAAATCTAAAAAAGTGTTATAGTGTAAGCTTTTCCCGAAAGCACAAAATTATAGAGCATAAATATCGTGTAGGAAATGAAATAATAGAAAAAGTCGACACAATAAGTGATTTAGGGGTTATATTCGATAAGAAATTAACATTCATTCCTCAACTCGACCAGGTTGTTGCTAGAGCATCTAGGATGATGGGTTTCGTTATAAGAAATGGTAAAGAATTTCGCAATCCCAAAACGAAAATACTCCTTTATAATAGTTTAGTAAGAAGTATTATGGAATACTGTATTCAAGTATGGAGACCACATTACGCGACCCATACTCTGAGATTAGAGCGTATTCAGAAGAGGTTTCTGTGGCACTTGGCTTATTCAGTCGGTAAATCGAAAGAACTTACAACGTATAGGGACCGTCTTGAATATTTCTCACGTTTTACAGTATCTGGATTCCATTCCTTTGCCACGCGGTCACAAGTTATTGATGCGCTGTTTCTATACAAGGTTGTGCGAAATAAAATAAACTGTCCCCAAATTCTACAGATGATAGGTTTTCGTGCCCCTGCTCGATACCCGCGAACACCAGTAACGCCACTGTACTGCCAACCGAAAAGAACTAACCTTGGTGCCAATTCTCCATTATCCAGAATGGTTAGAATAATTAACTACTGTAGTAGGGACGTGGATATGTATTTTGATTCTCTTTTATCCTTCCGCAAGTGTATAACCGTAGCTTTAAAAACCCTACAATGACTCTCATCAATTTGCAATCTCATCTGACATTATTACTAATGATTAATATTTCCTTTTTTCTGTATAATTACTACTTTTATTATAATTATTTTTATTATTATTTTATTATTATTTATTTAATTTTTGTTAAATTGTCTGTTTTGCACTTCAATGTTAGTTCGTGTCTTTCCCCTTAATTTTTTATTAATATTTTGACATTTTATTACTTAAATTATTATTACTGGACTTTTAACGACATTTTCACATATTGAACCTTATATATTTCAATAATAAATAATTAATTATAGATATTTTAAGCTTTGACATTGTTGATTACTATCTGAGTCTTATTATGTGATCGTTAAATGTATCAAATTAACTTTGTAAATTAAGTTTACTTAAACAAGGTCTGTATATTATTGTGTTTTTTGTGCATATTTCATTAATTCAATATTTGTATATCCCAATAATTTATATTAATGTAATTGGAATGTATTGTCATTATAATAAGCTTTAATGTGAATAGGTGATAATTATAAATTATGCATGCTGAGTACATCTGTAAGTAATTGCTATACGTTAATTTTTTTTTCCTTAATTCATGCATGTATTTTGTAAGAAAATGTATCACGTATAATCAATTGTTGATGTACCTAAATAAATAAATAAATAAATATTGTATTTGAAAAGACTAATTCCACTAAGTTTGTTTCGCCGGTTCTTCTCAGTGGAGTTGCTTTGGAACCGGTGGTAGACTCAATTGACCTTCAAAAAGACTTCGATAGTACTAAGATATTTTGAATAAAATTTTTGACTTTGACTTTGACTTTACGACATGTAATTTGACAGCTAGTGTCATTCCCATACAATATATTCTATTCTATTCTATTTGTTTAGCGGTTGTGTCTAGGAGGGCTGATTAGATGCGGGTGGCGGTGTAACAGCGGTCTTCGTGTTTTTAAGAGAGGCCTATTTTTTGTGATAGTGAAATTCTATTGGTACTTTTACATTACAGTTAAATCGATGAAGGTTAATGTCATACTTTAATTATACTAATGCCGTAATTTAAACATACAATCAAACTCAAAAATACTCTCCCCCCGAAATTCCACGTCCTTCTGACTTTAAGTCCTTGTTAATGTTTGTTTTCTCCCCGTTTGTAAGTTTATTATGTTCCTTCGTTAAAATTAACAATATCAAACTATAGTGGGATGGAAATTATAATCTAACTATTCTTGTTGTATGTTTCTTTTTAAATATATTTATATACATCCATGTCATTGTGTCTTAGGCAAATTAACTTTTCTTTCAGGCAAACCTGTGCGGGAATTGGAACTGAACTTGTACTCCCACTATAGCTCTCAATAAGGCAAAGTCAAACCAAAAACTCTGACATTGGCAACTCCGCAAGGGAGCCATTTCAAGAATAATAATAATAATAACTCAAAAATATACGTTAAATAATACACATAAATAAATTACGTAAATTATACAAATAAATATGTCTATGATACTTTATCTGATTTATTTTGTTTAGTCCAAATATCTTATCTAATACAGAGGAAAGCTTGTCAATAACTTCCATCATCCCCAATCTACGTGACCAGTTAAGTATCTCTGATAATTATTTTTTTATTTTTATTTTATGGATTATACTAATATCTATTGGATACACTAATATTATGTGAAGTCATAAAGCGTGACTTTCGATTTATTTCAGTAAAAATACATATAATATGCATAAATACATTATTGAAAATAATAAAAAAAACACACACACACACAAGCGTATTAAGATATTGAAACAAACTTATCAAATTATTGTATAGTCATCTGTACTTCAAATATGCTCTTTCTTTTTTAATCAAATTATTACTACTTTACTTTCAATTTAATCTAACTTCTTAAAGTGGGTAAAAATCATCTTCAAAGTTTCCGTAATCCGTTGTATAGGTGTACGTTTAATGTTAATAAACAGCGAGTTATAAATTCTCTTCTAATTCTCTTTGGCTGTGTTGCATTCAGAGAAGCAAAGAGAAGTCGAAGTATAAAATTTATAGAAAGTGTTCAGGAGAGCAACTGTACAATAGTGAAGATACTTATCTAAGTTACGTTAAATAACGTAACGTAACTTTACGTTACACAATTTTCCATTACGTAGAATTGATGTATCAACAAGACAGATTACCATGCCACCTTTCAAATATTATTACATGAGGCTGATTACTGCTTTCAAAGTGTAAAACAATTAAAAGAATTCGCAAAGAAAGGGTCAACCGTTATCTAAAATACATGAAGGAATAACGTAAAAGCTTTCGTAACCGCTTTGAATAACAGTGTTAAGATTTTGAGGAACGGAAGGAGAAAATCCCTACTTAAAACAAGTATTTTGTACCTGTTAACTTAGCTCGGGAAAGTATATTAAATACTTGTACTTGGATTTTTCTTCGCGGAACTTTAACTTCAGGGCTGTTTAATATCTGACAATGTAGGAGCAGATGGCTGCCTTCGTATGGCGAAAATAAAGAGACAGTTTAGTCGAGAGACCTTTTAACGACATTCTAAAACGAGCAATTCTTTTGAAAATTTATTTCGCTAAAGTTTTTTGCGAAAAATAAGATAGGTACTCTTTTGAATTCATAAAACATATATTTTTTATCATTCCATTGAATGTTTTTGTCGTATAAAGAGTAAAAAAGCAACATTTGCGTAAAGGAAAACAAAGAAAATCCTTATAAACGCTTTCGAAAATATTTTGCTATTTTCTCTCAGCTTTTATCGGATACCTATAGGAAAAAATAAAATACGAAATTTTTGCGCCCTACTTTTATGTACGAAACGTTTTCCCTTTAGAGTAAGTTCCAATAAATTATAGATAGACTTTAATATTCATCGTCATGTAAAGTTCAAGTGACCCAGTTTTATCCTTCGAAGGTCAAATATATTTTAGGTGAAAATTTAACTAATCCCGGAAGAGATTAGAATTCGTCAACTAGAACCAACACTCCCTTTATCGTATCAGCAGCTTAAGTCAACCTTAATACAATATCATATCCATGACAGTTCTGTGAGTTAGGTACCAGGTTTTGTTAGCTCACTTTGGGAGTTGAAATTCCAGGTGGAATTTAATAATGGAATTTAGAAATAGAGGCTTAAAATGTTGACCATAGCTAAGGCCACAGATATGTTTGACAATGCATTAATATATACGGACAGATAAAAATATTTTTTATCCCTTATAAAAGCAAAGTACATTTCGAAAATGGCATACAGATATTAGCTAACAACATAAATATATGAAGGAATAATTCTCTTTGACGACATTATCATAAAACCCGTATAATATATGCATAGATTTGATGGAATCCTCTCGGGCCTCAAACTTAGAGCGACGAAAATGATCTCTCATATACAGATTCCTTCAAAGCCTGACGTATATGGAATAACACTTGACGAATATGCATATTATTTTTTATAAAATACGTTGTTTGAAAAAAAAAAAAACAGATCTTCCTCTGTTTACATATACCCGTTTTTATAAAGCAATTATGGTTTCCGAATGTTATATGGAATGATCGCTGATAGAAATTGAGGCAAACTAAATCTGGTATTGAAGAAAAAGAACAATGCATATGGATCGCAGCAAATTCTGAATAAACTTCTAAGTTCTATTTTTGAAACCGGCTACCCAAAATGCGAAAACATTTTAGAATACAAAACTTTTTTCAATAGTTATCGTTCGATAAAGCGATAGGAAATAGGAAGAATAAATTTTACAACCTCCAAACGTAATAGAAAATCGAGTTTGATCAACAACTCGAATGATTGATTGATATCTTTAATAACTTTATTTGGATTTTACGTTATTATTTTAAGGCTCAAAACTCGATGGCGTAACCAACAGAAAAGTAAACATTGTTGATCGAGTGTTGTAAATTATAATTCGGGGTGGAGACATTATGTTCCCGATTCTGACACCCTTTGGCTATGATCAGATTAATGTTGATGTCGTTTGATATTTTAGAACCATGTATTCTTTGGTAAATCCAAATTGGGAAATCTTTAGAAAGCCTCTATGTTCTAAGTACAATAGTTTCATAATACTATGATTTATCCCTGTCCCTTATATTGTATGATTTCGACTTGTGATTTGTAAATTGTAACTGTATTTATTACATTTTAGAAAACCAGAAGAACTTACACTTGATAATAGTAATGATCTAAATATTTGGGAAAAGCTAATACACGATTTTAAACTAATTCTTATTTTCATAATTAATAATGATATAATAACCGTTTAAGATGGGATATTTGTCACGTTTTTAACACGCTTTTATTAGCATTACGTTTTATCACTTTTTATGAGGTTGTGCCTATGCAAAGAAAAAATTTAACATGATTTTCATCCACTTTAAGAAGTCAGATTACTATTTGGAATTTTGCATACTTTTAAAGGACCGATAATAATACAATAAGAGTTTTTTTTAAGTTTCTAAATTTAGTTTTTTTTAAACTAATTATAGTGTGATTTTAATATATCATATTTACTCTGACTGATATTTTGGCTCTATCTATGAATTCCATGTTCTCTAGTTTTGTGAACACGAAATTCGTAATAGGTATGTACTTTACAGTAATTACATACAATAAACACATTTTATATTATATATTACATAATATACATACTATTTACAATATACATGTAATTTATAAATATTTTTCAACACAAAACGTGAAATCGTTAGTATTAACTTTATGCATATACACGATAAGTGATTTAACACTGATGTATAAAAAGGAAAGCTTATCTTATATTAATATCCATGCAAAACAAGATAATGTACATCAACAATTTTTACAGTCAATCGGTATGATATTTATCATGCTGCATGCGAAATATCTTGACACCCAAATTCACCATTCTGAGTGTCAATGATATTATCAATAGTATCATGCATGAGTGTTGCATATGATGGTATGTTAGTGATGAACATGATAAAAAGTGATAGCGTGATCTTACTGCATGCTTTCTCGTCGGAGCCATCAGTGCAGTCCATGTTGTCATCGCACATCCACGTCAGGGGCACGCACTCCCCGTACTTGCCCCTGCAGGTGAACTCTTCAGGGCCGCACGCCTCCACTTCTGCCGAAATGTCATGCACATGCTTAATCATGAATCCCGTGATACCAGTGATATGATATCCAACATGATAAAATGTTTAGATCTGGGGGCACGGCAGTGTTCCCGCCAAGTCGAGCGCGAAACAAACACTGCCGTACCATCCTTTACTGGAATAAGTAATTTATATCTTATTAATGATCTATTGGTAAAAAGTAAAAGTGTCGCGAACTAATGCACTGTCTCGTTTAATAGTTTACTGACTAATGCACTGTCTCGTTTAATAGTCTAAAATATTTCTTTTCTATATAATATGTACAATGTATAGACGATTCACGTCTGCCGTGGCGATTATAATTGTTTTATTAGACTTTCTAATAGATCCTTAGCTTAGTATACAGAGAAAGTAGTTTAAAAACTAGGGTCGGATATCTATTATGACAAAATATATCTTAAAATCGTATCCATTTAAATAGATTAACGGATTTTTACCTAATGCATACGTATATACCATATATAAACATCATAAGAATATTTTTTTGTCTGTCCGTTTGTGCCAGCTAATCTTTGAAACGACTGGGTTAATTTTGACAGGATTTTCACTAGGAGATGGTAGATTTTATGAGTAAGTTTATACTATAAAATAACCAGCATCAATGCAAAACGGCTGTATAAAGGTAACGTGGGTGAAGCTGCGGGAAACAGATAGTTCATCTATAAAACCCATTATAACTAATTTAGCATAAAAACAAATGAACTATTGGAAGTTTTTATACCGACCCAAACACTATACTAAAATCTCGTTCTAATGATAGTGATATTTCTGATATGCAGAATATTCGAATCGTTATCATTATTAGCTTTACAAAAATATATATAAAGTGTTTGTATTTTTAATTCCCTATTGTCAAAACTGATGTATCAAAGATAAAAGGTACCTAAAATAAAAGCTCTTCCTCCGTGCTGTTGTCATTGTAGGTCTAATGAGCTTCTTTAGAAAACACATGAAGATATTATTGATTATTTATTCCATGAAGATGGCTCGAAGTACTTCGAGCTTAACATTAATGTTCCTTGTTCAATTAGATCGCTCTTTTATTTCACATATTTATAATAATACTGTACTTATAGTTTTATTATTATTTTGCTTTTTACATAGATTGCAAGTATGACATTAATAAATACAATAAATTATAAAATCATAATATATTCCAGTTCATTCTGTATACTCTTTTTTATTACATTTTCATCTCTTCCAACCACGAAAAGTTATGACAACGTAAACGCTAAATGATCTTCATTATTAGCTTGTAAATGTAAAATTTCTTTCATTAAACAAAATGGCCGGATTATTGTTACTTGAAAAACTGTACAACTGAAACATTTTAAGCTTGATTCTTAATTCACAAAACATTACAGCTCTATGTACGCATATATGCTCGATTCCTGAAACATGAAAATAAATGAACCCAATTTTAATGATAATGAAGATAAGCCCCGACCCATGCCATCATTAATCATCCTGATTCCATGGCGTTGGATCTTACCACAGTTGTGTTCATCGGATCCGTCAGAGCAGTCGGGCGAGTCGTCGCAGTGCCAAGCCCCCGGTATACAATGGCCGTTCGCGCAAACGAAATTGTGAGCTGGGCATGTTCGCTTCGACGCTGTATAAAACGTTGCAAATAATTCTTTCGATGTACAAAAGCTGATTGCCAATTGAAATATTTCGTAAAAAAAAAGTATCAACCATTTATCGGATCTCCTCCTCGAAATCAAGCGAGGAGGGTAATGGGCCATAGTTCACCGATGCGCTGGCCCAGTGCGGCTTGGTGAACTTTACATACCGTCAAAGACTTTCAATCTCATCAGGCACGCAGGTTTCCTCACGATGTTTTCCTTCACCGCTGAGCGAGCGATGGTCACGTGTTTGGGGTGCACTTTGAAATTTAGAAAAACCTACTTCAAGGCACCCACGGGAGGGGGGTGGGTCAGAATCGAACCCGGAACCTCTGGCATAAAAGGCCGAGTACATCCACCACTGGACCATCGTCACTCAATTTCGTATAAGCTTTTTTTTTCTAAATATCTTATGCTGTGGCCCAAGGGCCTTTGAGCGAAAACGAAGCAGTGGGTGGGCAGATGGCTCACCCAAGAATAACGTAGCGTAACGTAACGTAATCGTATATTGTATCGTATATATAGCTTACTATTAAATAGAACAAACTTTTGGAGGCTAAGACACGCTGAGGTAAATAGTAACAGCGCTAGTAAGTCTTCGAAAGCCGTTACTCATTTATGTTTTATTACTTTTAGATCTTGAAACTTTGACGGTGAAAATAAGAACAGTTAAAAAAAAATATTTAGACTAAGCTCTTGCCCTAACAGAAAATAGTTAAAACGATACAATATAAGCTTTGAGACGAATAAAATGCAATGGATAAACGGAGTTGAAACCAATTTACGTCTTCGCTGAATACAAGCGAAATATAGCCTAATTAACGTTACTAAACACTCGTTATTTCTAGCGTTTTGTGATTTTACCTCGCTTTAGACTATTTGAATAATCTCAGAATAGTTTGGGAGTGTTTATTTTAAGTATTAAGAGAAAATAGACGTTATCCTAGTCGTTATTAGTTTAGTTGCTTAATTAGCCAAAATATATTTGTTTAGTCTCACTATTTTACCTATATATTTGTTTTTCATTTATTTTAAATGTATAAATATATCAAATATTTATCTCGTATTTATGCACTATTTTATTTATATGTATTATTACATTTATTACATTATACTTGATACAAAAAATACAAATTAAAAGCATGTTATTTTGTAACTGGTAAGTACATTAATTTCTTGACTGAAGGATAATTTCAAGTAAATATAACCAAACGGTTCAATATCTCCGTATATATCCTGCAATGACATACCTTCTTTAAGACTGAACATTTTCTCTTGTATTAAGTTTTTGTCGTAGCAATATTTCGATAATACATGAAAGAGTAAATTTTTAAGAAATGTTTTAAGGTTTTAGGCGTATAAATGTTGAGAAATAGATATTTTAAAAATATCCTTTTTTTACACGAGTCAACTTCAAACGCTTTATCAAAGAGATAAAAAATCTCTTTACATGTCTCAAAAAATATTTAAAGAGTCCTATTATCAATTCGTAATGTGAAGAATGAAAGGGCAGAGATTATTATATTAAACGGAAACTTCCTGACGGTAATTAAGATTTTAATCCTCGTCCAGGACCCCGCAGGACAACGGACCAACTTTCACCATAAATTGTAAGATAATTATTTTTAAGAACAGTACGTATTTTCAAACACATTTTATGAAAACATTTTTTGTAACATCTTGATATTCTATTATTTTTTTGTTACTCTAACGATCTAAACTTTTGAGATGTATGCAGATAATATTTTTTTTTATTTTTTAAGGTTCTGTGTTAGAATAATACGGTTGCCTGTAAAGTCGGTTTACTGACGATAATTGAACGTGACAACGTCATAAGAAAATACTGATGGGCCGATTGTGCCTCTTTGTCACTCGCGTTCCGCGCTCCCGCTTGCACTTCAAGCCTTAAATGGAACGCCTCGGAGCGAGGTAACGCCGCATGAGTTATGTTTTTTCGTGCGTGCAGCTGGCTCCATCGAATTATAAGACGTCACGTCAAATAAGGAAAAAGAATTTATGTTTACTAACTACACAATCTATTTCTTAGAACGTATTCTTTAATGCGTGATATGTGATTACTATAGAAAATTTAACTAGATTAATATTTTTGGTACATTTTACAGAAAAATATAAGGTTTAATAACTGTTTTCCATAGAAATGATAACTTTTAATTAAACAAAACACTGTTGTCTATCCTGTCACGTTCAACCATTACACAATGACTGAACGTAATTAGCTAGCACAGACTAAAAGAATTTTGCCTCAACATTTCCTTCCCGACAAATTTCACGGATCGCGATTTTACCCTTTGTTTATTCACGAAACTTGAAGAAGCGAGTTAGTTATTGACATCCAGACCAATTATTGTTTAACTGATCGTTGGAAGCCCGCAAATCGAAATATAAACGTATTTTGTAAATGGTAAAAAATTCCCTCCGCTACGATTTATCATAATTGTCTCTGGTGTTTCTCTTCCATTTTTAACGTTTTGCGGTGAGTATTATTTTGTATTGTATTTGTAAATTATCAACAATGTGATTATCGTTTTGAGTTGAGTACTAGTTGTTTTATTATTATTATTTTTTTAGCATCGATTGGCATAATTTGAGCCGTGTTAAATACAAATTTCATTATAATATTTTTTTTTGCAAAATAAATTGTGACTATTAGTTGAGTATTGTTTCGTATTATATTGGTGAATTATTAGGAATGTGATTATCGTTTTAAGTTGAGTACTAGTTGTTTTATTATAATTTTTTTGTAGCATCAATTGGCATCATTATACCTGTCTTAAATACATTTCATTATATGTTAGGTTCCTAATTTTATATGAAGATGTTTGAAATTTAATAATTTCCATAAAATTTAGTTGCTATTAGTTTTTTACTCACTGCAAATGCCAGGTTCCTCATCAGAGCCATCAGAGCAGTCCTTTTCGCTGTCACACCTCCAAGACATGGGTATACAGCGGCCGGTCTTGCAGCGGAATTCTGAAGAAGTACAGGTACGGCTCTCTGTAATTAACGAAAAAAAACATATATACATACATGAAATTTACTTATGAAATATTTTCGACTAGCAGCACCTCGCGGTTTCACCCGCGTACTTCCCGTTCCCGTGGGAGTACGGAGGTAAATTACAGCCTATGTGTTATTCTGATGTATAAGCTATATTATTGTAAAGTTTCATTAAAATTCATTCAGTAGTTTTTAAGTTTTTTTTTTATAAACTTTCACGTTTATAATATTAGTAGGAAAAATACCAAACTTGATTTCACAAAATCAAACATAAAGAAGTTACAGGCAGTGTTGAAAGAAAGGGGCTATTATTAGAAGCGTATGAACAAAGCCTGGAAACGATGATAAAGAAATCGCTCAGTGACTCCATTTACTGATAAAGACAAACGGCTTACAAGAACACGCAGGATCGAAAATCGACATATATTTTTATTGTATAAGAACCTATATAAAAGGAAATATAAGATTGCTTCTTTAGCACTATAATATGAAACCTAAATCTCTAGTAGGTACCTTTATAAAACTACATTAATTGGCCTAACAAGTATAATATCAACTAATAGTGTCGAATAAAATTAGCAATAAATATTTCCTTCGCACCAAATTATGGGTAACTAATTAGGTAGAGCTACACGTTAGGAGGCAATAAAGGCTTACAAGTTATAACACTCCGAAGGTTTGTTAGAGAATTCGTAAACATTCTCGGAAAATATTCCCACGTAAAGATTATTTTGTATTGCATTTTTCCTGCATAAAAACGCGAGAGCTCTGAAAGAGAATACGGATGTTCCTACACGCATATAAATACGCATTTTATCACCATCATCATGATCATTATCGACCCTGTTCGTTCAGTGCTGATCTTTTTAACGAACGATAAGACAACTGGTACCCAAATCCCTACTAAAACCGGCCACCACAAAAATATTGTTGAAGGTGGACCCTTGCTCGTCCCTTACGCAGGCTTCACTATAGAACTTTGATAGTCCAACGGTCAGCCTATTCTGCGCAGTATATGACAGACGTGGTGGCGGTTGGGCTCAGTAGCCCAGGGTGAACCCGACACCTTGGGCGAAGCGAATTTAGCCGACGCGAGGGGGCTCTTTGTACCTCTCTTATAAGAGGAGGGGACAACAGAGCAGGGGGCAAGGGGTAAGGATGGGAACCTCACCTCATCGTACTGTCCAGAAGTTGGGAGTGGTTGTTCTGTGGTACAGGGCAACCGCTCTGTGTAGGTGGTGTCGGTCCCTTTAGGGACTGACTAGCCGTCGAGGTGCCCTGTTGCTTGAAGATCCGGGGCACCTTATCAAAGGCGGCAGTGGTGGCACTCGCCGGGTTTTAGTGGGTAGAGCTGCGTCCACTTACCATCTTTCGGGCGCAGTGAGTCCCACATACCCGCCTAGGGAGACCCACTCCCCTACGGAATGCGTCAGTGCATTTCCCGGCGTAAAAAAAAAAGTATGTGACAGACGGACTGGCATCTTTATTTATTTTTTCTCGAAATGTCTAGACTGATAGACCTGATGGCCTTTAAGTTCAATTGGTAGGTAGATGAACAGATGGCTCGCTTACCACAAGTTTATCGGTAGGGCTATTCTGTAAAAACAATTTCGATGTCGAGCTTCACCTGAGTGATAGATCTCACTTTACGCTCACTTCGAATGTGAACTTTATTGAAATAGGCAGATAGTAGAGTTTTAACGAATACAATTTAGTCAAAGTCGTCATATCACCGCGGATTCCGCTATCGAGATTCAAAAACGATCTTACAGAATAGCCCTACTAACAGTAATTGTGTTGAGCTAGAAAACGGTAGGCGGAAATTCAGTAAGAGATAGTACGATTGCTCCAGTGTAGACGAATCGGGTCGGCACGACTTGGGTGTTACAACCTGTCAGTCAAATATTACTAGTAAAAAAAACGTACAGCCGAATTGATAACCTCCTTCTTTTTTTGAAGTCGGTTAATAAAGTGACAGCTATGCTGTACCGTATCATGCGATAAGTAAGTTGGCCTATTGCGGGAAATAGGCAAAAGTTGTGCAATCGCATAAGGCTTCGACTGTTCGTAGACTCCTGTAGGTATGTTATCCATTCATGATTCCCTAATTCAAAATTTAGATCACTGTACCAGGTTGACCGAGCATTTGCTCGAATTTTTTCTTCCAAAAAGAAAGAACTTGGAAAAAAAATATCGGATTGGACTGGAGATTCGAACCAGGCTCTTTTCGGATCATAATTGCCTTATTCGCCCACTTAGCTATCATGACATATTAATTGACGGTGAAATTTAGAATACGGACGATCCTAATGATATTTTTTCATTGCCTCAAAACACGGATTTTTTAAATGCATCCTAGCTAGATCGATTTATCGCCCTTTTTAACCCGTGTATACAAAGATTATGAAAATTTTTGTATTCAATTCAATACATTACGTTTTACTGAACGCTCCACATTCCAACTCGCACCTGACTGAATCCGTTAGTTTAATTGTTGTTAAATCAATATTTACGATGCTATCTCGTGAATTTATTGGAACCCTTTCTTGGCACGAGAAACCTATTGGCTTAAAATAAACCTGTACTTTTTTGGTTCGGCAATAGTTATTAATGCGAGTGGTTATTATATTAGAGTGCTGCCCAGTGTAGTTGTCTGGATCTAGACACGCGGTAGCGTGTCAAACCAAGTTCAATTGGGTACTACAGCAGGGAGCGTGTTTGAATCCTGCTTTAACATAGGATGTGTATAATAATATGTCGAAGGTTACCTTTTATCGGTTTCTAGAATCCGTAACCTCTAAGCTAAAAACCTTTAAGAAGATTGAGTTTAGCATTTAGCAAAAGAGGAATAGCAAGTCTTGCGAGTCTAAAGAAATACAAACAGTGAAACAAATACAAAAGTACTGAAGTTAAGGATGACATAGGTCATATTATACATTGGCTCGTACAGCAAGAGAGAAAGCGTTGGATGCGAGTAGCAAGGGATCGGTCGTCTTTGCGTTCATTGAGGCAGGCCTATGTTCAGCAGTGGACGGATAAAAGCAGATGATGATGATGATGAAAAGAGGATTCAGTATATTCTACAAGCAACTCTAACAATGTAAACTCATAACCGTAAAAAACAATTACATGAACAAAATTTTGTATAACAAAGCCCTTTATCTCAGCGTCTCGCACGCACTGCCTTCCAATTTGTAAGCGGAACGCACCCTTACAATATCACCCCGCCAAGGCCTTTACTGCTACCCGCGTAATAAATTCGGCTTTACCACCGAAGATTGTTGATATACGAAATTCTGAGAGGTTGTCATAAAAATTGTGCGACAATTTGTTCATCATATCTACACGGCTCAGACGCGGTTCGCATACAAAGTGGAAATTAATATGACACGAATTTAGATATTTTGAGATTTGCAAAAATGTATCGCACAAAATTTTCGTCACATTTTTCGCAATCGTCGTCATCACTATTTTCATTTTTCCATCGACTGCCAAAACCTCTTTCATTTCATCCTCTATTCGTCCACTGCTTTTGGACTTTATCTAATGAACGCCAAAACCAACGATCCTTTGACACTCGCATCTAACACGATACGGAGATTGTCTTCCCACCTGGTTAATAGTCGATCAACTCTTCATCTACCTAAACGCTTCTAAATATATTGATGATACAAATAAAAAAAAAATAAGTATTATAAAACGCATGCCACCGACCACGTAGTTTGATTCACAGTAATTTAAGTTAAAAGGGCTTAAACGAATTATGTTAAGCTTTATTGTTTTCTAATGTTAACGCAAATTTCACTCATTATAATGAAAAAACTTTCACGGTATTTATCATGGTTTATTAAGACTTTTACATGCCGGATAGATCAGGTCCTTCCGTGACGATGGTTACTGTAGTATTAAAAAGGACATGTAAAAAACTTAACGAAGCGCGATAAAATCCGTAAAATTTGTTAATAATATGTTAAGCTTTGTTTCGTGTTAACGCGTAAGAACTTTCGTTTAGAGTATTAAAACCATACCTATCTATCCTATTGTTTGAACTTGTAACACAGCATACATGTGTAATGTAGTATATTTAATAAATATATATGTATTAATAACCCAAACTATTCATAGTCAGGTTTCAGTAAAGTTTAAAAATATTTTCATTAGTAGTTTTAACAAAACTTTACCTGAAGGGTGTAAAGTTCAGAGGCATTTCGTTTATTAAAAATGGACGTGTTAAATTACAGTCAATCTAATTTTAATGTTTTTGGGAATATACCTTGCCTAATTTACATATTTAAAACTCTTCGGAGGATACCTAAAAAGGTCGACGATCTGAAAGACAACTTAATAACATCTCCCGAGGGATAGCTCATTTAACATAGCCATTTCTTTTCCAACGATTGAAATTTTTTACTTATTTCTTGTCAAATAAAGTGAGTACCTAAAGTGAACTCCTTGAACCTTAAAAGTCTAGAGCTTTCTTTATAAAACATGAAGGTTTTAGGAGAAACGGATGGAGTCTTGCCCAAGCTGACATTAATAAGTTTTTTATGTGTTCAGATAGGTAAAGCAGACATGTCATGTCAGCCTGATGGTAAGCTATGAGTGATAGATGTCGCAAATGAAAATATAATAATAATAATGTCTAAAGACGCTTTATACCGCGTTAAACTGGTTCCGTGCTAAGTTCCTGAAGAACTTATGTTACGGGTACCTACTAGAAAACGGAAATACATAATATATTTAATACTTTTTTTATATTAATATATATTTAAGATTTTTATTGTATAATACACATATTTAATATACATCCATGATCCAGAATCACAGAAACTTTTTTGTTTCCTGGCGAGATTCGAACACGCTCCCTCCGGGCTTGAGCTCCAACGCGTTAACCATTGAGCCACCGAGATCATCATTTTACTATTTCTAGAATTAGCACGCTTGTGTGTTGCCTATATACATAAGATGTTAGGTCATGATGCCAGTAAATACCTAGCCTATCTTGCCCGTCTCTCCGAAACAAACCAAAGCTGTTTCACGAGGGAAAAAATATCGATAGTGTTTCAGAAAAAAAGGTCAACTGTCTACATCCAACCTGAAATTAGTAAGATTACTAGGATTAAGTTTAATCTAAACATTAAAGAGTTTTAGAAAAAAGTCGGTAGGTAGGCTTGATTAAATCTGAGATTAGTAAGATAACAAAGATGAAATTTAACCTAATCATTATTTCTTGTTATATTATTTTAAAAAGCAAAAATTAGCACTCATTACTGGCACCAAAACCCTTCTTGCATCTCAAGATAGGCTAGGTATGGCTAAAATACATAAAATAATTATGTGTCTAGTTTCGGGTGAACTCGGTGATATTCTATGACTACGACTATTTACCACTTAGCAAGCAATAAAAAAGTTAACAAAAATAATTTGGAGTCTTGATATACATAATTACATAATAATTCCGAGTTAAGTTATGGCTGTTTCATAGTCACTTTCGTCTAGGGACTGTGGTGTGACGGGTCAGTAATAAAGTTCACTTTTATAACAGTCCCACTCGAGGGCATTCGAGAGCTGTCAGATCTGCTACAGCGCGAAGGTGTTTTTATAAACTTTTCCACATTTTTTATGATGTGGAGTTCATTCGGATTTCATAAAAACCCTGGCTGTTTAATAAGATCATCTTGGTATCTAATAAATGACATTTTTTTAGATGTTACATAGAAATTCCTCGGGAAAGATAACAAGCAAACATTTAGGTGAACATTTCTTTTCTAAAATATCCTTACTAATAAGATTAATTAAGGAAAAGATATTCGCTTTGCAATATGCGAAAAAAATTAAGTGCAAATGGGCCGGTCACGTAGCACGACTCTAGGATCAACCAGAATAGTAATATTATTGAATGGCCCGCTTCACATAAGAGGCAAAGAACTGGAGGTCCACACTGGATAGAAGTAGCTTAAAACCGAAACAATTGAAGGAGAAGACACCCTGTCAAAGGATCTTGCAAAAAAAAAAACTACCACTAGAATAAGTGAATATAGAAATATAAAAATATACAACGCATGAACGAAATACAAATCTTCTTATTTTATTTATTTATGAAGGAAAATACAAAAAAAGAAGGAATATGAAAAGAATATATTTAAAAGATTTAGTGAAGAAGGAAATATATAATTACTGTACATACAAAAATTAACTAGATATTTTAGGTAAATTTAGATCGAATAAATAAAAATATATTCCAACGTTTCGAGAATGTTCTGGAATGAAAAATATTGAAATCGAATGAACCCCTATAACTTTCCCGATTAACATATCACGTTCCTTTTGGGGGTTTATTTACGACCCAAGTGGTAGTTATGCACATATCTTATTGATAGACATTTGCTAAAGTTTAGGGACTCCAATAACATATGGTATAACTTTTATGTCTCCTACAGTATATAGGAATTGTTATGTAATACTTGGGGATTTATGTCATGAAAAGTGTAAGGATCATTGTTCTTTGATAACGGCATCCTAGTTCGTACTGCGCCCTTTTTGTGAATAAGTCATGAATGTTTTTAACGTGACAACGTCTTACTCGTATAATTTGACGGAGCCGGCTGCACGCACGAAAAAACATGACTCATGCGGCGTTATCTCGCTCTGAGGCGTTCCATTTGAGGCTATCGTCAGTAAACCGACTTTACAGACAACCGATTTTTAGCGATGTTTGATGAAAATCGGTTAAAGATGGCCGCCGCCATAAATACTCTTTTAGTATAATTATCACATACAGGGACATGACTAATTTAATTATATACACACATTTCAAGATGGCGCATTAAATTATTTTTCGGCGGTTTTTTATTTCATTTTTAGTGTTTTGAGAACTGAGTTTCACCATCCTCTTTTCACAAGGGCTGGCCAATATACAAAAGGTACTTTAGGCATTTAGTATTTTGTTGTCTTGCAGGAAATATAGGCATTGAAAAGGATTGAAATGGATGGAGATAGAATAAAATGGATGGAATAGGACTAGAATATTACGTAATAATAAAATACGGAGGAATAAGAGGAATCCTAAAGAGTAGTACAGAATGGAAATGACATAAAGAGTCCCATAGAGTCAAGCGCCCCTCGAGCTTTGCATTTGTTAGGACTAATGGAGCACGGTCTTCTTCTTTTAATAGGAGATAAGGAGAAATTAACACTATGTCACCATTAACCAGCCTATTTCATATTATTTAAGTGACAACTATGCCATTTATTATATACTTAACGTTGGATGTGACCTTTTAAAGGATAATATCCTACCAAGTTTGAAGCGTGTATTTGATGTGGAACAAAAACAAAAAGGACCTTGCTTATATGGGCGGATGATGTGGACTTAGTAATAGGGTCCCGACCTTTATGTACAGCCAAAAAAAGTTGACAATCTCTTACGTAACATCAACTGTGTAGGTTTATAAAAAAATATATAAAAATTACTGACATATTTCATTCTCAATCTATTTACTCTCAGTGCTAGATAAATAGGCCTTCTATAATGCACACCATGACAGGTCATTCCCGTCACACTGTTATTTGATGCTATCATTATTTTTAAAGAATCCGCACTTGAATATTCATACAAGTATCAAATACTTAAGTGGTGGAAGGGATGCGCTGTGCAGTGTAATTAAATTAAAGGCATCGCGAATTATATCTGATGATTCGATTCAGGATAGTCATCTCAATATGTTCATGGGGAACGTACGGTAAGTATCATCAGTAATAGGTGGTAAGTACCATCAGTGGTAGGTATGTCAGTTTGCATATCCAACGAATATTAAAAAAAAAACAAGCAATCAGAAACCAGACACAATTCTATACTGCGGTTATTTTTAATAGTACATAAATAATAATTCATCCTTTTTTTGGTAGTTAGTTTAATAAAGAGATTACCTCTTTTAAAATCGCAATAAATTCATTTCTTTCATACATTCAACCTACATTCGTACAGCAATCACATCAAATGTCATTACGAGGCACTCGGTTATCCATATCCATTTAAGTCCCAGAACAAGGAGATTAGAGATAGTGTACGGTTAATTAATCCCTCGGATATAGGCTCCCATTATCGGAATGGTAAATACCTTCGGTCGCAATGCAGAGCAGTTTGTTAAGCTGACGGAGTGGAGTTGGATAGACCGCTGATTTAAGATCTAAGGCTAATCCTGAGTAATTTGTGCCAGTGACTAGTTTTTCTGTCTCAATTTGTTCGTTATTTCGTCTTTTTTCTCAAGGTTATTGTCTAAAAAGAAATAATAAAAGAAATCACCATTTTGTAAATATTTATAAAAATCGCTTTACTTGACTAATACTCCTTGCATGTCCTAGGTATTTCCCTAGTGATACAACCTCACACGCATATAAGATAGATGTACAAGATTAAAAAACCTCACGTAAGCGTATTGCGTCTGGGGGGTTTCAGGTAATAAAAGTATTTTTATTAAAACTAGTTGCCAAGGCTGGTCCTGTCATATATCCTGTACAACGAGCATATAACCACATATACTAGTAATGTGAAACACGAAAAACCAAAACCATAGATATTAAATAAATAAAAAATAAATATACCTTGTAAATATTAGAAATTTTGTTATTATGTATATCATAATAGATTATATTGTTGACTACATTTTATAATATACTATATATTTTAAAATACGTATAATATAAATATAATAACGTTAAATAAAAAGTATCTCGACAAAACCAGTGGCAGCAATGTGCTTGCTACGCGCTCGTTTGCGTGGGTACGACACATTGCGTACTCGTTAAATCATATTGATGCTGTTTCGGAGAAGGCCTAGGAAGTTTGCCCACCAAAACCAAATCCAGCCCTTTGGGGTGTTCTCACTCATGTAGCATTGAAAACGATTAAGCTGGTAATGTGAGATATTAAGAAGTTTTATTCATACTAATTAAAATACTTTTTCTAAATGTTTATACAAATAACTATTATAAATATAAATAACTATATTGGCGGATGTCTTCGTTGCCAATCCTATCTGCTAAGAAACACCCAGCACACGAGGATTTGAAATGAAGACATCCGTCAGGGAACTAATGTTACGATATCACGAGAAGAATGAGCAGTGGGCTGGACTCCTACTCAGACGAACAGATGGCCCATGGGCAAATGCGGTTCAAGAGTGGAAGTAAAAGAAGACGAAGAATCCGACCAATGGATCTGCAGAATAATGCACACGGGAAAACGACCTTCGTGCAGTGGCCGGTCCTTATTGGATGCGGAGTAAGGATTCGATCGTCCTGGCGTTCGTTGAGGGAGATCTGTGTTCAGCAGCGGACTGATAAAGGCTGATGGTGATGATGATGAAAATGATGATAAAATAAATAAATATATTTCCTTTGCAATAAAGACAATAACCCTTGAACGAAGGCCCTTTGTTATATCCCTTTACGTAGAACCTATACATTTCTAATTTAATCTTATGATAGCAGAGGAAGCAGAATTTTTAACGTGGTATCCTCTGGAGGAATCCTACCTTTGTGGTCTTTGATAAACAAATGGAATTGCTCTGACGTCACTTTATTGCATATCATCAAATTTGGTTATATCGACTTTGCGTCCTTATCATCATTATATTCCATGAATAGTCTATATTTTCACTTTATTTTCACGAATATGCTCACCAAGGTGGACATTGGTATACGTCTGATAATAAAATACATCGCTGTCTACTCGTTAAAATATACTTATGTAAACTTGTGGCTAATTATGTTGGTTTCATTACATAAAGAAACGAAGAACTCCGTCAGAAAACTAAAGTTCACTCTAACTAAACACTCAGAAGAACGGATGTCTGATGGGCCAATAATGTTCAAAAGTGGAGGCCGCGTTTCGGTAGACGAAGTGTTTGTTGGTCATCTCCTTGCAGTAATCTCTCGTAAAATTATAGATCGTTACTAAAAATTATAAATTATGCTTGATTGACGGGATATATCACGGGACCAGCCTTGGATACAAGTTTTAATAAAAATATTGTATTTTCCAAAAATGGATATAGATAGAATTTTTATATTCCTAGTATTCTCATGCTCATACATACGTTTTCAGCGTATTTATGTAAAGCCGAAACGACCTATTTCCATCAACGTATCAGCTCGTACTCTTAAAACTAATTTAAACTTAATTCGCTAAGTAAATAACAGAATTCAATCAAATACTAAGATGAATGCTCTTAGATGGAAACGTTATAACGTAGACTTAATGCATTTCTGTTAAACGACCGGTTGTAGCATGTTTATTGCTTGTACGAACCTACAAGGCAAAATATGAACCAATCGCATTAAGAGTTTGCCTGTCAACCAAAATCAAGCCAATCAGAGTTAAGGATTTTCAATCTTGCTAAGGCGACTGGTATTTTTGCAAAAACCCTACCTTTTTTCAGTAAGATTGAGAAATGTAATGCCAATGTCTAATTATCCGTGTTTTCGCAAAAACCCTAGTATTTTCGCAAAAAAACGTTTTATCAAATCATACTACGACATATACATTTCCTTCTAAATGAGCACATAATCATTGGGATTTTTGTAATATACAGACAAAGCGACAATCAAGCCAACTGACAGTGAAAAATAAACGTAACGTCGCCTACGAAACAGTTCACTTTGGAATAAATATGCAAGGTCGAAGAAGCTTCTCGAACTGACACTGCTGTCTGACACAGGTACTCCCCGAGGATGGTTGCTTTGGTGAGTGCCTATGCCGGTCAGATCACAGGGAAAAGATGGTCACGATTGTGGCGCGGCGCTGTACTCGGCCCAGCACACCCTCGAGGTGTGCCTGAGATGGGCGGCGATGCGCTGCTTATTGGAGGAAACTTGTCTCTGCTGGCAATGTAACCACGATTTTCGGTGATGAAGAGTTCTGGCAGGCATTGGTTTCTTTTGCGAAACAGTAATATTCAGGAGGCCAACGCAAGCGAACAGGGGCGTGTAATAGGCGCATTTACGCTACATAATGCACTCTCATTAAGGCCCGTGTATCGTGTCAGGTCGGAATGGGTACCTGGACCAGCTAGGCGAGCCATACTTTGTCACGCAATCTAAGATGCATTCGGAAATTCCGAATGAAGAACGGAAAATTTTCAAAATTCGAAAACAAATATGATTTCTTTTGCATCTATACATACACCTGATTAAAAAATTGCTGTTTAATGATCCGCTATGTACTTACGTAAGCACAATTTAGTTACCGGCGAAGGAAAAACGAGGAGACTCATCCCCAGCAGTGGGACATATATGAGTTGACACTTTACTTATACAATTTAATTAACAAAAAAAATTAATTAAATTAAAATTGAATCAACTTCAATTCCCATTATATAATTACTGGTTTCAACAAGCTATCTCATTAGCGATAATGATAATTAAAAATTAAATGTTGTTTTAGCATTCACATGAATTCAGGGATTAAATAATAACAATTACCTCTAGTGGTATACAAAATATGGCTTCTGAAACCGAAACTGAATACATGTTTTGAAATACATAATAATATATTGTGACCAAGTAATAACTGTTATGTGATAACGTGTCATAATTTATTTATCTATACATTCATAATGATCCAAATTAGAATTTAAAAAAGATAAGCTTTCAAACGAAAAAAGAATCATCAAAATCCATTCACAAACAGCGGAGTAATCCTGTCACAAACAACCAAAAAAAAAAAAAAATAACATACAGACGAATTGAGAACCTCCTTTTTTTAAGTCGGTTAATAAAATGATCAGCGATTAGTGAGATTAAAAGAGCTAGGTTATAAATCTGACAATTACCTTCCTGTTAGCCCTACTAGTGTTGTATCTCTCTTCGTTTGATATCAAGACGTAGAGCAACGCTACGCGTGCCTAATTACAACATATTCTTACGATACACTTAGTTTTTAGCAATCTAGTAATAGGACAGGTTTTCAATGGTTTTACCAGCTTCAAAGTTAAAAAAAATCTATAATTAATACCTTTAATAATGCCCTTCAATGCATTTTTTTAACACTGGTAGTTTTAAATATTTACGCGTTCAAACAAACTCTCGCAGCTTAATTTTATCAGTATAGATACTTATAAACTTTTACGACAATACTTGAGAACCAATATACTTTCCGCGATATCCTAAGCAAGTTACGCTTACATTACGTAAAATAGTCCCCAAGATGGCACTAGGCTAGCGTCGAAGTGCCGGAAAATTGTATTACCGAGTCCTCGCAGCGATGAGTGCATTCGTTACCGACGTAACTGCCGGCTTTCAAGCGTCCTCTGGCATATTCTGCTTTACATACTACGGATACAACTTCGCCTGTCCATAATTGCTAACAATTTGTTTTGTGCGAACTTTAAATGCTCGTAACTTCTGACCTACATGACAGTAGTTAAATAAACATATCACTACCCGTTGCTCGCGACTTCGCGTACAATAACTTAGAATAACGGACGTATCCAGATTCATGATGATTATTTTAAGTTACTCCTTGTTACATAAACTATCTGACAGTTTAAAATGCCGTTAAAATCGGTCCAGCCTTTTCAAAGGTTATCCAAAAGAAACAGAGAGACAAAAATTCTAAATAGTAATATTATTTTAAGTAACAACTTTTTGGTTATTTAAATAATACAATCATACACTACAATTTTATTTATCTGTACCTATATAGATAAAAACTATTGTCACCTTTTAAATGTTTTTTCCTAAATTGATTTATAATCGACTATCAGGGCCTGCAATTTTGCCCTTGTACTAGAGTTACTTAGTTTCATGGGAGTCATTATAATCATCAACATCATCAGCCTTTATCCGTCCACTGTTGAACACAGGCTTCCCTCAATGAACGCCAAGATAACCGATGTCTTTTCCCTTGCATCCAATACGAACCGGCTACTGCACGGCGATCCTCTTCCCACCCGTTAAATTAAAACTATGTGTTATTCTAATGTACAAGTTATATTATTGTAAAGTTTCATTAAAATCCATACAGTGAAAAAGTAACAAACATCCATAGATACAGGCTTTCAATGTAAGATGTTCTTACCTAGTAACGTTATCGATTTAATTTTAAAATTCTTCTACGTAAAGGTGAACCCGCTTTAATAACTAGCAACTATAGTAAAGGTGAAAATTTTGGAATAAATTTACACATTTGACTTAATTTGACAGAGATAGATCGTAGGAAAATTATATGGTGCACCTTGAGTATACTATCTTTTATAATCTGACAAGCATTTTTTATCTTTTCCATTTATATTTAAGAGTTTTCTAGAGAGCATAAGCTGTGTTATGGATCCTATGAAACTGGGTATAGTGACTATTATTCAAAGATTTTATGGCTAGCTTTTGACTGCGACTTTGCCCTCGTTACAAAAAATATAGATATTATGTGGCATCTATGATTTCTCAGATACTCCGTCAGATACTACTGTCTGTATATTAAATAATCATGATTTCCTGCTTAAAAACGACTCGAAAAAGGAACATATACTATGCTACTAAAGGAATATAATATTATCTATCCTACTATTCTAGTAGGAGAGACCGTGGGAGAGATCGTCCTTCACCGATCTGTTAACCAGGTGAGACATATTATTTTTTATCAAATATTTTGTATAAACAAATTTTTTAACACCTTTGGATAGGCAAGTAACTACAGGCATATTTGTTTATGCAAAATATTTGATAAAAAATACAACTCATCTGGTTATCAGATCGATGAAGGACGATCTTCCACGGCTCTAGACCACTCGTAATATTATAATCGCGAAAGTTTGTAATAATGTATAGTAGACGTATGAACGCATAGGTGTGTGTGTGTGTGTCTGTTACACTTTCATTCACAAACTATTGAATGGGTTTGATAAAACTTTACAAGCATATAACTTACATACTCCATTATCATCATCATCATCAGCCTTCATCCGTCCACTGTTACTTATATTGACTGTATTTTATTATCGTATTCCCGTAGAAACGGGAAGTATACGGGTAAAACCGCGGGGCGCTGCTAGTTGCTTATAAAAACTCATGATAATATGCCCCAGTCATTTAGGTGAAAGATTAGAGTGGATTAATTGAAATGAGACTGACATTAATAATATTAAACAATAGCCCAGCTATAGCTTCTCTGTGTCAAGCTTCTGCGTGTTTCATTTATAAGCGGTTTCATTCATTATACAGAGCACAAATCACACTCTACTAATTAAAACTGTGACAATACTTTATTTTTTAATAGAACTAGAAAAGTTTATACTTTTTATGCGATAAAACAAATTGTATACATTACCTACATATATATTTATTAATTCTTCTATTATTGGAAAATGATTTTTATCATTCCTCTTAGGTCAGTTAATCACAAAATTGGTTTATTAAATTTTTTATATAAAATTTTGTACATTAAAGTAAAAAAAACTATGTCATTTCTAACGTTATGCATAATTCTATTCTTATTGGTTATTATTGATAGTTATTTTTAAAAATCTTACTTCCTACTAATACATAATATTATAAATGCGAAACTTTGTAAGCATGGATGTTTGTTACACTTTCACTTCAAAACTGCTGAATGGATTTTAATGAAACTATACAATAACATAGCTTATACATTAGAATAACACATAGGCTTTAATAAGTGGCGTGATCATTACAATATTCAAACAATAATAGACCTACAATAAAACACCATAAATAGCACACATGTATAATTTCCATATGAATTAAATATTCGGTGTTCTAAGCTTTCATCTCTGCTGGGTGATTTTCCTCTCATTATTTTTTCAAAGCAAATCGTGTCCTATTTTCCTTTATTTCCTTCCTAAGCGGAAATCCTCTTTAAGTTTCCTTTTTGTTTTATTTTAACGTACGAATGGAAATTGTACTTATTATCAGTGAATTTATAATATTGTAATTTGTACTCGTTGCTTTATAATATTATATTCGTTGCAATAGACAAACCGACAGACAGAGTTAACGTCATTATTTTGAAACGAAAATAGTCTGTAAGGCATTAAAGGTTTAATAAAACGAACAGCAAAAAGACAACATTAATTTTTATCTATTTGTTTGTAACTTCTCGCAGTGATGTTACTTACTTAGCTAATGAAAGAGTATTAGTAACATAAACTTTAATACCAAGTAGCACTATAAACTTCTATTTATTAATATAATAACAATTTTATAAAAAATATCCGTAGTATAAAATTAGTTCAATAAAGAGGCAGCACAGTAGGGCTATTCTGTAAGGTCGTTTTCGAATCTCGAAAGCGGAATCCGCGGTGATATGACGAATTTGTATTCTTTAAAACTCGACTATCTACCTATTTCAATAAAGTTAGGTTATAAGTGAGAGAAAAGCGAGCTCTATCATTCAGGTGAAGCTCAATATCGAAATGGTTTTTACAGAATAGCCCTGCAGGAGAACAAATGGCCGATGAAACAATAAGGTTCAAGACTGAAGGGTTTTAGTGTTGGTTGGCCAGATGGGAAGTCGAGCTCCGTGTTGTGACAGGTCCGTGTTAGATTCGAGTGGCATCGTCTCGACGTTCATTGTGGGACGCCTATGTTCAGCAGTATCAGCAATAATGATGATGATGATGATGACGATGAAAGAGGCAGTCAGTCTTTGAAAAATGCGTATACAGTTCTTTTCTTGATCGCACAATGTATCGGTTTGAATGTACCGTGCTTTTTTTTTTTTGAAATGTCCTATGCTGATGGCCAAAAGGCCTTAGAGCGAAATCGGAGCTGTGGGTTGGCAAGTAGCTTCCCCAACGTTTCCTCGTTATTCATATGAAAGAACACACTTGAAATCACATTGAAGGATAGGAACAATATGCCCCGATGGGCGATGGCTAAGTTACCACTTACCTGAACTAGCGTAGTCGACTGGTTTCGTGTACGAGTCGTATTCATCGTCGTAGATAGAGCCTTCGATGTTCACCAGAAGGCTGTACACCGTCAGCCAGAGTAACCACCACATCGCCATATCGCACTGGTTGTAACACTATTTTTATTGTACACTTTCTACATGAGAATCTATCAAGTTCTAAGACCGGTATCTGGATTCCAATAGAAGTGAAAATTGAGTTTATGAGTAATGATTATTTTGTTTTGAGCTGAGGTACAAAAATATACAAATCTAGTCTAAAATATTTACTGTTAATTTTTACTTAAATTTATTTTTTGTGGAGCTAAAATGCGTGTGCCTTTTGTAAATATAAATGCACGTTGTGATGTGAACCTTGAACTTGCTCTTAAGTATTGTTGTGTATTCAAGTGATTAAAGTTGTGTTTATGAAGGATCACCTATTGTCTTCTTATGTTTACGCGAATGTCACTCATTATAGTTGAACTGAGCTGACAGTCCTCCCGTGACCATGGCTGCTCTAAAGTATCCGAAATGTCGGGCTCATAAAAAACTAAATAAATCGCGATAAAATCCGTAAAAGTTGTTTCATTATAATTTATGAAGGATAATTGACCTGAATTATCTACTGTGACAAATAAATAAATCCATTTAAAGCATTGGTCCAAAATGGGTTCAGAATTAACAAATATTATTATGCCAATAAACAGATAAATTCTTTTGCCATGATTTATACTTGTAGTATAAACAGGGTAAATAAAACAGGAAATCTTTTGACATAAACTGTATAAGAGCGCGGGAAAATCGAACACTCAAACGCAATGGCCACCATCTTGGTTTTTCTCCTGCTAAGTAGGACTAGGTAAATAACCTTACCTGCCTCCTTTTTTACCTCGTACATATAGTTATTACAGGCAATTAGTATTTTAAGTTATAATAATCGTCATAACAAGTAATTGTTTAAAACAAACGGTGTACTCAAACCTTGTCGAAAAACATTCTCGAAGCTTCTTGGGCGTCAAACGAGCCAAGTTTGTAGTGTACGAGGCAAATTGCCGTGCATACACTTCACAACAGCAATCAATCAAACAACATATTTAAATAATGGCTTATTAAGTTTGTTGGGACTAGAAAACAACAATGTTTTATAGCTACTGATGGAGACCTGCGTAGCCATCTGCATGGATACTACTTTCCTTGTTTCTCCCGTGAAACAGCTTTGCTGTATTTCGGAGAGAAGGACAGGACAGGCAGTGTAATTACTGTCACAAAGGCTTGGCATTTTATGTCTCAGCATAGACAACATGTGAATGAATTGAGGGAATAAACACACGTTAACTTGTAACTGACTACGAAAAAGACAAAATATTACGACACAAGCCGCAACCCGCGGTTTCACCCGCGTACTTGCCATTCCGTGGGAGTACGGTGATAAATAGCCTATATGTTATTCTGATGTATAAGTTATATTATTCTAAAGTTTCATTAAAATTCATTCAGTAGTTTTTACGTTAAAGAGTAACAAACATCTATATTCACAAACTCCGCGTTTATAATTTTAGTAGGAAGTAGGATGGGCAGTCTGTCTCAACTTTTCATAATTGATATT
Organism: Lycaena phlaeas; assembly: GCA_905333005.2. NCBI lineage: Eukaryota > Metazoa > Arthropoda > Insecta > Lepidoptera > Lycaenidae > Lycaena > Lycaena phlaeas. Next base: position 6,793,035 of record HG995171.1, read on the forward strand.
TCAGCCGATTCGTTATTCAAACATGTGAGCAATACACACAAAATATTAACAGTAACAAATATTGTTATATTACAATAATTTATTGGTTATCGTATTGGGGTCATAATAATAGTAGCGTAGAAAAGAATACAAAATAAGAAACAAACGAGCAATTTTCGGATTCGCGAGCGTTAGTCCTTAGGAAAATCGTTTTCATCTGCGCAAGTCATAATAATGATTTACTGTGAACACAACGAACGAAAAACGAAAAATAAGAATTAATACCTTTATTGCTGAAAATTGAGACGGGTTATTCCGTGTACATTTTTATTTCTGAAAATTTAAATTGAACCGGCAACTTAAAGCGTTGGAATTATAAAATACTAGCAGCGCCCCGCGGTTTCAGCCGTGTACTTCTCGTTCCCGTGCGAGTAAGGAGATAAATTATAGCCTATGTGTTATTCTAAAATCTAATGTATACGCAGCTATATTATTGCAAAGTTTCATTAAAATCTATTTAGTAGTCTTTACGTTTAAGAATAACAAATATTCATCCATCCATCCATACTTACAAACTTTCGCGTTCATAAGTAGGAGTTTAATTTAAAATATTAATTTTATTAAAAGTATGTTTTATGTATCTGAAACGACGAATTTTATTTTTGCTTGTAAAAATCATAACTAAAGCAAAGCTCATCATTTGCTTTGTCTGGTTGACAACTCAAACTACTATCTTTTTAATTAATTTAGTCTAAAACAGCATGGGGCGGGCGCCATATAGCGAGCATTCGTCCTAGACAAGTTCTCAGAATTCTTTTTTTAAACTTTGTGTATGACGCTTAGAATATATCATTTATCTTGGAATTTCACAGCAACAAAATCCTTATGCGATAAAAAAGTTTGTGCTATTTAAAGATAATATAAATGCATTGTCTTTTTTATGCATGACTTTTTTATAACATTGGCAGATGAGTCAAATAATGATTGTGGCTCTAATAATTAACGTGCTTATCTGGTGCTTTTGTGTCAGACTTAGGTGAATCATCCATGACAACTCGACACATTTTTTTACGGGTAAAAGCAATATTATTTCAAAAGACAAACTAAAAATTGTAAACAATCATAAATCGTAGGCATTTCTGAGATAATACACTTAACTCAATAGATTAAGACTTATTCAATACAAACGAAACAAGGTTTGCAATAGAAATTGAATGTACGTTTGTTTAACGCGATTTTTTGAATTTTCTATTACTTAATTTTATTTTGAATCGGAGATTTTGCGATCGTAATGCCAGCTGCCAAATAATTAATACCTTCTGTCAAATTCACACCCATCGCACTGGTTCCGCCCCATTACAGTAAATTTTCGACTGAACAGGGGCGAAGCAAATTAGACGGGCAGCCTGGGCCCTGGGAAGCTTTTAACGCAATTATGATTTACGCATTTCCAAGATATGTACTTCAATTTCGATATCGAATATTAATGCTAATTGACTTTTTATAAATTTCTGTCACAGTACGAAAAGTTTTATGAAAATCATTAGAACAATTATAAGTTAAGCGAAATTAAAAAAAAAAGTCCAAAAATAATTGAATGAAATGAGCTTCTTTATGGTAGAAAAGGGAAAGATTAACGACGCAAGAATATAAAATTATACTGAAACAATGTTGACCTACTAAAATAATTACTTCTTAAGTGGAAGCAGTCGATTTAATGTAAAGATGCAAAGCTAGCGAAAAGGCTAGAAGCGAAGAAAGCTTAATATACCGAGATATTTTTAATTTTCATTTTAACGATACATAATGATACAGATAGTTTCAAACACCGCCAATCGCTTATTAATTAATCGTGTTGGATGCGAGTAGCAAGGGATCGGTCGTGTTGGCGTTCATTGAGGGAGGCCTATGTTCAACAGTGGACGGATAAAGGCTGATGATGGTGATGATGATGATGAATCGCTTATAGCTCTTCAAGTGCATATTCTGACTTCACTTAAAATAAGTGCATCATCTTAATATGTTTTATAATATTGCTTTCTGTCAGATAAAGCTGTTGTATTTTAACAAACATTATTTGGTAAAAAATTCTTAGCCCATTGGGGGATATGAAAAAGGAGGGCAACGCATCTGCGTAACGTAATAGTCACCATAAGGTTTCACTTCTCATTTGCATCCTTTTACATAAAAAGTATAATATAAGAAAATTTATTTATTAAGGAAATGTTTCACCAGTTCCTGATAAGTGCCGGATAGGCTATTCACAACATATTTGAAAAATACTCCATACTATATCTGTGCTCCATACTATGTTGTGGATAGCCTATTCGGCACTTATCATGAAGTGGTGAAACAGGCCCTAAATATTTATGAATTATAATAAATAGTACGCTGAAGTTTTCCTAGTAGTTTTTATAACAGACAGAAAATAATCTAGTATCTAGTACTTTATATATATATATATATATATATATATATATATATATATATATATATATATCGGATAGGCTATTCACAACATATTTGAAAAATACTCCATACTATATCTGTGCTCCATACTATGTTGTGGATAGCCTATTCGGCACTTATCATGAAGTGGTGAAACAGGCCCTAAATATTTATGAATTATAATAAATAGTACGCTGAAGTTTTCCTAGTAGTTTTTATAACAGACAGAAAATAATCTAGTATCTAGTACTTTATATATATATATATATATATATATATATATATATATATATATATATATATATATATATATATATATATATATATATATATATATATATATATATATATATATATATATATATATATATATATATTATTTATTTTTTCGTGTACCTATTCCTGTTTTTTAATTATCGTGTAATATTCGTCTACTTCGGACCTAGGCCAATATTTCAGTCTTTAGCTCATCGGAAAGTTAGTTTGAAATCAATTCGAAAATTTCATCCGGATATTCAGCTGCCAGGGCGAGTTAATAAAAACATGGTATAATAGATTAAATTTTCAATTTACTATCTTAAATATCTAGACAGTATTACTAGACAGTATTTGCAGACTAATATCAGAAGGGTCTTTGGGAAAACGCTAGTCACAACTGTCAATTTACATTTACTGGATCTTCGCCGAATGGAGCTTAAAATTGAATATTATTCGCTCCTGTTAGGTATTACAACACAAACAATATAATTTATTCACATGTTAGCTGACAACTACTTTGGGGATTGCGATAAAGGATTATAGAGTGCATATGTTATGTTCTTAATGACATGATAATAAAAACTATCGTATTTTCCGTATTTAAAGTCTATAGTATGTTATTATAACCGAAAATATATTAATTATAAAAAAGTGAGTCAGTAAAGATAAAAAAATCAGTGCTAGGTTAAAATCATGCAAGTCGAAAAATGAGCCAAAATGGAAAGAAAAAATTGAAAATAGAACATTACGTCGAACATATATAAAACAATATTAGTTTTAACTAAATAAGGTACATAATATAACATAGTACCTACACATACAGACACAGCATGTAGGGCACATGTCAATTAAGGGAATCGTAGAAACTTGAAGTGCCTTGAACATGTCGAAGAAAACAAACATCAAAACCGCAAACGTAAAGCCATACGAACTGTTTTCTTTGGTACAGACGTCTTTGAGTAAATGGTGAATTAAAAATGCCACTTCCAAAACAAACATTGCTCTAAAATTTATAATGTGTACGCGAATTTCACTTAATATGAAACCAGTTCTTACGGATTATTTTCAGTTTAGGTGTAAACATTTTGACGTGAATTTTTTGGCAATCTTTGGAGTTAAAATCGACAGCTATGCCACACGATGGTGGTCAGCATCGCTCATACAAACGAGTTTACTTGCACTTGAATTTCAATTTATTCAACTCAATTTAATTCATTTTTAATTCAATTCATTTATACATATATTGCCTATCTTGAGACACAAGATCCAAGTATCGATGCCAGTACCTTACTTTTTCATTATTACTATAGACTCCAAGTTTTTTTATTGGGAAGCCCGAACAAAATTTACTTAGCAAATAAGTCACAGGTCAAAACAAAGTTTCTAGTAATTAATGAATCAATATAATTTACATACAATGTAGCATCGACACGGATAGTATTGTTTTATATTGTATCTATTCAAGAAAAGTTTTTAAAATAAAATGGAAGGTTACGAGGTGATCATCGTTTATTTATAGGGATTTTGTGACTGTTTTGTGACTGTCGCAGTTGATGTATAGGAGAGTACCTATATTTGTGTGCATTGTGAGGTTTAATACCATAAAGTCACGATACCACAGTTATTAGTGTTTTTTGTAATCTTACAGGTTTTGCCAATTTTTTAGTGCCATTTTCGCTGCCAGTAATGACACTTCTTAGTTCTAAGCCTTTCTTACTGGACTATAATGAAAGTTCTGCGGAATAAAAACGCTGGATTTTTGGCTTAACTCAACTTTGCGATCGGCACTGTGTGCGTGCGAGTGGCACACTAATTAATGCTGTGTAATGACAACAATTTGACGACAATGCTGTACAATGACGCCAAGCCCCACGCAAAGTCAGCCCCCGTTCGCACGAGCGCTTATAAACCGTCGCGGTAAAACCCGACGTCAGGTTAAGATGCGAGTTTGGCATGCTAGAGTCATCGCCACTTTAGAAGTCCGATAGACGCGGCGCTGCGGTCTCATAACTCAATGTTGCCAATTTATAGTGTAATGATTTTCCACCAAGTCTAATACAATAAAAAATTTAAATAATTATAGGGCATATGGTCAGTAGTGGATTGATAAAGACTCAGTATGATAATAATGACAAAAATAATTATAGCAGCAAAATAAAAATCTCCCTGCCAGGTTTTAGTAAAATAAAACATTTTTTTTGTAAATATTTCATTCGTATTTTTTACGTATAACCGATTAGTAGAATTCATCTAAAACAAGCTTCTTCGGATGTGTTCGGCTTTTGCCAGGAGTGACGATTTTCTCAGAAGTAATTGCTGCCATTGTTACTTCTTTTGTTATTCGACCTTTTTTACAGAAACACCTGAAAATATAATTCATCTGAGCAAGGATTTAATTCTTTTACCTTGTATTTATATTCATATAAAATATCATAAGATAAATGTAGGTATAGAGTTAATGATAATATTTTAACCATAAATTAGGCAAAACTAAGTGACTCTGGCATCTCTAAAATTTACCTGTCATGGCTGTGACATTTATAAACATTTTATTCAACGGGATTAATTGTTGTTTATTTTTACTTTCTAATTCACAAAATTATTTCACTTTAATGATCATTTTACGGCCTTCACTTTTTACACCTCACTTTATATTATATGCTCCATATTTCACGTAAAACAATTTAAAATATCACAACTTCTTACTAAAGACAGACGTCAAGATGTCAATGTTGTCAAATTTAGTTCGGCCATTAGTCGCAGGACCTTAAAAGTGGCGATGACTATAAATTCGATTTAACGTCAAACACTCAATGTCGAAAATCCTACAGTGCTTGATTAAAAAGTGATGCGTTTTAAAAACGCCTTCGTGTGAACAGATACATGGGTGTCCATGTCTCATTCAAACGGTTTTTCACAGCTCGGTAAAAAAGCGCTTGCGAACGGGGTCTTAAGTTGAACTATGTATACACTTTTATGACATAAATAAACTCATCGGAATAAAATAAATCGAGTTTAGTATACATCAAAGATTTAATTTGAGCCCATTCGTTGGATTACAGCTTCAACGATTCATGATAATCCTATTTATAGCATTATAAACGTTAACATTTGTAATATGAAAACAAAATGGCGAATCGGATTAGAGTTGCGAGATCTTTTACCTAAAATAGAACGTGTATTTGGGTCCCGACCTCCCAAAATTTAGATTGCAAATAATATAATGTTGTTATACTATACCGTTTGTCAATAAATATTTTTTTTTTGCAAATTGTACTCTATAATATTTGAGTAAATACCTTGAGTAGTTTCCAAAATTATCTTTAGAATATCATGATCATAATTTTTCCCTTGATTTACTCTACTTTCTAACTTCTAACAAGTTAGAAAGAAGAGTAAATAGATCTTGCAATATTTTCAATAATTGACGTTGGTTCAGTAAATGGATTGTAAATAGTTCTTTACTTCTAGGACTGAAACACTATTTAACATATTTCTAATCATTTGTTCAAAACGAAACATTTTTCCGAATTTTTCTGCAGTCATTATAATGAAACAACTTTTACGGATTTTATCGCGGTTTATATAGTTTTTTACGTTTCGAATACTTTGCAGCAACCATGGTCACGGGAGGACTGAGGTGTCAGATGTCCTTCTGTTACAAAAGTTATTCGAAACAACCCTATGATACAACAATATTTTATTTAGTCCTACGAGTATCTATGCAAAAGGTGCTAACTGAGTTTTTAGTCTGTGACATATTATTATGCTTGGATTTCGATTTTATTATTTTTATTATGGGATCCCAAGCAGATGGTAGTGGCCAGCCATCTTCTCTATTGAAATTATTATAATTTTTCTGCAGTTTTTTTTAAGATTTTTACATGCCCGACGTATCGGATACTTTGCAGCAACCATATTTCTTAATTGGGAGTATTATTTTCACATATTTTACTAAGTAATAATTGTTTAATTTTAGTAAGATATAGTGTCATCGATTTTGGATCATCATCCGCCTATGACTGACATCCTAAGCCACCATGACCACCACCATTAGACGACCTCTGTTGCTCAATGGTAAGCGTTGGCGCTCATGCCGAGAGGAAGAGAACAAAAAAGTTTCTGTGTTTCTGGGTCATGTGTATTAAATATATGTATCATATTATGGTAAAAATCTCCAATATAATATTATGTATTAATATAAAAAGTATTAAATATATGTATTTCCATTGTCTGGTACCCGTAACACAAGTTCTTCGGAAACTTACCACGGGACCAGATTGAATTTTGTAAAAAACGTCCTTAAATATTATCACTATTATTATACCATCAAATTCTAAATTCAGCCTCAAATTTATACCAACAAGATTAATAGCGTAATCTTGCATTACGATGTATGAGATATCATTGGAGCAGTAGATCGCAACTCCATACGCCTAACTTCATGATGGATCGGCTCTGAAACCTGATTTGAATATCCCATTACAGACATAATGTGTCATGGGGTAAAAGATATACTCCGAATATATCTTCGCCGCTCATTTTTGAATGAGATTTTAATAAATTCACACGTCATAAATATGAATGAGGATTCGATATTATTTAAGTTTCATTTTATGTGAAAATTAAAACAATGACGTGTGTATGCTCGCGATAAAAGGATCAGAGGAACAAATATTAAATCAAAACATTTTTAAATGAATTTTGTTTTTTCGATTCAAGTTATTTAAATTTAAAGGGTATTTTATAAACCATTGTGAAAAATGAGAAAATACCTATTTGATTTGTATCGTTTTCAAAAAAGAAAGAAAAGACACAAACAGAAAAGGATAGCAACGACAGTTCGTTTGCCCTTCTATGCTATAAAAAAAACATGGTCAAAATCAACCGTGAACATAATCAAGTTCACTCAGAATAGTCAGGGCTAAGGAAAGAGCACCATTTGCAATAGGGTTCCGAGTAGCGGAGCTCTAAAAATGTTCCTGGGCGACCTCGGCGGAGGGAGAAAACTCTTGTAAAAGCATGTTCTGATGGGGACATGGTTGAAAGCCTGGCATTCGCATGAACCTTGTTGATGTTGAAATGATTGCCGTTGGATTTTGGTGGCGAGTCCCACATAACCTCCAGCGGGCAGGTGCTGTTCGTAAAACATTTACAAGTGTTTAAAAGGACCCAAAGCAACTCATTCATACTGTGCCTATCTTAAGACGTCGTCAGTGATTGCAGAGATCGTATACACCATGTAAGGCGCTATAAGATTACATGGGGAGGGAAACAAATGTTTTTATAGCTTGAACAGATCCGCCATTTTCGACAGACATTTTCCTTAGAAACATACATTTGGAATTACATAGCGTTATGGAACAAACGCAGACCTATTCACACGTATTGTTAGTGGACTTTAGTCCTTAGAGGACAATATCGCTCCCTCGCACAGACATTAGGTGGAAAGTTGACACGAAATGACAATAAGCCGGTCACGTACGGAAAAAACTAAAGACGTAAATTCGTGTTTGTCTTTTAATTCGATAACCTCACAATATTTAGGTTTAAGCTTCAATTTACCTACAGCCATTTCCATCTACCTACCAACCTATTGCAGTACAGAAATAAATAAATATTATTCAAAAATTACAGCACCTTGAACTAGCTCGTGGTAAGTTCGTAAATTCTCGAGTTACAGGTAATAAGAACGGAAACAAAGAAATCTTTATTCATACACTAGCAGCGCCCCGCGGTTTAACCTGCGTACTTCCAATGCCCGTAGGAGTACATGGATAAATTATAGCCTATGGATTATTCTGATGTATAAGCTATGTTATTGTAAAGTTTCATTAAAATCCATTCAGTAGTTTTTACGTGAAAGAGTAACAAACATCCATACTCACAAACTTTCACGTTTATAATATTAGTGAGATGTGATAATATATCCGTCTATGACCCGGTTCGGATATTTTTATTCAAGATACAAATAGTCTGCAGTTGGCGGGATTCGAACCTGTGGCTGTCAAAATTACATGTAAGTAAATATCCATACATCGTACTATAATGTTGGGAGAAGGATCTACCTAATAGCTAAGGAATTCCATATATGTATGTACGACAACCTTCATATTATGTAATACATTGTGAGTTGTTGGATGAGGGTGCATAGATCGCTGTTCTTGATATTCATTAAAAGTGACCTTTGCCCAGCAATGGACGAATACTAATAACAAACGATATTCGCCAGGCAACATTAATATGTGCCTTTAAGACGCGTTATACTAAAGTTACTATAAAGCTCGTTTAAAAGCTTCCCTTTTTTGCTGTAAACGGGCTAATGATACAAGCAAGAAACACAAAGCGTTTTCACGCCTACCTTCCCAACTATCTGCAAATACATTATCCATTTTCTCTTTTTAGGCCAAGGCGGAGGGTTTCGAATTGGGGTATCGACGTCGTTTCATACAAAACACATTTGCTCCATCCTATACAGGAACTCGTCTAACGATGCGGATCGAAAGCGCGTCGGTATGGTTTTTCTCGCCGCATAGCTGGAGTAAACTGGGCGAACCTTACTTGCTTTGCCCTACATTTATCTGTGGGTCACCATCTTTCACTTTATCTTACTACGCATATTCGGTTCGATAATATTTACGTTTGACTGTTCTATATTTAAAAAAGTTAATTAGGCCTAGATCTTTGATGTCACCAGTTTATCTAATATAATATATTCTAATGAACTTACGACAGTAATTGTGACCATAAATGTCCAATTTTTGTGCTAGAAATGGAATATCATACACATTTTTATAATAGGTATTTTACCTAGATATATAATATGTGCGATTGAGAGAATGTTTTATTTTTTATTTTTACATTTTGCTCATTTCTTTATGATGTCCCAGAAATGGGTAACTATTCGAGTGCTACTCTCAAATGTCACTGGTACGATTTTGACAACTTACTTGTCTGCCGCTTTACCTATCTACATAAACAAAATTTAAATGTTAACCTCCTTCGAGGAGGAGACCCGTGCTCAGCAGTGGGACACATAAGGGTTGATACTTTACTTTTTTCTTTATTGTCAAAAGTGAAAGAACTTTTATTCATTATGGAAACAACCAATATGCTATATGCGCTATGAGCAATATCGATTGCCGTGATATATATAAAAGTATATAAGCTCTTATCGCAATTTCTTCAGTTTTGAAATCAATACAATTTTAAATCAGATTTCGTCGTCTCTATTGTTGTTTAGGAAGTTTTATAAAAGTCAAAATAGTAAATCCTTGATCAAGTGTCCCTGATGAAGCAGTAGATAATCATCAGTATGAAGTCAAATACATTTCATATTGCTACTTGACCGGATGAAAGTATTGAAATAAAAGTAAATTCACCTCATTTGGACCCATAAACCCAGAGGCAAGGCCAGAAGCGTGGATTATCTGGGACCTTTTTTATTCATTTTTTATCTTCGGGATTTAAATTTTGTATAACGCCCTTTCGGGATGACAGGGCAAGCTTCCCTATCTATGACGGTATATTAAGGAGACATCTCAACAAGCAATGTGAAGGTCGCTACAGGAAACCGGATCAAATTTAATTATTAAATTATTATTAAAAATCCTACTATCCTACTAATATAAACGCGAAAGTTTGTAAGTAGTGTTTGTTACTCTTTCACGTAAAAACTACTGAATGGATTTTCATGAAACTTTACAACTACATAGCTTATACAACAGAATAACACATAGGCTATAACTTATCACCATACTCCCACGGGAATGGTAATACGCGGGTGAAACCGCGGGGCGCTGCTAGTTGTAAAACACTTTTAAGATCAATTTATTATTTTATCTCGTATTTAAGAGTATTTCGAAAGAGATTTTAGATATTTAATCGGTATTCGATTACTTAGAAAGACGTACTATACCTACAAACCTACATCTAATATTTTAGACAAAAAAATGTAAGTACATGAATATCTTCAATAGACACGCAGATATAACATAATTTATCCTCCCGGTATGTTATGTCAATATAATTCGAATTCAACATTAGCCAAACATAAATAGATTTACGCTTCAAAAGAAAACTCGAAGCCAATCTTTATGACGAAACAAAATCGATACATGTCAATATCAATAATAAAATCTGCCGACTTTCGAAGAACAAAATTTTTTTTTGATAAAACGTCGACTTGAGCAAATCAAACTGTAACAGGAAAAAACTAACTCTTGTTTTTGAAGTCGGTTAAAAGAAATGTATAAGTCGTCCGGATAATAATAACATCTGACATCAAAATCGGATAAGTACGGTTTAAGCGCTACGTAAATACTTATAAATATATTGCTGAGTCGTAGCTCGTTCGACATCGTAGTAGGGTAAAAAAATATTAATCTAGAATTAATTCAGAAACTAGGGCTTACAATTCATCATTTATAATATCTAGACTCAATGCATTTTATTTTTTTTCACGCAATACGCGGGCTACAAATTTTAATTTCCTATTAGATTTTAAAAAAAATCTAATAATTAAAAAAAAATAGATTCGTGTGTTTTAACATTGTGAAATTCTTATTGCTAAGTAAACCAGATATATCATTTCTTGATTAATCCGCAAGAATTTCAAATTATAGAAACGCATAATATATATCAGGAGGTTAAAGGTGTTGGCGGAAAGGAGGAATGAGTGGCGAATACTCCACCGACAAGAGCAAAGCTCTTAAATAGAGAGAGAGAGAGAGAGAGAGAGAGATAATATATAGAACTAAATTTAAAGAAAAACAGTTAATTTGGTTCGTCATAAAATATGTAAAATATAAACTAATAAAGTGTGATTCATTCCGTTTGTAATCGCCTCACAATAAAAGCGTTAACACACACTTGTGCTTGTTTTAAGTGTTTTCGTGTTTTAAGCGACTTCAAAGAAGGGGACATTTCTCAATTCGACCGTATAAGCTTTTTAATACATAAAACTATAGCAAACATTTTGAATTGAGGATAAGAACTTAGTTACAAAAGGCAGTATTGACTAATGAAGGTCAGACACGCTAGGACCACGAACTTGAGGGCTCGTAGGGTTCATGCCCTCTAAACTATTGCTAATCACGAGCTACGGGTGAATAATCCCGCATACTAAATAAGATGTAATCTTTGAAAGTGTAGATGAAGTAAGCTTAATACATTTTCGCATGAGGTCGCATTTTGTACCGCGCCTATGCTAAGTTTTTAAAGATTAACCTGAGTTATATGTTGTGTAAGGTTTATATTATTGTGCGACGTCTACCATAAAACAATGGTATGTTTTATGGTAAAAAGTCCTTTTGAATCATAATAATTTTTCATATTTATATTATAATTCTAATTTAGGATTCCGTAGCGAAATGGTAAAAACGGAACGCTTATAGATTCGTCTTTGTAAGATCACTGGTGAAACTTGGTAAGTAGATGTATTATGTGAACCTTGTTAAGATTTTCACAAAATTTTTGTAAAAGAACCGAAATAGTGAAGGAGAAAACCCAAGGAAACCTGGATGCCTGATATGTGCTTAGGCATCCTTCGGGGGAGTGGGTCTCCCCAGGCGGGTATGTACTATGTGGTACTCGCTGCGCCCAAAGCAGGTAAGTGGACTCAATTCTACCCACTAAAACACGGCGAGTGCCACCAATGCCACCTTTGGTGAGGTGCCTCGGATCTACAAGCAACAGGGCACCTCGACGGCTAGTCAGTCCTTCAGGTGACCGACGTCACCTCCACCCACTCCCAGCATCGGGACAGTACAATGAGGCAAGTTTCCTGTGCTCGCCCTTTGCCCCCTCTTCTTATAAGAGGAGTACAAAGAGCTCCTTCGGCTCAATTCGCTTTGCCCAAGGTGCTGGGTTCACCCTAGGGTACTGAGCCCCTTCGCCACGACAAGGCTTAAACCATGGTGGGGAAAAAGGACACACCCTACATTGATCACTAGCTTTTGTGGCTCAGCTACTCAAAGAGGGTCTTGGCCTCCGAAATGAAAGACTTTCACCGGTGTATGTACTGCGCAACCACTGAACAGTCCTCAACCCCGAGCTCACGCAGATCAGCCTCCACCATGTCCTTTCAGCGATATCTGGGACACCCGACTGTGCGCTATCCAATCTGTTGTCTAAGATATGCTCTCAGTACTCCCCGATGCTCCCCCATTCTGACCAAGTAGCCGAGCCGTCGGAGGTAGTGAGCCTTTATTTTAAATATTTTTCTAACAATCGCAAAATACGCGTTTGTTTTCAAAACAAATTGTACCATACGTGGTTTTTATTTTAATCTTTTTTTTTGTTACATAAACAAACAAAAAAAAGTTGTTTTATAAGTTTTAAATCCAAAAATTATTATTTAGGTTTATTGAGATTTTAATATTCTCCAATTTTTGCGACATGGTTGCTGTTAAGTACACGTAAGGGAATATTATGTTAATTTTATGAAACCACGATAAAGTCCACACTAAATATTGATTGATATTATTTTTAATTGATATTGATATTGTTTTTTTTTATTATTATTTTTAAAAATAAAACATATAAATAATTGTAACATATTTTCTATGTATATATAACATATTATATTCTATTTATATCGTAAAAAATATTCATTGTTACATACTACCAATTATTAATATATCTACAGAATATAATATAATCAATAATTAAATTTCCTGTCATTTTAATTTCAAAAATAAAATAAACTACTTAGAAATATGGAACTTTTTGATGCTCTCCGACCATTTGTAGATCGTTTTTAGTCCGTTGGCTGATGATTATTATAATATCTTCTGTAGAAATGATAGAATGTATAGTTATTTTCAAAATCACACAAAAATGGAAAGGTGAAAATTTATTTCCACACAATAAAATTACTTTGTAGTGAAATTATAATCTATCAAGTGTATTATTTATATTATACGCTCACATTATTTTCACGAAACCGCTGTCCAAAACTACATTAATAACTGTCCTTTTCGATTGCTATGATCCTAGACATAATAAAGGTTTGTCTATATTTTGACAATAAGCAAGGAGAGCAGAAGGTAAGAAAACAATAAGACCCTCTTAACGTCTTCACTTATCACATAATGATTAATAAACAAAGAAACTTAAAAATAATAGTAAAGTATTTAAAAAGTATTTGAAATAAAATAATTAAAAAAAAAACTATTTTTTCCTTGAATATTATCAAGAGAATTCATTATGGCAAAAAATTTGGAAATAATGAAAAAGACTTTATTAGATTTATGTGAAATTCCATAAAATATATTCAATTAGCAATGTTTTGTCATCAAAAATATTAAATTTGTTTATGCCGAAAAAATATCATTGCCTTATAATATGCGAAACGAAAATAATTTCAATTTTAACAATTAACATAATAATTACCGTAATTGTGTATTAAGCCCCACGCATAAATTTAATTTCTCAGCTAAAAACAAATTAATAGTAAAAATCCACGTCAAAAACCATTTGAGCTCACAGATTCACTTCTATTAGACACAACAAACCTTTGAGAATACGTGAGTTTATAGAGGGCGCGCGTAAACAATAGGGTACCGAGGCGCGAGTTGCCGCGCTGGTGGCCAGGACTCGAATGCGGGGGCGACCCTACTCTGGTGCCCAGCTTCCCCCTCCCCTCCCCGCCCCACACACACCCCCCGCGCCCAGTCTGATAACCTGCTACTTCGGAAGTCACTAAACTCCGCAATGAATGTCACCCAGGCACAACTAACTTGCGAGGGAAAATGTGATTTTTATTGAAAAGGGGTCGCTATCACCAATAGCCGCTGAAAATCGATGCTTTATCGTTCAAATATGAGGTGTTACGGAATCGACTCGCGTAGCTGAGAATATAAACTCTAGGGAGCGCGGTAAGTCATGCTCTGGAAATAATCAACTTCCCTCGACTCGGGCGAGTGTAATCCGCGTTAGCTGTAATTTTTGTACGAATTTTCGTACTTTTATACGGGAAATGTATCTTATTTATATGAAACCTATTTATGTTGTCCCCAGTAAATGCTTTAGCGATGGATATGCGTCTACTACGGTCTACGATTATAAGAAGATCAACTAAACCTTCCTACCCGGGTACTTCGGTTAACAACGAGGGTTTTCATCACACCTAGACTCTGGGAGGCCTTCCAGGCATTATTATAAAATTGGATTGGAAACTATTGAATATAAAATTCCGGTCTAGTCATTATGACTGGTTAAATACATTTTCAATAGAAAACGGAGTAAACGGACAATCAGATTATCTGGGGTAAGTGATCGCCCACACACATAAAATTGAATCGCAGCTGATACACTGCCGGCCTTTCAAATTTGTATTTCTTAAAAATATAAAGCAAACATAAAAAACAATGACGGATATGTCTTCAAAAAATTCATTTAAACTTGCATATAAAATGTGAAAGTAAGATGGAAAAACCTACACAGTTT
The DNA here is from genome assembly GCA_905333005.2 of Lycaena phlaeas. Classification (NCBI taxonomy): domain Eukaryota; kingdom Metazoa; phylum Arthropoda; class Insecta; order Lepidoptera; family Lycaenidae; genus Lycaena; species Lycaena phlaeas. The sequence goes on from HG995171.1 coordinate 6,808,170, forward strand.
AAGCTCCAGCAAACTTTATTTAAGCACTACGGATGAGCGGGTCTGAAACTTTGCAAAAGCTCAGTTTTCGCTACAAAAAAAATCCATCGACTTTACCGGCGTCCCTTAACCAAACATCATGTGTCATGACAGATAAAGTATGACAGACAATTTTAGCTTTCCAAGCTCGCTCGGGTAGGTCTACATATGACTAGATAGTATTTTTAAGCTTTTGATCATTTTCAGCGACGATGGTCCAGTGGGTATAGGTTCGTGTCTATAAATGATTTTTTCTAAATTTCTGAGTACTCTTTACATATGAGACCATCGCTCACCGGTAAAGAAAAATATCGTGAGGAATGCTGCATGTCTGATGAGATTAACCCGTATTAAATAAATAAATAAATAAATTCATTTCGTTAGTTAGTGACTCACAAAGAAAAATTTAAAAACTATGTTAGTATACATTCTGGTTTTTAAAAAATATTAATTAATTGATTATTATTTTATTTATTTAATGTTATGGGCCAGCGCATCGGTGAACCAGGGCCCGATACTCTACTCGCTTGATTTCGAGGAACAGACCCGTACCCAGCAGTTGAACATATACGAGTTGATATTAACTTGAACATATTACTTGTTTGAAACGATTATACTAATAAATACAAATAATATACCTCATTGGATGAAATATTGACAATTTACATGAAAACAGATTCAAAATGCAAAAATATACTTATCGTAAACTAGTTGCGTCCCGCGGTACCACCCGCGTATTTTTAATTCACGTGGGAGAACGGAATAAATTATAAAATGACACTAAAAATTATGTAGCCTTCTATAGGTCGAAATTTTCAAAATCGTTTGAGTACCTACATCCAAAGACATATAACGACATAAACACACAAACTTTACCCCTTTATAATATTAGTATTGTGACTATCGACATCCATTACCTCCAGAGGTCATGTAGATGAATCGCCCTCCTTTCCCCCACACCCCCTCAACGGGCCACCGGAAACTCACAAACCGCACGAAACGCCACAGCACAGCTGTCACTTTACGCTGATTTCATGTGAGCGAAAGGTTCCTTGACTGACTTAATCCTTACTTAATACTATAAATGTGAAAGTAGGGATGTTTGTTACGCTTTCATGCAAAAACTACTCGAGCGATCATCATGAAACTTTGTACACATTGGATACTTTAAAAAAAGGATATTTTTTGCTAACGCGGCCAAAAAATATTGTAATACATTTATTCTTTTTGTTTGAATGAAGAGGTTACTTCAAGAGGCCTTGAAACGATGAACTTTTGGGGAAATTTTGGGGATTAAAACTGATGGCTCAGAAGATACTTCTTTCAGAGATAGCAATCCTTTGCAACCCTGTTAGCTATATGCACTAATAGAAATGATTCAACTCGTGATTTTTTGTCTTGTGACATGTTTCTTGACTTTTTCGTTTGTGTTATTGATAAAAGTTGAGGTACATATTCTTCATTCAGTGAAAGTAAGCTAGACTTTGCTTCGACAATAAATTGAGTTTTATATCTTGATTAAATTCATCAAATGTAGTAGTTTTAAATCAATCAATCGCTAAGCCATATTGATTGCATTACCAAAACAAGCTAAATATATTTTATTCTAATGAATTTCATTAATATAAAATTACGTTTTATTACAGTTAGAAGGAAAATACATTCAATTATAATTATTTCTCATGGCAGCTCCGCAACAAAGCTTTCAGTTCTTGACATTTAATTTTAAAATTTTAATTAACACAACAAAAGAGGTAAATTAAGATCTACAATAAAATTGCTTTACCTTAAGGAAAATAGCACTTGGTTGTAAGTGTAACATATTTTGTATAAGGAACACAAATCTCAGACCCTTTCGAAGGGAACTAGATTTTCTGTTTAAATTTTCTTGTTTTTCGCAAAAATCTATAAAAACCGATGTTATTTAGATAAGCATAATTCTAATATGTGACAAGGTGAATCCGTTATCTGTCCTATACCCACGTCCCACCATCATCATTTTTTTATACATACTTTGTCCTGACTATCGTCAAGCCGACATAAAAGTAATTACCTAATTTGGTGGAGTGAAGTTATGTGCGTACATTTCATTCATTCATTTTTTTTATTTAAGCCGTTTCTAAGATAAGCCGGAACAAACAGATAGACAGACAATATTTTTAAAGTAATTACATTATATACTTTATATTATAGTTTTAATTATTATGAAAAAAAAACCTTGTTAATTAACATTTATATATATTATTTATATATTATATTACAAATAGACACTTATTTATTTGGAGTGTATAGACACTGTATATTAGTTGTAAGATTATAATAATACATAATTGAAAAAATAAAATAATTTTCAATATATGCAGCCCGCATTACTTTTGTAGAGAGGATAACATCTAGTTTTTTTTAAATATAAAAATCAAGTATAACATTGTATACCAGAGAGATAGAGAGAGGTAGAGGAGATTCTGAAAGTTATCTTTGTGAATGCCATGTACTTAGTAATAGTGATTATTGGACTCAAGAACAATCTTATTATATTATAATGAATTCTTAGAAATAACTAGTATTCGTAGCACTCTTTCTAAAGTTAAAAAATCAGATAAGAAAGTTCTGATTATTGTTGAGCAAAACTATCGAAAAGTGAAGAAAAAGCTGTCGCTATTTTTCTTTCTTTGAAAGTTCATTCTGAGTTTTGAACATCTTTCCAACTTGAAATCTTGCTATTTATGTATCTATAATTAATTTAAGTTTTTGAATTAAAAGTTGACAAAAACAACAATCGAGACGGCTAAACGTAGTTATTATTAATTTTTTTTTGTAGCTGTAACTTCATTCATGCAATTCTGAACTTCATAATATTATTTTTATACATGTGAAAAATTGTCTGATTATTACTTTTAATTACAGACGTTGCATTACGTGCCAATGCCATATTCAATAGAAAAGTGGTGGTCGATATACCCATAGACATCAGCTAGTTACAGGACTTTAATAAAATAGCTTTCAATTATATATTATATATAATAATATATAATTATACAGGAAAAAAGCAGGACAAACATTTCTTATTGAGATGTTGAGAAGATTGCATCAGAAAAAGTTGTTTTATAAATGCCTTGCTTCGACGTGAATATAATAACTTGTAAGCTCAGTTTTCTTATGCGTATCATTACGGACTTGCATCATTCAAGTTGGCTATCTGATTTACCCATAATTTGATTTAAAAAATGAACCTATTTCTTTTTAATCGGGGAACCAGTTTTTCCCACTGATGTTTTTGCCACTTTGGTACAAGGCAGGTTTGATAGAATATGTAGAAAAAGTTATATTGATGTGTTATAATTTATGAGGTTGTAATGAAAATTTACATTAAATAGGTACAATTATATGCACGTATTTGAAAAATGGATACTATTTGACGAAAATTTACAGTACTCAGTACACACTCATATTATATTGTCGCGTTACTTGAGAAAAAGGTAATCGCCAAACGCAGAGTGTACAAATTATACTGACCTAGCGGCAGGTTGTACATTTTAAAGATTAAAAGTGCTGCAAGATAACCTCTTTCACGAGAGAAGAATAAATATTAAAATTTAATAATGCTGATAGCAGCCATTAAAATTTGGCTTGATATAATTATCGTTGTAAGATTCAATTTCATAGAATTAATTAATGTAGCCTTCGTGCAATTATTTTACAAACTCATCTTATTTCTCTGAAAATAAAACCACGATTAGGAAATTGATCTCACGTGTCATGATTATCATCAGTATCCAAATCCAAGACCTTAAATGTTGTATGTTGCTATTGCACCCTCATCACCAATAGGTACACGGGCTAGTAGTGTACAACTGACCTTGTCAAAAAAATACGCTTAAGCTGTTTAATTAGCAATTGAAGAGTTTCAGAACCCAACTCGGAACATCATCATCACCTTCTCTCCGTCCTCCGCTGAACATAGACCTACTCAATGAACGCCAAGACTGCCGAAACTCGCATTGACCAAGATGTTCGTTCGTCATCATCGACCAAAAATTTAAAATATTGTCATCTCAAGTACACTTTCTATGCTTGAATAGATAAGTTAAAACTACTTCTAAGATATTGTTTTCTTATGTTTACGCGAATTTCATTATACTATTAAGATTTTTACATATTATATGCAATTATTAGAAACATTTGAAACATATTAATTAGACTAATACTGAAATTTTGGGCCATCAGACACTAATGAATCAAGAGCTATGTAGACTTTAAGGATTTTTATAAATATCAGTCCAAAGAGCAAAAACTTTTAGCTATTTTAGTCGCTATATAAATCCCTACTTTCAGATGAATGAAAAAATACATGAGAAATGAGGCACCAAAATGTATATCTGGAAAAACCTATGTGAAATGTAATTTGAATTCAAATCACGTTAGGCGCAATCGTGGAGAATAATATTTTTGAAAGAAAATAAGTACAATACTTGACTGGTTTCTGAAATATGTACCAATTCTGAAAGTCAAATTGCCTTAGTATAAATTATAGTTGTAGGCGTAGATTCTCCGGTTAGTTTCATCAAATTTCGGCTCATTTGTCCAGTGTAGTGATTAAGCGGTATGTCACTTCAAGCGTGGGTTTTAGGCTTCGTATCCCATCAAAAGCTGATATTTATGCTATGAATATACCAGGACTGTATATTATATTACTAGCTGTTACCCGCAGCTTCGCCCGCGTGAACTTAGGTTTACGGATTTATCATGTCTGATGATGATCATTTTCTATTTTAATAATTACTAAGTTTTTGTATTAAAATGAATATATGTCATCTGTAACATAAAGACATATATCCCTTCGCAGATTTACTGTAGGCATATTTAGGATATATAATACTATTATTATATATTCCACCATACGTTGATCATATTATTACGTCTACCAGAGTTGATACACTACGGCCTTAGACAGCAGACAACCGCCCGCGCCCGTTCGTATCACAGCAACACAATTTATTTTCTTCTGCATTATTTTGATTTTGCCATATCTCCTAAGGTATTCATTTAATTTGCATGATGTAAAGGGCAAAAATAATCTTCATAAAATGCACATGCTAATTAACTGATTTAAAATAATAAGGATTCATACCGTATTTGTGTAAATAACTTTCAAATTATCACGTTATAATTGCCCATTTTTTTTAAGTATTAAATGGATATAGTATGATATCCCTAAGAGATAGACATATGCCATCGCGGACTTTTTTGTAGACCTATTTAAGATACACAATTCCACCATACATTATTTTGTTATATCTCAAAGGGTTTAGGCAGCGTTTTCGTTGAAAACTCCCAAGCGGCCTATTTTTTCCCGACACCTTCATCAATTATTGTTATATCTTAGCCAATGTATATAAAAACTTAATAAATTATATACATAAACCTTCCTCTTGAATTGTCCTATCTATTAAAAAAAACCGCTTCAAAATCCGTTGCGTAGTTTTAAAGATTTAAGCGTACAAAGGGATATAGGGACAGAAAAAGCGACTTTGTTTTATAATATGTAGTGATATAGTGTATATTTATTTCGCTAAAACAACACAATACACAAGTGAAAAACACAAATCTTTAAAAGTACCTATAGTCTCTTCAAATGAGGATAATCGTTGCATCTTCCAACAAACGTGATTTTGGTGTTCATATCCTACCTATTAAAAATACCGATGTAAAGGAAAAGACAGTTCATTTTTTGCATAGTAATGAGTTTCTTTTTTTTTTCATTTCTTATTTTGTTTGTGACAGCTCCGTTTGTTTTATAATTATTATCAGCTTGTATTCTTCTAATGCTGAAACTATATTCAGCACTGGCTTAAAGCAATTATAATAAAACAAGATTATAATAAATTTTGGTCAATTTTATGGAATGGATGAACTTTGTGGTGTAAAACTGAGTAGGTAATAAACAGACACCTACAACGTAATAGCCGCAGACAGACAGGTCAATGTCTCAACAATAAGCGTCAGAAAATATTATCCCGAGAAAAATGACGTACGAAATAGAATATGTCGGAAAATTTTAAGTTTAAGTTTTTTAAGTTTTTTCTAGAAAAGCTCACATCGAAATAATAAAAGAGTTTTCGGATTGTTAAACATATGATTATTTTAGACATTTAAGATAATGAACTTTGGGTACTTAGAAATAGTATTATCGAATTAAAAGAAACAATGGCACAAACTAAAAACGAAAGCGAATGGTATGCTGTGAAAATGGAAGTCACAAAAATCTAAAAAATAGACAAAGTAGACAAACCAAAGGAAAACATGGAAACTTTAGTGTCAGGTAATTAATAAAATAATAAAAACATGAAAATGATGAATGGCACAAATCTAACAAACTCGGTGTAGTGGTTGATAGTCGGTTATCACTTACCACGACTTCTTACTATCTAGGAGAACGGATGCCCTTCTTAAAAAATAGCGAAGTGAGAATTACTGTACCAAAATTATTTACAACGGGACATTTGCCATAATAACAGTTTTATTATAGTAATGAAAATGCCCATGTTTTTTACTTAAAATCTCATATAGATTTGGCGGATTTCTAATTACACAATAAACCATAAACAAGAACCTAATTCTCGGCAGTTTGAAGAACAGTGGTATCAAGGTGAATAAGGCACTCCAATATTGGTCCCGGGCTTCGTAACAGTATCTTCGAAATATGAGGTATTTTAATATGTAAATCATTCGAGGAAACCATGATTGGTTGAACTATTCGTGTAAATTGCTTGTAATTCTACCAAATTATTCCTGTTACTAGGCAAATCACTATAATTACGTAGGATAGATTGATCTAGATAAATCAGAGAAATTTCGTAGGAGGCCGCGAAGCGAGTAGGGACTACGCTGACGTAGGGCGGGAGTACGGAGGAGGCGCTAAATGCTAATCACACCTTCTACCACCAATCTAACGGGACTTGTGGTAAGGTTGGCAACTTGCCCCGGTAGCAATGTCACGGCATCAACGGGGGTGATTCAGGTTGCCGCAATTCCCGAATACTAGGAGCAAACCAGATTCGCCTTTTGAGGGATCTGGTCACGCAGGATCTCTATGTTGCGAGATACTCCTTGTCAAGCGACTAAAGGCAACTCGCAAAAAAAAAACCAAGAAACAATTTCTGGCTTAAGGTGCTAATTATTGTTTCAAAATTGTGACGATAAAACGAATATGATTCGCAAAAAGAAGTTTTATGATTATTCTTTTGGAAATACGGTAAAGGAAATTGTTTTATCTCCTGGAACAATTGCAATTACTTCGATGTCTGTCAGTTTGTCTAGTTTAATCTTTAACAAAAATAAATTCGTATTTTCTCTGATAATATACATTTTATATAAACCGACACTTGAATAGTATTGTAAGACTTTTCTGCACAATATAGCCGATCCATCTTCTTTACATAAATACGTGAAGAGAAATCTTTGCACCTACGGAGATTATGTATAGTTGAAGCTTGTATGGAGAACTACGCTGCGAGTGAAAATTAATAAATAATATGCTTTCACATCAAAACGTGGTATTTTAATATCATCATAATTATTATGCTCCTACATGTCCACTATGCTTAGATCTCTTTCAATAAAAACCAAGACGTCTGATTCATGGCTACTTGTTCTTCAAACTCAAAAATAAAGATGCAACAATTTACATAATTTATGATTTTTATTCTGGATATCAAAATTATTATCTTAAAACTTTCAAACGGCGGCTTTCAATATCCTATCTATCTTAAAATTTTCTTATCTATCTTGAAATTTTGACACATTTTTAGATAGATAGGATATTGAAAGCCGCCGCTAGTCGATAGCTGAAAATCTCAAAAAAATTATCAAATTTTTAAATTTCTTTAAAACTTCAAACCCAGATCAATCTTTATCTTCATGTCAAAATATTATCACAACTGGTTTATCACTTCGTATTTTGAGCTTTTTAGGTTTTGTATTTGGCTACATTAGCCATCTGGATCAAATTCCCGGCTAGCAATCATGAGTGTCGCCATGGGCGAAACTGGTCGACAAATCCTCATCATTAAATATTGTATTGATACCGTGAAACATTATAATAAACCATAAATATTACCCTTATCGATAAATTAAAAGTCATCACTTGTATGAAATGAAATTGATCACTTGATTGAAATTGTGCCATGTATATGCCATGCATAAGCCCAAATTTTGCATTCAGTAGAGAACTATTACTTCGGTAACCATTTTTTAAATCTTAGATATAGTTTATAATATTTGATCCAACAACTCAACCCTTTACAAAATTAGTTTCGATCGTAATATGCCATATTTAGAGCCAATTTTCGCATTAGCACTGTTCCCATCAGACACTTTCTATACAATTCCAGGGACCGGTTTCTTATAGATGCCGGCGCGAAATTGCATCAGGAACATAATTACTATCCACGGCAACTGGTACTAAGAAAACCGGTAGCGTATTTCTTTGGAAACGGTTTGCATTTTCTTTCGTCAACATTAAAGGCGTGTTAATTATTGTGGTTTTTATTGAAGATATTGATATTTAAAGTTCAATATTATCTGATACGCGTATATTTACGCATCAGCGCATTTCGACATAAGCTCAATGTATGACATAAGCTACTACGACTTGAAAATGGCATAAACTACTTCAAAATGGAGCGGGCATGGTGAACCAGTGGCAGATGTGCTTTTGATGCCACGTGAACCAATATTCTAGGCACGCCACTATGGGCGCGAAAAAATGTCTTTGACATTGACTATATAATTTTGATAGCAGAACAATTTTGAAAGACAACACATATCAAAGGCTATAAAAGTAAAACTTGAACTTAGAAAACACACACACAATGAGTGATTTTAGAGATAAAATTTTTGTATTTTTTTTTTTAATATTGTATTTGAAAAGACTAGTTCCACTGAGTTTGTTTCGCCGGTTCTTCTCAGTGGATTTGCTTTGGAACCGATGATAGACTCAATTTACCTTCAAAAAGATACTTCGATAGTACTATTTTGAATATTTTTTTTTGACTTTGAAAAAACACTGTAAAAATTCATAACTGGGGAGTATTATATAAACGCGATATGGTGAATATAGTGAAATATCCCCATTTCTCGTTTGTAAATGTCAATGTGAAAAACCAGACATACGACGATAATTTCATTTCTAATAAGTTATAGTAAGCATTTCAATAATAGCACAATTCCTATTATTTATAACGCTAATAATCGAAAATAGCCTCTTCCGACTTCATCCAATCGTTTATATAAAAACTTCTTCCAAAATGTTTGCTGCAAATAGTTTCCGCGCAAAACGAGCTCCAATCAAACTAAGGCCGAAAGTTAATCGTCTTTACGATGTCCATTTACGATGGATGGAAATAGGAATCGTATTCTGTATAATCTTATCGAACATACGCTTCCTTTATATGTATAGCTACCCTCGTTTAGAAAATTAATATAGATGAATATTATTAAGATTCTTTTTGTTTATGATATATTTTTCCATTTTTCCCTTTACTATTACTATGTCACTGGGACGAAACTAGTTATATTTATTTTATGTTCATAATTTTTTTTGTCGTTGTTCAAATCCATTTACGTATTGTCTATCGCTATCACTTATTGCAGTGACAAGAGGCAGCACTTTGGCCTTCATATCCAGGTAATATACAAGTCATTACACACACACACACTCATTCATTAGGTATCTTTGGACTTATTTCCCAGTGAACGGATATGAAGTGTCAATGCTTGTAAATGAGCTAAAAATCATCAACGCTATTGACGCTTTTGAACTATCTCTGACATTATCAAACCTTACCACGATTTCTACCTAAATGCACTCTAAGAATTCGACCAGTGGTTCATATAACCAGTACGCAAAAATCCCTTTAGTCCTGTTCCTCTTTCCAAAATTCTAGACCTTTCCAGAACCACCTCATCCTTTCACCCATCCACATACCCCATTCACCCCACGTCGTGTGCCGAGCAGAAGTAATACATCATGTAATCTCTGTACCGAGTTATCAGTTATTTATCGATTCATCAATCACTTACGCACATTTAAAATGAAAATGTTAATTACAGCACATACTGAATTTTACATTAAATATAGGCCTTCGTGAATACATACACCATTATATAATTGATATTTATTTAAATTAAATCGTCATTATTAACAGTTTCGTCACTTGTGGAAATGCCTCTTAAGAAGAACATCAAGATCGCTGATTTCCCGCTTCTTACATCTAATTAGGCTCGGCCTCTGCACAATCTATACCTATCAGTCATCTACTGCAGATGATGATATTGATAAAAGAAAATTGCGTTTGGCCTTGAGAAGAATATAAAACTGCAAGATTATATATTATTATATAACAACCTTTTTAAGATTAAGATTAAGATTATATATTATTATATATTATTATTAAAACTGTTGAGAACCGAAGAGGAAATCTGATTGGTCACCTGATACGACATGACTTGTTTATAAAAAATATCATAGAGGGAAAGATTGATGGAAAAAGAGGAAGAGGTAGACCGAGAAGGAGTTATATGCAACAAATAAAGGAGAAGGTACAGGTTATGTCGTATCGGGAGGTGAAGGTATTGGCGGAGAGGAGGAATGAGTGGCGAATACTCCACCGACAAGAGCAAAGCTCTTAAATAGAGAGAGAGATATAACAACCAAGCCGATGCCTACACACCGTGATAATACCAAGTGCCCTATAATTTATCACACGAACAATAGAACGGCGCCGATTATCAAGTAAGGATATAAACAATATGTGTCCCTGGGGAAAACCCCAAATTCGCCCCTATTTTGTTGTAAAATTTGATATGCGAGTCCTCTGCATACAATAATTATTTCTTCTTTCAGATCGACAACGATTCTCTGCCAAATCCGAATATTAGAAAGAATGATTGAAATAAAGAAGAAAAGACTAGTGAACACAAAATACATTTATACAGTAGTATAAGTAATATTATGTAGTAACATAATATTTATTACAATATTTATTTATAATTAGAAAAATATTAGAGTATTGCCAATCAACCCTTTTATCTAAATTTTTATACTGACACAAATTTCATTTTATAATAAAACTCTGATAATACCTACATATAATAACGAATATAATCAAATTTATAATATACCTAACATATAGATTTTTTACGTTTTTCCTGTAGTTTTTTTTGCACCAAAAAACAAGCTATACATAACTTTTTATTTCGGAAAATAATTCCATTACGAGTTAGTTATAATGACATCTTATATTCTAGTTTTAATTTCAATGTTATTTAAATATGATAACTGTAGATTGTTATACTCGTACATTCAAAGCCAGATAATTTAAAGATTATATAATCTTCGTTTGTAGAACTGTACTAAAAAATAAAGTCCAAGTGTTGGTTTCAATACCCTAGACTACGGATCTACGAATCGAAATTGAAAAATTCTTTTTGCATTTCATAGTCCAATTATTGAGGAAGGTTATTTTAGTGCAGAGATTTTTATTATTATTTCGGAGCGGCTGTAATTTGGATTAGCTAGCTAAAGTTTTACGAGTTAATGCAAGTCGAGAGTTAAGTTACCAATTTTAATCCAAAGCCATTTTTAGTGTGTAAAACTCAAATTGTCATTCACATTAATAATAATATTAGGATATATCTCCTTTAATCGTAATCAAGCGACACACGTAAAGTCACCCAAACGACGAGATCAGGCGACACTTGACTGACTCCCGTTAATTTGATACATAAACTAGACAAGCGAAAGTGATCCTTAAAATACACATAAACGGGTGAAATTTCCGTGCACATTTTAACGCTATGTAATATTGCCCTGAGTTTACGTTTCAGATAAAAATGTCTAGCTACGGATCGGAGGGAAATACTAAATGTACCGTCACTTGATAAACTCGAATGACGATGTTTTTGTAAGGAATTTGTGGATTCCGAGACGACACTTAATATGAGTTAATCATCAAAAGGTTTGTCTTCTATATTAATATTATAAAGAAGTAGAGTTTGTGAGTTTTTGAGGCTGTAGAGGGTAATGTATGAATCTCCATAACCGATTTTGGAAATTCTTTTACCAATAGAAGTAAATTATTTATGAGTGATACAGGCTATAATTTATCTCCGTGTTGCTACGGAAATGTGAAATACGCGAGAGAAGGCACTGGGTATTGCTAGTATAGGACATAGAATATCTGAACATGATAGCAAAATACTGGACAATGGTTAATTTCAAATTCCAGCATACGATTGTTTTATGTACTCTTTACTTAGGTTTAATGCTATCGTTTTCTTATGTTTACGCGAATTTCACTCATTATAATGAAACAAATTTACGGATTTTATTGTGGTTTATTAAGTTTTTTACAAGCCCGACGTTTCGGATACTTTACAGCAACCATAGTCACGGGAGGACTCAAATCAATCAAAGTATCCAAAATGTCAGACTTGTAAAAAACTTAATAAACCGCGATAAAATCCGTAAATTTGTTTCATTTTAATGCTATCGTTTAACACGGTGTAGTTACACTAACGAATTAATAAATCTAATAATTAATAGAAGCATCCCTTCACTCTATTGGTTGCTTATATCTACCATCCTACTCGTCTCTCCCGTAAAATAGCATTGCTGTGTTTCGCACAAAAGAGCGAGAGATACAATGTAATTACTGACATTGACACTTAACATCTTGTCTCAGGATAGGAAACACTTAGATCTGTCTAGATGGAGTGTCTTACTGTCAGATGGCAAATCTGCCAGTTTGCCTATCGAACTAACATAAAAAAAATACAAAGATTTTAATACTTTTTGAAACTAAGCAGAAAATGTGTCAGGAAAACTTTTCTCAATGGTATATAATTCTTAAGTCTCTCACCGCTCTGACTAGAATGAGGTTGTAAGTATAAATTTTAATAAGCTCCACGTTTTTGTAATTCCATTTTATTTCAGGCTGTAAATAATCATTACCCACACTAAACACCCTTACATTACACTTTATATTTCCTGATGGATAATAAAGTGGTTTATAATAGTAGTAATAGCCAACTCTGTAGACAAGCAGCCTGATGGTATGTGGTGTGAATTACAAGGTGAAGAAGGGGCTAAACTTTTCACCTTTAAGTGACTAATGATTAGACAATGATTAAACTCATAAAAGCAAACAATTCTTTTAAAATTTATACAAACTAGTAGCGTCCTGCGGTTTCACCCGCGTACTTCCCATTCCCGTGGCAATACAGAGATAGATTGTAGCCTATGTGTTATTCTGTTTTATAAGTTTTTACGTGAAAGAGTAACAAACATCCATACTTACACATTTTCACGTTTATAATATTAGTAGGATCCATTACAAATCAAAAACTTATTAGAGCGTTGATATGGTAATCGTATCATCGCAGGTATTTCAGGATAGTCTGCGAAATTTTTAACAGATTATTTAAAAGATGGTAGAGAACCGGTGGTAGATTCTTGTATTTTAAATAAAAAAGTGACGAAAAAGTGAAAAAGACACCACTTATATTTCTAATATTCTACATAATCCAATCCAAGTCCAATCATTACATACTTTAATTTTTATTCAACAATATTATATAAATGTAAAACTTATAAAACAATTCGCTACAAATAATACTGCGAAACATTACATACGATCCGAATTATGTACTATTCCGTTCGAAGTCACATATGTAACTTAAGTAACAAAGTTGTCGACGATCCGTATAATAAATGAACTAGATGTATTTTCCAGAGAGTTACTTTAAAGGTGCTAACGCTCCCTACAGATTTACCCGACGCCTGGCATTGTGAACTAATAACACGGTTTGGAATAAGCCATCGGCTTTCGTTATGAATGTTTCATATAAATAATTTACATTGCATAAAATGCTGCTTTTGTTAAGCAACTTTTCATATTAGGTTTTGATTGCATTTCGAACGTAGTTCAAATATGTTTTACTTTATACGGTCTAAAATTCTCTTCATTATAAAAGGGACAGAATAACAGGAGGATAATTGATAATAACTGATAGTATATAGACCCACAATATAAACACTGTATTGATTTTCGGGGCCCCAGAGTAGCAAAAACTGTATTAGTTTTTTACTCTGGGGCCTATCTAGTATATTGGTGCTATCTAAACTTTAAAAGCTAGCGGTTAGTCGTAGAAGACTTCATTGTGAATTTCTGATATCATTGTGGGATATTAATATGAATGAAAAAGTAATTAAAAAAAATGATTACCAAAAAGTAGCTAATCGTGCGCAGTATGAATTGAAAAGTCCAAATCAATATTATAAATAAAGTTTTAATGTAAGTCACTTGAAATGTAAAAGGGAATCTTAGAAGCTACTCAACCGATAAAAAAAAATCAGCTTTATGATTCTAAGCTGTCTCAGATCAAGCTGCGGGCAACAATTTGTACTAATCAAATCAAATCAAATAATATTTATTTCGTAGGCAAATTACATAGCACTTGAAACATGTCAAATTTTTTTATAAGCTAATGCTAGATTCGCAAAGTAGCAGTTTTCCTCAGAGAAGAATCTAGCAAGAAACTCTGTAGGATTGGTCTTTTTAAAATAAAGTTTTACAATTTTTGTAAATACATCAAAATAACAACATACTAATATACATATAAATAATAACAACATGCTAGTTACATAAATTAATTCAAATTTGCCTAAAATAAATAAGTAAATAAATTTGGACCCCGCAATAGATCAAAACAAACAAGAGGATGTTAATAAAAGGAAAACAAAAAACCAAGCGAGGTAGAAACTGCATAACACGACCAGCCACCACAGCTATGTAACATTTAAACTATGTAACATTTAAACACTATGTAACATTTAAACACATCATAACCTCTAGGTCCTCAAAAGACCCCACAAAGCTCTCAGTTCACTTAATATAGGTAAACTTTACCCAAGTTATATAATATCGGATCAAATAGTCCAACATCGATGAACGTAAAGGCTGCAAAGGATAGGCACTTGAGGATCGAGGATACTCTACGGAGGTTCTCTAACAAGTAATTAGTCACGTGAACGGCTTTGAAATTAGTGTAACGTTGGTCATTTAGAGTTCACTTATCATCATCATCATCAGCCCTTATCCGTCCACGGCTGAACATAGGCCTCCCTCAATGAACGCCAAGACGACCGATCCCTTATAATATGCTCTAATGTCGTTATTATTGATTTCTCACACTCTGAGAAATCGATACAAATTTTGTTTGTATAATTAACGATATGAAAGTAGTATACATTTTCTTTTTTTTAATATATTTCTAGGTTTTATTCATTACTAATATAATTATGACCCACATTAGTATTTCAAGCTCTACAATTTAAATATAAGACGACCCCAAAACAGAATTTTGAAAATATGCACAAAAATCGAACTATTCTGAATTAAAAAGGCTATTTTTTGGATCTACTTCATTATTCAAAACAATGTATTGTGTTATTTTTTTTATATTAAGGTCCGTGAAATCCAAACACCATTCAGTAGTAATCAAATATATAAAACGATTTAAATCTTTGGTATTCACTAACCAGCATCTAAAAATATTAATACTGACTAGAGAAGTGCTATCGAAAAATTTTGAAAAATTGCTACGAATGAAGCTAAAAGTGAAATGAATAAAAAAGTGAAAGAAAATTCTAAACGCATTTTTTTCATAGAAGAGAGGTGGCAAATGTAAGCTCTATTAATGACAATTGCAGTGTAGGAAATCGATATCATCGAAATATCGTATCTTTCTTCATTTTTATTTCAAATGCCTTACTTTTATATTTTATTATAATCCGTCATCAAAGAAAAAAACTAATATTATTGGAATCTTAAGAAAATAGTCCCTTCATTTCAACGGGTTTTGTTCGGTCCTTTATCACGTCCCTTCAATCACTCCCAGTCAAATGAAACATTGTTCATTAAAATTGCATAGTAAAAGTTTAGTGCGTAATAAAGTTATCAGATATCCCCCGGATACGCGCGACCCAGTTACTGCCTCTACAACACTCACGATAGCCAGTGTCCTAGAAAACAGCGATAATTATTCGGCATATGTAGGTGTCGTAGACGTTACAAGATTTATTAACAGAAAAAAAATAAAAGAAAATACGGAGAGTAATTAATTACTAATAGCGAATTAAAAAGAAAAAAACTATCAAAGCGAAACGCAAAGGGCCCATTTTGATTATATATGTAACCTTATTTACTGCTATAAATATAAGTACGTCGAAGTAAATGAGTGGGGTGAATAAGTAAATAATTAATAAAAAAATAATAGAGAATGGTGGAAAATGTTTTCCATTTTAATATTAATTAAATTAACTTTTTCAACTTTATAAAATATTCGAAAATTTAAAAGCAAAATATTTTATAATTTTTCAGCGAAAATTGAAGTCTAAAGTACAAATTAATTAAGCAACGTATTATTACAATTTGTAAAAGTCGAAAATTATGATTTTATTATCATTTTTTCCACGTAATGTGTAATCCTAAATACGCAAAGATTAATTTAAAGCTTTTTATGTTTTTTTTACAAGGGAAATATATAAATACATATAAACATTATTTTATTGTTCAATAATATTTTACGATTCTATCACAATAATATCATAATAACGATCATAAAGCATTTCTAGCCAATGTGTAAACAAAGATATTAAATCTTTGCCCACTTTACATTATATAAAGTAATCACCAAAACATTTTGATAGCGTCACTTATTTTCTACAAGAATTCTAATTATTTAATAAACACTACTCTTTCCCAAAAAATCGCTGAACTTATTTTTTTTTAAATTTTATGGTGTAGCACGTAAGCTATATTTTCCCCTTCGCCACCATGGTTCAGGTCTTGTCGTGGCGGTGCCGCGGTGGGGCTCAGTAGGCCAGGATGACCCCAACATCTTGGGCGAAGCAAATTGAGCCGAGGGAGCTCTTCGTACCACTCTTATAAGAAGAGGGGACAACAGAGCAGGGGGCAAGGGGTGAGGATGGGAACCTCACCTCAGCGTACTGTCCAGACGTTGGGAGTGGTTTTTCTGTGGTGCGGGGCAACCGCTCGGTGGAGCGGACTGTCTAGCCGACGAGGTGCCCTGTTGCTTGTTTTAGTGGGTAGAGCTGCGTCTACTTATCATCTTTCGGGCGCAGCGAGTTCCACATACCCGCCTGGAGTGACCCACTCCCCACCGGGATGCGTCAGTGCATTTCCCAGCGTAAAAGAAAAAAAATTCTATATTTTGCCCTTATTCCCACGGGAATAGGGAGAACACGGGCGAAACCACGAGTCGTTGATAATTAATTAATTAATTAATTTTATAATTTTTATAAAAATAAACATAACGTTTTGTTTGGTTTTTTTAATCTGATTCTAGCCAAGAAAATACATAAGCTACATTTGAGAAACACACACAGGCAAAAGCTATTTCTTCATAAGCCTAATAAATTAACTACTTTCGTTACATAGTCTTCAAGACTCATGACTCGGTGCAAAAATGTAATTCCGAGGATCCGTGGACAGCTAGATAAAAAGTATCTTGACATCTTGAATATTAGGATAGTGCTGACAAAGTGACACTTACAATAAAAGTTCACAAAGAATTAATTCAAAGAAAAGAACTCTGGCTTGTCCTAGTTCTTAAGTTCAAAGGCGTAGCTAATGAAAACCGATGTGATTGTAACGAAGACGAAGCGGACAAGTGAACCTAATAAACTTACCCAATAACTCGGAATCGTGTTAATTTTATGGTTTGTTTGTGAATTTAAAAAATCGGTTGTCTGTAAAGTCGGTTTACTGACGATAGTTGACAATGGCATAAGAAAATACTGATGGACCGATTCTGCCTCTTTGTCGCTCGTTCCGCGCTCTCGCTTGCCTTCAAACCTTAAATGGAACGCCTCAGAGCGAGGTAATGCTATATGAGTCATGTTTTTTCGTGCGTGCACCCGGCTCCGTCGAATTATAAGACGTAGTCACGTCAAAAAAACTGGTCGTAACAATAGCCGGAGATGTTATAATTTTTATTAAATGTTAGTTAAGTGTTTCACATCAAAACTCATTTGGAAGAAACGAATATTCCTTGGATACAAGCTCATAAAAGTTGACACAATGATGAGAAAAATATTGGAAAACTTCCAGATGCGAGTATTTAAGCTTTACGGAACTTGTATTCGTTAGCTTTCTGAAATGTTATGAGGTGAAATATAGGAATAAATAATATTGAACATTTAGTGATTCTAAGGAGGAATTATTCAGAGAAGTTATGGGTAAAAAGAAGTGTACAAAAAGCGCAATTAAACAAGCTAATTTCCGGAATCCAACTGGTACAAAAAAGCATGAGGCGACCCAATATTATGAGGGCCGCCTATGATATGCTATAATAATATTTACTCATCTGTTTTTTAAGTATTTGTAACTTAGTGGTTTCATTAAAAAAATATATATATTATGTGATAATAAAACACGAAGCAATGTAGCACCGGCTACATTAAAATATTTTAACAATGTCAAGAATCTAGGCCAAATATATCACATACTAGCAGTGACTCAGGGTTTCACCTGAGTACTTCACGATCCCGTGGAGTACGGGGATGAATTAAAGCCTATGTCACAAATTATTTCACCAATATCTAAAGATTACCCTCTACAACCTCACAAGCTAACGCTTTGTAATATTAGTATAGATTAATACTTAGTATAACATTGTTGCTATCTTTATTGAATAATTACTTAGTTAATTAATTGTATATTTTTATGCAAACAAACAATTATTTTCATATGTTATTATATCTAAAAATCAATTATTTCTTACGAGTCTGACAACCCCCAATTAATTTATTTATAAAAGAATGTAAACAATACAATGTAAAACACTACGATTTTACAAAACATTTATGTATTGTATTAATGGTTATAGAAGTATTACGTTTTGATTAATTGTTTTAATATCATAATCATTTATTATGATAATTATTTAATCATTAACAGGAAAAAGTCATTTTGGCTATTCACATAGAATATGGCAGGAATCACTGAGTAGTGCGCGGCACAAAAAATGTGGCCAGTAAGAGTCTATATAATCTAGACTGTTTCACTATTGAGTTTTAGTAGATAAGATATAGATTACATTAAAAGACATTTTCCAGGCATCAAGGTTTTACCTAGAACCTAACTTACACCCGTATTCACAAACAATATTTTGAGGTGTCATAGTTAATAATAAAACAATACTGCAAAGAACGCTTCTACCATTGCGCTCCTCGGGATTTGTAAGGGTTTGACTGACGCACAGTTACGGATTTCATTTAAGTATTGTCTATGAATTGGTTTGAATGACCATATGCGTACTGTGACACCTCAATATATTGCTTGTGAATACGGGTGTTACTACTTTTAGATTAGTACTTTATTTTAAATTTTTAAAGATAAGCAGTGTGCTTATACCCAAAAACACACGTAAAAGTGTGTGTATACGCAGTTTCCGAACGATCGCGATAGCGCTATCCGTAGTGTCATAGGTCACTGCGACGTAGCTATTTCCGTCTGATAGTTAAAACGGAATAGCGCATGCATAAATTACATGTAAACTAGTGATTTTTTTTAACGATTTTGTTGCGAAATCAGAAAATTAATTACAGATTACTATTTCATCATCATCATCATCATCATCATCAGCCTTTATCCGTCCACTGCTGAACGTAGGCCTCCCTCAATGAACGCCAAGACGACCGATCCGTACGTACCTATCTGAACATTTACACCACACAAAGTTATATATATCGATTATTAGTCATCTTGGCGTTAATTTAAGGCCAATATATATTTGAAAGGCTGATAGCGATGTGATGATGATGCTGGGTAGTGCTCTTATATCCCGGAGGCCGGAAGGTTGCGGTTCCGAATCCCTTCAAGGGCAGACATTAATATGATGAATATGAATGCCTCCCCTGGGCCTATGTATGAGTATCTATATATTATATTGTCTCTGACTTGTACCCATTATTTAGTATCCGTAACGTAGTATCTTCAATTAAATATTTAGTTAATGTGGTGTAAATTTCAGACTGTCGCACATAAGAACAAGATAAGTATATAATAAAACAGGAATAAGTTTAGGTAGACGAAATGTTTGTCAGCCATTAACAAGGTGTTAAGACGATCTCCGAGTAGCGGTCGGTCTATGTTGATGATGATGATGATGATAAATACCTTATAATTTTTTGTCCGGATTTACGTGCGTTAAAGCGACCATAGATGATATTATAAATTATAATCATTATTAAAAAATATATTATTCAGCTAAATAGATTTATTGTTTGAACGCTCTTTCTCCTGAACTAAAAGTCTGATTTTAAAAAATATTTCTGTAATACTATTTTCGTAATTCAAATGAATAAGTAATTAAAAAGCAGGTGAGACAGAGTTTCATATAATATGAGATGTCGAGAGGCATAGGATCTCCTTCTCGATCGATTAAGATCGCAGAAGTATAAAGAGGTGTATTTTAGATGTGCACGGTTAACGCATTCATTTACATACTAGCTGTCCCGACAGACTTCGTTCTGCTAAAATCGCTATTAAAAAATAGGGGTTGATCGTAGAGGGTTGAAAATGTAGGGTTGTATGTATTTCTGTATGATGTATCATAAAAAAATAGAAATTAAAAATTTTGTCTAAAAAATAAAAAAATAAATTTAGGGGTGGACTACCCCTAACATTTAGGGGAATGAACAATAGATGTTGGCCGATTCTCAGACCTACTGAATATGCATATAAAATTTCCTAAAGATCGGTCAAGCCGTTTCGGAGGAGTACGGTAACTAACATTGTGACAGGGAAATTTTATATATATATATATATATATATATATATATATATATATATATATATATATATATATATATATATATATATATATATATATATATATATATATATAATAATATAACTTTATTGCACACACATAGTTTAAAATAATAATAATTTATACATAATATGAAAAGGAGAAGTACAACAAGGCGACCTTATCGCTATAAAGCGATTTCTTCCAGGTAACCATATATTGAAAGAATAAATTACAAAAGGAGAAAGGGTGTGCGCCAGAAGTTATAACATGTAATTATAATTTATACAAAAAACACAAAAAGCAGCACTAAAACTAAACATTATAAAAATAAATTGCACAATAATATCATACGATGAATAAACGAAGAAGAAGAAGAAGAGAAAAAAAAAAAAAAAAAAAACGAGAAGCATCAAAGAAAGATGGCTTGTAAATTGTAATTTGTGTTGATAAATAATTAAAATTAAATAACAAAATATATATTTAAGCATCTAAATAATGTTCTCTGAGGAGTCCCTTAAAAATGTTGAGACTCTTAGCTTCCTTAATACAATTTGGCAATGAGTTCCAAAGACTAACGGATGTAGCAGCAAAAGAGTTACTATAAAATTTAGTTTTTTGTTCGGGTACATTTAATTTATATACGAAACGTGTAGTTCTCAAATTGTTTTCAGATGAAAAATTGATTGATGATATTATATTATAGTCGTAATATCAAAAACATTTACATGTGATGTTCACATCATATATATATATATATATATAATATTATATTATAGTCGTAATATCAAAAACATTTACATGTGATGTTCACATCATATAGTATGCCTGAGTGATACCGGATTACAAAGCAATATTGCGCTGGATAGGCAGGTGCGTTAGAAAGGTAGGTAGAGCACATTACATCCTATTATAGGAGCCACCTATTTAAACCTACATAGTATGTAGCAATGGACTGAAAACTGATGATGATGAACGTGTTTTTGGAATCCAAACTTGAGACCTTTCGGTATCAGACCGCACACAATACTATCGACCGAAATATAAATCAGAGAAGTTCATACCAAGACCAATAAATATGAAAATATTTCAGCGTAAAACACCGTTCAATTGTGAACTTTTATCTTTCGCGTGGAATATTCGAGAGACGAAAAGGAATAACTCTTATTGAACATCCATGGTAGTGGAGTCCCAAAGTAAATTTATTTTACGTTCACAAACTATATATTATCATAATACGTAGGATATCTGGGTCACTGGGGACGCTTTTGGTTTCTACTGAGATTTTGAGATGAAAATCGACCTCCAGTTACATGACCTATAGGGTCGGACTTAGTTATATGCAAGTATCGTCTTGGTGTTCACTGAAAATCCTATGTCAAGTACAGAGAGCTTAGAGACAGTAGCATCGTTTCGTAGCGGAAAGATACCGATATTCGTCATCGCTCTGTGTTATCAATGACAATTTCCTAGCCAATAAAATATTCAGTATAATCAGTTTGTGATTTTGTTACGATAACGGTTGACCAAGTAATTTAGCGCGACTTATGTCAACCCCATATGTTTATTTTTTTTCAAACTTCGTTATCGTTTTTAAGGTTACTTTGTCTAAGACCAAAGGAGAGAAACTAGCTGATGATTATGTCCATTAAAATAATATGTACTGCAACAAAAGTAGTAAAACAATAGGCTAATAATACCATGGAGAATCCTACTAAAATTATAAACGCGAAAGTTTGTAAGTATGGATGTTTGTTCCTGTTTTACGGCAAAACTACTGAATGGATTTTAATGAAACTTTACAATAATATAGCTTATATATATCATAATAACACATAGGCTATAATTTATAGCCGAAACGGGAATCCGGCTTTTTATAAAAAAAGGTTTTTTTTTCTAACGCGGGCGAAGCCGCGGGCAACAGCTAGTATTTAATATATGAGACACTTTCTTAATATATATTAACTATAACATTAAAGTTATTAGACTTACAACTTCAATGTTAAGAACTTTAGCTGCTTAATAGATTTAGAATTAGAAAGCAAAGTTTAGATTCTGGCTAAGTTCTAATAACTCCGGTAAGCTAGTTCACCCCAACAACACGACTTTTGGAGGCCCGGGGCTTTAAAACTAATGCAGAAAAATCTAAGATAATCTCCGTTAAATGCCTGACCGACCGTCTTAAGAGTTTTTAAAAGGACTATTCCTAGACACAGACGATATATTTGATATTGGCGGTATTGCTGATTATATTCTGGGTTTTCTGCTCGAGGCGCTCGTGGCGCAGTCGTAACAGCCGCGCGGATCGATCCACCAGGTTAAGCAACGCTTGCCGAGGTTGATCCGTGGATGGGTGACCATCATTACATACCGAGACTCCTCCGTGCCTCGGAAAGCACGTTAAGCCGTTGGTCCCGGCTGTCATTCGTGGATCTTTGACAGTCGTTACGGGTCGTCAGAAGCTCGGGCTTCAGATTCTCGGGAATCTGACAACCAGTCTAACCGTGGGGTACCGTATCACCCAGTTACTGGATTGTGGAGGTCCGACAGCAGTCGCTCCATGTAAAATACTGGTATTCAGCTGAATCCGGTTAGACTGGAAGCTGACCCCAATATATAGTTGGGAAAAGGCTAGGATGATGATGATTCTGTGTTTTCTGCATGTCAATTGACATGTCAATTAACAATCATTAATAGAATCGAATATACATTACGCATATTATGAGCATATTCAAAATTCACAACTCCTAACTTCCCGATGTGTCTGTCAAACTTAATTTAAATTAATCCATTACTTCCATTCGCACGATGATCTACTCATTCAAGTATAAATACAGAGTTTTGACGTGACAACCTCTAATAACTCGATATTACGGGCAGCATGCACGAAAAAGATGACGTCATGCCGCGTTCCCGGAGGGAGAGCGCGGCACGAACGAGAGAGAGGCATGATCGGCTCGAGCGATCGGCTCAGTTAGGTTCGTTCTACTTATTATAATGTTTGATGTTGTCACGTCAAACTACCGTCCGTATACCGACTTTACAGACAAACTTTTTTTAAATTACTGATTTTTATTACATTTAGGTAGACGTATTCTATATTTAAAGTATTTAAAACGGGATATTTACCATGTTTTTTAATATTATTTTGGTAAATAACCCGTTTTAAATACTTTAAATAATGAAAATAACCATGTTAATTTAAAATCCTAGACGTATTCTATTCTATTCAGTTATATTTTTACGAGAAAAGGCGGGTGTTATAAGTTCATCAGCTCTTTTGGAATCGCGTTGTTTTTTATGTATTAAAGATCTATTAGAAAAACCTAAAACCGACTACACAACTATACTTTACGTATAAACAGTACAAATTTTTAATTTCGTTGATTTTTTCAAACTGAACCGACTATCATAAAATTTGTCGAATTGAGAAAATCTACTTTTTTCCTCAGCACTTTTTTGGAGTCGGTTAGGAAAAATTACCATACAAACAAGACTCAACAAATGAACTCTACTTACGAATTTCCGATTGGATAAAAACCTGGTTTGGAAAGTATGAAAATATACACATAAAATTACAATTGAATATACAACACAGTTGCATTATGAGAATACAATTTTACTGTTTTGTTACAAGTGCAAAAATATCGTAAACAATTATTTATTGAGTTAAAAGTCAATCTGTTTTATTGACAAGTGCGGAACAGATAAGTAGTGGGCAATAAAACTATTAATATGTATTATGACATTTTTATCTAAACTAGAGGAAATAATTATTAATAATATATCCTTTGTAGATTGTTTGTTTTATGAACTAGCTTCGTCCGACCGTAGTAGGTTTGTTAAGATATTATTTACTAGAGCGTCCCGCGGTTTCAATCGCGTACTTCCCATTCCCGTGGAAATACGGGAATAAAATATATCCTTTGTTACTCTGTGATAATATCTTCCATTGGTGATTGTTTTTACTAAGTTAAGTGGCTTATACGCGAAAGTATAATAATATGATATATATTATATATAAGGATAAATGATAAATGTAATGTACATATTATCTTTTGATTAGTGCATAATTGCACGTTTAGTAATCATGTCTGGTTATTTGCTAGTACATTATAATATTATGTACAATTCAGTTGCGGCTATAATTTATGTCTTTTTAAATTTCATAGCAAGATATTTCTCTACCAAAACAGAATGAGGGTTTAAATACACGCAGCGATCTTTTACAAATTACCTATAAAAGAGATTTAGTACACACTATATTCGATGTAATTAACCTAAAAGGCCCTAGTAATTAAATTTCCAAAATACATGGTATGATCGCATCCCAGCATAATATTCTGTGCAGGTGTCAGAAGCACAGGCTGTTTGTAGACGCTTGGAGTTTCCGACACTGTTTGGAATACCAACGTTTTGCTGGTAAACTTTTCTGGACGCCATTTTAAAATATTATGAGTAAATTGGTGACACAAAAAGTTTTTTTTTTGTTGTCTTTTTTTTCGTTGCATTAAGGAATTAATAACAAAAATATTATTGATTATAAATCTATAATGTTATACGAATTTAGTTTGTACCTGGTTGACCGAGCATTTGCTCGGTTTTTTTTGGTTTTGTTTTATATACCCTTAGTAATAATATGATGGAAGTTTTTTTTTTAAATGAACTTAAAAAAAATGATCGGACGGGAGATACGAACCAGGCTCATTTCGATTCATAATTGCCTTATTTCTCCTATAAGATAATGAAACATTATTACAGATTTTATTGCGGTATATCTTATTTTTAAATGCCCGTCGGATAACTAAGTCATCCCATGGCCGGGATTTTTATGTTACTTGAATAGGCACTGTCAGACGTGCCACCTGATGGTAGGTGGTAGACGTCGCCCATAAACTAGTTTATCTCGAACAGACAACTTCTTTATCTGTGGTCTATCCTGATACTTGCGATATTCAGTCTCGGGTGCCGTGTACTGCAAAGCGTCCCAAAACATTTGTTTCATTTTTATACATTTATTTTTAAGGGTGAAGAGTTTCTCGTTTCCCATTTGGTCAAGGGACTGTAGGTCGAAAATAAAGTTGCGTTAGTTTACTTTAGTTTTAAATTGTTTCTGTCGATAAAAGGGACTGTTGTGTTAAGGAGAGTAGGGCTAGCGATGTTTACGAACGCCTAAAATTATGTTAATCCTCGAGAAAAAGTTATCAGCCTGGTAAAATAAAGGCAATGGTAAAAAAATTATGTTTTAAGTTACATAATAGTATGCCATTTGTCATGATTTATATGCTTGATCATTTCTTTGATTACAACTAATATTTAACAAAATAAATAATTTACCCTCACAACTATCACTTTAAAGCGAGCATTTTATTGACACGTGCTCACAGATTCTAGACGTAAAGTGAAGAAATTTTATAATCAGATTATTATGTTAAAGACTCTTAAAGGTACGGCTCCACTGCGGAATATAGTGAGTCTAAGCACGTGTGTTTTGTGTTGCCATGGAAACAGTCACAAGCATATTATTGTAAAGGAAAGCTTTACAAGCGGATGGCTATCCGTGCGCTCTGGTGGAGCCGCAGCTTAATTGATACATTCGTTTGACCTATTTTAAAAAGAATCTTTATAACCAGTTATAAAATCCATATTCCTTTTTTTACAATATCTCGTGGTAAATAGTTAATAGCGAAATAATATAATCATAATTATTATTCACATCTGTTTCCAGCAGGTTGGTAACCGCTGTCCTCGTGAAATTACGTGAAACCAAGATCTGCCGTGTCCGTCCGTGTGCGACTGTCATGATATTGTAATTTCAAACTGGAAATGTTCAGCCTCTAAGGCGTAGAGAATAAATCACTTACAAACTATTATTGCAGGTTTCAAGTCTATTATATTATGAATTAGTAGTATTTAGTAATAAATAGTATTCTAAATGAGGAATACATGACGTTTGAAGAAATAATTAAAATTATGGAACCCGTATCTACCTTACACCAGTAGCCAACATAAAAAAAAATATCAGGTCCTGATAAGTCAGTGCTGCTTTGGAAGGTATCAGGAGAAGGCGGGAGGGTAAAAGACTGGCAAGCGTGTAATCACTTTTATGTGTCAGCAGTGGATATACTGCAGACAACACCGTAGCGGAATTGCTTGGGCGTAGGCCCCTTATCGCAGAGGTTGGCACGTACTTGTCGCACCCTACGGTCACCCAAGCGATGACAGTGTGGGCGTATAGCTATCCTCTCCTACGCGAGAGGGAGTGTACTGGCACTCCTTCCTGCAGTACAGCACGAGCGCCGCACGTGCCTGAGGCTCGAGATATAAGGCAACATTATGTTTTAGGTGCTTTGATCGGAGAAGGTGGACGCCATACCCCGTGAGTCGCCACTCTCGGCCGTCATGGCTGTCATTGCCAACTTCGCGGCTCCGTCTACAGCTCCCACGCCGAGCCGTCCAGACGACTAGGAGAACACAGCAGTTAGATTTATATCTATGGTGAACATTTACTTCACTAATCATCATAAGCACTTCAGAATCAATATCTAAAAACTCCAACAAAATATTGAATACTAGCAGCGCGGTTTTATCCGCGTACTTCCCATTCCCGTTTGAATACAGGGATAAATTATAGCCTATGTGTTATTTTGATATATAAGATATATTATTGTAAAGTTTAATTAAAGCCACTCAAAAGTTAAAGACTAACAAACATCCATACTTACAAACTTTCACGTTTATAATATTAGTAAGATGTGATTGTAACATAAAACCAAAAAGAGAGGCAATTCGTTTCTAAAAAGATATGTTTACTAATAAAGTGGACTTGTTTATCTGTATATAATTCTTATTTGAGCGCGCGATATTAACATGTTATATAAACATAATTTGATCTGAAACACAAGTTGAGTCAATATTAAGTATTGGATGTGTACCATAATAATAGTTTAATTTTGTGAGGAAAGTACTCATCTACTGATTTGATTCCTTGGACTGTATATAATAGTAATAAACAATACAAAGAGATTTAGAAGAAAAGATTCAAGAGTGGAGGCCGCGTTTAGGCAGACGAAATATTGGTCAGCCATTAACCAGACGGGAAGACGATCTCCGTGCAGTGGCTGGTCCGCGTTGGATGCGAGTAGCAAGGAATCGGTTGTCTTGGCGTTTCATTGTGGGAGGCCTATGTTCAGCAGTGGACGGATAAAGGCTGATGATGATGATAATGATGATAATACATCCTAATACTCTACTAGCGACGATGGGCCAGTGGTGGATGGACTCGGCCTCTTATGCGAGAGGTTCCAGGTTTTATCCTGACCCCTACGTGTGCCTTGAAATGGGTTTTTCTAATTTCTAAGTGCACCCCAAACACGAGACCATCGCTCGCTCACCGGTCAAGGAAAACATCATAGGGAAACCTACATGCCTGATGAGATTGAAAGTCTTTGAAGGTATGTGAAGTTCACCAACCCGCATTGGGCCAGCGCATCCCATTACCCTCCTCACCTGATTTCGAGGATGAGACACGTGCCAAGCAGTGTGACATAAAGGATTGAAACTTTTCTTTTTTACTCTATTATACAATGTCTTCAAAAGAGTATTCTTATTGCAATTTAGGGTATTATGGTCACCGCAGGATGCCTAATGATGTAAAAGAAAAATTAAATAAAAAAGGAGTTTTGCGTCGCCGACATGTTAATGTGATATTATGACGTCATCATGAAAATATATTTTTTTCTAATAAAATTTACAATTTCATGGGATAATTCAAAAGTTTTCACTTCTATTGGTCTAGAGATTAAAATAGTCTCTATATTCATTTGTGTTTTCAAGAGGATGGTTTATATTTGCAATTCAATGCACTTTTTTGTAGATAACTTTTAGATCCGCTGGCATTCTATAAAATTAAAAGTGTACGTTTTAAATAGCCTTGACACTGGCATAGTTACAGAGTCGTTAAGGTTTCAAGTTGGAAATCTACGCGAGTCGCCGTTGTACATGTCCCTGAAAGTGTTTTAAATTTTTGTTACCAACAAGGACTGTCGTTTGTGGGAATAAAAAATAAACTTTGTAAATAGCTTCTGGGTTGAAATTAGTGAGAGATTTAACGCTGGGTCCATATCTGCCAGGGACGATGATTTACGTGCCCCTTTGTTGTACTCAGTGCGATAAGGAAAATGCTTTTATTTTGCATAATTCCTTAATTGGAGCACATTACTTTTGATGATAATCAGTTTTAATTTTTTTATAGTCGGCAGATCCTATCTTATTTTATTCACTTTAACTTATATTCCTTTACGTCTTGCATAAATTATTTCTATTTTTACAGAGGTACAAAGCGCTTCCAAATTCGAAAATTGTGAGCATCTATGTCTATCTGTAATCACACCGTACGTATTAAAAAAGTTTATATATAATCAAAAAGAAAAAGAAACATTATTAAGCGACAAACACAAAAGGACTTGAAACTCTGGGCCTCGCTTATTTTTAGCCAGAGGGAGTTAGGATAGGCTAACATCGGCCCGTAAAAAAATATAAATACGATGAACATTGATTACCCAACAAGATATTGTTTTTTAAATCAACCATGGAACGCAACGTCAATCATCATAAGAGTATTTCAATTGAAAGTCTGTAAACGAAATATAAATGTAAAATCTATTAGCACATTTCATAAAAATATTGGTGTAAATCCATTGTTTATTCATTGGGAACATAAAATATACGAGTGCTGACAGTACAATGTACGGAGATTTATTCTGGTCCAACTGACAATGACTGATTGACAGCCCTGCTGAAAATGCAGCTGCAGGCGACGTCATATGATGGAGACGGACGGTAGGGTTGCCTCCATCAATATTAGATTATCGGGAATATGACGATTTTTTATAGACCAATTATTACCGGAAAATGAATTTTTAAGAGGTTAAACGATTAAGCTACAAAAAATACATGAATCTTTGAATAGGTGGAAAAGGGCGTTTAAATTTTGAGTTTTATTTTGACTGTAAAATATATATTTATAATTTATATACACGCTAACAAAAGGTGTAAAATGCGTTTGAATCCATTTTTTTACTATTAAATCTAATGAAAATATAGATGACTTTGAAATTATTTTTTTTTAAATAATTTTGATGAAACATGTCTCAGAACAGGCACAGATCAAACTTATTACGCCCATAGTTGTGGGTTTAAAAGTGATAAACACACACACACACACACACACACACACACACACACACACACACACACACACACATCAAGTGCAACCAGTACAATAAAAATAACGAAATAGATACTGATTTCATTACAACGTGCTGTTCAAAAGTCAATAACTTAGTAGTAATGTTTGGCGAATACGGATCATAAAACAAATTGTCTATTTTTATTACGGAATAAAATACAAGGATAAAATTTAACAACACCATCGACGGAGGGAAACATCAAGACGATGCTCCGAGAAATATATTTTTATGTTGCAATATTGCTTTGTTCCTTGATCGTCAAATAAATAGAAGCAATGCGAATAAGTAATAATTAATCAAAGTGTCCTGATTTCAAATTTTTGTATCTTTATTAAAGATCCTGTAACAGAAATGATGACGTATATCTTAGTCTATCCCCACCATGGTTCAGGCCTTGTCGTAGCAGTGGGGCTCAGTACCCCAGGGTGAAGCGAATTGAGACGAGAAGGGGGCTTTGTACCCCTATTATAAGAAGAGCGGACAACAGGGCAGGAAGCAAGGGGTGCGGATGGCAACTTCACCTCATCGTACTGTCCAGACGTTGGGAGTGGTTGTTCTGTGGTGCGGGGCAACCGCTCTGTGGTGGCGTCGGTCCCCCGAGGGACTGACTAGCCGTCGAGGTGCTCTGTCCCCTGTATACATATAGATCCGGGGCACCTCAATAAAGGCGGCAGTGGTGGCACTCGCCGGGTTTTAGTGGGTAGAGCTGCGTCCACTTACCATGTTTCGGGCGCAGCGAGTCCCACATACCCGCCTGGGGAGACCCACTTCCCAGCGGGATGCGTCACTGCATTTTCCGGTGTAAAGAAAAAAAAAGGATCTTAGTCTATTTATTAATATGTCATAGTCCTGACTGCGCCTGTCTATAACCGTAGTATTAGAAACGTCGAGAATGTAAAAATCTTGGGAAACGCGGTTTAATATCTGTAAAATATTGTTTAACTATAATGATTGTAATTATCAACATAATATATTTATAGACACTAAACATTACATATAAAAATAAAATAGACATATTGTCCTATCATAGAAGCCGTATCCGGTTAGCCAGTTTTAGCCGGATGTTCAAAATAAAGATAACAAATGCGTCATTTTGATACGTCACAAAATTATTTATCATCTCTGAATAAAAACGATTACGAAATCTAGTAAGACTTATTAGGGAAAGAACAAATTTCTAGAAGTTTAGAACCTCCTCTAGTTTGTATTATATTATCGAGTTTCTTGAAGTTTGTAAATTTTGATAAAATTTGTCTTTCATCTTCCTTCGCCGTAGACAGCTTTAAAACACAATGGAGCTACAGATAATTTAGGTTAAGATATAAAAAGCAACACTCATATCGAATTCACAAGGCCTTTAGGATGCTTGCTTAAATACCAACCGATATAAAATCAATAATTCTAGACCCATGAATAGCTGCAAGCAATTGATTGATATTTTCATAAATGATTAATCAGTTTAAGATAATATTCAAGCCTAAGTTACCTAAGTGGGTTTTCTAGCGACGTGTAAGATTTGTTATCATCATATTAAATTCAGAAGTTAATTTTCCTATTAGTTGAGACGCAGAAGTCTTTATAAATTTACAACCGGTGAATGGTGTGTGCTATACCGCGACCCGGCTGCATGTGTTCCATCATCTTGCCTGTTCTGTCAAATCATACCTGAACTGTTACTGACAGTAGTAGTACACGGTGCACCGGCTTTAGCTTCTTGCCGCTAGATGACTACATCCACTTGAACTCCCCCCGCACCCCGAACGTTTAATGTGTTCTATCTCATTCTCTCGCCGGCTGAATCCCACATACATTTACGTGTTTGTTTCTCTGTCTCTTGGACTTACTTTTTCATCGAGTTCGAAATCACAACGATTCTAAAGAAATTTCACTTCAAAAAGTTCCAAATCGCCTAATATAGAAAATCAAATTGTTAATTGTTATAGATTGATTTGTATTTATTAGAATTAATAATAAATTAAATGAACTGTGTAGTAATAATCATGAAGGATATAAAGATAAACGGCGAAAGCGTTAACATGAGTGAGGACAGTAACCCAGGGTTGTCTGGCCGCAATAGGATATTGTGCTTTTAATTGCATTATTACATTTATTGATTTGATGTCAGTATGATCAACATGCGGCTTTAAAGCGGCATAAAATAAATATGTTTACCCTAGTCTAACCCTTGTGCCAGATACTAATAACGTGGCCATGTATCGTCAAGTCAAAATGCGAGGTTAGATCTGTGGGCTTATAAGCCCTTGGCAACCCTATAGGGTTGCCAAGTACCTTATGATGCCTATTCTCATCTTATTTATGGATTACAGCAAAGCTATTTGGAAGAAAATGATACTAGCAGATGTCTATGTGGTACGTATCAAACAAATCGACGTCAAATCTTCCGATTAGATTGTTTAACCTAACCTTAAAATACATTGTTTGTAAAATATAAATGTGGAATTATTAATTTCTATTTTTTTATATTTTTATATCAATTAGAAAAACACTAGTTCTTATCCGTCATTATATCCACCTAAAAATTATATGAGATAAACTTTTGTACTCTTAATGCGGCGACAGCGAATATAGAGCTATAAAATATTTATGTCATGAATTCTCGTAGCGAAATCCATTTGAAAATGGACCAACCATTATCGTTACTATCAATATAGCGATGAGCGATACATAAGCTCAAACGGTTATGACTATAATTACGACTCCCAGTATGCATATGGAAATTCATTTCAGGACCAAAGAAATACTTATAGTATGTGTTGATATAAGGTTGAATATTTCTGAATGTAAATTTGTAGTTTCGAAAATCTTAACAGTAATAAATTTGCTCAAGAGCCATTCACAAATAAGGCCGAAAATTGTGCTTTACGAAAGTGGAAAAACATGACAAATGTCGCGTTTTTAAAGTATAAACAACTGCTAAGACTTTAGCGGATATCGGATAGGTACGTGAAACACGAAGAAGGAAGTCATGACTTTTTTAAGCTTTTCAAAGGTAAAGGTAGATGAGGTTCACGAAGGTTGTGTAGGTCCTTTTAAGGAAAATAAAATATTTAGTATGTTTTACCCCTTTATTAATATAAATAATGTGAAGTAATTATTAAAGATAAAAATAATAAAAATAATATCTAAAGACGCTTTTACACCACGTAAATCTGGTCCCGTGCTAAGTTCTTGAAGAGACTTGTTTTACGGGTGCCAGACAACGGAAATAAATTATATTTACTAATACTTTTTATATTAATACTTATATTTAAGATTTTTATTATATAATACACATCCATGACCCAGGAACACAGAAACTTTTTTGTGTTCCCTGGCGAGATTTGAACCCGCTACCTCCTGAGCTAACTGCTAACCACTGAGCCACAGAGGTCGTCTGAAATTAAAGATATGTACACACCTACATACGGTCTGATATGCTTAGAAAGTGAGCCCATAAATCGCATAAAAGATCAAATATCATCATAAACAAAAATGGACATACTCCACATTAGTATTGAAGTTCGGAGTAAAAACGCCATTATTTCCGTAGAACATGCAATGAAATCAAAGCAATTATATATATACCTTGAAAATTATTCTCTAACCAGAACTTAATGTAGCAGAAAACGCCAAAGAGCAAGATCCTTTCATTAGCATTTGTGTAATTTTATCTGAGGATCAGTATGAGGGTTCCCGACCGAGGATACACGCTCGCCTCATTTGCTTCCAAACAAATTCTACAAGCCCGAAACTCAGGACGCTTAAGTAAGGTGATGTTTTACATAAAACCCCTCCAGGGCGAATCGATCAATCAAACTTCGCATTTCGTTTGTATGAATGAATGAAATAATAATATTAAAGATACATATCAAGTTCTTCAGAAAATTGAATAAAGACTTTAGGCTTTATAATTTACTAGCTGTTGCACACAGCTTCGCCTGCATCAACTGAGATTTATGACGGGTCCCTAACTTTTTGAAAATTTAATATAGCCTATTTTCACCGGGGTTAGTGTAGCTTTCCAACAGTGAATGTTTTTTTTTAATCGGTCAAGTAGTTTCGGATTCGGCCTGTTTGATACAAACAAACAATCAAATCTTTCTTGTTTATATAATTAGTATAGATTTAGGTACTTGAGGGTTGACGCACATAATTATTATATACCTTAATTTAGTATCGTAATGAAATATAATAATATAATAAAAAAAATATAGTAAAAATTAAATTGTTTTGTTATAATATATTTTCAAATTAGAATATAATAACCGAGTTGGCTTAAGCTGACTTATGTTCGATCAATTTGGCATATATTGTGTTGCGTCATTAAGTTCTTCAGTACAAGCTAGGAAAAAGAAAATATCATAAATATGATACAAAACATATTCACATTACGAAAATACTTATATATCATAACTTTTTTGTTCATCGCACTTGGTCAACCAAAAACTAAACATGAAATTTATATTTAATAACTATAAATATTCTCGTAGTCGTAGTAGTAAAAGTTGGTCATATATATTGCATGTCGTATCCCAAAGTTTCATTGTTTTCCCACACAGTTAATTCTCAATTAGGACAAATAACTTTGTCCTTTATTTAATTAAAATGCGCCTAATTTTATCAACACTGTCACAGACACTCGCAACTTTAAATTAATAATTAGTAGGGCCGTCAAATTACTATTTATCAGTTTGGTAATTAGAATTGAGGCTTAACATAATGAAGTGATAGATTTTCGTTGACTGATTTTGCCTTTCTATTAGTGGACACATCCAACATTAATAATGTAATTATTACATTATTAGATAAGTTCATTTTGGTAAAATGTTATACATGCTACACTTTCTTACAATTGTAAAAAGTATGTTATTGTATATGAGTGCTGACACAAAATAACAAGTAAATAGACCCAATTAAGAGGGGGTCGGATTAGGATATACCCTTGTGTCTTGGATACAAAAATGTGTCCAATTTCCTAGCTTATTTTTGTTACTAATATTAATAGACACAATACCAGCCGTATTGAGAATATTAATATTAGATTGTTAAAAAATTTAATACTTCATTTTAGCTGAAATTTTTGGTGGTATGGTATAAAATTTAGAAATTATTTATATTGTTTCTTTCGTTTCAATTTCGTAACATTGTCTTTTTCCGTGGGAGGGGTTAACCCGCCGCACAACCCCCAATATGCTGGAGGACCACATCCTACTTTGGTCAGAGAGCCCATTGGGCTTAGCCGGTAGCGTAGCGTAGCGTAGTAGGTACCGACCGGATACAGATCGTTGGAAGTCTCTCGTTTCGGAGGCCAAGACCCACTTTGGGAGTGACCCAAAGCCGCAAAAGTAAGTAAGTGTGTTTCTTTAGCTTACACTGACATTGACAGAACACGCATGAGTGATTTTAGATTGATAAGTATATTCATACACCAATTACAACCGCCGCTAAAATACTATTAAAGCTAAAGGGTTTTTAATATGACAGTAATTTCATATTGAAAATAAGTTTTCAGTTAAAACTGTTAGGCATAATAATTGGTATAGACATTTTAATATGAGGAAAATGTTAATAATTATAAATAATTTATTAAATATTATTTTTGCAATTGAAAAACCTATATCCCAAACAATTATCAGCCAGCAGACTGGTGTTAAAATTATAAACAAAAACCCAAAAACAACGACTATCGTATAATTATATTAAAATTTGTATGTAATTATACGTACAATTTCGTTAGGCGTAACAACCAGCGTTTATGTTCTGTAATTATTTTAATTCAATTAACTAAACCTATCTAATAACAAGTGTTTCTAAGAACATATCAAATAATTGAAATTTACGGTATTATGCTAAGGATTAATTCAGTTTTAATAGGCCAACTCACAATGGTTTTGAGATGGTGAGTAGTCTATATCTATCGACATTTGTTCAGCCTTATTTATCGTAAGTAGCAAAGTAAGTTCCAGTGTTGTTTAATTTAAGTTCAATAACCATTAACAGGAAAAGCTTCTTTGTAAAAAATACTTCTACTTTACTGTTAATGACGTCACGATGTCAAGAAGGAAAGACAATGTGCATCTTGTATCTCTATATATATATTTTTTTCCTACACTGATATTGTTATGAAAGGAAAGTATTGGAATTTTCAATGAATAAAATGAAAAACTTTAAGGCCGATTTCAAAAAGATTTTTATCATTTCATATCTACAATAAAAATAACTAGGTCTCGTTGGATGCAGGAGGCAATGAACCGATCGCGCTGGAGAACCATTGGAGAGTCCTGTGATCAGCAGTGGACGGCTATAGGCTAGAGATGATGATGTTTTGAGAGATACGCTTTTTTTCGAAAGGTCTAGACTTTTAGCCCTGATGGCCTTTAACTCAATCGCTAGGTAGGTGAGCAGATGGCTCACCTAATAAAATTCGAAATGCGCGGTACTTCGCGGGCGCTACTCTGGAGAGTAGGTGTCTGGCTAGTCTTTCATTACGCTATAAACCTAATCATAATACAGAATACTTAACTCGTGCAAAGTTAGTACATATAACATGACAGGACTTAGCAGAATACAATCGAAGTATAGCACAGTAAAATTGTTAATACGTAACATGAGGACTACTTTAGAAACATAAAGCCTTCGTTGG
The DNA here is from genome assembly GCA_905333005.2 of Lycaena phlaeas. Taxonomy (NCBI): domain Eukaryota; kingdom Metazoa; phylum Arthropoda; class Insecta; order Lepidoptera; family Lycaenidae; genus Lycaena; species Lycaena phlaeas. Next base: position 6,844,983 of record HG995171.1, read on the forward strand.
ATACAGTCGGTCACAATGGTTCGCGAATTAAACTTCCATTTACCTGAAGTTTCAAGCCGAAGCATTATGTGAGCGGAGTAGTTTCCAAGTTGAATAGAACAGTCACTTTTATTCAATTTTCTATTAAACGAGCTATTGATACCTCAAACAATGCATACAATTAATCTTGCTGGAAATGTTGCAGATGATTGAAAAGTTCGGAGGAATTTTGATGAGTTTGATCATATTGTTTAAGTCTTGTTTGTATGTTTTCCTAATATATTTTTTCACACATGTGGAACTTATAAAAGGTTTCAGTGCTTTTATATGTTAAAAAAAGAAATGTGGTGTCGTGGGACACCAGGTAGGAACGAAGTTCCTTCAGCTAAAAAGAAAGGTATTATACACTACTCGCTTGTGTATGCGACTGTCGCGCCTGCGCACGTCTCATTTAACGCTTTTATTCCACGCACTTTTTCTTACGGTTTTACTATCACATTTTTTTCAGTTCGGTCGCGCAGCAAAATCCCTATCCCCAGGCTTGGAGCCTGCCGTAAGGAACTTCGTTCCAAAAAATTTAAGGATCTCAAATTGTTGAATCTAATCTGATCAAGGGAGCTGTTGACGATGTTTAAAACGAAAAAAATATATATCACATCAAATCACAATTTTAAAGAAATTAACAGTTCAAAGGTTTTTAATATTTGGCCTTAATCAATTATTTTAACCCATCAAACAACAAACAGATGTTTTATTTAGTGATTTTTATATTACTCAACAAAAATGTGTATTTGATAAGCATTCAATCGAAATGATGAGGTAAAACTTATCTTTAGGGTAAGCCCAAATAAAGTTAGCTAGTATTTCGTAGATTCAACTTGAAAACCTGTATTTGTGCTTCAGACCAATTTTGACGGCACCCAAAAGAGGCTTATAAAGGCAACTTCGTTTGGACTAGTGGATTTAGCCTTCGTGCTTTATTCGATAAGTCAGATTTTTAAAGAATGTTCATAAACGTATTTGGAAAACAGAAATAGGCTTTTAAAAATTGACCATCGTTCAAAGTACCAAAATAATTTTCATTCAATGCAGTAAGGGCAGAAATTTAAAGATTTTATTCCTAGACAGGGCTTGATAGACTTAAGTTAACTCGTAAAGAAAGGGACAGGAATTATCATTCAGCTATTACCAAAACTATTATTAGTTTTACGAGTGCTACGATAAGGTAGAGTAGAGCTAGAGAGGTAGAGAGAGTAGTAGAGTAGAGCACAGGTATATCTAATATATAATATTTTCGTGTCACAGTGTTATTTACCATACTCCTCCGTAACGGCTTAAGCGATTTTTATGAAATTGTGTGTGCATATCGGGTAGGACTGAGAATCGGCCAATAGCTATTTTTCATCCCCCTAAACGATAGGGGTGTCCCATCCCAAAATTTTTATTTTTTATTTTTATGACAATTCTTTTTTGTTTTTATTTTTTATGATATAGCATAATAAAATACATTCAACCTCAAAATTTCACCCCTGTACGATCAACTATTATTTTTTAATTGCAATTTTAATTTTGGCAGAACGAAGTCTGTCGGGACAGCTAGTATATATATAATATATTATATATATACTAGGTATACCTCATCGTAGCTGGTTTCAGAATTTATTAAGACCGATGTTTTATCAGAAATAGCAATAAATAGTAAAGGAAATGTTGATGATCATGATGATGATAATCTAACAATGGAATATAGAACGCAGCGCACAAAGAGAAAATTATGAAGTGCGAGCTAAAATGCATTCGATACCGTTCTTTGTATCCCCAGTTTAAATAGAAGCTAGTAATGCAACGAAAACTTTACTTTTTTTGTTTGTGTTTGTTTGAACATCCTTTACTCATTTTACAAATGAACCATCTTTTATATTACATGGAAAGATTGGCTGCACTAAGTGATGAAATTTAAAAGGATTCGAGTGTGTATAGTTTTAATGAACCATTGTGATCAAGTATAAATGTTTTATCCTAAAAGTATCAACCCTTATATGTCCCTGGACACGGGTCTCCTCATCGAAATCAGGCGAGGAGGGTAATGTGCCATAGTTCACCGATGCGCTGGCCCAGTGCAGCGGGTTGGTGAACTTCATATACCTTCAAAGACTTTCAATCTCATCAGGCATGCAGGTTTCCTCACGATGTTTTCCTTCACCGGTGAGCGAGCGATGGTCACGTGTTTGGGGTGCACTTAGAAATTTAGAAAAACCTATTTCAAGGCACACACGGGGGTAGGGATCGAACACGGAACCTCTCGCATAAAAGGCCTAGTCCATCCACCACTGGACCGTCGCTCTATCTATACTATCTGTCAGTTAGCCTATCACTTATTGACACATGACTATAGATCATTATCAGACCATTATCCATAGTTAAAACCACTGATAATATCTCGGAATCTGAAATGTATATTGTTTATTTAAAAGCACTAATCTTCCAAAGTAATAGTCGGAGTCGAGCTGTTTATGTGTATTAAACAAACTTTTAGGGTGTTTCTTTATCTAGTTATAAATATTTGGAGAACCCGTGAGAAGTTGGGTTACCATTTAAAAATATTGTCGCTATGTTTTAAGGAATAATTAAGTTAATATAGTAAAATACAAAATTAAGTATGCAATTTTTATATTTGCTCATGACGAGATTTGAAGCCGTTATTCTCGAACGAAAAAGCATATTAATTACCACGTTGCTTACGACCTACGAAGTGATAACCTCTTTAGTCACGTTGATAATTTTTTGGTAGAGGTATTACAGGCTAGGTAAAATCTTATAGGTTCACTTTTTATGGATGGAAACAAAAAATGTTAAATACGACTTCTTTACTATCAGAAGGAGGTATGAAAGGTACGAGTTAGTTATTTGAAGCTAGTTGATCTTTATTCAATATTCGTTAGTATGTGAAAACAAAATCAATTTTATTTATTCAATTCGGTCCTCAACTAGCATTCGTTTATTACCAATATAGCTTTAGCTAATCAAAATTTGTTAATCAAAGAAAACTGTATCACCGTACACTCATCTTAAAATCGAATATATACAGTCAACTGTAATAATTTGTAAACATTAACACTTGTGAAAAAACCTTTCAATCTGGTAAATTCTATTAAAATATACTTTAATGTTAACACAACCAGTATTTGTACAATTGGATTTCGATAATATTACTTTTCTTAATTCAATACCGTGAGACAGTTTGAAAAGTTCGTAACGAACAAATATTTTTCTAGCCGACTGTACCATAGGTTTCAATGTAAACATACGCTTCTGAAAATTTCTTAGTGCCTCCCTCGGTTGATCCCTTGATTGGAACACTCAGTTTGTTTTCGGGAACGTTCAAGATCCACTAATGAGTTCTTTTGTTTACCGCACGTGTTTTATTTCTCCACCGCTCAGTGGGGTATTGTTTGCCTACAAGTTAATAATAGAAAATTAAAGAAGATCTCAAGATACGTTGTTCTATTTTTAACATGCATAATTGTCATTGCAAAAGCAGCGAATATTATAGTGTACAATAAAACTAAAATATTACTATATAAGAAAAAAAGACTGTGTGGTTTTATGAAACCACGGTAAAAGTGAAACTTTATTCAGATTATAGACATTTAACTAATTTTTTTTGGAATATAGGGATAATCATTAAGGGATATTTAGATTCTTAACGAATCTAAAATATGCAGCACTGGTATAAATGAGTAATAGTCTAAACACTCCGCGGCCGACCGTCACGCGACATGCAACACACAGACGAAAAAGTTTGAAACGATGTAATAAAAGCGTCACTTTAAAAATAATTACATAAAATTATTATATTCATATATATATTATTTTTTCTTAAATTTTGTAAAAAAAAATCTGTTCTAAGGTAAGAGAAGTGGTACCGAATAGGCACATTATCATCACCATTATAATATTCTTCTTTCCTTATTCCGTGAGAAATTTGAGTGGTCGTTTTTAAAGTTCATTTATTAGAGCAGCGCTAGAAAAAAGGAAAGAATTTGAAGGAAATGGCGTTAGCGGCCTGACCTACTTGACTCTGAGGTTACCTGAAGAGCTTGGGTATTAATAACAATTACTGTCTAGAACAATATTACTATTAAAAGGAGATCAGTATAAACTAGTCTATCGGTCACAGTGAACAAAATAACTAAATGTTATAATTAAAAAAACCAACGCGATAACAAAAGATCAAAAAAATTTGAAACGGGAACCAATTTTCAAGAAATGTGCCTTCAAACTTATTACTATTCATACGTTTAAACTATTCCTAAATTAAAAAAAAAAATGATTTGTCATCAAATATGGTTTAAGAGCCGATAACATTTTTTTTATCGTAGGAGGTTAAAAAATAAGTCACACTTTTATAAAACTTTGGCGAATCCCACCTGATTCTCCCCTAAAATGTCTAGCTCACGTTTCCAGAAATTTCCTTTCTCCGCAAATGTAAGAGAAAGCGCCGGTGGCGACGCTTGCTGTCCTGTGTAAAAAAATCCATATAAGCTGCAATTTTGTCTGCAATGTTTGTTTTAAATTTTCTCTTCTTAATAAAATTAAAGGTTCTAAAACTCGTTTCATTAACTAACTTGATAAAAGCACTAAAGAACATTTTATTTTAAGTATTCTTTAATATAGTAGACGATTTCCGTGCAGTGGCCGGTCCGTGTTGGATGAGGGTGGCAAGGGACTGGTCGTCTTGGCGTTCGTTGAGAGGCCTATGTTCAGCAGTGGACGGATAAAGGCTGATGATGATGATGATGGTTCTATTTTATAAAACTAGACTTATTTGGAAAAAAATGACAATGCCTATTGTTTTCTTATGTTTACGCGAATTTCGCTCATTATAATAAAACAACTTTTACGGATTTCGACGGATATAACAGTAGGACGTCTGACACCTCAGTCCTCCCGTAACCATGGTTGCTGTAAAGTATCCGAAGCGTCGGGCTCATAAACAACTAAGTGAACCGCGATAAAACCCGTAAAATTTGTTTCATTATAATGCCAATGCCTAATTAAATGTTTATTTCACTTTTTACATTTAAAAATATGACATTCAAAGCCTCTTATGTTATGAACTACTAAAAATAAAATATTGTTACAATAATATATTCTATTCTAGAAAATGGACAGCTACGTTAATTGTTCCTACGTTGATATTCCATTGGGGAGTTAGTTTATCGTCGCTAAACTTTAGTGGTGCAAGTTTAGCAATAACTGGCCAATAATTTATCTGTCCTATCTAGATTCGACCAGATCTCTATTATGACTGTAAGTCGATAGCAACTTAATCAAAAGAAATATTAGCCACCGCTATCTTGCAATTATGGATTAACAAATGAATGTAAATATCTCTTAAGTCAGTCCAGTGATACAGTCTTGAATGCTCTTAGATGAGCCATCTGCTCATCTACTATGCCGATGGAGCTCAAAGGCCTTAAGGTCAACAGCAAAGGTCCATTCGAAAAAAAAGTCTTGATTGAATCTGTTTATGTATATCTAATTAGCATAAGATAATTGGTTGTCACGTGACATTCCAGATGTGAAAAATGTATGTTGATATTAAAATTTATAATTAACTAGCTGCGCTTCGCGATTTAATCCGCGTACTTCCCATTCCCGTGGGAGTACGGGGATAAATTATAGCCTAGGTGTTATTCTGATATGAAAGCTATACCATTGTAAAATTTCATCAAAACACATATACTAAAGCAAGCAAGCATGCATTTTGATGAAATGTTCTTCGTGAAAGTGTAACAAACATACATCCATACATTCTTACAAACTGTCACGCTTATAATATTGATTAGGATAAATATATAAAAAAAAGAATAAAGTAAAGAAAAAGCGTACATACGTAAGGTGTTAAAAACGGCGACCTAGAGTTGGCGCAGCGTCATGGCATTCGAGTAGATTTTGCTGCCAAAGCGCGCCAATAAAATATTCGCGCGAAACATGTATGTTAGTCGCATCCAGCAGCTTAAACCTTACAAATTACTTTCATACTTTCTATGAAACGACAACCCTGCGGTCAATGTTGGTCATGTGAATAAACTACCAAAGCAATAACACCAATAATATAACTTGACTAGCTGCCGCCCGCGGCTTCGTCTGCTTTAGCAAAAAGAAATCCCTTTTTTTTATAAAAAGTATTCTATGTTACTTCTAGTATCTCCCAGAATGTGTCCTAATTTTTTTGATGATTCGTCGAGTGGTTATTGCATGAAATAGTAACAAACATCCACGATTTCAAATTTATAATATTAGGAAGGATTAATAGTTTCGGCTGTTTCAGTGCCACATGTTGGCACTAATAAACATCTGGGTACATAAAAGGGTAGATTGATAAGTTGTAAAAAAGCCATCGGACCCGAACTGTCTGTCGTCAAGTTACACGATAAACCTCGGAGTTGGAAAATAAATAGCACACCACGCTCGTTGTAAGTACGGGCCATTGGAGAAATTTATTGTGCGCACTTAACCGCAAATAAATTGGCCAGCACCACGTGAACTGCGCTGTTAGTGGCCATTCCTCCTAATGTCTAATGATTCTGCTGCCATTTTTCTCCCGCCTAATCATTCAGTCAAACGTAATTCCTAATGTCATTAGCTCGTACCGCCTCTTGATGGAAATATTTGTGATGTGTTGTACGTCTTAATGATATATTTTTGTACGGGTCTACAGCAGGACGATCATGCTCGTTTCTATTGTAAAAAGTGTTTCTTGTGTTTCACGGGTAATAATACGCTTGGGATATTTAATGATTCGTTTATGATCAAGGCGACGCTGATGATCTATAACTTGCCTGCCTGCCTGCCTTCTAACGAAAAAAAGGAAGCGATCAAACCCAAAAGAGTAGTTTGGAATGAGCACCGTATCCCTGTTTCCAGGAGCATCGAAAGTGAATTCTAATGACGGTCGGAATTTTGGATAAATATACATTTTCATTTTTCCATATTCACTTCACCACCTTTTTCGATACTCACGTTAATTGCTACGAATATTCCATGGGCCAAATGTGATTCTTGTTCTTATAGTAATTCATTTTGAGTTTCAAATAATACAATATTCTACTAAAGTTGATACTGATGTAAAGTTTCGTTCCTATCTATTAATTATAAGCGAATTCCTGGTTACCGATTGAGTAATAGACATAAAACGTTCCTAAGCTATTTTCGTGGGACCCGATCAATTTTCTATTCCACTAGATACGTAAAGGCCAATACGGTAACTCTATCCATTCCGGATTCGGTATTGCTTTAAGATAACAGCCCCTGGGTTCACGCAATATATTTGTGGAAAATTTCCCTTATGCTTTAGAAAATATTAACTTTGGCTTTAGGTTACAATGAATATGTACATTTGAATATATTAAGCAGTTTTACCACCAGAATATAAATATAGTTATTGTTATGATCATCATCATCATCATCTAAGGCAAAGGCTGGTGCGTTTATCCGTCCACTGCTGAACATATGCCTCCCTCGATGAACACGAGGATGACCGCAATCGCGAAAGGAATCGCGATTCCCTGCCACTCCATAGCATCAATAACAAGGACCGGCCACTACACCGAGATCATACACAATGGTCATACATATAATAGTCATACAACCATAATGTTTTTGAACTAGGTACGTCCCCATACGTCCTTTTTCGAATTTAAAATTAGGTATCCATTGGATTTGAATCAAAACCAGACAAATAAAAAATATCTAAGTGGGTCAAGCCATACACTGAAAAAATAATTTTGCCTGAAAAAAATCCAATGGACAAAGCTTATGAAATATACACATATAAATGTAGTCAATTTCACAAAAACAACTAACAGACCCTTTTATTAGGCTCTAACAAGCGAAAACAGACTAAGAAAATTTGCGTATATTATAAATGCAACACTATATAAGATTAGTTTTACACGCGGCTGTTGTATTTCGGTATAAGGTTTTTCTCGTTTCCCGTCTTTTATCCCCATATTATTCCCAGATCGAACCATATAGTCTATGTTGGCTAAGAGTCAAGCACTGACCCACGGCTTATAAAACTGTAAGGACCATATTGTTACAGCACTCTATTGTTCTCAATAAGGCTAACAAAAAACGTTCGGTCAATCCCAGTGTCGCCAACCCCTGGGAAATGAAGCCCATTCTCAAAATGCAAATTGCTTTTGTTGATTCAGAATTAGCCTGTGTACATAAAGAACAAAATTATGCTTGAAAAAATGAAATAAGGCACTTTGGCTGTATAACGAGGCTGGAAAGATGCGTTCCAAATTAAAATACAAAACCGCTTTTCTCGGTGTCGGTTTATATAAATGAGGTTTATGGCTAGAACAGGCGAAAGTGAATTCTGAAATAAATTGTATTGCTAAAGCTTTTATTTTGCTTTGTTGTCTGTTGTTCGCTTGTATTTTTCGAGATAGATCTTCTCTTTATTGAATCACGCTTAAATTTTATATATATGTACACTCGTATGAATCTGGAATAGATGATCAAAGATCGAAAAAAGTCACACAAAAAACTTACATTCTTAAAGAGTATTTACTTTTTAAACGTCTTCGTCAAAGTTGTAAAAAGGTAAAGCGTGGAATCACTTCGATTTCCGTCTGAGTAACACCATGTTACTTGAATGATAAATCGTAAATCGAAGTAATTCAACAAAGATTCTATTTAAACTTTGATATGTTCTACAAATTACTTCCCAAAGAGAAAAATATTCTAGAAAAACTTTTATTGTTTTGGAACAAATTATTCGTCGTATGAGGGCCGGGTTGAGTCGATCAATAACGTTTTCTGTTTAATCCATTCACCGCTACTTCAGGACGATTTAAATTCTTTTTTTGATAACGCTATTTTCTTTATTTGCGTACCCAGGATCCAGGTCTTAAGGTAGATCCTGACATTAAGTGGGTCAAGCAATTGGAAATATCCTAATGCCACTGAGACTACTTTAAGCCCTTTTTTGAGGATCTTGGATCTGCAGGTAACAGGATCACCTCAGCGACAGATCGTCTGCGGGGGAAAGTCTTGTAGGCGACCTCCTATCTCACCCGTTTATAGGCCTCCTTCTGGAAACATTACTGTCTCTCAGGAGATTTTCGCCAGCTTGGACTCGTCGTCACTAAGCATCACTAAGACTGATGTCAGATCGCGATGTAACGCCCACATCTCGGTAATACCTCGAAGGCGTGCTGGCCTGAGTCCACCGCCCACAATGGTGACACACTGTTAACAGCTTCCTGCGGGCCGTCCGCCCACATTCTTTGATTATTAAATTGTATTCTGAGAGATTCCTTCCAGCTGCGTTGCGAATATTTGAGTCTACGCAGCAAATTCTTTGATGTGTCGATAATCAAACATTGTAATTGGATTTCATGTCAAAGAAACGTAAGTAAGTGATCGAGAACACGACGTAAGGTTTTTCATCTGTTAGAAGAGATGTCACTTTCATTTTATCGCTTTAAGCACCTAGAAAATGTTCTCTTATTTTTTGTAATATACGGATTATTGATTTGAAACATATTAGCGCGCCTTGGCAATAAATTCCACTCGAACGCCTGAGACGCAAAGGCCTCCGCTATTCTCTCGCGTTCGCACTAAATACCTATTTAATTTAACCTTTTTTAATAATAATTAATTCTAATATCATCCCAATTAAGCGACGATGGTCCGGGTTGATATGGTCCCCCGTGTATTCCTTGAAATGAGTTTTTCTATATTTCCCAATTAATAGATTCTTTATAATTATTATTAATTACAAAAATTAAATTCATGGTATAAAAAATTAAAAGTATAAGACATCGTGGGACAAAAATATAACAAAAATGTTTAGTTAAATTTAAATGAACACACCACAATGGGGTCAATAGTACCAGCGGAGGGAGCGTAGTAACGAAGGAGCCACATAATTGCACTACGCCTAACTTGCCTTTGTTTCAAGGAGTTTCCGCCAAGCAGCTCGCCTCCGTTTATAATAAAAATAAAAATCCTGAATTGTTTTTCACATTTGTAAAACACTGTATTACTTATTTTATTTTTCTTTTAAATCGGCTTATGATTAATCTTTACGATGTTAACAAAGAAGTCTATAATTATATAAAGTACATTAAGGCTGCATTTCCACCGGAGATAAGCTAAGCTGCGTTGCGAGGAATGTGCTTTACAAGAACCAATAGAGACGTCGCGCTGAACGTAGTCAGGCAAATGAAGCGTTTCTATTGGTTCTTAAAAACACATTCCTTGCAACGCAGCTTAGCTCATCTCGGATGGAAACGCAGCCTAAAAGTGCACGCTTAAATATACTCTATATCCATATATAGAACAGAATAATCTTTAATAACAATCAACATACATTTCGACTGGACATTACATAATCTAGCAAATTATTTGCTTTGTATATTTGCAACTGTTTTACTTATAATTTTTTAGAAGAAATTTTAATAAAAAAACTTTTAAGGCTTTACCATTTTTGCCTGCATAATCAATTCAATATTTTACTGTATTTAACTCGTAAATATATCAAATATTTTAATTATATATATATTGATACAATAATATTTAATACTTTCATTACTATATTTATTTTCAAGTGATCAGATATCAAAACCATGAGTTAAGATCAATCTTTTTGTTTGATTAAGTTTGCTATAGATCTTGCGCTCGTCTATATAGGTAAAGCAAATTATTTTACTAAACGCTATTAGGTATGTACTTGTATAAATTTTTCACTGTCTGTATTTAATGATTTTTATAATGCATTTTCTTCTGGTAGGTATTGTTCTTTTAACTGGTGATTTTTAAACAATTTCCGACAATAATAACGAAGCTAAAAAATATTACTAACACTAACCTAGTTTAGGTTATGTAATAGAATATGTTAATTTAGATATAATAATAACCAAAGATATTAAACCAACAATTAATAGGAACTAAATTCATCACATTGCGCAAGTATGATATACATTCACAAGTACATCGGATTTCGAGCATTTCTTCAAAACAATACATTGGACTCAACACCATATGAGATTCTGCTTGTGTTCCACGTAGCAGTAACATACTGTAACGAATACTGCTGTTAGTCGTTACAAAGACACCAGACGTAGCAAAACGCCCCCGCATACGAATGACTCGGCTTGGACGTGACTCCGAGCGTATACAATATGTCTGAGCCGTTGAATTGTTACTGTCGAGGAATTAGCTTTTAGACTGACGCCTTGTAACAATATATTATATGTTCGAATCGTTACCGACAATTATGAAAGTTTTATTCATTTAAGTTTCGTTCTTCAAAATGACGCAACGTACACCTAATATGATCTCTCCGTTCACTTGTGTATCTGTTAAAAGTGTTGTCTGCATTTTTAAGCAAGATCTAACTCTATTTTCTTTGTTGTAGTCCGTAACTAGGTGATTCTGCAGGGATAATTTTTCGTCTATAACTTTGTATAAAAAAATATTTTCTAATATTTAGTAAAAGGTAAATGTTTCTAGCGAAACAGTTGTTAGTATTCGGATAGCACGAATATATACCAATAGATTCGGGTTAAATTTTTACACAGCGTTGCATTTCTTTTTTGTTCTTCTCTAAAAATTTATGTTTCACTGAGCCACGGCAGAGCGCTGTTGGGCTTACGCTAGTGATATATAAAATTACACAAATATTACGTGTTGTGGTTGTTGCTTTCGGGTAAGTTCTTTGTTGTTCCTTTTAAGGTCTCTTTGACGCTGGGACTATTCCCTTCAAGCCCGTGACATGTATTATGATGAAGTCATTACGAACGAAATAAATGTTTTAGTTTTACTCATGTATATTTTAACAATTATCTGCAAAATGAATGACTAAATTAGCTTTGTAAATGATAGATTATTCAAATTCATTGAATTTTACATTCATCAACTTTTGTATCATTGTAAAAGTAGAATGCCTGTTACAGAATATCGGTGCATAATAATGAAAATACGCGATTATTAGGTTTGAAAAATGGAACAGAACAGAAAACCCGTTTACCGGGAACTAATCCCAGATCCGGACAAACCCCCATTACCTTGATTGATTCTCCGTATAGCCCTAGTTAGAAATACAAAGGACTATAGCGTTTTGGGAACGCTTTCAATTTGTGCTGAGCCGCTTGCTCGTATTTGCGGTCAAAAGCGCTCAATCGTTGCCTAGCCTTAGCGTTGAAATTTCGTACTGGTAAGGACGAAAGGATACCTGAACTTTAATCTGATTCCTGAACTCTAAATTGAGTTCAAAAAAATTATTGTCAGTGATGTAAATGATAAATGTGATAGGTAAATGTTAAATGTGCGGTAAAAATAGTTTTCCATAAGTTGCTCTCTACATAAACTGCTCTGCAAAATATTTTTCATAATTTTTCGAACAAAGAGATTTTTACATTTTTATAAGGCATTGTATTTTTTCCTCTATATAAATCGTATAAAATCATAAGCATATTGATTGATTGTATAAAAAGTATTTTTTTTAGTCTTACAAGCAAAAAGTTGAATCCCAAAATTGTTTCAAAACAATGACGTCGAGACGAAACATATCGACCTTTCGAGATTCCGTGAACTTTCCAAGATTAAATTTAGGAAATCATAAATTCAAGCTAGACCGAGTGTGGCGAGTTATTCTCGTCTTGTTAACTTGAACTTAGATATTCAACATCCGTACTACAATTATATTCCTTTAATCCTACTTTAATGAAACAACCTGGTTTCTCTTTGGGTGTGTATGATGGAGGCGAATTTAATTTGCATAAATTCACTCCCTAATTATTATCTACTGAATACATATTAATCAAAGCAACTTTCGGCATGCCGGTATTAACTTCACGTGCAGTATTATAATTTATACTGTAAACATATGAAAATTTAGCCTTGCGTAGAGGATCGGGAGAGCTCTATATATTTTGTTTTAGTGGATGTTATTACATAACATAATGTTTATCAACCTTTTTCGACCACGGTAAATATAGTTTTATTTCAACTAACGTTAAGTTTTCAAATAAAAACGTAAAGAAACCAAAAACTTACCTATCTATACTAATTCGTTGATCTTTTGAGATTGATATTAATTGTTCAGATTCTCAAACTGCAGCACTTTACAGCTTGTTTCTTGTTAAGTTAGAAATGGAGAAGACTTACCTTAATGCGAACTCAGGTAAGGCGCCTGATTGACTCATAATTATGTTTGTACGAACCTGAAAAGAAATAAACAGCACAATTACTTTCTTGAATGTTTTAATATTCTTTCGCTTATTCAAAGATCTCAAATATGGTGTCAGCGTAGTTGTCGATACATTGGGTGCATACGTAACATACACACACACAACCTATTCAGCTTTATTTAGTGTATTCATATATCATAATCATCATCATCATCAGCTCTTATCCCTCCACTGCTGAACATAAGCCTTTTTTTTCTTTTACGCCGGGAAATGCACTGACGCATCCCGTGGGGGAGTGGATATCCCCAGGCGGGTATGTGGGACTCACTGCGCCAGAAAGCTGGTAAGTGGACTTTATTCACTAAAACCCGGCGAGTGCCACAAATGCCGCCTTTGGTGAGGTGCCCCGGATCTACAAGCAACAGGGCACCTCGACGGCTAGTCAGTCCCCCAGGGGACCAACACCACCTCCACAGAGTGGTTGCCCCGCACTACAGAACAACCACTTCCAACGTCTGGAAGTACGATGAGGTGAGGTTTCTATCCTCACCCCTTGCCCCCTGCTCTGTGGTCCCCTTTTCTTATAAAAGGGGTACAAAGGGCCCCCTCGCGTCGGCTCAATTCCTTTCGCCCAAGGTGTTGGGGTCACCCTAAGCTACTGAGCCCCACCGCCACGACAATACTTGAACCATGGTGGGGACTGAACATAAACCATAACATAGACATAACATTAATGAACGCCAAGACTATTATAATATCTAACATACATTCATAATATTATCCGGATCATAATATTCCTCGCTTCATCACTGAACCTAATAGACACGATAAAGCGAAGCAAAATCTATCCAAAACCAGGTCTCTACGCCTGCTGGCTTTCATCGTGTAGATTGAATTTAAAAGCCATCTAGTACAAAGGGTTAGTATCTCCGCGTAAAGTGTGGTCTAAGATCCCTTACTTAATATTGAGCATCAGAGAGACGGGCATTGAAGAGATCAATATCTACATTCTAAAAGAGGTCTTTGTTAGTAGGGATTAAAGATTATCTTGGTGTGATTGGAGATGTTAAGACTTAGTATTTTTATGATCATAATATCCATATTCCCTTTTTTACACCACGTCGAACTGGTCCCGTGGTAAGTTCTTAAAAAACTTGTGTTACGGATAGGGAAATATATTTAATACTTCTGTACTTTACTTAAATCTAAGGTTTTTACTATATTAATACTCATATTGAACACATATCTATGACCTAAAATAAAGTCATTTAGAATTACATATGGTAGACAATTTGTACTGAGGTATGAAACTTTACGGTTTTATCGCGTTTTATTAAGTTTTCTAGAACTTTCCGACCCAACTTTTCGGTTACTTTACAGCATCCATGGTCACGGGAGCAGTCCTCCGAGACCATGGTTATTTTAAAGTTTGAAAAACTTAATAAACCGCGATAAAATCCGTAAATTTATTTCATTATAATGAGTGAAATTTGCGTATACATAAGAAAACAATATGTACTGAGGTATTTGATTCAGCCATGAAAATAAATGACTAAAGCTAAAACTAGCCAAGGCGACTCATTAATGTGTTACGTATACTCATAAGATGGTTAATTCGGGTGCCAGTAATTACCTACACTACAAGTTCTTCCTTATCTCCAAAACACAGCATAGCTGTTTCACAGAAGAAATAGACACGACAGTGGCATGCAGATTAAACTGAATTAGCTACGTAATGAAATTGTTACAATAATTCTTTGTTGAAATAAATTATTAAAATCGGTCTTAGATAGAGATAGGATCTTAAAGAACGGATAAATGAGGATACTGGCATATACATATTGAGCTAAATACTTTCATGTTATTAAGTTATTTTACAAGTTAATTATAAAAATAATGTATATATACCTAAGAATATTTAAAAAAACGAATCACGGAGAGCTCCCAGCCAGAATTCCATACATATAAAAATAGGAAAAACAGCTTTGTTATTTTAAGATCCCTGCTAAGATTGTAAGATTTATATTTAATGTTTTATACATCACGGGATGAAAGATTTTTGTTTCGAAATTCATTTCAGCTCTTACTGTAAGAGGCATATATCCAGAAGCGGTAATTATACAACCATGATGTTAAATTAAATAATAGATTTACTGCAAATATACTAATAAATTCATCACTACTGTATGTAGTACCTACGTAGTAAATGTACCATTTCTATGTATTTCGTGCTCGGAACATATCTTCGCCAGCGGCTCACTAAAAGCTGACGCTTGCTACGTAATTCATGACATTTGAAGGTTTAGCCTGATTGGGACCGGTGTGTTTTGACCACACGTTTGCATTTGATAGAAATTCCACGTGGAACGGAATATATTAAGGTCTAATTATTTATGTAAATGAATTTACTATATTTGTAGCTTTAAACTCTTGTAAAAAAGCTACAAAGACAAAGTAAAGTTATTAACTATTATTTACTAACATAATTAACATACTTCTTTTATTACTACTGTCTAACAATAATTTTAATATGTGCTTTTTTTTTTTTTATTTCTATTTGTCTGTAAAGTTTATTTAGACGTAGCACTGTTATGAGGTGTTTGGTTATTGCTACTATATAATTTTTTTTATTTTTTAATTTTTTTTGTATTTTTTAACCAAATCATTTATTACTAAATACTGATTGTATACTTGCTGGTAGGTTTGATACTACAAAATACAGTTTTAAGCATATTGTTTAACTGCTTAACTATTACAAAATATACCTTTTTTTTCTGCTTCTTAGATTTAGTTGTGATTGTTGTGCTTTGGTAATTTTTTTATTTTATTTTATAATAAGTGTTTTGCTATATCATACTGATGGATGAATCTGATAACTGTGACACCTTTTTTTCCTGTTCTTCCTCTGAAGACTTTTATAGTGATGAGAATAATTGTGACACTTCAACTGTCTCCCTTAGTGAAACATTATCCTCTAATTTTGGTCAATCATCAAAACATTTTAATGTTGTACACATCAATGCACAAAGTATTCCTGCACACTATCCTGATCTTTTAACATCATTTGAGTCGGCCAATGTACATGCTATACTTGTATCAGAGACATGGCTGAAGCCTTGCTTACCCTCCTCCTGCTACTCCTTGCCAGGCTTTTGCATGATTCGGAATGACCGAATTGATAGGGCTGGTGGTGGCGTTGCTATATACCTTAAGTCACAAATACCATATAATGTACTTAGTATGTCTTTACAACCTCCACCTTCCGATGCTGCTGAGCACCTCCTCATTGAGGTTGAACTCCGTCATTCAAAAGTTCTTCTTGGAGTGTTCTATAGTCCGTCCATCTCAGTAAATTATTTTGCTTCCTTTGAATCGACTCTGGAACAGTTCTCTAACCTGTATTCACATACAATTATAATGGGTGACTTTAACACATGTTTACTGAGGAATGATTCTAGATCAAGAAAGCTGATGTCAATTACTGATTCATATGATCTACATATCTTGCCACTGAAGGCTACACACACTGTCCCTGGTTGCACACCTTCACTTCTTGATATAATAATTGTTTCATCTTTAAATCTTGTTCATAACTATGGGCAGTGTGCAGCTCATTCTTTCTCACATCATGACCTTATTTTTCTTTCCTATGTGTTGAAGCCTCCCAAATCTAAGCCTAAAGTTCTGATGCAGCGCAGTTTCAGGGGTATTGATATCGACCATCTACTATCTGACGCTCAAAACATTGATTGGACTGATTTAATTACAGCCACCTCTGTTGATGACAAACTTACAATATTTAATGAGCAACTAATAGCATTATACAACAAGCATGCACCTATTCGCCCTATTAAAGTTAAACATCTCCCCACTCCTTGGTTAACTGATGAGATCAGAGAACTAATTAAAAAAAAGAATCAAGCTAAAACTAAATTAAAACTTAATAATTCTCTTACAAATAGGGAAAAATACAAAACATTAAGGAATCGTTGTAATACCTTATGTAGAGATGCTCAGAGACGTTATATCCACAAATCTATTGAAAATGGAGATCCAAGTAAAGTGTGGAAACTTCTTAATTCTCTAGGAGTTGGGAAATCTGAATCTTCATGTACTCTAAAACCTAATGAAATACAATCTCTCAATCAACACTTCTCTTCATCTACATCTAATTTTGACACGAAAACTAAACTTTTGACATTAGACAATATTTCCTCATCACCTTCTCCTACTCTCACACCATTTACTTTCAAACTATTTGAGGAGTGTGAGGTTAAGAAGGCAATACTGAGCATTTCATCAAATGCCATTGGCAATGATGGTATTAGTAAAAATATGGTAACTCCTATCCTTGACATTATCCTACCAATTATTACATATATCTTTAACTATTCAGTTTCCACAGGCAATTTCCCAGAGAAATGGAAGAATGCACTTATTGTTCCTCTACCTAAAAATTCCAAGCCTACTGCCCCTTCTGATTATAGACCTATATCTATATTACCTTTTTTTTCCAAAGCAATTGAAAAACTAGTGTACCAGCAGTTAAATCTTTACCTCACCAAAAACAATCTCCTAAACCCACTTCAATCTGGTTTTAGGACAGGACACAGTACTGTAACTGCATTGACAAAAATTACTGATGACATCAGGCTAGGGATGGACAATAAAAAGCTTACCATTCTTACATTATTAGATTTTAGTAACGCATTTAATTCTGTTGACTTAGACCTAATGGTAGGCTCACTGAAGGCCATTAATCTATCTCCGCCAACAATAAATTGGTTTCATAGCTACTTAAATAATCGTAGGCAACGCATTAGAGTTAATGACGTTTATTCAAACTGGTGTGGTACCACGTCCGGTGTCCCACAAGGTGGTGTGCTCTCACCTTTACTTTTTGCTATATTTATTAATTCCATTACTAAGGGCCTTTCATGTTTCTACCATATGTATGCAGATGATCTTCAAATCTATATACAGTCTAGTGTTGATGACTTGAACAATGCTATTTTATATATGAATCAAGATCTTTCAGCCATCACCAAATGGACACACAATCATGGTTTAAAACTCAATCCCAATAAATCACAAGCCATAATAATAGGCAGTCAAGGTCTACTAAAAAGAGTGG
Source organism: Lycaena phlaeas (assembly GCA_905333005.2). NCBI lineage: Eukaryota > Metazoa > Arthropoda > Insecta > Lepidoptera > Lycaenidae > Lycaena > Lycaena phlaeas. The sequence goes on from HG995171.1 coordinate 6,863,310, forward strand.
ATTGGGTTAATATTTCCCCTATCATATTGGATGGAGTTCACATAAGGTATAGCGATACAGTTAAAAATTTAGGAGTCATCTTTGATAATACTCTTTCTTGGTCTCAACAAATTAACACTGTTTGCAAGAAAATATATGGTGCATCTGCTTCATTAAGGCGATTGAGAAATTTCTTACCTATACCCACCAGAACTGCGCTTGTTCAAGCCTTACTACTTCCTATTCTTGACTATGCTGATGTGAGTTATATCAACCTAACGGAGGATCAGTTAGGCAGGCTTCAGCGTATAATGAACTTCTGTATTAGATTCATCTTTGGCCTTCGTAAGTTTGACCATGTCTCTGAATATAGAACAACTCTCAAATGGCTTCCAATCCACCTTCGCAGGAATACACATGTATTGCATTTACTTTATAATGTTCTTTTTGACCCTAGGACTCCAGATTACTTAAAAGAAATGTTTACTTTTTCATCTGAAAACAATTTGAGAACTACACGTTTCGTATATAAATTAAATGTACCCGAACAAAAAACTAAATTTTATAGTAACTCTTTTGCTGCTACATCCGTTAGTCTTTGGAACTCATTGCCAAATTGTATTAAGGAAGCTAAGAGTCTCAACATTTTTAAGGGACTCCTCAGAGAACATTATTTAGATGCTTAAATATATAATATATTTTGTTATTTAATTTTAATTATTTATCAACACAAATTACAAGCCATCTTTCTTTGATGCTTCTCGTTTTTTTTTTTTTTTTTTTTCTCTCTTCTTCTTCTTCTTCGTTTATTCATCGTATGATATTATAGTGCAATTTATTTTTATAATGTTTAGTTTTAGTGCTGCTTTTTGTGTTTTTTTGTATAAATTATAATTACATGTTATAACTTCTGGCGCACACCCTTTCTCCTTTTGTAATTTATTCTTTCAATATATGGTTACCTGGAAGAAATCGCTTTATAGCGATAAGGTCGCCTTGTTGTACTTCTCCTTTTCATTTTATGTATAAATTATTATTATGTTAAACTATGTGTGTGCAATAAAGTTATATTATTATTATTATTATTATTACCGTCCCTGATACCGACTTTTAAAGTGACAAGGTGACGTTACTAACCATTTCGTCAGAAATTTTCTTTTTTCAAAACCTTGTTTGATTGCAAAATTGTTATAATAATACTAGCTGTAATTGCCTACGACTAATTGCCTGCGTTAACTTCGATTATAACAATCTACAAAATTTAAAGAAGTACGCAGGATAACCGTAACATAATCAAACGATTCATTTCCTTCTTTCTTCTTTCATTCTTCTTCTACGTGCGCTGCGTAGATAATGAACGGTCATTACCTACGCAGCGCACGTAACGTTATCAAATGCTTACGCGAATTTCACTCATAATGAGTGAAACGAACCATCTTACAGATTCGTGCAAAACACCCGTGAAATTCGGTTTAAAGTATCCGAAAATTTGTTATGTTTAGATATTACTAAACTGTTTAAAACAATTAAAAAAATAGTTTCATCATAATGATTTATTTAATTAATTATATTTTTACATACTATTAATATTATTGTCCGTCCGAACTTCATTGTTATAAAACTTTGTAAATTTGCAAGAATTACCTACGTAAGAAAAAAGTTTTCAAATTACTATTTTAGATTAGTATATATTTCGTTACAAGTGCGGAAAGCCTGTCATTGTAACGAGTTCCGACAAATGTCTACCCGAGCCGAGGCGCAGCCGAAGGTGAGGGTTGACAATCGGAACAAGTTGTATACGTCCCTGCAATACGCCACTTTTTGAGCAACTGTATTAAAAAAGTTTATTGTTTACCATTTCAGGATGTAACAATATCTGTCATGTCATAGAATACTTCAAAGATTCACCAGTGAAGATTTTGACGCTCAAAAAAATTGTGATAATGAATTAGAAAACCGTAACAAGTGGAGTATAAGCTTAGTTTTGTCTGTCCAAGCAAACCCGAAAACTATGTACCCAAAACGTGTGTTAAGACATCCAGAACATACTATTTATACATACTAAAGTTATTTGCGATCTTTTATCATTTTGTCTGATAAAAGTTGTATTCAAGCCAACGACGTCTTAACACGATGGATGTCTAGCTCATGTACATTTAAGGGGTGAATGGCCTTCACACATGTACACTTATCCCGTCTTTACTGTATTATATTTCATCTAAAATATTTCAAAGTGAAACTTTTATTACATTGTCTTAAATTTTTCGTATGTGTGTTGCATGTCGTGTGACGGTGGAGTTACCATCAGAGCGTGTAGTGTAGACTTATATCTGCTAGTGCTCCACGCTATTTTGTTTGTTTTTTAGTTAAATGTCTATATTGTGAAAAAAGTTTCACTTTTACCGTGGTTTCATAAAACCACACAATCCTTCTTTAGTCGTCAAATTTTATTAATAAATAGTGAAATAGTATAAAACAAAAACAAGTAAGTTTTGATACTCGAACATCAAATTGACCTTAGGAGTTTTAATTCGTCTGAAAACTAGTTACAAAAACGTGAATTTTGCTAAAGCTAAATAACGAAGCATTAAATTATTGGATTGTACAATAAAACTTAAATTACATTAATCACATATTTAAATTTCAGTGCCTAATGCTCCTTTTGAAAACTATGCAATCTTACAGGATGCATGAACATTAAAAAATATATATTTTTGGTATAAAATATCTCAATAACACAAAAAGATTTTATACATACTGCACTACCCTTAACCAAAACTTGTAAAAACATAAATTTAATCAACGAAAATTATCTTCAATTCACATCACTCTAAGCCCCGTTTCAACATTCAAAGGGATCAAATGAGCTGCAAATGTCACGTTCGATTTCACCTAATTTTCACGTTGACTGAAAATTAAAGAAGTCCCACGAGAATCCAATTCCACCGGCGCCATAATCTCGTTAGGGACTGACGTTCATTAACATTTATACTGAAGGAAACTTAAGTTGCCTTTCTTCGTTCTTGATGCACTAATCTAAATTCGTAGCTCCGCAGGTGCTAGCTTTATGTACTACGAAACTTCCAATTTATGCAAAAACTTCGATACTTCGACATTATTAATAGCTCGTACGTATGAATCGCTCGCCACTCTCGCTAGTGTATTCCAGATGTATGCGTTTCCTTGCTTCCTTAGTTTGCAAGTATTGATTAACGTTGCTTTCTATGCGATTACTTTACTACTTTGTTACATGTTTGAATAAAGAATATAACGTAATTTAATGGCTTATCAGCAGAACACAAATGCGATCTGTTAAAATAAATAATCATAGATCAAGATTGAGACCGATACAATTGATGTGGAAGAAAGATATTCTGTAATTTTAGAAGAGGAGTCAAATATGAATTTAGAGCAAATCGAGGAAGGTAAATATCAAAAAAGATTGCGTGAAAGTAGTAGTGAAGAAAATGATTGGAAGGAAGTTACTTACAGTAAAGATAAAAAGCTTAAAGTAAAAGTGGCAGAAGATATAGAAGTATATGCGACAAGCAAAGACAAAATGCCTAAACAATTTGGATTAGCCAGACTTTTTAAGGAGCATAATATATGTAATGCGGTTCATATAAAATATATTAACCCATTTAAAATTCGGGTGCGATTTATTAACGAATTAAATGCAGAAAAATTTATGAACTGTGAATCATTGATTAAACTTGGGTGGTCGATGCAAAGATCTCTTGAAGTTTCCTATTCATATGGACTCATTAAATCTATTGATTTAGACCTATCTGAGGAAGATATTCTTAAAAATATTAAATACGAAGGGCCGGGAGTGTTGGTATCAGTTCGTCGGTTAAACCGGCGCGGACACGACACTGAGAAGACCTGGGTACCGAGTGAGTCAGTCCGTTTATGTTTTAAGGGCAGCTATTTACCGTCGCATATCTCCGTGGATGGACTAAGGATTGCAGTTGAAAGTTTTGTCTTCCCTGTTTCTCAATGCTCACGTTGTTGGCAGCTTGGTCACTATGCTAAGAAATGTACATCAACAAAAATTGTGTGCCCTAAATGTGGTCAAAATCATTCCAATTGCGACACAACGGAGTACAAATGCATCAACTGTAAAGGAAATCATTTAGCACTATCAAAAATGTGTCCCAATTTTCTGAAGGAAAAACGCTTGCGTGAAATAATGGCCGAATATAATTGCACTTATAGAAAAGCATTAGATGTATACGTCCCTCCGGAGCCAACTTATATACCTAAAAATAACCCGGTAGCTACGGACACAACCCAAAAAAATCTAATTTCAGCTAGTCCTATGCTGATAGATACAACACCTTACCCTAATCAGATAAGTCAGACTGATTTGATCTCTTCGTTGAAAAAACCTACAAATAGAAAAGATAAGAAAACAAAAAAGAAAATTGAAAAGCCGAGCACCACTCCGTGGAGCGCTTGGGGAAAAGAAAGTGACTATGGTCTATCTAGCGAAGAAGAAAAAACTGAGGATATAAAGAAAGAAGAAAAACAGGAGTACAGTTACAAATTGGATGAAATGCTAACTAAGATAAGAGAGGTGATAGTATCTAAGAGGATTTCATTAGGTACAAAAATTTATGGTGTTTTTAAAATAATTTTTGATTGGTTAATTATACAGGTAATAGAATACACATCAGAGTGGCCAGGTGTCAGAGGTTTTCTTAAATATGTCTTGGGTTTTGACTGTGATACCGTATAATTCGATTCAAAAATTAAAGTTCGAATCTTACAATGGAATTGCCGTAGTCTTAAACCTAAATTAATTGAATTTGAAAATGTACTGATTCAAGAAAAAATTCACATTGCTGTTCTAAGTGAAACATGGCTGACTGAGGAAATTCATATTAAAGTTAGAGATTATGATGTATACCGATGGGACAGAACCGATGGCTATGGTGGGATCGCGATACTGACCCATAAATCTATCCAATCACAAAAAATTAATACTCATAATGTTAATCCTAATATTCAAGTTGGTCGAGTTAAATTGTTAAATTGTCATAATATTTTTAACATAATATCTGTGTATTGTCCGTCTTCTGTAACAACTTCTCAACAGGACTGGGAATACATATTTTCGTTAGGTAAAAGAAAATCATTGATACTAGGTGATTTTAATGGACACCATTCGAATTGGTCTTGTAAAATAGACTCTCGCGGAAATCAAATTTTTTATGCCTTAAATGAAAGTGGTCTTATGTCTTTAAACGATGGCAGCACGACCCGCCTTTGTCTATCTAATGGAGAAGTACATCGATCAACTCCAGACCTATCTTTATGCTCTAGTGACATTGCCATGATGTTTGAATGGAAGACGTTAAATGAATCGTTGGGTAGTGACCATTTTATGATAAAAATTACAACACATATAACCAAATCAGATTGTGTCTTAGTGAGGAACTTTAAAAAAGCTGATTGGGAGTCATTTTCGTCTTGTTTAGAATCACTTTTCTCTTTATTTGTTTTTGACATAGACCATCAGAAATCTTATGATCGATTTTTAGATTATTTAAATATTGCAGCAGATCTTTATATTCCACTAGTTAAAGTTTGTAATGACCCCGCAAGTAAATTTACTCCCAAACCCTATTGGAGCCAGGAACTTTCAAAATCAGTAGCAGAAAGGCGCTTGGCTTTAGCTAGGTTTCGTCGCAATCCGATACCGCAAAACTTAGATATTTTAAAAGAAAAGATCAGTAACACACAAAATCTTATACGTAAGGCAAAATTTAGTTCTTTTCAACAATTTTGCTCGTCTATTAATCATGTAACATCACCAAGTGAGATGTGGCGCAAAATGAGATGGTACAAAGGATATAAATCAAACAAACGTTTTATTAATAGAGAAACAGCCGTTAATCTACTAAATAGTCTGACACCCGACTTTGTAACCTTACGTACTCCTTGCTTTGTCTCTCGGAACTATCGACTAGAAAGACGGTTTTCCTTACACGAGATACAAAAATGCATACCTAAAAAGGATACTTCACCAGGCTGCGACAATATTTCTTATAGTATGATTAATAATCTACCTTTAAATGGCAAAAAAATATTACTTAAATTATATAACAATTTCTTTTTTGATAATTTTGTTCCTGTACAATGGCGTGACATAAATATAATTCCGATCCCAAAACCTGACAGAGATGTAAATTTAATATCTTCTTTGAGACCAATATCAATGATGTCTTGTATTTGCAAAATTTTTCACAACACCATCAGACAGCGTATTGAATGGTTTTTTGAGCATCATTCTCTTTTTTCCGATAATATGGTGGGGTTCCGAAAGGGGCGATCTACTTTGGATAGTTTAAGCAACTTAGTTTTAAGAATACAACAGGGCTTTCAAAACAAGACCGCCACAATAGGATGTTTTATAGACATAGTTAGTGCTTATAATAACGTGGATATCAAATCAATGCTTGATACTTTGGACTCACTTGCAGTAGGCTCTAAATTTTGTAATTACCTGTGGAACTTTCTCAACATGAGACAGCTCAAGATATATGGAAAAAACTTCTGTTTATCTAGATATGCCAACAATGGCCTAGCTCAAGGAGACCCGATTTCTCCACTTCTATTTAATATTGCTACAATCAATATTTGTAAAATTATAAATAATGTTTTTGTAGAACAATTTGCCGACGATTTCGTCATTTATACCACAGGTAGCGTGGATAGGGGATCTGAAGATATTCAGTCAGCTTTAGAGATTTTAATTGAAAGTTTTAGAAAAATTGGCTTAGAAATTTCAATCGATAAAACTAAAATCTGTATTTTTAGAAGAGGTCGTCGAGTAGATGTGCTAAATATTAACATTAACAATAACCCCTTAGAAATAGTAAGCAGTGTCAAATACTTAGGTCTTTGGCTAGATCGTTCTCTTTTGTGGACGAAACATATTAATGAAATATCGACTAAAGTGTTTAAATTTTTAAATATTTTCAAAGTTTTGGTTGGCTCCAATTGGGGAATACACCCCACTCACCTAAAGACCTTATACATATCAATTATTCGTAGTAGATTAGATTACGCAAGTTTTCTCTATGACAATAGTAGCGAGACTCATATTAATAAACTAAGTAAGATTCAAAATATTGCACTGAGACTTATTGGGGGCTTCTTAAGAAGTACCCCTATTCACGTGATGCAAAATGAACTTTGTATAGCTCCTTTACATGTGCGTAGATATTATTTAGGATGTAAATTCTTTTTAAAGTGCAAATCATTTACAGATAATATTACCTTAAAAATTTTAGAAGATTTCCATAACACACTACATACATCATATTGGTCTCATAAAAAAAAGCCTATCTTACTAAAAGTGTTTCAAAAATTTAAGAATACTACTATTCATTGTTCTAAAATTGCCGATATGTTTAGACTGAACACTTGGATTAGCAATGTGGATTTATCGGACATAGTAATACATAAAATCAATAAGATTGTAAGATCAAAAAACGATTACAATGCTGTTTCTTTAAGGTTAATGACCTGTGAGTTCCTCAATCAAAACTATGTTAACTATTATAAAATATTTACAGATGCTTCTAAAAATAAAGAAGGTGAGGTTGGAGTAGCGATATTCGACCCTCAATGTAAAATAAATATTAAGCTTAAAGTTAAACAAAAAATCTCAATTATGTCAGCAGAATTAATAGCTATCTTGGAAGCTCTTTCGTATGTAAAATCAATAGCAACTAATAATTTTTTAATTTTATCGGATTCTAAGAGCGCTTTGCAACATTTACAAAAATGTACCCTAGGCAAACGAGGAATTTTTGTAGCCTATGAAGTTTTAAAGCTAATTCTTGAATTAAAAAGTAGTGGAACGGTTGTCAAGTTACAGTGGATACCCTCTCATGTCGGCATTGTCGAGAACGAAGAAGTTGACTCTCTAGCAAAGGAAGCTATATCGGACGGTGAAATTATAAAATACATCACTAGTTTTTCGGAACATTTACCCTCCGCCAGAGACCACTGCTTTGATCTATGGAAGGAATATTTTGATGAGAGGTCACTGACGAAGGGTATTTGGTACAAAACAATACAACCTAATATATTACGCACTTCATGGTTCGACAATGCTGATATGAGTCGGTCTGAAATAATAACAGCTCTCAGAATTCGATCGGGTCACATTCCACTTAATAGTTACGCACACCTTATAGGCAAAACGTCTTCACCTAATTGTGATATATGCCATAAAACCGAAGATGTATTTCATATTTTGATGGAGTGTGTTCGGGTCGATTCTGAACGCAGACAATTGTGCAATGTGATGTCGTTATTGGATGTAGGACAAGTGAACTGTATTCTAGCTTTACCAAGATCAGAAGATTCTAGATTACTTTATTCGTTAGTTAAATTAGCAATTAAACGTAGGCATTAAATTTATAAGTTAATTTTGTAGTAGTGAAATAGACCCTATAGGGGTGACATTATTTTTAAGATAAAACCCCTGTAATAAATAAAGATTAAAAAAAAAAAAAAAAAAAAATAAATAATCATCATCATCATCAGCCTTTACCCGTACACTGCTGAACATAGGCCTCCCTCAATGAACGCTATCGAGCGTAGGCGTAGCGTCACGGCGTGATGCTGCTATGCTATTTGCTGTCAAGACATTCAAGTTGATCTTATTGTCAAATCTTTAACAGATGCATTACATCAAAACTTATTGTTCTATAGAAATCTAAATAACAAGGTAATAGAGATGGTATACTGCGCGGTGATCTATCGAAACGCATGTCGCCAACAGGCGGGGCTACGCCAAGGAATAAACGCGTACGCTTCAGAATCGTTGTGATTTCGCATGCAACGGAAAAAACGACAGGTAAGAGACACAAATACAAAAGAGCGAGAGAGCAAATGTCGGTGTGTATGTATAATATTGCACATTGTTCAATACTTGCTTGTATTTGAGCATTTAACGTGTGTTTCACTTCTATCGAGTGTGAATCGCACACACACCTTTTTTATTCATTGCGTAATACATTTCTTTTTTTATAAGATGCTCTTTTATTAGTATCGAACATAAGAAGCAATGTGTTAAGTATGTCGAATAATGTCGAAAGTAATTCCGTTCATTTAATTTATTAGTAAGGTTATGGTTTTTTTTAAATAAAGCATCTATAATATTACTACATAAAACTACTTACCGATGAAATGTCATTCCTTTATTAGTGTAATTAATTACACGTTGTAGACAAATGTTTACATAGAGAAATGCTGGAAAACAGGGATTTAGATATATCAGCTCATAGTGATTTTGTATATAACTTATTTCACGGTATAAATCTCTGTATTATTTGCAAAGTTTTATAGAAAAGATAGTATTTAGGCGTGAAAGGTTAAAAAACAGTATGATTTACTATCTGACTCGTGCTTCATTGTGCACTTCTATATTTAAGTAACGAAAGAAACTTTAAGTGTATAATTATCTGTAAGGAAATTATCCGTAAACGCTGTATCGTTTGGTGATAATCAGTAGACCACATACATAATGAAGTAAAAATAAGAATATAATTCGTGGATTAGCTAATATAAAAATTAATGTAGAGACTAGAGACCCCTAAAGTGTAGGTACTTGGACGTTAAATTTAATATTCTTTGCTAAGACAATGTTTGTGATAACCTTAAAATGATAGCCTGTGTTTTTTAAGGGAATAGATAAAGCTGTCTTGCCGTTAATGCTCTTTTATTTGTCTGTATGTCAGGATATATATACCTATCTCTAAAAATGCTGCAAATAATTTATAATAATAGATATGTTTTTTCTTCACATTCCACACAAAACTATTACTACATTACTGCTGAAATCAAATATATATTTTACACATATATTCAATACACATTTGTGAAAAAACTTGAAAACAGGAAGGGGAAATAAACGTCACTCTTAAATTTAAAATAACCCGAAATCGAAGAGTTCCCATGAGGAAAAGGTTTCCTTTATCGACTGATAGTCGGCGAGATAAGAAAGTGTCACTACTATCTAGTAAGAAATACTGCAATAGTACGAAAGGTCATCCAATAAGTTCAAATCTTTTAACAAGAAAATGTTTTTGTAGATTTAGATATAAGGTATATGTACCTATATAAAAGGTACGATGTAGCTATACATAAAGTACAAAATTTAATCACATTATACATTAAAATGACAAAAGCATATTTGAGGACGTGATTAGAATTTAGTTTCATATTTACTTTAAAAGTCCAACCAAATCTCACATCTATGAAGGATAACACAAGGATTTAAAAAAACACTAATTATTGTTAGGATCCAACTTCGAATCCATTAGAAGCCAATGGCGAACAATGTCAAAAACGTCCTATGCAATTTTCATCGGCGTGATGGATCGTGATGACGTCACCGTCGCGATGAATCAATAACGGATTTGAGATTGATTCCAAAATTAAATTTCAAATTTAGATTCAAAAAACTTAAAATACTTCGTAAATGGCAATTGTTGGATTAAACATATAAGGCCAGTAATTATAGGACATGTGCAGTCTCACTAAAATTTGTCACTTGAATTTGAAACTGACAGTTCTTGTAAAGAAAGGAGGTTCTATGTTATATTATTATCCATGTTAACTTAATGTGTTATCTATTATATTATCAACACAAGAATAGAGAGCTGATGTTGATGATCATGATGGCACAGTTGCTCTGTACAAAGAGAAAACAGGGAAAAAGAATTAAGGAAAAGTTACAAATGTAAAAAAGTTATCAAAATAAAGGACAAAACCCGGAATTAAAACGAAAAGGGCTGAGTATGCAAATCACATGCCAACACAAAGCGCCTTATTTTTTGTGTAAAAGTAAACATACAAATATAGAATGATTATTATAATATGTATTAAAGAATGTCACCAGCTGTACCTGAAATGTTTCCATTCATTTTAATAGGTACTATGTTCAATGCAGTTTCACATACACAAAAAGTAAAGACAGACGTGCAACATATAACACGTTAATATTATAATTATATAAGAATTAAAAAACGTTAATGGAAGTAGGTGAAATAAAAAAGAAAGATATAACAGCGTCATGCTGTTTTCGGCCATTTGAGTCAATTTTACTTACGGTTGTTTTTAATGTAAAACATTTAAAACAATTTCCAAATCGAATACCCACACAACAACAATTTATCTTAAACAAACTTGCAAAAAATGCAAAAATATTTTTTTTTCATTATCAAATTTAACTAGTCTAACATGATAGTATCATTAATTCCTGCCCAAAATTTGTTTCCCGGAAAGAAGTCAAATATTTTGTAAGCTATAAAATTTATACTTTGCTAGCAGCGCCCAGCGGTTTCACCCGCGCACTTCTCATTTCTGTGGGAGTACAGGAATAAATTAGAGCCTATGTGTAATTCTGATATATTATAAGCTATCTTATTGTAAAGTTTCATTAAAATCCATTCATTAGTTTTTACGTGAAAAAGTAACAATCATCCATTATCCATACTCACAAACTTCGACGTTTATAATATGTATTAGCAAGATCTGACGGACTTATATCCGTCAACAATTAAATATATTTCGAAGCCACATTGGAAAATTTAAAGTAATTTATTTACAAAAAATACAATTCCGTTCAGTCGTTCATGCGATACCTATTAAGAAACGAGTCAAAAAACCTCACAAATTTTCACATTTATAATATTAAAATAGGATTACGCTGCTTTGTGATATTCGCAGAGTATATAATTGGGCTTAGTCGAGATCACTCCAATTTGCCCTAGTTTTAACGGCACCAAAACGAAGGGATAAACCTGAGGGTTTTAATAAAACGCTATAAAGAGGGATAAAGGATTCAAAACAACATCAATTAATCATTTTTAAAAGAGGAACGTATGCCGGAACCATAGGTCCCGAACGGGAAGATCAGTTTATAAAAGGATATTTACATTAGAAATGTAAAAAGGTGAAATTAATTGTACATAATATTGGCTTTTCAAATAAAAACATAGGCTCATTAGGTATGTCTATTGTATGTATAATATATTTATAATCTATAATCATTCTGGGATTACTAACCTAATCCCACTATGTGACAGCTAATTTATCAGGTAGGTGAATATGTGAAACAGCTAGCCCGCGACTTCGCTTGAGTAAACTTAGATTTAAAACTGTATCCCGATTGATTCGACCTATAGCATAACTCTAAACTTTATTTTGGGAATGTTTATATCCGTCACTACCTTCTGACCCCCCTTTAGTTCCCGTCCACGTGAGATTTTTTCGGGATAAAACTGCACTTTTCTATATATCGATAAGGATAGCCCGTGTACGACAACGGCTGCGTTATTGGCACACAAATAAAAAAAGGTGTGTGTGCGATTCACACACGATAGAAGTGAAACACACGTTAAATTCTCAAATACAAGCAAGTATTAACCAGTGTGTAATATACATACACACTGACATTTGCTCTCTCGCTATTTTGTATTAGGTGTCTTTTATCTGTCGTTTTTCCGTTGCATCCGGTTTGAAATCACAAAGATTCTAAAGTTTCACTTCAAAAAGACTTGAGAGTAAGGTTGAGTTGAACTATCTGTATCTTTTTGACAGCTTCGCCATCAAATAAAGCTTAGCTCGTAAAGCGTAACAAAAACCGATCATTGGTAGCCAAAGGTCCATTGTTCGGTCTCCAATCAAAACGTGACGCTGTTACGCGTCCGTTATCAGCTCTCGGTCCCAGACGACCCACCGTCTGACCCAATTACTTATCAACCCGCACACTCCGAATAATGCGTTTTAGCTATCGCTTTGTGTCACACAATAAACCTTGAACCTTACTATCTGTAAACATAATTATTATGACTGGATGATAAGCTTTATAATAAAAATGCGATCAATTCTAAGGAAATAATAAATATAAAGAAAATATACGAAAAGGCGTTCGTATGTATTCGTATCAAACAATATCTTTTTTTTTCGGATGGATCTATGCTAATGGCCCTAATGCTTCGTAGGAAGTGGGGTAGATACCAACCGGTGGGGCGTTGCCCCAAGTGGGGGGTTGCCCCCGCCAGCCGTGGAGTGTGACTTCCACGACTTCATGGCGTCAGGTTTGTACCTGTGGCGGATCTCTGCCTCACCACCGTCGGATAAACTGAGCATAAAAAATATCGCGTATATGTTTAGCCATAGCAATTTGTCTGTGTTACGGAGAGAATATTCTTGACACCAAGACCTACTGGGAAAAGGCATAAACAGGTTCTGATACAGTAGGTCTAGACTCTAGACTCTAGTTCGTAGTCATAAGGTATTATTCTACATATATAGGACACCGTGATATGAAGATAAATGAGCCACCTGAAAGTAAATCAAACAATTTTTTTGAGTCGCCTATCCTGAGACATAAGAAGTCTCTCTCTCTCTCCTCATTCTACAGTGCATGTCTTAACCTTCTCTCCGAAAAAGCACACCTGTTTAACGGAGGAAACAAGCAATATGGTGATACCCATGCAGCCGGGGCATATTACAGTACATTGCCATTGATATTGGTGTGCGTTTCTATACTAATACATAAATTACTAAAACCTCAATCACACATACAAAATAAGGCATTTACCTCGGGCCGCTATTAGGTACATCACTAATTGATTGATCATTTCAACAATTAAAGTAGACAAATTAATTACGTGTCAAAAAAGTCTGATAAAATCTATTCGATATTCGAAATATTTATGACTAGCTGTTGCCCGCAGCTTCGCCTGCGTTAACTAAGACTTACAACGGGAGCTTAGTACGCAAAATAAATAACTTTTCTGGTTGATTTTTTACACCTTGTGTACGAAAAACCCAAATATCTTACGGAACCCTATTATTTTTTCAGAATAAAATGTAGCCTATGTTACTCGTGTATAATGTAGCTTTCGAATGGTGCAAGAATTTTTGAAATCGGTCCAGTACTTTTTGAGCCTATTCATTACAACCAAACAAACAAACAAAGTTTTCCTCTTTATAATATTAGTGTAGATGAAAATATTATATTGTGAAATTTTATACAGACAGAGTCATTAAGCAACGTTTAGTTATATTTGACTTGTTTAAACAATATACTCAACTATATCGAAGAACATTAACTGTATTATCGTCAATTTTACTTGTTCGAGAACATGTTTTCATTTTCTAAGAGCTATGTGCGTAATATTCTGTCTAACAAACACATTTATTATCGCTAGTACAAAAACTGTTATTTTACATCATATTATACTAGCTATTGCCCGCGGCTTCGCCCACGTTAACAAAAAAAATCTTTTTTTAATAATATGTATCCTATGTTTTAAATGTGAAAGTAGGGATGTTTGTTAAGCTTTCACGTGAAAACTACTCAACAGATCATCTTGAAAATTTTTACACATTTTCTCATTAATACAATAAAAAAAAGTGTGTGCGTGTAACCTTTACACGCGATTGAAGTAAAACTTTTATGGCGTTGACGGCATATCATAGAAATAATATCATAATATTATTCGTGTGCTTTCCAAATATTTTCAAATGTTATATTCATATTTTTTTTTATTCGAACTTTTTTCGAAAATAATATGATGACATTCAAGTACCTAACTTGAATGTCATCATATTATTTTGATGTATGACCTTTGGTCTTAGCCTGTTCCAACAAAATTTAAGAAGAAGCACACGAATAATATTATGATATTATTTCTATGATATGCCGTCAGCATATCATAGAAATAATATCATAATATTATTCGTGTGCTTTCCAAATATTTTCAAATGTTATATTCATATTTTTTTTTACTCGAACTTTTTTCGAAAATAATATGATGACATTCAAGTACCTAACTTGAATGTCATCATATTATTTTGATGTATGACCTTTGGTCTTAGCCTGTTCCAACAAAATTTAAGAAGAAACATAATTATTTTTTGAATAGCGGAAATAACATAGATTATAGAGTAAGCGTTACATCCGTCAGCGCATCATCAGTCGCGCCTAAAGAAGTTTTACTTCAAAATGGAAATATTTATGTTAACGCGTGCAAAGGCGCGGGTAATAGCTAGTAATATACAACGATTATCTCGTCATCATCGTTGAGTATCGTGATTTTGTAAGCTTTTTATGCTTCGTTCCTGAACACGCTATTTTAAGTATTTGTTTGTAAAGAGGTAGTGCCATGCTGCTTTGGAGCCGAATTGGGCCGGCACGACCGGGGTGGTAATTCTCGCTCACATAATACCAGCGCAAAGTGACAATTATGCTGTCGCGTTTCATGCGGTTTGTGAGTTTCCGGTGGCCCATTGGGGGATAGGGAAAAGGTGGGCAACGCATATGCATTGTTATGTGGATGTTAATGGGCGTCGATAGTCACAAGGCTTCGGCTGTTCGTTTCCCTCTTATGCTATAAAAAAAAATACTGATTATGATCATAATACACCTCTATCATTTCATTCTATCACTGAGACTGAATCAATTTATTAAACAATATAAGAAATTATAAGGCAGGCGATGATGTCTATATTTTGCCCGTTTTACGTAGTGTAGGCTGATATTTAAAAAAATAGATTTTAAAACAATAGTGATTAATCATGTAATAAAACAATTGAATACACATTACCTATACTTTCATCAATAGATAGGCAAAATGTAGTACGAATACGGTACGAGCGAATCCGACTTTTAGTGATGCTCTATGAATATCAGCAATCCATTTATGCAATGTATTAGTAGCGCAAAGCAAAGCCGATCCTACGCACTCAGCTTTACGAGATTTGTCATGGATTTTGGAATCAGCCGTATGTTCTTTGTGTATCGATAAAATTGTTAGCATATAACATAGCCACAGTTATATATCGTTCTTACAAAACATTTCAATTTGAATCATTATTGTAATTAATAATTTCGTTTGTGAGTCAAAATATTAGGAAAAAAAAACAAAATTTGCAGTCATGGGAACTGCCGAAAGAAATGAAAACTCATGTCGGTGACGCAAATCTATAAGATTTTCCGCAACCAAAAAGTGCTTAACGCGGCTAAAGAAGTTTTCAATTCAAAAATAAGTGACTCGTAAAAATAAAGAGGATAGATAACCGTAACTACCTGGTTTATTTACTGCTTTCATCAAATATCTTTGTTGTGTTTCGAAAAGCAGGTACCGTGATTACTAGCGTCGAGACTTAGCATTTTTCTATTTTACTCGATGACTTATGGGCAACGTTGGTCACTTGGCAACAGATAGCAAGTTTGCCTATCAAACAAAAATAAAAAAATCTTACTTTCAGATTTTTGAGAATGATTGAAATTAACTGGAAAACAAATGAAATAATAAAGACATTTATTCTGCTGTTCAGATTACACCCCGGCTAGCTGTGATACAGTCGTCTAGATATATTAACATAATTGGGACGCTCCTAATTTAATCAGCTAATGAATAGACCGCGGTTACGGTACCTCTGATCTGTTGTTTTAGCGGTCACTAATATATTACCTGTAACAAATACGTAAACCAATTAGTTTAGTATAAACACAATTTTAGATTAGTTAGTTTAAAGATATATTACAAACCATTTCTGGGAAAGGCTAATAACACTAGTTTACATGACTTTTGTACATGAAATGGAATATATACGGATACGTTACTTTAGTTATCTACATCTCGGAAAAAATATTTAAAAAAATCCAGCACGTCTGTTTTTTGAAATATTTATTAAGAAGATTTTTACAAAAAACTACATCTAAATAAACAACAGACAGTTAAAAATGGGTAATTTTTGCTCTTTTTTATAAATATTTTCATCTGTATCTCTCACAACAGACCAACAATAGTCACCTAGCATATTTTGGTCCCAAAGACCTTGATAATTTTGCTCAAATGATTTTAAATCTTGGTGGAATCGCTCACCGTGTTCGTCACTCACACTACCAAGATTTTCTGGAAAAAAATCTAAATGGGAATGCAAAAAATGAATTTTTAGTGACATATTTACACCCATACGCTCATAATTTTGCAACAGATTTTCAACAATCTCTGTAATTTTCACTTTTTTTATTGCCTAAAAAATTTTTGACCACACTTTTGAAAGAATTCCAGGCTGCTTTTTCTACCTCGGTTAAAAGGCTCTCGAATTTTGTATCGTCCAGTATTTTCCTGATTTGAGGACCCACAAATATTCCTTCCTTTAATATAGCCGCAGAAAGATTCGTAAATACAGAGCAGAGGTATTAAAATGCCGGCTTGGACTTTTTATGTGAGTTTGGTCACTTCTGCCGGGTGGTGTAGGAACTGGTAAATCCTCTGAATGAAGGACCGGCTTAGTCACGGATGGAACGTCTGCATATTTTATACTATCTTTATTTTTTAAGTTAAAACCAAAAGTTTTTGTTAAACAAAAGTAACAATCGGTTACGTGGTTACTTGGCTCCCTCCATACCATCGGTTTACCAAATTTCAGTGATCTATTTTTACTTGAATACCAGGAGCTGAGGACCACTCTGCAATTAGTGCAAATCACATGAGGAACCCAATTTTTATCTTGATTTGATACAGGAAATCCAAAATAATGTAAATAGGCTTCTTGCAATAGTTTTGATATAGAGAAACCACGATTTAACTGAACAATTTTCCCACAAACATAACAAAATCGATTTGGATTTAGTTTACACGCTCTAGACGACATTTTATATAAAAATATGACCTCTGAATCGCACAGTTGTTTACAGGTTAGAACGATAAACGTATTTAAACACTTGCGGGTAGATAAAAAACAAAGACATCTATATCTCAGAATTGTGACGTGCTACGAAAAATAAAAAAATATTTTTTTAATTACCGTCCATAGCCTACATAAATAATGTATGTTTCATTTCATGAACAAAAAAAAATATTTTTTTGTAAACTAGTGTAATTAATTTAGCATTAGCACAATTTTAGACCATTACCTGTATGACTACAGGTAATGGGCTTCTTGAGTGAGTTCTCGAAGTTCGATCCTGGCCCCCTGTGATGCCTTGATTTTTCTAAATTTTTAAGTGCACCTTAATCACGAGACAATCGCTCGCTCACCGGCGAAGGAAAACATCGCGAGGAAACCAGCATGCCTGATGAGATGAAAAGTCTTTGGAGGTTTGTGGAGTTCACCAACCCGCATTGTGGCTGATTTTGAGGAGGAAACCCGTGCCAAGCAATGGGGCATATATGGATTACTACATTACTTTACATTTATTACAATCATAGATTAGTTCGTAAAATATACTATAATGATATTACAAGCCTATTTTGAGAAAGGAATTTTTTTTTAACAATATTTAACAATCACACCACGTTAACCTATACCCGTGGTAAGTTCGTAAGAGTTAGTAGAAGTACTAGAACGAGAGTAGGCACTAGGAACGGAAATTTTGATTAAGTATTACACGTCCACTACGGTGTAGACATATAAATTCATCATACGAATAATATGCACCTGGCTGATTTTGAACCCGCGACTACCAATAAAGACAGTAAAGTGTCTAGTAGCCTGATCACTCAAACAGCTGGCGGTCAAATATAACATCTCCGGCTCAAATAAGCTTGGTCCTACTTTCTTTTACGAATATGGGACTTTTTTGTACAATCTATGAGGGAAGCTAACTTTTTATTTGATATTCAAAAACGACATAATTCTATTTAATAAAGGTAATGCCCCTTTTACAACTACGCAGAGGTATGTCAATAGTACATGTGAGTTGAGAGAGTAGTCTTTATAAAATACATGTGCTCAAACCAAGTTTTTTTAAGTCGCTGTAGCTATGCGCAAACTTTATGCATTTTTCATTTGCCTCTATAATATAAATAATAATCTTCTTTCTCTGAAAGTTGCCGTCAAGTTTATTCATTAAAATAAGCGAATTAAAGAACGAATGACAAAAAGGTTTTTATAAAAGCTTGCACTAAGTATAATGCAAGTTCCATTACAATTAGAAGACTACAAAAACATCAAGACAAGTATTAAAATTTAAACAAAACTTTATGTTAAAAATTAACTTTTCCAATGTCAGGACGATAAAACCCACCAACATTATGGATCAAAATTCACCTAAAAGAATAAACTATCTTCGAAAGTTTGCGTCGAAAGGATTATTATTATAATAATACAATACGGCTTATTTGGTTTTTTTACATTACCGACGTTTCGGACACTTTACAGCAACCAATAATCATAGTCACGGGAGGACCATTAATAGCATGTGAATTACATTAAATATGTTGTATAAAATATGTGTTTCTTGTACTAGTCTGCGCATTTAAAATCTGGCACATCTTATATAACATAATCAGGTTAATTATTCATATTCGGGCACAATTAGATAATTACAAGAAACTGGGTTACTCGTATAAAGATATTATGAGTCTAATAATAGTAGCCTCTATAAGTTTGTCGGTTCGGACTGGTTGATACCGAATTCGTTTTAGTTTCATCATAATTATCTCGTATCTACGCAAAAAAATTTACCTTGATTCACGATGTCTTCCTTCACCGTTTAGCGAACGATGGTCTTGTGTTTGGAGTGCACTTAGAATTTAGAGCAACCCATTTCAAGGCACACACAGACTGGTCAGGATCGAACCCGGAACCTCCCGCATAAGAGGCCGAGTTCACCCACCACTGGACCAGCGTCGCTCATTTAAATATTCATAAGTTTATTATTATTCATAATAAAAAATTCAGTCGTACCTTGTATTGCTAGGTTAGACCTTACAATTTATATATAAGGCTTCTGTGGAACGAATTTTTAGCATTACGAGGATCAGTGGGCAGGGGGCCATTATTCACGCGGCGAACCACCCACCTTACGGCTCTCTCTAATTTATCGCCCTTAAGTGCCCAACGCAACGCGTTTTGGTCAAAGGTTGAAAACAACCTTTTCATTTTTTTTTGTAGTAAATGTACAATATTATTTGTGTTGAATATTTCACAAAAACTTATAACTTAAAAACTAAGGTTTTACCTTACTGCTTTTAATAGTTTTTTCGAATGTACATCTTTGTATGTTTGTCAATTAATTTGGTTTCTATATGAAGTGGTTATCAGTTTTATAAGTCTAGCCAATTAAATTATTTTAAAATATGGTGTTTTTCAGAACCTAACAAACAAACTAACGTTTTTAAGGATGTTAAATACTTAAATATAATAATAAAACACAAATGAAAACCTAGACCTTTGATCTTAGTTCCCGGTTGTACAGAACTCCCTCTTGTACATGATCCTAATCATCATCATCAGCCCTTATCCGTCTACTTACGTTCAGGATAGACAACAAACACATTACACATCATAAAGTTGTCTGGGCTAGTCCCAACCCCTTGTGAACAATTTACATACTTCAAGGTACTAGGTAGGTAAGGTTTGTCTCTTTACCTATCCAAGTAACTTATAAGTTATAATCGTCGTTATTTGTGTCGGAAATTAAAACATTATAGAAGTTATGTCCACTAAAATGTGTTAAGATTAGAGTTGAAATGAACACGTCCAAACGAGAACACGTCTAAATGTAAAATAAATATAATATGATAAGGTGCAAGCACCGTGCGACGTAAACTAACTTAGGAATGACCTATTTTAGCTGCGAGTCAAACATACAGAAAGCACAAAATTTGTATTTCCCGCTGAAGAATATGTAGAAAAAATTGTTTATGTATAATTTCAATATGAATTAAAGGAGGGATATTTCGTTTATTTTATCTTACCTTATATCTTTAAATAAGTAATTCTTCTTCGATCATTTTTTTCCTTACCTTTTTTTTAAGACACTAGCGGAGGATAAATTATAGACTATGTAACTTAAAAATATAAACTTAGCCCATTGGTTAAAGAATTTTCAAAAGCGGCTGTAAAGATAACCATCAACGACAATTTATTTCTAAAATATTGTATAATTTGCAACGATATTTTTAAAATCATAATATCATTCGTTATCCAAATAAATACGTTATTAATCAAAAGTATTTCATTTCGGATTGATGGATTAAATAAAAAAAAACTTATCATTAAAATACTATGTTAAAAATGAATGCCTAAGGCTAGTTTAGTAAAATATTTTTTTGTTAATCCTAATTTAATTTGGTTCGGCTTGTTTTTTCTTGAATACTTTAATTTATTAACTTTATACTTAATTATTTTAATTACTACACTTACACTTACCTACATAAGCATAAAAGTGTAATTTTTTCGGCATTGCGACGGACGCAATTTCCAGTTTCAAGCTTACAAAAGTGTAAGGTGTTCCCAATGTTATGTGGCGTCGATTCTGGCAATAACGCGACAATACAATCAGGATTCCACGAGTGACTTAATTGGCTACGATCGAATCCTATTGGTAAAAAAAAACGGTATTACTATTTGCGAAACGAAACGCCTTTTGTGATGCAAATAAGAAAAAAAAAACATTTTTCGTGATTATTGTAGCTGTTAATTTTGGAAAGATAATAATTGTCAAATGGTTTATCCATGTGGGTTTATCAATAAAAATAGTATCCTCGTTGTACCTATGCATTAGGCAGCGTCCAATGCTTTCAGACGAGTGATTGTCGTCCCCTTGAGAATAGGATGATTAGCATAAAGTGTATATGCACTAATAAATGTTTCATTCCAAAATTTAGTTAAAAAAATTTGAAAATTTTTGCTGGTCTAAGGGCGGGTTGCATCGACCGATATTAATAAATATGTAATCGTTAATGATGGCTGTAACGAACGTTAGTGTAGTAACAGACATTAAAATTAAACGAAGTCTTTTACGTTAACAGATGATTTAAAACAACCGATCCTTAGAGTGAAAACAAACAAACTTACATTCGCTTTTACAATATGAGATAGTATTTCAAAAGCAATAAGCACCATAATATTGGAATCCGACTTGCACTTTTCCGTTTTATTATTTACTTCTATCAGTACGTCCATATTTCAGTATTGGACATGAATGCTTTGTTCACCTAATGCCTGTTGAAAATAAACGCATTATTTTTTATTCCATCATTAGCAGGTAATATACCTAAGTCATTTGTCTTAGTAGTCTTATCAACAGATAAGCTAAGTATTTGCAATTAAAATTCCACAACCAAGGAGAATTTAAAATGTAATTACAGAATCCTTGTCGTAAAAATTTCATAGAAAGGTTGTGAGCTAGGTGCCTTCACAAAGCAGTATTTACTACGAAAATTTCCGCCTTTAAGAGGGCGAACGAGAAATTTAAATACATAAAAATCCTAACTTATTTGCAGATAGCTGGATTTTAATAGAACCGGACATTAAGGCGCGCCAGATGTTAGGTCGTACGTGCCATACGTGTCATAAAAATGTGGTCACTAAGTATTATTTTTCAGTAAACTGCACGCTTCATCAATACCAACCTTTTTTTTTGTCTAGTACAGGAATTTTACAAAGAACTTAGAGATGTTTGAACTATTTAAAACGGGATATATACGATGTTTTTTAATATTATTTCGCGGAGCTCAATATTTCGACATTGTTTACGAATGTCTTCTTCACGAGACTCTAAAAGATGGCCGACTATGCTTCATCAGCATCATCATCAACATCAGGTTTAATTGATTCACTGCTAAGTACCAATCCCTTGTTCCTCGCATCCAACACGGAGCGGAAGTCAGTCGCGGCTCAAGGCCGCATGCAATGATTTGCCCAGGATCTCTCAGTAATTACAGGGCATAAGAGTTGCACAACCTTCTGTTACCAACAAGAAGTAAATTGATTTCTCTAACTAATTATTAATCTATCATATAAAGAACAAACCATATCTCCAATTAAAGCCCCTACCGATTCAGTTTTTAACATTTTCAAAAATTTCACAAACTAATATGATTACATCCATTTCTTATGGCCGTAAAATTATTACGATAAGCCAAAATTTATTGGTTGACTCCAAAAATTAAATTTAAAAGTAAGGTAAGATTTGAGGAAAGGCTCCGTGATCGCTAAGAGGGAAAATCCGATATGACTATTTTCTCAAAGTTTTATAACAAAGGAAACTTTTAATCTACTTGACAGCTCCGGGTTTTTAATTTACGACGCACGACCACATTGCCCTTATTAAAAAAAAAAAAAACTTATATAAACACATATTAGTTCGGGCTTACCGTGTTTATAGTTTAATTTAAGTCCCGATATTTTAGCAATGTTCTGGTTTTGAAAACGGGAAATATTTTTCGTGCTCATCATGGCGGTTGAAACATTGCCTTCGCGTTAGTTTAAAACAAAACAAAAATCACTTTTTGATCAACGGTTTTGCTCACGGAGTCGACATTTCTATTAAATAAGGGAAGAAACCACGACAAGCATCTTCCAAAAAACGTTCTTTTAATGTAATAAAAATCAAAGTAACGTTCTTAAATTTTCCTTCTCTTCTTCATCTCCTTTTGGAACCTATGTTGAGACCTAGCTTTTTACCAAAATTCATAGTTTAAAGTTATTGGAAAGTACCTTCTAGGTTTTGATTTGACAAACCAACAGTCAGGCAGACTACGGAGCGATCTTATAACGGTTTCGTTTCGTGATTCTGAGGAACCCTAAAAATCACTTTGATTAACGGCTTTACTGCCAAAGTCGAAACCATCAAATCGGGATAGAAAAATAGGACAGGATTCTATCCCCAATTTTGGTTCAACGAATATTGATTGGCTTACGTTCAAAACCACAAGGATTAATAGAGTGGATGCTCGTGTAGTGATTTAGTCAATTTCCTGTTCCTAAATTGTTTTAAAACGACTAGCTTTTAACCGCGGTTACGCTTGGCTTTTTGAATGACCAGTGAGGTCAATTAAAAGGCTAATGCTCTGAATTGTGATTTGTATACTTTTTCTAGAAATATCTTTTCCTGGTAAAAGATTTATTTTATTCTTGTATCATGTAGCGCAAAAACTCAAGATTATAATTTGCTTCATTCGGCGGCGGCGTCAGAGAAAAATTAATAATATGCAAACAAACATACCCAGGTACTGTTATTCTTACCTAAGCAAGATTGCTTTTTTTAACTATTTTCTGGACTCTTGTAAAAAACATATATGTGATTAATGTTAAGAATAAATTTATTGAATTTTATTACATTTGTTTAGTGCAACTTTATTATGTATTTTGTGATAATATTATATGAAGTATAAAAAGAATGACTCAAAAGAAAACAAAACTACTTTTTTAAAGAAAAACATTTAAACAAATGGTCTTTAACTTTTTTACTTTTAAAAAGTAGTTTTATTTTCTTTCATGACACTTGTTAGACTCATGTTAGTTTGATAGACGTGCACTGGAATAGTAATAATTAAGTGGTAAATGGTCGACGTCACCCATGAGTAAAATCGAGTTTACCTAGAACTAGCCCTGACAACTCATCCAAGTGTTGTCTAACTTAAGACACATAATTTTAAATCTGTGCCGGTAATAATACTACCTGTGCTGCCCCAATCTCAGAAATACAGCAAAGCTGTTTCGTGGGAGAAATAAGTACAGAGGTCGTAAATCAAGCAAACAAGAGCGTGGCACAATGCAGCTCTCCCACTAGTTACTACACACGCCAGTCACCTATTTAAGCGGCAAAGCATTCAAATTTAGAAATGGTATAAAATGGAGAACACCTTTTTTTTGTTTTTACTATAGCTGATATTATTATCAAAATACTACACACAATACCCAACTAAAACAAAACCAAAATACATTGACTGCTCTTATGCAAACATCATAGTCATATTAACTCAAATAATTATTCAATACAGCCAACAATTTATCTGAATATTAAAAATAATAGGGCTGTATATATAAAATGTTAGGGCTGAGCTGTAGGCTACTAACGGGGTCCACAGGTGGCGGATAGTGGAAAGGCCACCAGATATGGTGGTTAGCTGCGAATATATTGAATAAGCAGTCCCCGACCAAACAGCGGCAAGGTAACAGGATGTAGCGGAGGATCCGGTGGGGCGGGCCTTTCAATAAAAACTACAATATCCCAAGACGACCTTGTGACGTGGCGAGTAAATGCCGCCACTAAATAGGCATTCCCCTGGTGCTAGGCAGCAGTAGTACCAGTATTGGCTGGAAGCCGAAGAAATGATTTCTGGAAGGGTTCCTGACCAACTATCGGCAGGCGAGTAACATCGACTGCGGAGCTGCGGTGTGGAAGGCAAAGAGGGAAACCACCACACAATTTTCCCTATTCTGGAGCTATGGTAATGTACAAGAAAGATAGTAACGTTCTTGACAACGGGCTTCCACGATGTAACATGCCGTGGCGGTCCGAGTCCGGCAGGGTCAGGGGCAAGGCTGGCTCGGTCGTCAACCTGCAAAACCCTTGCAAAATTGGGACCTGGAACGCTAGGACAATGTTGCCGGATGGCAAGATAGACGAGGTGAAACAGGAAATGACAAGATTAGATATAGATATATTAGGACTATGTGAAATGAGATGGGAAGGAAGTGGAGATTACTGGAGCGATGAATATAGAATTATTTACACGGGGGAAACACGGGGGACAATGGCACTGCAATTATACTAAACAAAAAATGGGGTCAACAAGTTGAGAACACAATTCATTACAATGATCGGATTACAGCTGTCAAACTTAAAGCGAAACCAAAGGATGTTGTAGTATTACAAATTTATATGCCAACAGGATCTCATTCAGACGATGAAATAGAAGAAATGTATTACAATATAGATACAATTCTCGATTCAATACAAGATAAGGACTATTTAATTGTAATGGGTGATTTTAATGCTGTAGTTGGGGAAGGTTTAGAAGAAAATATTGTTGGAAAATTCGGACTGGGAAGTAGAAACAACAGAGGAAATAGATTAGTGCAATTCTGTAAGGAAAATAATCTAGTCATTACAAATACTCTATTCAAGCAGCCAAAGAGGAGATTATATACCTGGAAGATGCCTGGAGATATAGGAAGGTATCAAATAGATTTCATTCTAGTTAAAAATTCTAATAGAACGAATGTCACAAATTGCAAAACCTTACCAGGTGCAGATATAAATACAGACCACAATCTTCTTCTAAGTTTTCATGATTTAAAAGCCAAGAATAATATAATTAAGAAACGAAAACCAAAGTCGATAGATCTCACTAGACTTAAATGTCCTAATAGCAATAACAGTGTGCAATATAGAAGTAAGTTAGAAAGTAAATTAGAACAATATAAAAATAGCTTTAATAAGGATAGATTTAATAATGATTATATTGAAGACAGTTGGAATAACATAAAAAGTATTTTAAAAACTACAGCGGAAGAATGTTTAGGAAAGGAAAAAATTGTACCGCGAAAAAAATGGCTGACTACGGAAATAATAGATATGATGATAGAAAGGAGAACTTTAAGGAATAGAACAGATGACAACAGTATCCAAAAATATAAGAAAATAACTAATAATATAACGACTAAATGCAGGGAAGCAAGATTGAAAGATATGATTAAAAGGTGTGAATGCATAGAATACTATACTGAAAAAGGAAGAATGGATACATCTTATAATATTGTCAGGGAAATGGAAATGAAACATAAAAATAAAAGCACAACAATTCTGGATGAAGAGGGAAAAATTCTAATCGATAGTAAACAAGTAGTAGCAAGATGGATAAGATACATAGAAGAGTTGTACAAGGGAGAAGGCTTGTCAGAGGATGATATAGAGATGGAAGAAATTATAGAAGTAGATGATCTTGGCCCAGAGATACTTAGACAGGAATATGATAATGCTATTAGTAACATCCAAAATGGAAAGGCAGCCGGATTTGACGACATTTATATTGAATTGATAAAATACTCTAAATGTGACTCCCTAAAAAACCAAATTTTTGAATTAATTAAACTAATGTATACTACAGGAAAGATACCTAAAGATTTTAAGATTAGCAAAACAGTTACGTTACCTAAGAAAGTGAATACTCTGAAATGTGAGGAGTACAGGACACTAAGTTTAATATCTCATGCTAGTAAGATATTACTTAAAATTATCCAAAATAGAATAAGGCCTGTAGCTGAAAATTACCTGGGACCAGATCAATATGGATTTCGCCAACGGAAAGGAACGAGGGAAGCCATATTAGCATTAAGATTAGCAATAGACAGGAGAATGGAATTAGATTTAGACACACATATTGCCTTCATTGATTTAGAGAAAGCATTTGACAAGGTTAATTGGAAATATATGATGACAGTTTTAAAGCAAGCAGGAATAGACTATAGAGATAGGAGAATAATATTTGAACTTTATAAGAACCAAGAAACGGTAATAAGGATAGGAGAAGAGGAAGGTATGGCAAAGATAAGACAAGGTGTAAGGCAGGGTTGTCCACTATCGCCACTCATATTTAACATCTTCATAGAGTGTGCAGTCAGGAAACTTATAGAGTCAGGAAAGGGGGGGATAAAAATCAATGGGCAAAATATCCAATTTATACGTTTTGCTGATGATATAGCTGCGCTAGCTGAGAGTTCAAAGCAGTTAGAAGAATTGGTAACCTACATGGACCTCGTATTTAAAGAATTCGGATTAAAAATTAATGTTAATAAAACTAAGACTTTAATTACATCCAAGACTACAGCAAAATATAGCCCCATAATTATCAACTCAATTTTAATAGAACAAGTCAAACAGTTTAGATATTTGGGAAGCCTCATCACGAATGACTCCAGGTGCACATCAGACATAGTAACAAGAATAGCGATAGCAAAGAAAGCCTTCAACAATAAGAAATACCTTTTTACAGCCCGCATATCACGTCACATCCGAAAAAAGTTTATTAAAGTATACGTTTGGAGTATTGCTTTGTATGGTAGCGAGACGTGGACCATGACACAACGCGATAGAGAAAGATTGGAAGCATTCGAGATGTGGTGTTGGCGAAGAATGGAGAAAATAAGTTGGACTGAAAAGAAAAGTAATGAAGAAGTTTTGGAATTAGTAGGTGAGAAGAGAGAGATATTAAATACCATCGAAAACAGAAGAGGAAAGATGTTAGGACACTTGATACGGCACGACCACTTCATGAGAGGAATAATTGAAGGGAAGGTAGAAGGTAGAAGGAAGCGAGGCAGACCGAGAAGAAGTTTTATAGACCAAGTGAAGGAAAAACTGATGGTCGTGTCCTATCAGGAGGTCAAGAGAAGGGCGGAGTGCAGACAGGAATGGAAAAAGCTCCACCGACAAGAGCGAAGCTCTTAAATTTAAGAAGAAGATTAAAAATAATATTCAATTTTAAACAAAATACATCCGGATTTACTTTCAATTTGATTTATCAGACCATAAATTATAGGTTGAATAATTTAACAACTGCATTAATAAATACATCATCATCATCATCCGTCCACTGCTGAACATTGACCTCTCGCAATGAACGCGAAGACCGATCTCTTGCCACTCGCATCCAACACGGTTCGGCCATTGCACGGAGATCCGGCAATCCGCCTGCTCAGCGTGGCAATTATATCCGCTAAATGGATCACAGACTAAGAGCCAGTCCACACGGCGCGTTGCGTCAGCGTTGCGTCGACGCAGCGCTACCACTGCGTTGTTTTACATACAAATAACCAAGGTGTTCACACGGCGCGCTGCGTCGTCGCAACGCACACATGACGGACAGCAGCCCCCGAGACGAAGCGGGAGGGGGTGTACTCGTGCGACGTCGGAGCGTCAGCGCTCAGTTGCTTGTGCGTTGACAGGGATACACGGAAGCTCATTTCGTTTTACGTTTACGTTTTTGTATTTAGTTTTATTTGCAGGGTAATTAGTTTTATTTGCAGGGTAATTAGTTTTATTTGCAGGGTAAAATGAATACCATTGAAGAAATTGATTACTTGATTACATTGATACAGGAAAGGGAAATTATATGGGACAAGTCAAACGTAGATTTTAAAAATAAAAATTTAAAAACAAAAGCCTGGGAAGACATATCAAAAGTTTTATTTCCTGATTACGAGAATTTCACAGCTAAACGAAAAAATAAAGTTGGTGAGTTCACAGTACAGATATTTATGTTTTTTTTATTTAAGAGGGCTTTCAAGATTTTCTTGCACCGCCAATTCCGCGATCAGTACAAAATTAATATCTCGACACTCTAAAATTTTAAAACTTAGGGAATTTAGATTAGCGTGAGTACTATTTTATTACTTAGCTCAAAACTAACCTAGACTACGCTGAGTAGGTATAAAATATTTTTTTTTTACTGATCGCGGAATTGGCGGTGCAAGAAAATCTTGAAAACCCTCATAATACAATTATACCTTATTTAGCTGCCAAGGCAGAGTTCCTCTAGTCATAAAATAGGTCGCATATTGCTGTCTTATGACATTCGGTGCTGTCTGTTCTTCATGTACGGGTTGTATTGGGAGAAATTCATCAACACTTATAGCAAATTTATCTCTTTGTCTAAAACCATCTCGATCAGCGACAAAATTGTGTAATACACAACATGCTTTTATAATGTCAGTAGCGAAGTCATAGGACACGTCTATCGGTCTGTGAAAAATGCGCCATTTGTTAGCCATAATCCCAAAAGCGCATTCGACATATCTTCTAGCTCTGCTTAGACGGTAATTGAAAACCTTTTGTTGTAAGTCGAGATTTTGACCGCCATATGGACGCATAATATGTTTGCTCAGTCCAAAAGCTTCGTCACCCACAAATACATACGGGGTTGGTATATTGCTACCAGAGACACTCATTCTAAAAAAATTATAAAACTTCTTTTCGTCTAATAGCAACTCCCGATATTCTAAAAAAAAAAACTGTCCATCACGATTTCTTAATGAAATGAAAGGACTGATCCAGTACCGTCTTGTGATCTTGCGTCGATTTCGGCGGTGACGTAGTAATAGGAGCAATGCTAGACGTCTTTTCCGATCCATGATTTGCTATAGACTGACTGCGAATTTTTTTCAAAATACTTGCCGCAACTGTGCGTCGCCGCTGCGCCGACGGAACGTTGACTGCGTCATAGTAACGCTGCAGCGCCCGTGTGGCCGGCTATGCGTCAAAATATTTGCGTTGCGTCGACGCAACGCTGACGCAACGCGCCGTGTGGACTGGCTCTAAGGGCCTGTTTCATAACTTCCAGATAAGTGCCGCATAGGCTATCCACAACAAATTTGACAGATACTCCATACTCTATCTGTCAAATATGTTGTAAATAGCCTATTCGGCACTTATCTGGAGGTTGTGAAACAGGCCCTAAAGAGATAAAAAAACATCATCATAATTAAATATTCTACTGCCCTACGTTACTTCAGACAAGAGTACGTTTCCACTGACGCATCTGGACGGAGTAAATCCAACAACAGTGCACGAAATTTTCACTCTACATAAGTGGAAAAACATGTTGTAATTGGCTAATTCACGGTTTGCTCTTCTCCACTCCATTCCGCTCCGCGTCAGTGAAAACGCACGTTAGCAATGCCAACGGGGCTTCAATGTTCAAATTAGCGATCTGTGGTTCTCTGGTTCCAATAAATTTAAGCATCAGCGGTCAGAGAAGAGGTACGGGATTAACCTATCGATGACGACTAAATAAGCCTGCGAATGATTTCCAACGAAAAGCACCTTTAGGAGTTTTGTTTTAAGGTTTTTGTTTAGTTGTGTAGAGATAGTTAAAATGTGAGTATATCTAGACTTTCAGACTTAGATAAGAATGTTTGTACTCAGGTCATGTATGTGGATAATAGAAACAAATTAAAAGAAGCATAGGCAATATAAACATAAACGTGACAGTCTCATTAAACATCAGAGAACAATAGTAATGCGATTAACACTAATATTTTATAAATCTGGGCATGTATAAAATATTTCAGCGCAATCTTTCGCAACGGTATGAAAAGACAATTGACTGGTCAAGTGGTCAAGCTACTTCGCATCCAATATTTATTTTTAATTATAAAATAAAAATGCCAGTACCAATTGAAAAACCTCCGTAAAACGGAATGTAGTTATTTGTTTGACAGTTTTAAAATTGAAATGTTCGAAATTCGAATCAAAGCTTTCTAGAACTGTTTTTTCAATCATTTTCGCCGTTGCTTGGGGTTGCGTAGCCGCCTACTGACTGAGATGACGCGCGCAACTGCTCGCCCAGTTAGTACGTAGCACATCGGAAATTTATGATGTAATTGAAATCAAAACTAATATAGGAAAGTTAAAATTTGTTTATATGTTGGACATACTTGATCTACGAAAGTACTAAGCAGTCGTGTTTGAATAAATATTTTAGTATTTGACAGCCCAGTAAAAGCTAAAGGCCCATTCATTTTAAAGGAGTTTTTAAGTCTGATCCACGAGAACTTATAAACTAACTTTTTTATGATAGCTGAGTAGACCTGTGTAGTGTCTACTTAGATACTTAGCTAATAGCTAATCTAAGCGATAACGCATTCCTTCCGATTTGGGCCAGTTGTTCAGCAGCAGCGCATTACATTGATGATGACGGATGATGAAGAACCTCCGTACATAATATGTTCCGTAATATGTTCAATAATTTACAAAGTAATTTACAGAGTTTTAGCTAACACTGAAATTAGATTAATAATTTTCAAACAATAAGATTAAAATAAGGGCTAGCCAAACACGAGATCGTGTTGACTTTACGAGAAGGTTGAACCAACACCTCACGGAATTTGATAAAGGATCTCCAACTGAAAGTGTCAAGTGGACACCGAATTGAATATTGTGAAATGGTCTACACAAGATGATATTATTATTTTTACCAATTTTCTAAATATGCCTGCCTATCTTGGCCCTTCTCCTCGAAACATAGCGCGTCTGTTATGAATGAATGAAGATACCCCTGTGGCAGGGAATAGAGGTAACCAGGCGTGAAGATAAAGCCAGACACAGGTAGGCTTTTTGATTGCGTGTCGGGCCAAAATAAACGGTGTTCGGCATTAGTTAGGCTTTTTTCATTTCGCATACCTACTAATATAATACAATTTTTTTGTCGTATCTATAAATATTTGGATGTCCGGTCTTTCTATCCAAATGTCCAGCCAAGGTGGCTGGTCTTCCTGGCTATTAGGTTTGGCGACCTGGCAACCCTACCAGCGAGCGGTGGTACAGCGCACAATGCATCTGTCCCATCGGTAAATATTATACTGAATGTGTCAAAAAAAACAACAATATACCACGACACAAACTTTATATGTAGCACAAATCTAAGTAGTTTAAACTATTGTGGTAGACTGTACGTAGATAAAACGAAAATAAAACATAGCTGTCTTATGTGTTAAGATGTTAAGATTTACGACGTAATATCTTTTACGTCAGCTGCCGTCTGCCCTTTGACATATTAACTCATTACTTCGCTTCTACAGTTAGCTGATATAATTAGTTGTTTCTTTCATATGCTATAACAACATAAATAAATAAATAAATATTAACCAACAACCACACCATGTTAACTTACTGCTCGTAGTAAAGCCGTTAGAACTTGGGCTCCAAGTCACCCGTTATTGGAACGAAAGTAAATTTATGAAATTTGTATTCAATTACATTTGTACACATATATTTAGAAAGAGGTAGTGCCATGCTGCTTTACCGCTTAATAGGGCCGGCACGACCGGGGTGGTACCTCTCGCTCACATAATACCGGCGTAAAGTGACAGTTATGCTGTCGCGTTTCGTGCGGTTTGTGAGTTTCCGGTGGCCCATTGGGGGGATAGCGAAAAGGAGGGCAACGCATCTACATGTCCTCTGGATATGTGGATGCTTATGGGCGTCGAAAGTCGCCAAAAGGCTTCGACTGTTCGTTTGACCTCCTATGCTATAAAAAAATACACATCCATGGCCCGGTGAAGTCATGAATCTACCTATATGAGTTATACAAATTATCAAAGCCACAGAAATCTAAATAATAAGGTAATAGTAGTGGTAATAGTAATAGTGCGCGTGACCTTGTCGTCACTTGTTTTTTTTTTTGAAGAGCATTAATAGAAGAGCACCGTATCTCAAAAAGATAATATATTACATATGAATAATAATTTATTCCTTCGTAGCACCGCCCACTGGCAACACGTGTTTCGATAGATGCGCAATATACCATTTCTAATTATCTTATTAGATTTCTATGATCAAAGCAAAGCTGGTTGACGGGAGAGATAAACAGGATAGTGGTACTTGTGATAAGCGCAACACTCCAACTGGTAGAAAATTGTAGTGGATCAGCTTATATACGATCAAGTTTAACAAGAATCTCAAGTACCAAGCAAGCAAGTATCTACCCCAGCGTTTGAAAATGTTCATCAGATTTGGGTATAATTCAACATAAAAGTAAACTTATTTGCGAAGTGGACAGTGGCGGGTCAGTTGAGATAAAGGAGGAGGATGGAGGAGTGAAGGTTACGTTGAGATGGAGGGTGGGTCGATGATAGGTGTAGTGTCCGGTCCACATTAGATCCGAGCAACGAGAGGTGAATGGCTTGATGTCGAATGTAAAATGGGTGACTAACTTACTGTCTTCAAATATATATATATATATATATATATATATATATGACGTTATAAGTTGATGGAGTAGAATTCTCGTCATCATCATCAGCCTTTATCCGTCTGCTACTGAACATAGGCCTCCCTCAATGAAGGCCAAAACGACCTATCCCTTGCCGATTGCATCCAACACGGACCGGCTAATGCACAGAACTCTCAGTCTCATTTTATTAATAAAAAAGTGACATTAATAAAAATAATAAATGAAAAAAAAATAGAAATATTTCTGAAGCTTCTATTCTATTTACCTGTAACGCCATGTTTTTCAATACGCTACTTGGGAAAGCCAGTAAAAAGGTATTATATCAAAACATCTTATATACCTTACATACATAACATATCAGTTGTCTGTAATTGTGTATTTATAAAGCTTCAAATGGAACACTTAATTTAATAACACCACATATTAAACTATAATAGGTGTCTGCGACGTTAATTGAAATATACTCAGTATTCATTACACCTTAATTTAAACGTACAATAATGTTTAAATAATAATTATATACGTAATAAATATGTATGATTTAAATGAACACTCATAATGTAATAAACGCGAAACTTCTAATCAGATTTCGATTATACAATGAATTTATGTGAATATTAGAAAACAAAATAATTGAGTCAACTGAGAATCCAAAAGGAAAAAAATTTGAAGCTCTATAACGCCATTACTTGATGAAAACCTTTCATCAGCAAGTGACTTCTCAGTCACGAGTGTGTTTTTAGTGTAACACTAACGGTGCTTTAAAATTTTAAAGTATTCTCAACTTTGAGCGACGACTGAAAAACTGTGCTTCCGAGACTTGTAAGGTTTATGAGTCTTTAAATATTTGATGATGTATTTTAGCGAATTCAAATCATTTATATGATAGTAATAAATGTAATAAATGTCGTTGAAAATTATTTGATGTTACAGCTTGTGGATGAATGTAATAATTTCGATGACAGTTTTTTAATATCAACCGAGTAAAGTTTAAAAACAAGTACTCACTACGAATAACTCAACCCTTTGATAATAAATCCAAAACAACCCAAATATATAATATTGTATCCCATACAATTGTATAAACGAATTGGTAGGCAATAAACCAAGTGGGAATACGATCTTCGTGCTATGACCGGTGCGTGTTGAATGAGTAGCAAGAGATCGGTCGTCGTGGCGTTCATTGAGCGAGTCCTATGTTCAGCAGTGGACGGATAAAGGCTGATGATGATTATAATGAAGTTGATACAGCTCGTACTACACATAACTGGTTAGAACGACGCCTCACCGACAGTAAGTGGTAAGAATGGAAAATCCCTAAACGTACATACATTCGTAGGCTGAAATGAAAATCATAATCCAGCTTTGTCTTAGTCGGTTAAAAAGAAAACTAAGACAAATACTGTTTTATTTAAATAAAAAATGTATACAAGAAAGGAAAAGGAGAAATGGCATAATGCGATTGTACCTCATCGTTCTAAGTAAGTACCTTGAATAATAAACGATTAGTTAAAAAGAAGCAGCGACAGCCAAGTTATCTTGCCCGAGACTTGAGTCTCGAAATGACCATCCTTATATTTTTATACTGGCGTGTGCACCACAGATAATGTTTTTAAATCTTTGTGTGCGCATCAATTTATATTGTTATAAGGTATACCACATTTCTAAATTATACAAATATAATAATATATATTATCACGTATATAAATCTCTTAGATAAAACGTAGAAAGTTAGATGTATGCGTAGAATGAGTTTTAATATTGGCGACGTCTTAACGTCCTAGCGCTTTTCAAAAGTGACTTCACGGCTTATTAGTACTAGCAACTAAAGAAGGAAAGCAAGTTGAATAAGGAACAGGCAATGCTCACTGTTGTTATATATATTACATAAAGCAGCATATATAGCACTTTTGTTAGAGGTATTTCAAACATAAGTATTTCTAAGCAATTTGAGCAAAACTTTTCTTAAAACTTTAACTACTTTAATAAGTAAAGGGAGTTTTATGAGAGTAATCTGTCATCATATACTTAAGTCCTGTTTCCTAGAACTTAAAACTCTACTCTATCCATTAAATATAATTCCAGTGTCACAATATTTGTCGGGGATGAACTCCGAAACGACTGAACCGATTTTAATGTTTTTTCTTTTAAAATGTGTGCTTTTCTCCAACTTAAAAGATAGGTTGATTTATTTATCGAATTTAAGATTGCAATTTTATTTATTGTGAATTAATTGTTTTGACAGAACGAAGTCTGTCGGGTCCGCTAGTTGTACTATAAGTATAAAAACATGCTTAATATTATACGGACCTTAAAACAAATGGACACAAAAAGGGATTTGTCATCATACAAAAGCAATAACTCCGTTGGATATTTCACACCATTTATATAAAATCAAAGCGCATGAATTATGTATATGCCAACTTTGTCCTCAGAGTGTAATATTTCGGTGTATTTTCTCAGGAGACATCCGCAAAAACATTTCGAAAACGAGTTCCTCCTGTATTCCGCTACTTTGGCTGCATCTAAAATGCATTCGTGGTGCTTCCGGGCCGTTATTACACACTTTTTCTTATTCTTATTCGTGAAAGCATGAAAATAATCCCTGAATCTCTTTGAGACCGACACGGGTAACTTTGCAATGTAAATGAGGATACCTCGTTATCCTAATAAGGTGCAAGATACTTTATAACTCTGAAAACAATATGCAAATATCATAAATGTATGGAATGTTAAATTGTGTTTTTATGCTCTGACCAGTAAAAAATTGTAGATTCTTTGTGTTTTAAGTTAGGTTATTACATTTAATACCGTGCTTGGACGAACTTAGAGCTTATAAACATTCGGGAATTTTATTTGTTTATATTCGAGATAACTTTTCCAGACATGTTCCAGTCGTAATTGATCAAAATTTATTCACTAAAACTGATAGAATACGTATGTATGTTTGTGCGTTCGTACCTTTAGGGACATGCGAATTTTTTGGGGGTATACAAGCAATTGTTCATATAGAAGCGTAAGCAAGATTTTAGCAATTGTGCGAAAGAGACGCCGATATCAAACGTAGCGTACAACTTATATGTATAATTAAATATTTAAAACAAAATTTATCTCGCAAACGCTTCAACAACATTCGGAAAAAAATAATAGTTTAAAAAAACTAAAAACACGCTTTTTATAGAAACCCAAACTAAAAAATAGATAATAAATTTTAATAAATTTAAATTAAGAATAGTGTTAAAAATTTCAATAACTATAAATTAATAATAGTGTAAATAAAAAAAAATTATTTTATTTAAAAAAAAGCGTGGGGTGCATGGTGTCAATATAGTTATAAATATTTTATTGACAGATATGAGTAGAGTGATTATCATTTTGATAATATCTTAAAAAGCACCCCACGCTTTTTTTAAAATAAAATATTTTTTTTTATTTACACTATTATTAATTTATATAGTTATTGAAATTTTTAACACTATTCTTAATTTAAATTTATTAAAATTTATTATCTATTTTTTAGTTTGGGTTTCTATAAAAAGCGTGTTTTTAGTTTTTTTAAACTATTATTTATTTTTTACTTTTTAGTTTGGTTTATTTATAAAAGCGTATTTATTTATTAGTGAGAACAAAATAATTATTTATAAATATTATAAATACGGGGAATCAGAGTTCGATTTCGGAGAGGGAGCCTGAGAAACGGCTACCAGAACCAAGGAAGGCCGCAGGCGCGCAGATTACCCACGGAGAGTTACATACTGACATACTGACATACTGACAAACTGACAAACTGACAAACTGACAAACTGACAAACTGACAAACTGACAAACTGACAAACTGACAAACTGACATACAAGTGAAGCTAATAAAAAGCGTGTAAAAACAAATTATTTATTTGCATAATTAAATAAAAAAAAAAATAACAAACCCCTGCTTACGAAATAACTCCCTAAAAGTTTCACGTATTACATAGGTTTCCAAAGCTTTTCACTAGCCATTGAACGCACATGACTATATAATTTGTTATCAATTGAATTATTTACGTCGTACCAATTTATTGATGCGTAAACGTTTCAAACGCCGCTCAGAATGTAAACGTTTTTGGGTACATCAAAAGGCACTCCACTGTTATTCAGCTCTACCTATTTCCAAGTCACTTGTATATTCACATACTAACACCTTGGATATATTTACGTGCGGATCTTGTGGTAAGCATATCCTATGCTATATTTTAGAAAATTAAAAGTAATGATTACATAAACATTACTTTCAATTTTCTAAAATATAGCATAAATAGGTGAGTACTGTCCGACATAGCTGTGATAACTACTTATGAAGAGGATAAACGCTTCGTTCCGTAGCGCGTTACGGCGTCAGTCTGTATGCCTTCCCAGTAATTTTTAATATTTTACATTTTTAATAGATACAGTATTAAAAAGAATATAAATTACTAGCTGTTGCCCCCAGCTTCGCCTGCGTTAACTAAGATTTACAGCGGGATCTTAGTACGCAAAATAAGTAACTTTTCTGGATGATTTTTTACACCTTGTGTCCGAAAAACCCTAATATCTTACGGAACCCTATGTTTTCCAGATTAAATTTAGCCTATGTTACTCGTGGATAATGTAGCTTTCGAATGGTGAAAGAATTATTGAAATCGGTCCAGTACTTTTTGAGCCTATTCATTACAACCAAACAAACAAACAAAGTTTTCCTCTGTATAATATTAGTGTAGATATATAATTAATATTATTATTAATTTATTTAAACGGGGAAATGCCGCCAGTCTCTTGGGCACCCTACCCTACGAGCGTAGCGATTTGGGATCGATTTTTTATAGTATCTAGTTTTATTTCTTAGTTTGATATAAGTATATAGTTTATTAAGTAATTGAATAAAGAATAAAAAATAATTAAATAAATAATAACGAATAAAGCATATCCATTATTACTCAAAAATTTATTTATATTATATTATCTAAGTTACCACTTCTGCCGAGTGTACCGACACTCACATATTTTTACAATGAATACTCAGATCAACTTCTGCGTTAATGCTTTGAACCTAAATAATGTCTTCTAAAAATTATTTATGACCTTATCTAGTTGTAAGTCAATCACATTGGTTAAATCCTTGAACTCGAAATCTTATATTTTAGGATAAACAACACATAAATGAGTCGCCTGGACAAATTCTGGGTAAACTGATTTATGTTTATTGGTGACTTTCACCACTTATCATTAGGTGGCACGTCTGCCAGTTTGCATACCCAACTTACATAAAAAAACCTCTAAAATTACAGAGCAAATAAATTTTCTTTTCCGTCCAGCACATTTTAACCCCTTTTTTTATACGGGCTTAGTAACTCTATTACCTTCCCGATGGTCGATTTTCTTTTTAACTCGGGTTATATCGGAGAGAAAATAAAACTTGAGTTTCACAAATCCCAGAATGAAAAGAAAAAAAAATGATCTTCGATTATAATTACTGTGAAAAGCTAAAATAAATATGATATTGAGCGCCTGCCTATATTTCAATGAAACAGTACCTTTTAAACGAATATTTTGTATATGGAAGAAAATTAGAAGTTCTATTTTTTCAGAAGAATATTTGGATCTTACATTCACAACGACAATTCAATATTTATAAAGCATGAAGATACGAATTATATGATTTTGTGGTATAGTACCTAGTCAGTGAAGGCTGTAAAAGGGTTATTTGTTATAGAGCAGGGAGCAAGGGGTGAGGATGGGAACCTCACCTCATTGTACTGTCCAGACGTTGGGAGTGGTTGTTCTGTGGTGCGGGGCAACCGCTCTCTGGAGGTGGCGTCAGTCCCCTGAGGGACTGTAGATCCGGGGCACCTCACCAAAGGCGGCATTGGTGGCACTCGCCGGGTTTTAGTGGGTAGAGCTGCGTCCACTTACCACCTTTCGGGCGCAGCGAGTCCCACATACCCGCCTGGGGAGACCCACTCCCCAGCGGTATGCGTCAGTGCATTTCCCGGCGTAAAAGAAAAAAAAAGGGTTATTTGTTATGACTCAGTTATGTTCGAATTTCCGTTTGTGTACATAACAAGAAATAGATTCGACGAAATCTATACAAATAAATAACAGTGAAATGTTTATTTGTAATTTCAAATTAACAGCTTTTATCTAAGTGTATGTAAAAATATAATTTTAAAGTTAAAGATAAGCCCAAGTTATTTCATACAATATTAGATATCTACGAGTAAAAGTTGCGTCAAAACAGGCTAGCCATTTCGAAATTAGCCGAAAAAAAGACAAGTGATTTTTTTTTAATTGAGCGCCCCACGGTTTCATTTGCGTATTCCCGTAGGAGTGATAGTTAAAGTTAAAGAAAATATAATCACCATTATGAATATGAGCGAAGCTGCACGAAACAGCTAGTGCTAAACAAATCTAAACGTAAAGCTTTTTCAATAAGATGACCGCGCGTAACGTCGAAATCATTACAGTTGTTGAGAGGTTTCATGAGCACGTATGGACGTATGGCGGAAGCAATTTCGGGACCTGGTAGCCAGGTTGGCCGCCTTGACATCCTATTTCCGGGAACACTCCCAGCTTGACTGCTGAATCCCGGGAACGGTAGGGGGCTCGAAGGGAAATTATGTGTCCACCAGCGTCAGATTTGTAATAGTATATTGTTGCTTTGAAGTCTAATACATTTTTAGACTCGCGACTTCGTCTGTCGATTTTGACGTTTGGAAAATTATTTTAGGAGATAAAAATCTATGCGTATCACTTAAAATCTGTCACATTACCAATATAAATGAGAGACTGTGGGTGGTTAAAAAAGTTGAATCATTTTAAGATTAAGCAAGTACCTAGTAGGACCTTTTTGGGACGATATGTGATGGGAGATAAAGGTAGAATGATTATCAACGTTGATTATATACCTTCAAAGTCGTGTATCGGTTCGGATATATATAAAAAAATATAAAGTTTGGAACAGTTTGGAAGTATTATAATGCGAAAAAAGGAATAAAAAATCTACATGTATGAGTTTATTTATGAGAACTTACCAAATGATGCATTTTCTTCTTAGCTTTGACTGAAAGTGGTACTTTTGGAGTTAATAATCACGATAGCAACGGAAAAAGATACCTTTCTCTCAGATACGATCCTGTTATTAGGCTTGATTCGCCTTTGGGCACATCAAAGGCGGCATTGGTGGCACTGGCCGGGTTTTAGTGGGTAGAGCTGCGTCCACTTACCAGCTTTTGGGCGCAGCGGGTCCCACATACCCGCCCGGGGAGACCCACTCCCCCGCGGGATGCCTAAGCGCATTTCCCG
This sequence comes from Lycaena phlaeas, assembly GCA_905333005.2. NCBI lineage: Eukaryota > Metazoa > Arthropoda > Insecta > Lepidoptera > Lycaenidae > Lycaena > Lycaena phlaeas. Next base: position 6,904,124 of record HG995171.1, read on the forward strand.
GCGTTAAAGAAAAAAAGAAGGCTTGATTCGCCTTATTATTTATAATAGCAATACACGTTTTAAAACTTACCATAAATTCACGTCAGTAGCAAAGTTTTTTACGGCTTTGATGTCCCGTGCTCCGGGCTGTATGGGTGACACCCATCTTGCTTCATTCTTCCATGAAACAGCTTTGCTGTGTTTCAGAGACAAGGGCAAAATGGATAGTATAATTACTAGCACAGAAACTTGACATCTCATGTGTTAGCATAGACACAATGAGTTGCCAGTACTACTTTCAGGTTAAATAACTAGTATGATGAGGCTGACGTAAACCCCTTACCATCAGGTGCACGTCTACCAGTTTGTCTATTTAACTAATATAAAAAAAATCTTTAGATAGCTTACATTCTACAAATTTTCTTACGATTGTTTAGTGGGACTTAATATTGTTGCTCTTGATAATTAATAGTGAATAAGTAGAAGATAGCGACTTTGGTAGTTAACAAAAAAATAATAGTATTATTATTATTAAAATAGGCTTGAAAGTCGAGTTTTTCTGAAATTTGAGAATTTCTATATTTTAAATATGTTTTTGATCTAAATTGAAATTTAAGCAATAAAATTTCTATTTGCTGAACAAAATTTATTCATGTAATATACTTTCCGGGCTTGAAATTGATTTTCGATGTATGTCAAACAGTAATTCAATTACTCTCACATTCGATCGAGCACTCGCTTCATATAGAGCTTGCATTTAATTTGTTCCAATAACTTGTATATTTTTATTTATTCAAGCAAAGAATCAACACTAAGTTTATAGACAAAGCTAGGACGTAATATTAAAAAAGTACTATTAATAACATTTATTTGTTTTCAAATTCAATCAAATTATTTTAAAATGATTTAATTGAAGAGTAAGATGCGGGAAATGATACTAATATGAAACAATAGCCTTGCTACACCGACTATATACTTTCAAAGTTATTCCTTGCTTCTCAAGGTTTAAATTGCATTAAGGTCACTAAATTGGACCATGACTTAAGAGACGTTGATATAACATTTCAAATTAACGTGGCTATTTTCACAACTGCTGCGGGTTTTTTATCGTTTTTCTCACTTTTATTTAACAAAATTAATAGATATTTTGGCATGGAATGCGACTGCGCAGATTTAATAGACATTATAGTTTAGAATAATTAGAAACCTAAGTACTCTCTAACTTAAATTAAAGAACATAACGAAATAACACTACCAAAGATTAAAATTGTTAATGAATGTCTAAGTGTACTAATTTAAATTAAGAATAGTGAGCATAGAGAAAGACAGGAACGTGTACTAAATGAACAGACAGTACGACGACAATTACAGTACTAAAACTGAATTGCTGTACAAATTTCACTAGCAAGTGTAAAACGCTTCGAAAATAAACTTTACAGACTTTTTCTTAGTCGCAGAACGTTGTTCACTATTGGAGAAATAAAGATGAAATTTAAGATGGATATAATTGATTGGAGGGCATTGTTTATAACTATATAGCTGAAATATGAATTAGTTGATCACACAATACATTGATTCAAATTTGCAAGCAGTGACTTTTTAGCTGATATAGTAATTTATTTAAACTATAAATAGCAAAGCTGTGTAAAAACGAAATTAGCATTAAGCACGGTAGGTGAAAGTGTTTAAGTTATGACTTTAGAAACATTAGTTGCTAAATCCGTTAGTCTATCTGTCATCGATTCTTCTCGACCTTCAACACCAGAGGTGGCTATTTCTAGATACATTCGAGTGTCGGGAGATCGTCTTTTGCGTCCATTGAAATAGAAATATACTCACTGGCGTCAAACATATAAATGTTGATTTACATTACATGAAATGTTTTCATAAATAGTAAACCAGGAGAACAGCGTAGATACAAAGAAGACAACATGAACCTACAAGTAGGTATACTAATTTACATATTTATAAGCGAGGACTAACTTACAAAGTATGGCTTTCACACAAGTTCGAGATACACATATGAATGGCGTTGGGGAACGCTTCTAAACTGAACACAGTGTCATGAGTAATCAAAAACTCATTTTACATTGATACACATAGATGAAAACTATTTATATGATCTTATGAAATTAAGACGCTTATACCGATACGACTTAGGAAACTTGATTTTGTTGGATTGATGATCGTAGTTGTATGTTCAATATTAACAAAAATTCGACCGAGTCCACTACTCTTAGAGCCTATTTCACAATCTCCAGATAAGTTCCCAATAGGCTATCGGCAACATATTTGACAAATAGAGTATGGAGTATCTGTCAAATAATTTGCCGATAGCCTATTGGGAACTTATCTGAAAATTGTGAATCAGGCTATTAGTCTACCTGAACAAAATGACTCACGCATGCATAGAAACGTATGAAAGCTTTGATGCCCAGGTACACATACATCATATCAAGTATTAAACCTTGTATGTATCACCACCTATTGGTATTAGGCATGCAGGTTGTCTAACGATGTCTCCCGTCACCGGCGAGCAATTGATGTCTTCTCTTTAGATAATTCGGGAGGCCAAGTCCGAACTCATTAGACCATCGTCGCTCAATGGTGGTGATACATAAGTCTATCGTTAATCTAATGTTATCATTACAATACCTAAGACGGACTGGCCTTAAGTCACTCTCTCAGTCACCTTAAGGCCTCTGCCTCGAATTTAGCGGTCGCGGTGCAGGCAACGTAGACCCGCGCTGCTGCCGCCACCGCCACCGCCCCGCTGCCCGCTAAATTCGAGGCAAAATCCTAAGTCTCAATGTAAAGTTTTGCCTTCTCATTTATTGAAAAAGAAGATGTCAGAGGACTTGAATAGGTTGATAACAATGATGCTAATATTACGATAAAGACCTCAGTAATCCTTGATGGAATAAAAAAAAATATTAAAGAAATAACAAAACAAAAAACCAACCAACCAATCTAACACGCATTAATAACTTATGAAACTGAAGACATAAAAATGGCGTTTAATTTTCGTCCAGTAAATAAGATACGGTGGCTATAGAATAATTTCATACTTGTAGCCACATGCTGGCATGACGCCAGCTCACAACCATTACCTAACAATCTCATACATACGTTTCTTTAGTCGGCACCTAGTTTATTCAATCAGGTGTGTGCAAGGAATACGAAGTGTTGATAAAACTTGGAACACATGTGCTTTGTAGTTTTTCTTTCATAAATATAGACCGCATTTTCGTTGCAATCAAGGGACTGCGGATAAAAATGTTCAAGATAATATAGGACGTAGAGACCAATACTACATAAAAGGTTTCTTGTTTCAAATTAGTTAACACAAAATAGTAAGAGTTGAAAACGTACGAGTATGTTACCTATATATGCAAAAAGATCATGTCTCGGTCTTTGTTCAATTTACTTCCTTTCCTTATGTTAGTTAGATAGAAAAATTGGCATTGTGCAATCTAATGGTACCTAAGTGGTAGATGTCACCAGTTTACCTGGAACTAGCCTTAAGCCCAAGTAACTCATCTTTAATATGTTGTCTACCCTCAGATGTTAAGTATCGGTGCCAGTAATTAGGCTGTCTGTCTTGCCCTTTACTCTGAAACACAGCGAATCTGCTTCACCGGAGAAATAAGCAAGATTGCACAACTCATCTCTCCACCGGTTAAATTTGACAGTGTCCAGTTTGAAACAACTTAAAAGACAGACAGAGCGGGGCATTCGGAGACGATGGTAACAAATCGTGTACCGCAAAAAAGGAAACCTTGGTAAATATGCTTTTCTTAAGATTTTTAAAGTTAAAATGTTAATTTAAAATATTAAAGTACATTTGAATAAGATAGGAATTAAATTAAATACTAGGTACATCTACATCTACACTTCTACACTAATATTATAAAGAGGAAAACTTTGTTTGTTTGTTTGGTTGTAAAGAATAGGCTCAAAAAGTACTGGACCGATTTCAAAAATTCTTTCACCATTCGAAAGCTACATTATCAAGGAGTAACATAGGCTAAATTTTATTCTGAAAAAAAAAATATAGGGTTCCGTAAGATATTTGGGTTTTTCGGACACAAGGTGTAAAAAATCAACCAGAAAAATTACTTATTTTGCGTACTAAGATCCCGTTGTAAATCTTAGGTAACGCAGACGAAGCTGCAGGCGACAGCTAGTTCAATATAAGTTACAATTTAAACTTAAAGTTGGTAAGTGCTCCATGTCTTCTACAACTCAATTATTATTTTAACATTGTTTATATGAAAGTTATCACAAATACATGACAAAAGGAATAAACAATAACATGAAGGAAGACATAATTATATACATTATCTCAAGAATAATAAGAAACAACTACAGTAAATTTACTTGAGTCTTGACAGAAATCTATTAAATATATATTATTATAAGACAGAGTGGGCGACATAAAAGGTTAAATAAGATGAAATAAAATAAAAATAATAACAAGTACATATTACTTGTACAAATTCAGCTTCAATAAAAATATGTAAGTAGGTAATTATAATTCAGTTAAGAAATAGTATTTTTTTGTGAAGTTGATTGATTAAATATTATGGTTAATAAAACTTATGGTGGATACCTATAATACTTAAAGTTTTGAATTTTGTTTTAAAATCACAAACCCATTTTTACATACTTTTTAATTTGATAGTACTTTTTTTGCATCTATGTATGTCTGTTATCTTTCCGAAACCGCTTATGAAATTTTATTAGAGAAAGATATTGGCTATGAAAATAAATATTGTCTCTTAGTCTGCTGTTTCTAATCAAAGTTAACTCTAAGTTTCTGGTCAAGTTAACTCTAAGTCTAAGTTCAAGGAGATGATATACTATCTGTGACCAGTTCTTTGTTAGATTCGAGAGGCAGGGGATCAGCAGTTTAGACGTTCATTGGAAGTATTGACGTTCATAAGAAGTGAATAGACAGAAAGGTTTGATAATGATGATGAATCACAAAGTGTAAAACTATTCTGATATCATTCAGACAAAACCAGTAGGAAATCAAACATTGATATAAGCAGTGAAACAGTACAAGTATCAAGCAGTTAGTTTCAAGTTCTACCGAGCGTCGGAGCGAAGATATAACAAGATAGGATATCAGTCCCCGTGAACAGTGGCTCCGAACAGTTTCAACATTAATTATTTTACTAAGATTCAAGGCATATCTTGAAATCTGTTCTTTGGTCTTCTATTGTTGAAACAATAAAGTTTTTGATGTTAAATATCTATTGGAACGCCTTGGTCATTTTGTCTACTATTGTCTCGTCGATGTCGATCGAGATCGAGAGGTCGATTAGACCTCTGCCAAACAAAATGAAACATGGCAAATATCCCATTTCAAAAAGGCAGTTTAACTAATGAAAAACAATGTTAATAAAAATAAATATGATATTTTAATAACATAGAGAAAATTACCTACAAATTGTATTGTTTTATGAATAGAAGTAGATTTGAAATGTTATAGGAAAAAGTGTAAATTAGGGCCTGTTTCACCACTTCCTAATAAGTGCCGATAGGCTATCCACAACATATTTGACAGATAGAGTATGGAGTATCTGTCAAATATGTTGTGGATAGCCTATCCGGCACATATCAGGAAGTGGTGAAAAAGGCCCTTAGTATTAAATCAATAAAACAGAAGTAGCTTTTAATGTGAATGTAAGCACAACTTTATATACGGAATTAAAAAAAAAATAGGATTCAAATGACTAGTCATGCCTTAAACAAAAAAATAAAAACACAAACCTGCGTTGAAAGGATTAATGGCTTCGACAAAAATATTGTATTTATTAGACTGCATCAGCAGTTTGTTGGCGAGAATTTTAAATTTTGGACCCAAACAAAAGTTAAAACAAATATTGCAACCAAATTTTATTTACTTTTTTACAAAGCAAATATGTTGTCATCAATTTAATACAAAAATATTAACGTTAGAGTTTTATGTATGTTTTATTTTCCTATAAAAATATTCTTTTTTTAAATTACAAAGAAAAAGTTCTTCTTGACCGTAAAGTATACTTTTAATGAAATATTATATTCATACGTTATGATTATTTCCAAAAAAGATAACGGTGTAAAATAAAAAAAAAACCTATCTAAGGAGGAAATATTTATTAATTTAATGTTTAATGTGTTGAATGCGAGTGGTAAGAAATCGGTCGTCTTTTTTTTTTTTTTTTTTTTTTTTTTTTTTTTTTTTTTTTTTTTTTTTTTTTTTTTCGGGGTGTAAAATCCTCATGGACTATCCCTCCGCTTTGGCTGAGCGAAGGGGGTGTGCAGGACTTTAACCTGCTAAAAGCACCCCGGTGTTCCTCGTCTGACCTAAAGGCGGGGTACGGGGTACGCACTCTTGCATTCACCAGATCCCCCGCCTGCAGTCCTTGACCTGTCAATGGCAGGTCCCTTCACAGTTTGTACTCTACTGAGTTCCCCTGAGAGGCGCACGCGGAACACAGCGCGCCACCTTCTCGAGCCTGTTTGGTGTTGAGGCGACGGACCGCCCTACATCCGACGCCTACAGGCCAGCTATTTACGGCGGCCGGAGGTCGTTATGCGCTCTTCTCCGGCGCCTAGTACGTCTTCTGCGAGAGGGATTCGATGTAAGAGCTTCTCTTTCCCTTTCTGCTACCTCTTTTGCGTGCATCACGTATTCGCAGTATGTAGCGACGGCATTCCACATTGTTTCACTCTGAACCATTGCCTGAACGAGGTTTGAGAGTAAGAAATCGGTCGTCTTGGCATTTATTGAAGTAGGCCTACGTTCAATAAGGGGCGTAAAGGCTAATCACGATATTTATATATTTTCTGTTGCAGGCTATTAAAGAATCAACACACAGTTTTTCTAAAACTGCCGCTACGTCAAGTCTGTTCGAAAACTGAACTTCAGAAACAGAGTTCCGTCTGCAGTAGTGGGTACTTCTAAGAATTAACTTGTATTTATGGTATGGCCTTCTGCACGCCCTGTGCATGGATCCGTACAAGATTTATGCAAACGAGGATTCACACCGCAAACATTATCTGCTTTGTGGTCCTGCTAATGGACAGAATACTGGCGTACCTCAGCAAACTCAGCACAAAACTTGTACGTAGCTAAATATAACCACTGCTAATTTACGAGATAAAATGTGACAAGAAGCTCTTGTTCAGCATTTGTGCGAGAAACAAAACCTTTTCAGAATCAACCTGAGTCCTTGATAAATATTTCTTCATTCTACCTTCACAAGTGTGTTTTATAACTAGCAAAAAGTAGGTCATTTTATATATAATCCAATCTTATCATATTATTATGTAAGTTGTATAGACAAAAAGGCAGATATCATAAGGGATCAGCATCGGCCATCAACGTAGACAAGTGATCCTGAGAAGAGCCGAATATTCACGCGTTGCCTATGCTGAGACGGTGAGTGGTAAGTCAGCGTCAGTTACAGTGCTCGCCTTGCCCTTTTTCCGAAACACAGCAAAGGAAGAAACAAACGAGATTGTATCGGATCGTAACATAACGTATCTCTCTCACCAATTTTATTCACTGGAAGAAAATGACACGCGGATGTCACTTTTAATTCATTAAGGGCCTGTTTCACAATCTCCAGATAAGTTCCGAATAGGCTATCGGCAACATATTTGACAGATACTCCACACTCTATCTGTCAAATACTATTATTATTGTAGGTTACAACTTGTACACTTGAAATATGTCAAAAGAAACAGCCAATAAGAAGTAATAATAAATAAATAAAAATAAAATAAAAAAAAAAAACGTTTGAGATGCAGGATCCCCTAAGAAAAGCGAAAAACTTAGGGGTTGCTCTTTTGTCAACAAAATGGTTTAATACATAATTTATCAAAACATCAAGTAAAACCTTAAGAGTGAGTGTCTTATTCCCAATCAATCTTCAATAAAATATTTTATTTTAAATAATTCATTCATTAATATAATACAATAGGTAATGATAAAAAATAAAATATAAGATAAGGTTGGGTATTCCTGTTCAACAGTTATGACTCCTCCTTAGTATAGAAATCATTATTTTATATAATGAATATACACCGAAATATTTTTTTAGCTTACAGACTGATTAAATGTAAGTTAGCCGGTAGTCCTAAACAAACTTCGAAATCCAATCTCAATAATTTGAATATATATTATGAGCGGTGCCTAAGCAATATTGATACTCGTTAAGAAATTTGTATGCCATCACATTCAACTGGGTAAATGATGCCCCCCGGCTTTTACGAAACATCCTTTGTAATAAAATTATCATTACGAATTAGATTACCAGACTACTGTTTGTAGTTACTACCTACATTAACAAATACACTTGGCGGATTCAGCCGATCGAGCCTTTCTCCTCAGAGCGCGACGGATTAGCCTCACTTACAGCCTACAAATTTGTGTGCGAAGCGCAAAAAGAAGTTAAAAAAATGGATTTCTTATTGAATAAAGTATATAGATAAAACCAAAACAAAAATACCCGTAAAGAAGTATAGTTGATTCCCAATTAATAACAAAACAATACATAGAATGAAACAACTTTTACGGATTTTATCGCGGTTTATTTATTTTTTTACAAGCCCGACGTTTCGGATACTTCCTCTAGTCTCTAGATTAGTCCTCCCGTGACTATGGTTGCTGCAAAGTATCCGAAACATCGGGCTTGTAAAAAACTAAATAAACCGCGACAAAATCCGTAAAAGTTGTTTCATTATAATTTGTGAAATTCGCGTAAACATAAGAAAACGTATGTATAACATACTGCTTTACATTTTTATCAAAATAATTTAAGCAAGTTCAATTTCTACAAATAAATAACTATTGATTATACGTCTTGGCCCTCAAAGTTACCATTGTACGAAAACCAAAACAGTATGTCGCCAAACCACTACATACAGACATTAGTGCGGTGAAATAGGTGACGTATGAAACTTTAAGATAAAGGGCTCTAAACTGACAAGTTGACAACAAATGAATCCTTAGATAATGGTTGTTCAAAAGTGAAAACTGAATGTACCCTCTCGCTAATATCTTCAGAATTAAAAATCAGAATTAAAAATAAACTTCGCAAGAAAAATATTTATTTTATTATTGACATTAGTTTAGCAAAATGACTAACCACATAATCGTAAATGGTCTATGTTACCTGAATTATAACAAGTTCACCCAGTACTAATGTAATGTAAAGTTGATTCTGTAAATTAAATAATCTACCAATTCCTTTTTTTTTAATTCATCAAGGCACTTTGCAGAAGATATGAGTTCGATGGTGTTAAGCGAGGTATAAAGCATGTCTTCGACCCTAAAATTTCATATTACGCAAACCATGTAATAATTAATTGCACGTTACATAAAACTCAGTAAACTTTTCAATCATTTTAGTAGTAATAGGAAAAATGAAAATGCTTTCCCGAGCTGCAAACATCAATTAGATTAAAACAAAGCAATTCAACCGCGTACATGAAATAGATAACGTATATTGCGATCGCACGCACGCCACTATCCATTCCGTTTCAAAATTTGATTTGAATTGCAAAATTGAAGGCGCATATTTTTTCCCTGCCTGCAATGTGAATATAACAAAACTGTAGTATAAGAAATAAAAGGACGATAAGAGCGTCGGCTATCCTACGGGAGCATTGTTATGGCCGAATAAAACTAGTTTACGGCGTGCACTTGGGACTGGCGCTTAGCAACTTTATCTTTAAACCGATGCCTTCAACGTTCTGGAAATGCATTTCTGAGAGCTCGCTGTCCACGCTTAAATAAAGAGGATTTATGATAAAAGACAGAAAGATATACTTTTAAAAATCTAAGAGCATTTTGTAGTTCGGCGGCATCATTTATAATGCTACTGAAGCTTGGAGTTCATGATAAATAGCGTAGAAGAATCCTTACATGTAGTGTTTGCTTTAGTAAAAAAAACGGTGGAACGTTCAAACCAACGCGGGCTTGAATATAGATATGCTCAAAGCAATTAAAGAACATTTACATAAAAATGTAAACCTGAAAGTTCTGTTTTGTTGGTTTTATATTATGGTTCCAAGCGTATTTCTTTATAACTTACTAGCTGTTGCCCGCAGCTTCGCCTGCGTTAACTAAGATTTACAACGGGATCTTAGTACGCAAAATAAGTAACTTTTCTGGTTGAATTTTTACACTTTGAGTCCGAAAAACCCAAATACCTCACGGAACCCTATTTTTTTCCAGAATAAAATGTAGCCTATGCTACTCGTGGATAATGTAGCTTTCGAATGGTAAAAGAATTTTTGAAATCGGTCCAGTATTTTTTGAGCCTATTCGTTACAACCAAACAAACAAACAAACAAAGTTTTCCTCTTTATAATATTAGTGTAGATGTAGATACGATAATATAAATTAATGTTTCTTTAACATATTTCCTGAAAAGTGAAAGCAATAAAACTGCGAGAGGGTTACCTTAATATGTGTAGACGTTTGGATTTAGCAAGCTTGATATATTTATGATAGTCTGCAATGCTGTTTCGAGTAAATTATGTTTTTTCGGGTACCACATAAATTACACGAGTGATATTTTGGTGCGTTCAAGTATTTCAGGCTCTTGAGCCCTTGATGTGCGCCGTGGCCGAAGCCTCATGTTTTTGTATGAGGCGAGCGATTGAAATGTAAATTGGTTTTGAATTGGCCGCACATTCATAAAAATATTATGTACAGGGTAGAATGGCGAAGTTAATTGGTGGGCTATTTGCGAGTTTAAATGGAACCTAATCTAGAGTGTCATTATAAAGTAGATTATAAACCTTCTGTATGTCAAGTAACTTTTATGTTCTAATTGCTATGGAATGTTTAGGTACCACGTTTTTCGCTTTTTTTCACTTTTCTACAATAATATTATAAAGAGGAAAACTTTGTTTGTTTGGTTGTAATGTAAAGTACTGGATCGATTTCAAAAATTATTTTACTGTTTGAAAGCTACATTATCCACGAGTAACATAGTAAAGTAAAAAAAATCTTTGCGTACTAAGATCCCGTTGTAAATCTTAGTTAATGCAGGCGAAGCCACGGGCAACAGCAAGCATTTGAATAAAATAACCATGTCGATTTGAAATCTTTGTAAAGTAGATGCATGTTATGTTCGAAATATATAATATGTATATCGGATAGATTACTGTCCCACATATTGTTTAATAAATAATTGTTCTCGAATCTCATAAGACTACTCACTCTCAGAAGACTGTTTTCAGCTATTTGGGATATGGAAAGTCCCGATTATAAAAATAAGGTGATTAAAGAACGTAATTGGGAGGAGATGGTAGAATTTTTTTGTGACACGGATACGCACGTAATTATGAGATACTGTGCATGCTTTGATTATATTTTTCGCGAACTCAATGTTTACATCTATACTAGCTCTAATAGAAATTAAATTGAACACAACCCGCTGAGGAAAATTTGTTTTCTAATGTTAACGCGAATATCACAAAGTTTGTGACGTCTGACATCGTACCTAAGAGCTAGTACATACTAGGCGCTCAGAGTTACGTTGAGCGCGCGTTAGCCGCATACACACACCGCGCTTAGCACGGCGTTCGAAGTGCGTTAGTAGGATGAATATACTTTTGGCTCACTTCGAAAATGGACGTCGGAATCATGTCAAATGTGATGCGCCCATATTATATTGGAAAACAACTCGCACACATAAAATAAGTTTTCAATTATAGATTAACGAGAGCAAGTCGCTATATCGAATGCACTTTCGGAATATTGAGCAACAAATGGCGAATATTTCGTAGACCTATATATGTAAACATTGAGTTCGCGGAAAATATAATCAAAGCATGCACAGTATCTCATAATTACGTGCGTATCCGTGTCACAAAAAAATTCTACCATCTCCTCCAATCTCCAATTACGTTTTTTAATCACTTTATTTTTATAATCGGGACTTTCCATATCCCAAATAGCTGGTCGCTTTTGGATTTCATCTATAAAGATATCAGTTTCGAAATGCTCGATCTCCATTTTCGTAACGTGCGTCCACTCTACACAAAAGCGCGCGATCAAATGTACAACAAAATGGCGGCCCTTGTATCCCCAAGCGCGCAGCTGACGCCTAGCAACGCGCGTTCGAACGAAAAAATGTAAGCGCGCGTACAACGCGCGTTTGACCAGCATCCCGCGTATACATGTGTACACTTCAAAAGAATTTGGGGTTCTCAAAACGCGCGTTAACAAAGCGCGCGTTTCAAAACGTCCAATGTGTACCCGCTCTTAAGTGGGGCATATAAAAATCACAATAAATAATAAAGGCATATAAAAATGTTGAATAGAATGCATATTATATTAAAAGAATTTACATTTATTTTGTTTAGTTTTAAATACAATAGCAATGATAGAGATTTGTGTTTGGTTCTTCTCATGTTTCCTAACTATGTCCAGTGCTTGTTAATGTGCTTCAGCTATGTCGGTGAAGCGCCACTTGTCCTCATAAATACCGCAGAAAGCTGTGTGTGTGTGTGCGTGAAAGTGCACAATACGCAAGCTACGTCATAAAAATCACAAACGGAGAACAGTTTTATTTAAAACTAGCTGTTGCCCGCAGCTTCGCCTGCGTTAACTAAGATTTACAACGGGATCTTAGTACGCAAAATAACATTTACACCTTGTGTCCGAAAACCCAAAATATCTTACGGAATCCTATTTTTTATCAGAATAAAATTGAGGCCTATGTTACTCGTGGATAACGTAGCTTTCGAATGGTGAAAGAATTTTTAAATCGGTCCAGTACTTTTTGAGCCTATTCGTTACAACGAAACAAACAAACAAACAAAGTTTTCCTCTTTATAATATTAGTGTAGATAGATGTAGATGACACAGAAACTTAGAGCAACGCGGATTTCAGGTCTTACAGCATAAGTGAAGCTAAAATCTGAATACAGTCACCTTCTTGTTATATTATTACGTAAGAAAAAATATTTACAAAACTCTCAGCGCACAAGTCAAATTCGCACTTGACCAGTCATATTTTTGCTTGCATTGTCCTGTTAGTATGGCATTGCTGTTATAACTGCTGAACAAATAAATAAAAAACACAAAATATACGGATGAAAAAATGCTATTTACAAAATGTACAATTCGAAAACGAGGTGGAAAACACAAAGGGCTACCTTAATTTTATTGCTATTGTAGTTTTGGCTAGGCGCCAGTTATTTAAGAAATCTTATTTGCCAACTACATTTTTTACCCGAAAAGCCACGAAATGAGACCAACATTTATTATATGTGAAAACATATTTTTTTTATATATTTTGTACATGTCCAGCTGGTCAGACTGTAGGGCATCTAAGTAGCCGTCCTAGATTCGAATCCTGCTAAGTGCAGAGAGTCTACACCAGGTGCAGAACGTGTATATATTTCTGAAATTTGATCTTGTGTCTACTGTCTATTACCTATTACACAAGCAAGGCGTAGCTAGGTTGAAGTGGTATGATTGATAGTTTTAGATTTTTACAATTTATATTTATTTCCAGCATAGCTACAAGCTCACAACAAGCTTCAGAAAGCATAAGAGGAAGTGCCATGCTTTGCAGTCAAATTCGGCCGACACGACCGGGGGGGTACCCCTCGCTCACGTTATACCGGCGTAAAGTGACAGTTATGCTGTCACGTTGCGTGTGGTATGTGAGTTTCAGGTGGCCCATTGGGGATATAGGGAAAATGACTGCAAGGTATCTGCATAACCTCTGGTTACGTGGACGGTAATGGGCGTCGATAGTCGCAAGGCTTCGACTGTTCGTTTGCCCTCCTATGCTATAAAAAAAACTGGCAAACGATTTGTTCAATAAATATTTATTTGAATGACCTGTCCCGGATAATAGTAAAAAACATTTATCCACAATAGCAGGTAGGACTTAGTAAAATCCCTATTATCATTTTGTACATATATAAAATTCTATTGTAGTCGCGAACATTAAACTTGATAACTTAAGTCTAAGATAACACTGATTGTTGTGTACTTAAATTGCAAGTTGTGGACGATAAAGACTGGTAAGCTTGGGAATCGGCTTTATTATACTGCAGCTTACTTGTAATTTACGTTGTAACTCTCAACTATATTCCGTGGATTAACGCGAGCTAGGTTTAATTTACTCTTGTTTATGTTTTACATCGCGGATAAACAGTTACTTATGTCTATCTGATATATTTGGTTTAAATTAAAGTAGTATATTCAACCACAAGTATTTACATACTTATATGGTAGCTTCGAAAACCAAAATTGTACTCGCACAATGTTTTTGGTTCGAAATAAATTATTATTATTATATTTTAGCTTGTGTAAAATTGTCCCAGGGTTATGCTTATAAATCGGTGAACACCAGCTGCATAACTACCAAATGGATTTTAATGAAACTTTACATTAATATAGCATTATATACATTAAAATAACAAAATTTATTCCCGTATAGGAAAATTTGTAAAGTTCTCCTAGATTGCGAAGACAAGACAACCTTCTGATTTAGTAAACCAAATCAACTGGACCATTGTAGCGCAAATTCCTCGAAATAGCTAGTATCACAATAGATCCTGTTTACAGTAGGATGTTGTCTCCAATGCAATTCAAGATTACTCAGCCGATTATGACCAAACCATGTGTAATTTTCAAGTTACACATACAGGATTTCTAAACTCGACATTAAGTACAAAAAAAAAATGGAATTAATTATTAAAAAATCCTTCGCATTTTAGTCTTCTCGAGACTAGACTTCGAATTAAATACAAACTTTAAGGAATTTGGGATGGGAGCCACATTAATAACGTTGGACTGGGCGGTTGTCTTCGAAGAATTCAAATGACCAAGGACAGGATACCCATGAGCAGTTCTTTGTTATAAAAAGAAGATTTTAATTTTGGAACACTTCCAGACGTTCACCACTTACTATCAGGTAACTCATTAGCCTGTTTATTGTGACGAATAAAGTCAAAGTCAAATTTTTTATTCAAAATAGTACAATTAAAGTATCTTTTTGAACGTCAATTGAGTCTACCACCGGTTCCAGAGCAAGCCCACTGAGAAGAACCGGCGAAACAAACTCAGTGGAACTAATCTTTTCATAATCTGTTACAAACAATTAATTACATAATACTATATTAGTATAGTAAAAAACTCTGTTGGGTTGCTCTTTTCAAAATATAGTTAAGAAATTTTATAAACATACTACTACTACTTACTACACACTAGCCTAAAATTAATAAGTAGGTAAATTTAAACCCCGCAACACAGAAAACAAACTAGAAGATGTTAATAAAAGAAAATGCCTCGCAAACCTTCACTATTAGACAAATTAATACATTTGAAAAACTTCCATAGTCACATTCACATGGTAAAGTTAGTTCCAAAGATGATATCGACGACAATAGTCATCATTTTCATTAGCCTTTATTCGTCCACAGCTAAGGAAAGGTTGTCCTGAATGAACGCCAAGACTATCGATCCCTTGTCACAGGCATCCACCAGGATTGCAATTAATGATTTATGTCCTCATTGTAAATTCAAAATATATCAAATAAATAGTGTAACAAATTCGCTTTCAATGGAATTGCCAGCAGAAATACACAATTCCAAACGATTAAGTGGTAAGCTGGTGCAAAGCGACAACTGTAGAAAATAAATTTGTTTATTCTGTTGAAGCGCTCGCCAACAGTCAATATTAAATTTAACGCTAAATAAATTATGGAAACTAGCTACAGTTTATTATATTAAATACTAATGTTTCTTACTTATTAAAAGAGTATGTAAATCCCGAGTATTTAAAAAGTAAATTAAACTCGATTTATTTACGATGAAAAAGTACTATGTACATAATTGGCTTAGCACATATTAATAGGATTATAAATATAAATAATATGTATAGAGGTGCTGAATATTATGGTTCTTGGTGAATGAAGCTTTTGCCCGGCTGTGGATTATACCAGTTCCATATTGATATGGTATCGATATTTTTTGGATTTGGAATAGGTGAAAAACAAATTCGTGAACTTAGTGAATTACATTTTTATTTGTATATGTAAAAAAGGTTGAAATACCCAAAACCAAAATTGTGGTCTGAATGATCCTATTACTACTTCCTACTAATATTATAAACGCGAAAGTTTTATAAGTATGGATGTTTGTTACTTTTTCACGCAAAAACTACTAAATGAATTTTGATGATAATTGAAACTAATATAGCTTTAATTATATTTTTTTAATTTATAAATAATATAGCTTATACATCAAAATAACACATAGGCTATAATTTATCACCGAACTCAAACGGGAATCGGAAGTACGCGGGTGAAACCGCGAGGCGCTGCTAGCGATCAATATGATGATGATTAAATAAAACAAAACATTTCTAGAAATTTCCACATATGATGTATAATTTTGATGGAATGCTTCTCGAATATTAAATAAAGTAGATAATTAAACATAAAAACATGTACATAAAAATATCCGGAAAATGCGGTAAAATTTTGCTAGGCTAATATTTCATAGACAACTTTCAAAGAGACATGAAAAGAGTTCTTTATTCAAAGCAAACTAATAACTCGGAGCATATTCACGCACTGTGGTTATACAGGAACTCAAGCTAGTTAGGAAGGCCAAACCTACAAAAAGCGTCAAGTGGTTTTTATTTAGAGAGCTGGATTTAAATGAGCACGAGAGGAGCTAATATTACTGCTAGGGAATTTATGTAGTAAATGGTTCTACGGACTTTTTAAGATCTTGCGCCGCCATTTTTAAGGCATCACCCCCAACTTATCCTACTTGGGATGTGTTTACGAGGATATTTGATTCTCCAGTCTTTATATCGAAGTCATAAATATCAAACTAATACTATAATCGCAATGAAAAAAAAAGTGTGTAAATGAGTGAATGTTTGGTTACTCTTTCCCGAAAAAACGAATTAATGGGTTTTAATAAAGCTCTACAATAATATAGCTTATGACAGAATAACAAACAGGCTATAATTTACCGTACTCCCACGCACGTGCTTAATAAATGCGTAAAAAGTTCTAGTAAGTATTTTAAAATATCACCCATGGGTCGCAATATTCGTGGGTTATATTTTACCGAGTATACAGGGTATATATAATTCATCATCATCATGTCAGCCAATCGACGCCCACTGCTGGGTATAGGCCTCCGCCAAGGATCTCCACAACGATCAGTACTGCGCTGTCCGCATACAGCGGCTTCCCGCGACCTTTACCAGATCGTCGGTCCACCTTGTAGAGAGAGGGCCTGCCCACGGAGCAAAATTACCGACAGCTAAATATGACTCGACATCTATGTACGAGTGAAAAGCACTGATTATACCAACATTACACAAAGTAAAATGGTGCATATTTTACGTAAAAATTTTATCAATTTATATTTTCAGTAATCAACGTTTAGTTTTGTACGATATGAAATATTTCAAAAGGCATTTTATGTTAGATAAAATGTTGGAACATTGACGTGCTATCTGTTTGATGCAAATATCCTTTTATCGATAGACGTAGAAAAATGCACTTAAAGTTGAACTTTAATAAAGTATCCCTGGGACTTGGCAATTTATCGTTCGATCACTCGAATATTTACTATTTCGTACAAGTGCAAAATTCACTGTCTCTTAATTTCATTCAAACTTAATAATTATGCATAAGTAGATTATTTACGAAAGTCAAACTGATCTGCGCATCTCAAAATGTACAACTTTAACTTTTGGCCTTTAGATTATGTATTAGGGCCATGAACAAAAAGACGTTGTACAATGGCTCGCGTTTATATGTTTTTTTTATATTTTTTTATTATTTGTATTTGTATTTATATTTGATTAGTGAGGGGAAAAAATAATGTTACAATGGCAGAATTGAATCGAGGGAACATTTATATTGAAATTTGGAAGTCAGCTTTCGGTACTACATCCGATCATGGGATATTCTCTTCATCTGGTGGTATCTTAGTTCAGTCCAGTCCATGATATCGTTAAACAATGCCTGCCTACATGACATTCGAAGTAAAACTGGTTCAAGATATTTGGAACATTAGTCGATGGATCCACATTAGGGAATATAATATGACCTCTGGTGCCTCTGATGTTTCTTGCTTTATTTCTATCTTTACCATTCCATCGTTACGACGTTTTTTTTTTTGTTTTTCGCTAGCGGTTTATTATGTAAATAGTTATATTTTAACATTTCATCAATAAAAGGTTTGCAGAGCTCAATATTTATACATCTCTACATCGTTATTACTATTTGGAGCTGAAATGTAGGCCCTTGATGAAATATAATTAAGATCAAACAATTATATATTTAATAACAAATTCAATTTTCTAAATCTATTAAATATATTATAAAGGGAAAAGAGGAGGCTTCAACTCCTGGACCGATTTGATAAATTTCTTCACGTATAGAAAGTTATATTTTGGACAAAAATAAACAAGGCGGGGACCGCCGGACTTACGTAAATTACTAAGATAATCTATAGCTAATAGTTTGAAATTAATTAACGTGATTCGATAATGTGTGTATCCAATGAGAGTAAGCAGCAGCCCAGAGCGGAGCGGCGACCGCGGAAACCGAACAATAACGTAGTTACTTCAGCGTCGAAAACAAACGGTATTGAACAAACAAGCATGCTTCCGCTGTTTGTACAGATTTATTATTTATGATATCATATTATATATACATATATTATCATCATTATCAATCATTTACCGTCTTTTGAAAGTATTTTCAACCTCGTTATAATGAGTAAAATTCACGTAATTATTATTAAAATGTTTGATTCCGTATTATCTAAGTCTAAGGATTCCAAATTGTTTTCGACTCAAGCAATAATTTTGTCTTATCAACTATGCTATGCCTGTGGTGAATGCTGTGTATACTATGAATAGCATGCTGGTTTTGAACCTTGTTACTACATATGTGAATGCGTAGACTGACGTGAATATGTAGAGATGTTTGTGTATCTAATATAAGAAAATACATAGCTCTTTTATGATCACTTTAAGAGAAAGCCTTTAATACTTTATGTAAACCTGCAATATTTTTATAGAAATTTTAAAATTGAAAACGATTTAAACGTAATATAAAGACCGCGCAAAGGACGCGTGGGTTTTACAATATTTATTCCTTTGCTCATATCCCTTATGTTGACACACTTTATACACTACTCAGTGCTCAGTATTTTTATTACACATCATCATCATCAGCCTTTGTCCGTCCGCTGCGTATGTCCTCAATGAAAGTAAAGATCCCTTGTCTCTCGCATCCATATTATTTTATAAAGTATGAAAAAGAAGCAATAAAACGGAGACGCTGGTTAAGTTTGTAAAAAAATGTATGTTGTTACGTTACAGCAAAGAATTCAGACGTACATAGAAGGACAGTTCTTACGAGCGCTTCGAGGACAAACTCTGCGATGTAAATGTCCGCTTGGCGGCGCGACGAGAGGGACACCGCGATGTCCCCAGCATATTATGAGCCCACAAGAGCGAGCGAGTGCGAACTGGGGACTAGTCCCCAATAAAGTCGGCACAAAAAATCCTTAAGAATTGTCCTTCTATGTACGTCTGAATTCTTTGGTTACAGTTATAAATTTTGTATTAGCAATATTATGGTGGTCGACAACTTAAGTAATTTTAAAACATTAGCTGGCAATTGGTTCGTGGATAATCTGGGATAAGTTTATAAAGCAATCATCCCGCAAATTAGTCTACGGCAAATATGCGACTGCACGCATATGCATAACATCTTCTCCTTTTCCACACATGCGTACACTTGCACACACAACAATAAAAACCACAATCTCCCAATCAATGCGAATTCCGCCCGCCGCGGACCAAATTGACGTGGTGTAAAAGCGTCCATAGATATTATTATAAGTATTATTATATTAGTTTTAAAATGGATTTGAAGTTAAAGATAAAAAGTGCTTGATTATTTTTCATTCAACAATCAGATAATGGATATGCGTTTATTTAAGCTATAATTAGAGCTGGATCCTAGATGGATCCCAAGTGATAATAATATCACAGGCCAAAATAGATGTCAATATTTCACAATTTCATTAACCTTTGATAAGCCCACTCGCTTCCCACACATCTCGTTAAGACTTCACATTTATTGTCACGTCCTTAGAGGTTCCTTTATGTCAATTAAAAACATCGCATTTTAAATATATTATCTATATATGTATTTATAAATGAATACCTATTTCCCTTGGTAACGGCGTTAGGCATGAAGGGCTAGAACAATCTCTATATGGCGAGTTTTTTTTAAATTTAATAAAATTGATGCACCTAATCGTATAATTCTAGCGTTGTAGTACCTGGTCGACCGAGCATTTGCTCGGTACCCTAAGTGATAAAATACGATAAAATTTTTCTTCCAAAAAAAATGATCTTAAAAAAAAGGAAAAAAATATCGGACTGGAGATTCGAACTGGGCTCGTTCGAACTTAACTGCCAAATTTCACCACTAAGCTACCATGACATATTATTTGACAGCGAAATTTACGTTCGTATTCTAATCATATTTTATCGATGCCTCAAAACACGGATAGAAAATATATATATATATAATATATATAGTATAAGTTTAAAGGTATAAGATTAGTCGAAATAAAGGATTTCATGCGTAAAATTAGGTACTTCTTAGACGATGTAAAACTCATTCGAAATATGGATATTCAAAATATCAATCGATGTCGTCTTTATCGATGTCTGTCGTCGACACAAATTCTTCAAATATATGGTATATTAGAGGAATTTGTGTCGACAAAATATATGTTAAAAGAGCGACGATGGTCCAGTGGTGGATGGACTCGGCTTCTTATGCGAGAGGTTCCGGGTTCGATCCTGACTTTTTCTTTTCAATCCATTTTTCACTGCTTCTATAGCTTTAAGTTATCAGCGTAGGTATGTCAGTGTTGCTAGTGTTCTTTTTTAACTTATTTGAAGCCTGTTTTATCACACAGTAGGTAAAGCTATGTTTCCAGGATAATGATCCGCAATTCAAGTAAGCCATTGTCTTAAGGCTAACCGCCGCAAAACTTTAAAGAATTTTGAAGAAGCGAAAAATAGGTGACATAATATGTATTGTTTACATTAACAATTTAACTAGTGAACAATATGCAAGCAATAAATACCGAAACCTTTTGTTTTGCACTCTTTCAAAATGACTCATTGACAAACAAATTTTATCTTATAGAGGTTTTGGAAACATTTCTTCAAGTTACTGAGGGCCAATACAGAGATTACTTCTTTAAGTTATAGAGGTTGCGTATTTTAAGTTATAGAGGTTTTGGGCTCTGAAGGGAAGGGAACATATTATTTTTTGAAGTTATAGAGGTTTTTAAGTTATTGAGGTTTGAGTTATCGAGGTTCTACTGTATATACTACATTGATGTCTTACATAATTTAACTATTTATGCAGAAAATATAATAACAAAAATTATATAGAATTGTTTAATTATAGAATTTTCACCGCTGCAAAGCTTTAATGTCTCTGAAATATTAAAATAAAGAGTGAATGATAATTAAACTCAATTAGTACGGAGGTTAATTGTATTCTCATTTCGTATGTTGGACACTCACAAGAGGTGACATGACGTGACACACCAAAGTGACTTTATAACAAAAGCGTCGAGTTTAAAGTAATCATTTCATGGAATGAATAAATGAAGGAATGAATGTATGAATAAATAAATGAAGGACGTTATCAATTTGTTCGAAATTTTATACAAATTGTGTGATGGACGGCGTATGATTTATCCCGGTCAAGATTTAAGCCAACTTATTTCCCCCGGGCGACCGCCTAAGCGCTACACAGGTAAAATTAACCGTATATTTTCGTTTTGTAATTTACTGACTTATTTCATTGGGGATTCTAATAAATTAAATTCCGCGTCAAATAAATTTGGCAATGGCAAAAGATTACATAGCTAGCTGTGTTCATCTATTCTTATAATAATAATATGTTGGAACAACTCACACATCTGATCCCAAACTAGGCAGAGCCTAAACACCCGGACACAACAAATGGACACAACAAATACTTATCTCATAAACATTTGTCCTGGGTGGGAATCGAATCCTGGACCTGACCTAACAGACAGTATCAATAACCACTATAGAACAACAGGCCAATCAAAGCCACTGAAGGACTACTTTTAGAAAGAAAACTAAAATTTCGCACACATTATACTCATAATCGAGTGATAATTACTAACCATTTGCAATCACTTGACTCGACTGCCATTGGGCAGCCGTTTGCCTTGCAAACAATACAGAAGATTTAAATTCCCTAAACTAAAATCCGACATCGCTACACTACATACATACACGAATAGATCATCAATAAAGTTATGTAATACAAACAAGGCAAATGCCTTTACGTCCTTTCTCGGAAGGACTACGCTGAGGTATCTGCGCAGCACACCTGATCCTAAAGATTTTCTTTTATTCATTTGATAGCTCGGCTTATAATTCCAACATGGATATCATCATCATTATCATCAGCCTTTATCCATCTGCTCCTGAACGTGGCTATATTTTTGTTTAATCTTACACTGAAAGTTTTTCAAAATTTTTGCACATAAGTACGATATGACACTCAGTATCTAAAAATTGTAATCTTATGTTAGTCAATGCTTTGCCGTCTATGAAATAAGTTCGCGTAAAGCAAAGGATGAAAATAATCTGCTATATTATATACGTTTACGTTCATTAGGTATACACATTATTTGCACTCTTCAATATTCCAAACCACCGCCTCAAAATCCGGTCACATCGGCAACTCATACGGCCATATGCAGTTTATGTAAACACACCATAATAACTTATCTCTGAAGCATAAATGTTAGCTATCGATTTTTCGGGGACCGGAGCGCTTGCAAATCTCAAAGCTTCCGTATTTACTCACATACACAGGACCGTATTCAATAGCATATCGTAAAACCTTTCTAGGATACGGTAATAAAGTGAATTCTTTAAAATCTACTCTAATATCGTTAGTATATTTAAAAAGCCTTAAATAACATATTCCCAACTTTTCATATATGTAAAATAAATTTTACTGTTTACTAATGAGTAAGATATTAGTAGACAAACTATTTCGATTTTTTATTGATGATATTATTGGTTTTTATAATCCATGGAATTAATTAGTGTGGTAGCAATACTTTAAAAATTCAAAATATATTCAAAACTAGTAGTGCCCTGCGGTTTCACCCACGTACTACCCATTCCCGTGGGAGTATGGTGATAAATGATAGCCTATGTGTTACTCTGATGTATTAGCTATGTCGTAAAGTTTCATGAAAATCCATTCATTAGTTTTTACGTGAAATAGTAACAAACATCCATACTTACAAACTTTCGCGTTTATAATCTCGCATCACGCCTATATCACCTCGCATCCTACTCGGTCTGGGCAGTGGCCACTGCACGCGGAACGTCAAGAGGCTCGTAATAGACTTAGGGCGGGTTGCATCGACCGATTTTAACGAATATGTAATCGTTAAAGATGGCGGTAACGAACGTTAGTGACCAAAGAGTGTTGCTTTTAACAGACATAACAATTTAACGAAGTCTCTTACGTTAACAGATGATGAAACAACCGATCCTTAGCTTAGCATCCTTTGGATACCGAACCCTTAAAATCTTAAAAGTTTATACTTTGAAACAATCCCCACATCAGTAACAAAATAGCTTGATATCGATGAATTGAATTCGCTAAAACATGTCTATGACACACTGAACCGTATTCCTTATTTGATATCGAACATGTCACTGACATTGAAAAATCACAACAAGATTTGACCGCAAATCCTGTTTTTTTCATACGAATATAGGTATTGCAAAACAAGTCGTTTCCAACGTTACTGACATGTTTTCCGGACTTGTGAAAACAATGATACCGTTTAAAGGCAATACAGCGCCATTTACTTTTTCATTTTCTCTCTATATGAGATATTTTCCGTGAAACAAGCAAAAAATGGCTCGATTGCGACATTAAAGGATAAACAGACACTTATGTCGATGTATTAGAGTAGTAAATAAATATTATTTTTTTCTACTAATTGGACATGCAAACAGACATACAAGCCACGATATGATGGTAAGTGGTTAGCGTCACACATAAACAAAAACATGTAAATTTCCAGATAGCCAAAGAGGCTCATTCATCCCCACCATGGTTGCCAGCCCAGGGTGACCCCAACACCTTGGGCGAAGCGAATTGAGCCGAGGGGGCTCTTTGTACCCCTCTTATAAGAAGAGGGGACAAAAGAGCAGTGGTTTAGTGTGATTTTAGTGGCTGCGTCCACTTAACGGCTTTCGGGCGCAGCGAGTCCCACATACCCGCCTGGGGAGACCCACTCCCCCGCGGGATGCCTAAACGCATTTCCCGGCGTTAAAGAAAAAGGAGACTCAATGTATTGCCTGAGCTGAGGCGTCAGGCGGGAAACCTCGGTGCTAGTAATTGCCTGTCCTGTCGTTCTTTCTGAGCAAACAGAAAATCTGTTTCGCGGATAAAACAAACAATTGGTGGTACCAATTTAGACGGGAGCTCGGTTCAAGTGCAACGACCCCACCGGTATATTAAATACTAGCTGTTGCCTTCGCATGTGTTAGCTAAAATTTACAACGGGATCTAAGCGGAATGATATAATATAGCCCCTTAGCCTTCCTCGATAAATAAGATATTTAAATCTGAAAGAATCTTTAAAATCCAATCAATAGTTCTTGAGATTAGGACGTTCAAACGAACAAACTCTTCAGCTTCGTATTAGTATAATATTTACTAGGTACTGAACAAGGGTATGGCTTACATATCACGCTATGCCACAAAAACTATCGACGCTTTGTTTCAACGTCGGAGTCACTTCTAAATGAAACTCTAACTTTAAATAGAAATTAATCCTTTACCTGGCTTAAGAAACTTCTTAAAATTGTATATATATTTTTTATTTTGTTTAGGGTCTTAGTCAAACTTCTACATTCGTTCCTTCGCTCACAATTAGTGTGAAAATATATTAAAAATCACCAGTTGAAAAGCATAATTTTGGATATAACCTCTATTTATGTTCCTAAATACGATGGAAAAAGGATTACGCAGTGACGCAGATCTTTTATTTGGTATAAACATTAACTTGTTCAGTGAGAAGTTTAAGAATAAAATTAAATTGACTCTGAAAAGTACTAATCAATTTTTTTAATCGTAATTTCAAAAAGTATAAGGGGTCGAAGAAATATAGAAAATATTCATATATTAATATCGAACCGTAACGAATCCGTTTCCAGAGCACATCAACACATTCGCTTTAAATCAACCAAGTTACGGTTTCCGACGCATAGTAATCTTATCATACACGGCATGACAGGCGAACAATTGACGGCTAAATTATTTCACCGAATTTATTTCACGCAAATAATATCGATAAAATAGTTAATACAGTCAGTTGTTGCTTTGCGAAAATCTGTAATATCATTTCAAGGAGATATATTTCTTAGAAACATGGTATCTATACAGCAAAAGTCTCCGTCCTTTCCCACACTGCATATGCGTAGCCTTGTATGCGTTGTGCTTTTTTTATTAGGACACATTTTTGACGTGACAACATTTTATTATTCAATGGAGCCGGCTGCACGCACGAAAAAACATGACTCGTGCGGCGTTACCTCGCTCTGAGGCGTTCCATTCAAGGCTTGAAGTGCCAGCGAAGCACAATCGTCCTATCAGTATTTTCTTCTGACGTTGTCACGTTCAACTATCGTCAGTAAACCGATATTACATGCAACCGATTTTTTATAATTAAGACGATTAATATAGTATCGTTAATATTAAGGTTTTATTTATAACTTCATCGCAAGTTTTATTCAGGGCTTGATGGAAAATGTATACGAATGGCCAATCTTCTGTGGAACCACTCCAAAGATAGACAATTTAATTACTGGCATCGAGCGCTATTTTTATCTCGCGCCGCATGGATGGCTACAATAGGAACTTGTCCCAGTATTCATTTTTCATAAATTAATGAATGTCTTGCAGCCTATTACGTTATTTAATAATGAAATCTGACTAAGCATAGGATACAAATTTGTGGTTGGGTTCCAGTTCTTCTATCTCAGCCGTGGCAAATACTCATAATCCACATAAAATACGCATTGTAATGCGGTATTAATGAATATTTTTATCCGTAAAAAAACCAAAAGTTTACTAATGACATAAAGTTAAAAAATAAATTAAGACAGTGTAATTTTCTGCCGAATATCTAGATTTATATACAATTTGTCAATAATATATAAAAGAGCCATTACGGGTAGCAGGAAAATGAGAACATCTAATAATATATAGCGCTCATGCTATAAAAATTATCGAAAGATAGATAAATTAAAGGCCATGTGCCTTTATTTTATCTATCTTTCGAAATTCACAAATGGCAGCGTCACTGCGTTTGACGCCATAACATTCGAATCGGTCTTACCAAGAAATACTCCAAATACTCCACATGAATTTGTAGCCAAGAAAAATATTTCAATCTCAAAACTTAAGGGTCTGTCGAAATATTGGACTATGTTTAACGAAGCCACGTAAGTTTTAACTAGCCTCAGGGGTTCCAAGTTTGCGCCGGCCGTTTATCCTCCACAACAAAGTTATCCTGAGTATCTGGAACCTAGACGCTACCTACTCAACTTTAATGGTGCGTTTGAGTTTGGATTTACCGGATCACGATTTAAGAATCGCTTAAGAACATTCATGTTAACACATAATTTAGTAATTTGAAGCATGTAATTATGTTCGATGTTAGATTATATTAGTTTTAGTTTGATGTAAAGATGAACTGTAAGCAATAAAATCAAATGAAGCCATCTCAATGATGCTGAAAGATGCAAGGTCTTTTAGTGTATTGATACGACAACTAAGTTGTTTTAAGAAGGTAAGGCAATACTAACTATGCTAATCAATAAATATACATTTTAACATGACTAGATTATGTAAGACATTATTCAGGTTTGTTATTTAACTAAGATACGAGTCCAAAAATCATAAATGTTAAGAAGTTGGTAATTTTCCTTAAAATTCTGAAGCATAATATAAAAAAATACACTCAAACAAACTTGTTACTTTACAAAAACTTTTAATCAAAATTAATTTAAGCAAAATACGAAAAAAGCTAATATGGCGTATATCTAATTCAGCCACGAAACCACACTACCGACATCCACCGAGCTAGCTAATGCACATTTACCACACGAACAAACGGAATAAGGTAATTTGGATTTTTTTCTCCAGCGCTTTTGTCCTGATGGAATTTACATTTCACTGGCAACTCTGAACGTGCAGGAAGCACTCATTTTCATCGGGGTATATTAAAAAGTCAAATGGCACCCGAGCACCCCGGCACTCGGGCTCTCGGCACCCGCACGCGGCACCCGACGTGACTCGATGTAGCCGAGCGGTAAATTGATTTCCCGTAGCACATATCATTCCCATTCGCCAAGATTAATGAGATCACTGTGTTTTATTTCATTACACATTCGAATAGAATTACCGATGGATAAATGATATCTCAAATCGCATTTGAATATTTTGATAGTCGAAAAAAAACCTTTCGTGTTTTTATATTGTTCCCTGTATAGGCAAATAGCTATACCTGTTAAGTTAGCGGTGATGGTCAACATCGATCTTGAGAAAATGACAGTAGGTCTCATACCCCAACGCGAATAGCAAACGCCACATATAATGAATTCTATGCTCAATAATCAAGCATTTTAAAAGCATGCATCCAAGTTAGGTTCCAGGCTAAAAGATGTAAAATAAGGAAATCAAATTAGGTGAAGAAAATTTGCAGTTTCAATTCTAGTAGATAGCTTTACAAGTGTGAAATGTGGGGATTTGTATTTTTTTTATTTTTATTTGAAATGTATGGTAAGTAAGAGTTACGTATATAATGTTTAGTCACAGAAAGGAAGTGTAATTAAAAGCAATTTACAATCACTTTAAGAAAAATGTTAAAAGTTAGAAGTTTCTTCTAACTTTTAACATTTTTCTTAAAAAGGTAGTCTGGCAAAAGACTAAAATAGATACATGGATACCAATGCCATTAAAATAGATTTAAATTCTGTGGGAAGGTTTCAAAATTAGCAGAACACAACTAGCACTCACAAAAACACAGTAGGTATGTTAAAACAAAATATATATCTTCAACAGTCGAATAGATTTGTTACCTCTACATTTTTATAACGATCGATATAATACAAAAACATTATATAGAATAAAAAAATATGCAAAGTAAATTCATAAAAGCATATCAGTTTTTTCAACAGTACATTTCTGGAAAAATTTATATAGTATAATTGAACTGAGCTTTTGTTATGCAAACGGAGCTACTGATAAATTAATCAAATTAATACGAAACTAGCCAGCAACTAGTTCAAGATGAAGCCAAGAATATAGCATTCAAAGGAGCAACTTTCGGCCAAGGGCAGGACAAAGTTATACCATCTCATCGCATAGCAATCGATTAATCTAAAACTTAGTGGATCCCTGGCGTTATGGTATATACTCTTATAGCATAGTTCTAAAATTGGCTCAAATTTCTATTCGGTTAAGAACTTCCCAAATCAACCCCGAATGAAGGGAGACCTTCCATGGGTCCGAAGATATTAGTTTGCACAAGGGGTACGTCATAGGATGATCCAACCGGATCACCCCATTTCCGATGACGCATAACGGTCAATAGGACCATTAGCATAGATCCAACCGAAACAAAAAAAAAAAAAAAAAGTTTGCACAAGGTAAAGGCAACTGGGCTTAATCTATACTCATTTAAAAATAGCACTTATAAGTATGTCGTTAGAAATCAAAATATAGAACATAAAAAATTATGAACATGTTTATACAAAAATCGTGACCCTGGTCCAGTGGGTAAGGACTCGGCCTCTTATATGAAAGGTTCCGGGTTCCATCGTGACCCGGGGGTGTGTCATAAAATGGGTTTGTCTACGAGTGACATAGGCTTTAAAAATAATCATTATCTGCATTAAACCGGTTATATCAAGGATAACGCATGCAAAGCTGCTTCTACAACTTATTTCAAATATGATAATCAAAGTCATAAACTCACTCTTACCCTTTGAGAAAGGGAACCCAGTGACCCTTCCTAACCGCCATTATCCAACAGACCCGATGAAACATCGTATTGCCATCAAAACATAACTTTGTAGATTGATATAACAAGTTAGAGTAGATAAAAATACTTAGTTTTTATTACAATGTTTCAAAGTAAGATACGGGATGCGCTTCAATAAAGGCTTTCTGAGTTGTGTTAAGTATCTTCTCTACTTGATTATAAGTATGTATTACTAGTGAATAAGGATACGTCGAATTTGTTTTAATAAGACCTCAGTATCACAGTAAAATTACACTAACTAATGATAATCGCGTTTAGATAGACGAAGTGTTGGTCTGGCCGACAAACACTTTGTCTATCTAAACGCGATTAACTAACCAGATGGGAAGACGATCTCCGTGCAGTGGCCGGTCCGCGTTGGATGCGAGTAGCAAGGGATCGGCCGTCTTGGCGTTCATTAAAGGAGGCCTATGTTCAGCAGTGGACAGATAAAGGCTGATGATGACGATGATGATGAATGATAATCCAAGCTTCTTATCATATAATCACATAATTTACAGAAAGTTACCGTACTTACTAAACATCTCCGTTTTCAGAGCAAATTAAGTTTAAAAAAGTGGTAGTAATTGGTATGTCAATATCTAACTAGAGAGAACGACAATCTCTTGCCTTTCCTAGCTGAAGTTGAGTCTCGGCGGTCTTGCCATTCATTACAGAGGCTTATGTCTAACGGTAAATGAACACAGGCGAATATAATATAATAATACAGCTATAGAACAAAAAGCGGACAAATGATGATGATGATAAGAAGAAACTTTGAAAATAGTTTACATCGCATTCATCATTCTGTATCTCGCCAGCAAATTAAGTCAAAAAATCTAGAAATAAACATATTAAGGAGTGCTTTTAAATGACAGATTCGAAACAAAAATATCAGAGGCCTTGCCATATTGAGAGATTTAACCACACAACAACAGCGCTGCCAATAGTAATCCGCTTGGCCTGTTTTTCAGTGTTTCGTGAATTCAATGTGAATATGAATAGCTGACTTTGTTTTTAAAGGGATTTAAATTTATTGTTTTAAGACTTTCGTGCTGACTGTTTTACAAGGGTGCTTTGAAAGAAATAAATAACTTAAGTTGGCGAGGTCATAATTCTTCACTTTTCCAATCATTTCATTCGCGTCTTAGTTATAAACTACGATTACATACGTTTATTTTGTTGAATCTTACTCTGGTTAAAATCAAATGAAATATATCTATATTTCGTAGGTAACAACTTTTACACTTGAAATAAGTAAAAAAAAACTAGTCAATAAGAGTAGGTAATAAAAAAAAAATAAAAAAACTCGTTTGAGATGCAGGATCCCCTGAGAAAAATGAGAAAAAAACTTAGTTGTCACGAGGACTGGTTTAAACTAATTAATCGATCGATCTAAATCACGATACGATATTTTTATTTACATTTAAGGGCTTTATCAAAAGAGCAATTATGACGCCCAGGGCGCTTAGTCAACGTGACATTAAAAAATCGATAACGAAGATAGTAAAGAATAAAATGTATGGGATTGACATAGGTAGCACTAAATCACGTGGTTAATCGTTATTGTAACAAATTCACAAACTGTCTTTTAGTTATCGATCATTACTGTCAATATTTTATTGGCTAGGAAATTGTCAATGATAAATCAAAACGATGACGAATTTCGGTATCTTTCCAGTACGAAATGATGTTACTTTGTCTAAGCCCTCAGGATAGGAGACTTACGCCCGAATTCTCAAACGCCACTTAAATATTTGGGGGCTCTCCGAACTACTAAGCACGCTTTTCGATAAATCGTAAGCAGCTCCCAAATTTGACTTGCGTTTGAGTAGAGCATTAGATTGTTAAACATACATAAATTACGTTCTTTTAGCCACTAACTTAAATAACCTTCGGGCCGAGTCAGAGACTGGATCAGCCAGAACACTATTACATGTTCCCAACTTATTAAGAAAATCATCATCATCATCTGATCTGTCAAGCATACGATTATAAAATCTATTAATATTGTATCTAAGTCAAGGTGAACAAAATAGCTATTTAGTAATTATCTTCTTTTCATTCATTAGCGCTTATTCTTTAGTTAATGTCTTTAGCGCTACCTAGACTAATAAGATAAGGAATATCTAGACAGTTTATCGGAGACAAAGGGCAGTTATATGGATTTGGTAACAGCGAAACAAGGACAAAAGTTTAATAAAACCCTTATTATGTATTCATAGCAGCCGTTACGTTTTTACGATGGGAGCTCCAACGAAAACTTAGTGATGAAACCCCGTCGATGACGATCTTCCGTGACTGTAATAATATCATTAAGAACATTTGAACCACTTTAATTGCTGTATTAGGTAAATGACGTAACAAATTGCAGACTTTGCTTAACTTTACTCCAATAGAGCTTTGCTTTATGAAGTAATAAATCGTCTGTCATATTTTCAGTTATAAAGAATTTTATTATCATCTTGTTTAAGCGTTGTGAAATTCTAGAATCTGTATAAAGAAGTGAGAGGGAAAATATGGAATAGTAAAGAAAGAAAAGGATAGAGCATATTGTGGCTTGTCAGTATACACACAAATACCACCTATTTACATGGAGAGTTCCATACCTTGTATTTAACAGTTGGGGCTTAACTGGCATAATATTCTGAAATTCTGTAGCGAACGCAGGCAGCTTAAGCAGTAATTACTTCTGAACCGAAGTGCGTAGAGTACGAGGCACATTAAGCTTTGAAGTTTGAACGTAGTAACCATACACAATTTACAGGGAGATTTATTATTATTATCGAGGAATTACAAAATAAACTATTTTTTAAAGATAATCTTTAATAATAATAATTAATTATTATTATTAAAGATTCTGATAGATGCTAATTCCAGTAATCATGATGTATTTTTTAAAGATTTTTCATTTTTATAATATTCTTATAAGCCCGAAATTTCAGATACAATAATGGTAACCAATAATTAAAAATCTGTTAATGTTAGCTTCATTGCAAAAATATGAAAGCTTAAAAAAGCATATATACGGTCGAATTGAAAAACGTCTCCTTCCTTGAAGTCTGAAGAAGAATATTGTAGCATGACATTTGTAGGTACTTCTTAATATGAGCATTAATATCGTAGGAGACTAGTGCCTAACTTAAACATAAGATCGGTGTTTCAGGACACCAGATATTGTAAAAGAAAAAGGTCAAAAGTAAAGAGCTTTGGATGTTGATAATGTTTGGGCATATTTCCGGTGAGAGCATTAAGTAAATACATACAAGGTCCGTAAGCTCGGCGATTACAAGGCGGACAAAATAAAATTTTGATTGCGGTCGCCCTCATTGCTATTCCTAATGTCTGCGAGGGAAGACCTTCAAGCCCGGTCAGCACTTTACCAATTTACAGTTTAATTACAAGGACCGTACAAAAATGGAGAGAGATGGATATATATCGCCATCGCTTTCTATCTTACATTCTTGTTCATGAAATTAAGCATATTTTTATAGTTGGAAGATAGGCCACGATGGCCGCGTCATCCGTGAATATAAATGACATCAGTGCAAGGCCAAAAAGGCCTGTAAAGAAAACTCTTTCATTCCTTGTCTCCCGTAAGATACTTCTTTCCAACACAAAGTAAAATTTCTGTGGCGTAGTGTGTAAGTCAGTGTATTAACGCATGTTTTTGCAGTGCAGTATTTTTTTTTCGGTGGGGGCTATGCTAAGGGCCCTAATGGCCCTAATGCTTCATCAGGAAAGAAAGGAGCATGATAGTGGTATCATACATACTTGCGCAGCGAAATATAAAGCGGGAATATTCCTACAGTTCGCATCTAAACAATCCACAGAAAAGACAATACAATTCAAAATTATTACTTACTGGTTTTATTATTTTAAATTATTACGATACTAACAAAAAAAGTGAAAAAAAATTGCAACTGAATCAAAATGTTTTAATGTTATTCACATAACCCGCGTGTGCTTCATTGCTAATAGGGTAAAAAGAAAATCGACTTCATTTCAATTTTCTCAAATATTGACCTTATATTCATACAAATTCTATGAGATATCCGCGAAACATGAGGAAAAACGTAACGATGTAAACAAAATTTAGGACTGTCTTATCATATTAGTCTTCCGATTTCTTATCTTACATCAAATTTCGAGAAAATATTTGTTTCCTTATTGGAAATATCATCAGATTATCTTTGAACGCTTATTTATATCTCGGCCATCATCAGCGCTTGTTGACTAACGAAAGGAGACGTTTGGGAAATATTGTAGCATGATATTTGTAAGTAGTTCATAATATGAGCACTAATATCGTAGGAGACTGGTGCCTAAGCTAAACATAAGGTTGGTGTTTCAGGACACCAGATATTGTAATGAAAAAAGGTCAAAAGTCAAGAGCTACCAACCCTATCATTTTTTTTAATCTACGTTTATCTCATGAAAACTAAAACCTTAATAATTAAATAAATGTGGTGTCCTGGGACACCAGGTAGGAACGAAGTTCCTTCGGCTAAAAAGAAAGGTATTATATACTACTCGCTCGTGTATGCGACTGTCGCGCCTGCGCACGTCTCATTTAACGCTTTTTATTCCACGCACTTTTTCTTACGGTTTTACTATCACATTTTTTTAGTTCGGTCGCGTAGCAAAATCCCTATCCCCTCCAAGCCTGCCGTAAGGAACTTCGTTCCAAAAAGTATACAACATTTACGTAGACTCACTCCTTAAATGTATAAAGTTGCAGTGTAACATCTCGTGGACTAACTTAAATGAGGGTAGCTTGCAGCGTGACGTTGAGAGATCACCCCCAATAAGTCTAGGTTCCGCGCTATCATCCCCTCAGTCACTGTCGGACTCGCCAATAACGTCACCCCACTATTAGAATAATCACTTTGAGCTAACAATTTTTCACGAGAACAAAAATACGAACAAAATTCAAATTAATAATTTCATTAATATTCAAAAAAGTTAGTACTAACAAAGTATTTTTTTAGCTTCGATTGAATCTACCACCGGTATAAATTCAAATCGGCTGAAGAAGAACCGGCAAAGAAAACTAAATGAAAACAAATTTCGGGTATGGATAAATATTTAGAACGACGCTGCAACTTGTGAACTTGTCTTAAAAAGCGAAGACTAGCCTAATATTGTAAAGTTGAAAAAAAATATTTTATACAGTATTTAGAACAAATGTTATATATACTAATACTATAAAGAGGAAAGAATAATAGGGAGTTGACACATGTTACAAATTCATGTAAAGTTATGTTTTACATATTAAATGCAGTATTTGAAAACCTAAAATAACATTTAAAAAGTCTACTTATTTGTCTTAAAATTAAGAAAAATAATTTAAAATGCGTTATTTATCATGCATGATCACGTGACTGTAAACGCCAATAAGGCGATGACGTCACTGAACATTGAGCTAAGTACAAACTCACCTAACATAGCGCGAGTTCTGAATGCGGTGTGTGACGTAATGACGCTTGGAGCGTTTCAAGGGCGATTTTAAAAACCATTTTTCTTTATTTAATTTTTTGTTAAAATTGGACATATTTCTTTACAAAAGTATTTTTTTCGTGTTTATATATAGTATACCTATCAAATAAAATCAATTACAAAAATTAGTCAACATCCCTATTGTTTGTTTGTTTGTATTGATTGTGCTCCTAAGTTACTGGACCGATTTGAAAAATTATTTCACCTACAAAAAGAAGTCAGGACGGGCAGCTAGTTTCTAATTTAAATAAATATGTATTTCCTTTGAAAAGACTAAAAGCAAATCCACTTCAGATCAGTTGGAGTTCCAATCCGTGCAGTAACCATTCCTAGTGGGATGTGAATGGCGATTTTGCCTTTGAAGGTCTTTGCAGGTGGCCTACATTTGGAAGCTGAAAGTCTAAAGACGCTCACGATAATGAATATTCACTCACCTCACTTTATACGTGTAGAGAAATATTGTTAAAAGCTTCTTTGTTTCATTTAAGTAACTAAGAGACAATGAAGTCCGGAGTGTCACTGAGAAGGAATAGCCGACGCCGGCTTGCATAATGTTCTAAGACAAAGCAAGATTTATACGCGGGAGGAAACACCGCACTAGATCTCTGTCGCGACAACATGTGACCAATTGTACACATTTTCAAAGATTACACGGTACTTTAATAAATTGACTACTTCATTTGCGAAATCTTTGCAATTTCTTTTGCGTGGTGTAAATAATGGGAAACAACATTTTTCCATTCTCAAGAAGCTCCAAACTTTTGGATGTGAATTATCAGCGGACTAGAGCCGTGACGCCAAACGGCATGACAATTGATATTTATTGATTATGAATTCTAATGTACACGGCCATCTGATCCCTAACTAGGTAGAGCCTGCATTTTGAAAAACAGACATTGATATATACTTATATATTTTTTTATTCTTGTTATTTTTGGTAAATTACGCCCAGACTCAGAATCAATAATCGTACATAATACACAAACAATTGTCCTGGGTGGAATCGAACCTAGTTAAGCAGTCAGGGTCACTAACCTCTAGTACGTTAGAGTTTCATATTAATTCCCTAAATGTTTCATATTAATTGTGTTCGTACGATCAACTTTTTGTTTTTTTTTTTAAATATAACTTGCAACAAACGGCCTTTCCTGAGGTTGTCCCATTCCTGAGGTTTATTGAAAGAAACATATGACAAACAATGATAACATTTGCTGATGATGATAATAGCTCACAATCAAAGAAACGCCTCTCAAAGTGAATAACAGATGAAAGGAAATGAAAATTAATTAGAGCATGAACAATATAATTATGTTTACGCGAGTAGTTAAATAAAAGCTTGGAACAAGTTTTCCGATTCGATTGATCATATTTGTACACAACAGCCAAGCGGGTTCATAGCAAAATTAACAATCGAAGAACAGAAGCAGCTTTAAGAGTGGAATAAGATCTAATTTTACTCTACATTTCAGATACTTTACCGTGGTCATGGAAGGAGTGTCAATATTCGATTTAAATAATAATAATAAGAATAATCATCATCATCATTATCATCAGCCTCTATCTACCCTGCTAAACATAGGCGTCCCTCAAAAACAAAGAGACAATTTTAATCATATTTCAGGTCAACAAGAGAAACTGAATAAATTTACCTTTTCAGCGACTCGCATTCAACAATAGGTGTTTATTGTACGGGAAAAGCTTAATTACGATGGCAATAATTGACAAAAATGACCTACCGGTAGAAAAAAAGGTCATGGAATACCTGTACAAATAGAGACGGTTTTAAATCGAGCTGCGGGCGCACCTTTAGCTTATTTATGTTCAGAGAATAAAATACCGATAGCGGCGTAGGCACTAAGTTCTGAAACGCTTTTACGCGGTTGAACGGATTTCAGGATTGTACATCCTGTTACTATTTACGTTACAGTTCCACATAAGTGATTTGAGAGACAGTGCATTCTACTTAAAAGCATGTTGCTGTATTGGTAAGCTTAGTAAACATTATTAGAATACATGTATATGGTATAAAGATTGAGCGTTTTTCCAGTGGGTATGCTAGGCATGGAGTAAGAGAGCTGGGTTCGATACTGATCGGGTAAACCTATGAAATGGGGTAAAGGGGACGTATGACATTGATGCTGATTGTATAGAAGAAGAGTATATACTCTTTCTCTATACTATATAATATGTATGTATGCTGTATATAGAATCAATAAAATACATTTTATTCGAAAGTGATCATAAAAACCCATGTCATTGGTCATTTTTATTAAAAAAAGCTCAGAATAAATGACATTAGGAAGACTTTCGTAATTTCCATATTTGAATGTGACTTTAACAATATGGTTTAATCATATTCAAACCCAAAATTTTAATTTTTTCCTTGAGTTAGTAAAATAAAAGAAAGAAATGATTTCAATAAAGTGTTTAGTAAGTCTTGATTTTTGAAGTTAAAAAGAAACGGGGGACGCTTTTAACGAGTTTAAAAGTCCATGCCTCCGTATACAGGGTGCGGAATGAAATTAATTCACACTCAAGTTTTAGGTACGGTGCTACCGTGAAGTTTATATGTCACCACCAATTTATATAATTTAGGCTATAAATTCGAGAAATTTCAGTTAAAGTACATAGCTCACATGTTAAGTTTTTGACATTAGCGGACTCTGAAATAAGTAACTATTTTTTAGATCACGTAATAATATGACAAGCTCGTTTTGTTTGGGATCTCATAATCGTCTCTGAGTTATCAATAACAATTTCCTAGCCAATAAGCTATTGACAATAACGATCGATAACCAATATACTGTCTGTGATTTTGTTATGATAGCGATTGACCACGTGATTTAGCGCGACTTATGTCAATCCTATACATTTTATTCTTTTCGAACTTCACCATCGTTTTTTTAATGCTACTTTGTCTAAGCCCCTAGTAGCCGTGTGTGAGTTGCCGCAATATAATATATTATTATAGTATACAATAATATTCATTTATACATTCAATTCGACTTAATCAAGAGGACGAAATATCATAACCAGTCATAGTTTTGCAGCAGCAGCTCTTAACACAGCAAGGATTGCATAAGGAATAATTATCTTTAAATATAACTGGTATACTTACATGAAGCTGTAGTCTACTATATACTCGTAAAGTAAAATTCTAGTTAATATTGCAGATGTGATGACGATAGGAATAAATTTCAAATCACAATGACTTTATGGCTATAAACGATTCTTTTATTCCATAAGAGATAAGGTTTTATCCCAAAATAGGATACATCTAGTGTGCCAAAAAGATATAATACCTTCAATAGCAATGTACGCAAATTTCCATTACCATTTATTAACTTTGAACTGACTTCAATTTTCTGTAATTAAAAAGCAAAAAGTTAATTGTCATACGACACTCGGTATTTTTTTACTGAAAGCGCTCTGATAAATTAAATATTGCGAATTTCATTCTATGGGCTTCATTGTGTTCGTTTTAAAAGAATTTTGGACGATCTTTATTGGAGGCTACTTTAAAAAATAGTACAGCAGGATCCTTAAATTATCTTTGGCACGCACAAGACATAAACATTCTTCCTTACGTTATAACGAAACAACTCTATAGCAATCATGGTCATAGAAGGATTGAGTCCAGTCCTCCCGTGACCTTGGTCGCTGTGAAGTATCTAAAACGTCGGGCTTGTAAAACTTTAATAAACCGCGATAAAATCCGAAAAAGTAATGATTTCATTATAATCAGTGAAATTCGCGTAAACATAAGAAAACAATTGTTTCTTTCTTTTTTTTTTTTGTAAATTTGAAAAAAGTCCATACGACCTCGGATGAGCTTCTGGATCCTGATTGTCCTCATGCTTGTCCAGAAACGAAATTTATAGACCAGCATGAATTCTACCATTCTAATAATATCTTTCCGCAAGAAGCAAATCCGCCCAAACATTATTTATTACTTTGAGTTGCGAATGAGTATTACATTTACATCATGATCAAGTAAATTATAAAAATTATTAGTAAGTAATTCTAAGTAATTATTATGTAATTACAATAGTACTTCACTTCAGGTAAGTTCGTTTAATTGTATAATTATATTTTAGCTTAAGAAATCTATCAGGAAAAATAAAGCTGATAAATCTTACTAAAACTACTAAGTGCATTATTAACGTGTTAGTACGGCAAAACCGCTGGATTTATGGAGCATCATAAAATTACGTTCTATATTAATTTTACTGCAGCATATTTTAAGTTACCTTGTAAGTGCAAAGTTTGAAATTAATATAAAAGCATCATAGATAAGTGTAAAGTGTATACATCCACCACTGAAAGAAACAAAGAGGTGTCTTCAAGATGGTCGGTTATAAAATTACAAGAAAAGCAGTAGGAATTTTTCCTAGCTTTGTTTGTCACTATGAGGTTAATTCAGAAGCCCTTTTAATCGTGCTTTTTTATACGAACTTAAACTAATAACAAACAATAATATTCAACCATAACAGACTTATAATATCTGATAAAGCTTGTTCTGCTTTAAAGCGCTTGAAACTTTGCATTACAAATTAGCGGTCATGTCTTTACTACACTCATATCATATTCTCATTGAACTGAAGTTAGAAAATATTCTAATAGGAAAGTAAGAAATTTTTATTGGTATCATCATCATCATCAGCCTCTATCCGTCCACTGCTGAACATAAGCCTCCCTCAATGAACGCCAAGACGACCGATCTCTTGCTACTCGCATCCAACGCGGAGCTGCCACTGCACGGAGATCGTCTACCCATCTGGTTAATGGCCGACCAACACTTCGTCTACTTACTGGTATATATAGTATATATTTTTTTAGGAATAATGATGACTGGTATATGGAATTCGAGAACTTTCTACAAGACTTACAAATAAATACTTAATATTCGAATAACGTTTAGCAGCCTTAGCATTTTCAACGTTCTGACATTAAATCGAACTTTGTCTCCGTCGAGATGGGATCACAAATTTATTTTCGCTGAGGAAGAAATTCTCGTTATCGTATATGCAAAGGAAGCTCGTAAGAATCTTAAGTTATCGTACAAAGAAGCTATATATAGGCTCCTTATTGGAATGAAAAATAAAAATATTTCTATTGAACTATGAAACAAATTCATACAATATTTTATATTTAATGAATAGTCATAAAATACATCAAATGAAGTGACATACACACTTTTGAAGACATTTAAGCTTGAAGGTTTTCTTCTGCTCTACGGTAGAGCAGTAGAGCCTCTACCCCTTCGCTTACCGGTGAAGGTAACATCCATAAGGATATTGACATGGTGAGGTCACAAAAATCCATCCAATTTTTAGGGGTATATGGGTGATACCAAACCTGTGGCGACAAGGTCACAACAATACAATTTCTAAAGGAATTACATTTATCATACAATATAATATAAAAAGTATATATAGATGTTGTACATCAATACACATTTGTATTTTATAATATTACAAAGGAGAAAAAACTTAATTATAATATAAGTGATAAGAAATATTATTTAATCACTATCCCTTTTTAAACGACTGAATATTATTTAATTCATCTCTCATTACCAATGGGAAATAAAAGAGCTAGTAAGCGACATTCGTACAATTTACACATTTCAATTTCAAAACCGCACTTACATAGCAAAACGTACGAAATATATCAACGGGTGATATTTTACATATTTTATTAATAGCGTTCAACTTAGAACACGAAACTTCGACAGTTAATGGACACAGTGAAAGAATATGTGGCAACGAAATAACGATTCGCTCGATATGAAAAAGATACAATTTTATAACTCATTGTCATAGCGTTGACGCATTGTGTGCAAAGCAGTTCTCATTCAGCGGATGAGAATGAAAACTTCTTTTGCACTTAATCATAGGCTTGTTTCAAATTAGTCCAAGACCAGACCACCGCACCACCACAAACTTAGACTGGCGCTAATGGCGATTGGACGCTTATCTTGTGGGAGCGAGACTGGACCGGTATCTTTTTTGAGAAAATAAGGCAACCGAGCAGTAGGAGCCTTGTGGTAATTATCGACGCCCATAAAATATACTCATTTTGCCTATCCTCTCCAATGGGCCACCAGAAACTCACATACCGCACGAAAAGCGACACCATAGCTGTCACTAGACCACCTACCACCTTGGTTGTGCCGAAAATCAAATCGGACTGAATCTCTGGTACTGGCCAATAATTCTTATCCCCGATCCGATGCCAGAAAGTCGTGCGGTCGACGACTTTACGGCTGACGGGGGAGATCCCCACCTTAAGAACTCTTAGATGAGCCATCTGCCCCTCTACTTCTCCGATTAAGCTTAAAGGCCCTAGGGCCAACAGCGTAGGTCATTCCAAAGAAAAAAAATCTTATTCGTAAATGACTGGCCCAATGCCATTTACTCGTAAGCTTACTTGTCTTATGTATATTGACTCATTTTTAGGTGTGTTATTAATAATACAATTTTATCATCAATCATTTATATTTTAAATAGTTACATGATAAAATAATAATACCTTTTTAAACTGCTATAATGGACGTTTGCTATTGTGTAATAGTCTAGAATATATCTAGGCCAGAGGTCTCAATAGGCATGCCTCTAGTGGGCATTCCAACAATGCTAAGGGTAACCGCTGCACAATACACAGTTAATCTACGTAACATTAGTGCATTAGACATTTCAAACTATAATTATTATGATACATATTATGCCTTCTTTTTTTCAACGAATTCATAAAATACATTCACATTATTACTATTCATACAGCTTCAAAGTGCCAATTACTTATTAAATTATTATTAATCCTATTTCATATGAATGAAACTTATAAATATAAATACGACCCATATGCACTGAATAAATAAATGTCTGTTTTATCACGTGAGGATTTGATAGACTACTCCAAATACCTAAGTTACTACATACCTCACAAAAAGAATAGAAAAAAAATAAAATAATCTTTTTCGCCTATTTCGATTCGAAATTCAACCCAGCAAACTTTGTCCTGTCCTTACCTTGGTTCCGTCATAATAATTTTTTATACATACAAACCTTGTCCTGACGATTACCAACCCGACGGCAAATAATTATCTATTTATGTGCAGTGATTCTGAAGTTATATGCGTACATACACTTAGACGATTAATTTTTATGTCAAAAAGAAGAAGAAGATTAGATTTTACTTCAAATATTTTTATCATGTACGTCACTATAAAAACTTAAAAATAGAATAACTAAAGCCCATATTTCGATTAAACGTACCTTTCATGTACATATAACCGTACGTAGGCACATGCGAAATAACCGAAGCGTATTCAGCCGGGATGGCGTAATTATTTGCAGCAGAGACCTTAAAATGGAAGCGGTCAGCCGCAGAATTCAGGAATAGTTGAGGCACCTTGGTTGAACTTTGAACTAGCCACCGAACAATTCCATTAATATCGTGCGGTCCCCAGTAGGTTTCAATAGATAGTTAGTGATGAGTAATTGGTCTTTGTATTAGACTAAGACCATATAACACTAGTAAGGCTGTCTATCAATATACACAAAACTAGAACAAAATCAAAGACGAAAAAATATACATTCATATAACAAAATACATAGAACAAAAAACGAAAAAATATATATTCG
Source organism: Lycaena phlaeas (assembly GCA_905333005.2). Lineage (NCBI taxonomy): Eukaryota > Metazoa > Arthropoda > Insecta > Lepidoptera > Lycaenidae > Lycaena > Lycaena phlaeas. The sequence goes on from HG995171.1 coordinate 6,946,460, forward strand.
GCTTATATTAAGGTCAAAATTAAAAAAAAAGTTAAAATATTTTTCATCATTCGAACGTGCATATTTACAGTAGAGATTGACGTAGTTGATATTTTTTTTCAAGCCGAGTAACACCTCAAATGAGATAGCGAAACTAACGCCCGGTTTGTAAAACGTTGGTCAAAGTGTATGTCAACTAACATGGCTGTTAATGGCGGTTAACATACGATTATAAAGTTAAATTTCACAGATTTTCATTGTAGCTGGTATGTCAACTGACAGGCTGATTTAATTAAGTAATTTAACCATGCTTCTAGCAACTTATTCGACACTTAAGAACAGGTTGATTAGTTAATTTTTGCGTTTATCAACCTTTCAGAAACCGGGCGTAAATGAGAAAAATCGAAACCAAGAGGAAGACTATAAGTATTGATGCAATATCAAAACTGAAAAAGTAAAACCAATACCGAGATTGTCCTGGTCGCATTGCTCATCACTATAGATAATGACATTTGCGAACCTTGGGAGTAATTTGACAAATATTAATACGTATAGCACATCCATTTAGATAATGTAATTTTAGTACCGCAATATATTCGGTGAATGTCAGTGATTTACACCGGTGAAGATCATTTTCAACCTTAATTAATACAGATGATAGTTAGACTATAACTACAAATTTGTATCCTAAGCTGACTATACTGAAGTTGGTAAATGTTTGTCATAAAGAGTATGGAAGTATGGAAACAGCTTATTAGACAAAAAATATCAAAGTAAATTTACGCTGGTTGTCGAATTTAATATTAATTAGGCCAGATTAGGAGTATCCTTTGACCCGATCCGGTCCCAACCCTGCTTGTGATTTAAATTCGGTCGTAATGACAAAATTATACTGAATTTCGGCGTATACATAAAAACGAGTTACCATGAGGGCTAGTCCATAATTTGCACGCGCTACTATGGAGCCGGTGATGTAGAACAATAAGAAAATGAAATATCTAAGGAAATAAAAAAAAATTGAGTCTGTGAGATGATGATAATTTTGCAAGTAAAAAATCTTGTGAAGCAACTTGAGCATTCATTTTGGTTTAGTAATATAAGAAATGAAACTAAATGGTGCCAGCATCTTTTGTTTAGAAAATAAGTTGAATTAATGCACCTGATGATTCATTGAGATATGTGTACAAGAGAGTTGAACAAATCCTCAAACTCATATTTTATAAAGTAATTAGTCGCATGATATCAAATAGGATATTTGACTACTCTACATAAAAAAGAGGAATTATTATAAAATGTACAATAATAATAGCAACTTACTTCTTATGAAAATCAGGCTACGGGAGTATTGGGCCATAGAACCGATTCGCTCGCCTGATTCGGTGTGGATAACTTGACATACATTTAATTACATCAGGAAGGTTTGCTCGCGACGTTTTCCTTTACAGATACAAGCAAGCGATGGTCTCGTGTTCAATCACACGTAGAAATTTAGAAACCCATTAAAGAAATCGAATCCCGACCTCACGCAAGAAACCGAGTTCACCGAGCATCGGCACTCACTGTTCTCGTGCCTCAAAGCAATTTTCTGCATTGTATAAACAAAACACAAACAACTGCTTGTTAGCAGAAAACATCTTTAAGTTAAGATTTTCGATTTGAGTTAAAGTTTGTTGAGTTCTCACCTAGTTACTGTTTTCAATGATAAATCAGGGTTTCAAGGGTGCTAATAATTTACTCCGGTATCTCACGAGTAAGTGATCTTTCTCCAAAATAATATAGTATTGTACTTGTGTCTATAATATTATATAGTAATAGTAATTCTATATTCGATGAAATAAAATAAGTGTTATATCGACAACTATGATATCTTAGCTGAAACCGGTCATGTAATTTAATCTAAATCATAATTTTAAATTTTTTTATTTTATTATCATTAAATATGAATTTCCACTAAAAACCGTCGGTACATTTAATCAGTTACATGCTTGTACACTTATTTAAGCTTTTATAGTAAAAATAAGCATAGATCGATTTTTTTAGGGTAACTGACGTCATCCCACCCGTTCTACCATCTATTAAAAACTGTAGCGTAGCTTCATTCGGCTTTTATCACGTTTTCCAGAATCCCAGAGACTCTCTTCCAAAATCAAATTAATTCTCAGAGTCGCCCCACAGAACGGCGTGTCTGCACACGTATTACGCACAGGCGCATTTAATTAAAAAATTATGTTTATACGCAACAGGAATTCCCATTATCTTAATATATTTGGACGGGTAAATTTTGTGAAACAATTTATAGACAAAATAAAAGCATATTATATGTATAGAATATTAAAAAAAAACATATATTTTTAATGTTTTCCATTTTGAACCTTATTTCTTTAAACATCCAAGCTTGCACCCAGTGACGTAACAGTCATTTCAAAAGCATTTCTAACGTCAAAGAAAAAATCTCAACAGATTGCAGAGCAATGGCAAAGCTAATAAGAAAAAATGCTTACTAACACTTAAATGCTAAATATTATTCAATAGTAATACTATATAAAGCATTGTAAATTAGATGATACAATTATGAGCCAGTAAAGAATAGTAATAGAATTGACATGCTTAGGTACGCCGAATCGGACTTCAGAATTTCTACAGCTTATTTAGAGCACATCCACTTTCACAGTTAGTCATGCAGCTAAGCTAACAGATCAGAGCTATAAACTGAACCTGGTTAGCATTTAAGAATAAAATAATAGAGATAAAAACAAATAAAATATGTTCCCATTGCTTTTGCATAAAATTTCAGGACAAGAACCTAACCTTACTCCGCCCGCCTAACCTTACAGCTGATTGATTTAATTTTTTATCGCAAATAAATAATTTTTAAAATTGGATAACCAGTTGCGAAGAAAGACAAAACCGTTAGTTTAATATTAGCAGCACAACTTTTGGTGTCGTCTGTGCAACAACTCATTGAGTAGGCTAATTTATATTTATGTTATCTGTATAAAACATAGTACTAAAAAACAAAACAACAATGTTGACAGACATCTCGAATAAATATTACAGTTTAAAAATTATTATATCCCTCGAACCTGTTCCTTTATCAATAAATCCTTAAGTCCTGGAGGAGGAGGTGAAAGCTGGGTCCATAAATGTGTGGTGCGAGGCGGGAAATGACTATACATCCATTATATTTAAAATCATAGGGCACATATTGAACAAGCGGAAGTCCCTTTAAGCATTAATACAAAAGCAAGAGAAGAACCATCGTCTACCAACAATTGCATACTAAAATAGCATTATTTAATATTCAATAAGTTTATTATATTGTGTTAAATTTACCAGGAACTCGTTTTCCAGGAAGCCCGTTAGTATTCAAAGCGAAGGAGAAAGTAAACCATTACAAGGGTTTTTACTTTTAATCGTATTATCAATATTACTAAATCTCATGATGGCTTATAAGTGGTCTACAACTTATTTAGTTCTCAGTTTTATTAATTTAAGAATATTGGTTCGGATATTAAATTTTTATTCCAGGGATTTCAGCGTTTAGTCTAGAATCTAAAAATATATTTTATATATTTGTATAAAACATAAATAAATGTTATTATAAGTTATAATAGATATTATGATTATGGGCAAATATTTTTCAGTTATGCCTCAGATTGTGAATTCAGCACAGTACTAAATATTGAGTTGTTAAGAAAAAGGACCTACATTTAAAAAAAAACACCATGTAGGGATAATTACAATAATTTTCCATTTGTTACATGATTTGGTACGGAATGTAAAATCACTATCATCTACAATATCTAAATAAGATGATCCAATTTATCTGAAAGAGACAATTCGTGTTCTGTATTCGAAATCCTATTTATCGGACCCCAGTGTTCCTGCGTGACCCATGGGAACTTGAAACTGTTCGCACATTTATGTCACACAATTTACGAGCATTTTTACAGTGTAACAATATACAGGGTGTATGAGCATTTTATTAGCACATTGCAGTTTAACACTACGTTAACTTAAAATGTATCCTACGTTTACGATTATAACTTTTTTTATTGACAATGTTTATTTCTACTTCAAATATCTTTCCTAAAATTTATACACAAGTGAAAGTACCTAAAGCTATACTATAAGCAAGTGGAGCAATTCTTTATTCTGCAATCGGTCTTTTTTCTAATAAAAAGTTACTGGAAGTCTTGAAAGAAAGGAAATTACTTCAAAACTAAATACTTCAATCTTATCTGAGTTAAAAAGTGAAAAACTTCGGAACACAGCCATAAAGGTAGATCTGAATGACCTGATATCAAAAATGAATAGGTATATTCAACATGTGGTAAATAAAAAAAAAACATAACTGCAATAGACCAACTCTAATTAAAATGTAATTTATTTTAAAACGTTCATCTGAGGAGCCTAGAGATTATTAATATTATATTTATATTATATTATATTTTTCTAGGCAACCTTATGTCCGATACTTTATATCCGATATGCTTAACTTCCTATTAAAGACCTTTTATAGAATGTGCCTTCATACGATACTTGACGTTAATGCCTCTAAGATTGCAGATTCTAATACGTACCCACTTAAATATTTCACACAAATAAATAGACATACTATTTTTATTATACCGGATTCACTCTTTTGTTTTATTATGAAGTGAAACAAAAGAACAGCGGCATTAAAAGTGTTAGCTTTCAGATTCATACTCCTCTTATTGTCTTTCCTATTTATGACTTTACCTGGTTAAGCCTCGTATATTAAACTCGTACATTACCTGAAATTAAAGAGCAGTATTTATTACAAGTGAAATAAATCACAAGAAGAAAGTACACGAATGTGGAAAATTAAAACCACACTCTAACGCGAATAGAAACGGATGGTTGCGTAAAATTAAACAATAAAATTCGAAATGTAGTAGGGGCACTGCAGGATAAATAAAACATTTATCTCTGCCAGGCTTTAGCAGGGACTGATGCGACTATCCGCTTTTACATCACCAAACAAACAATAAACCTCGGTTACACAAAGGATGCAATGGGATGTCAAAATGGAATATCTTGCTTTGAGCTTTAAATGCTCAATGTACACTTTGACCAGGCGCAATTTTTAAAACAGAATTGTTTGCTTCGTTTTTATTTCGGTAAACCACCTCAAGTAATAATTTACTGAAAGAGCGCATTTAATGTAACCAGTGTAAATAAATATGAAAACAAATAATTTAAGGAGGGTTTATAGTAAGCACTTCGGATCCAATAAGGATCTCTAAGAAATTGAGGTCGAATTCCTTCCGGGTTTCACGAGGAAGTTGTGTTAGTCGACCGCTCTTAGAGGCCGAAATAATAATAAAAATAATATGAATTTGTCCACGCATTCTAGGGCCACACCACGAAGTATAGAAATAAGAAGTCCGAACGTAGTTTTGAACGAATGGATCGCAATTTAGATGACAGAAGTTTTGGCGGTAGAGCGCGCCTTCTTTATAATAAGTACTCGCTTAAATCTTTACGCGGGAATTATTGTGGCGCTAATTGGTCTGCTATCGGCGGCGGCGAATAACATCAGTACACATTCGATTCTAGCGCATCCAGTGGCAGAATATAGAACTAAGATCTCGGTTTATTATTGTGTATTTGAATACTATGGAAAAGCCTATATAGTTGGGACTCCATATATCTATACTTCGTGGGCCACACGAAGGATCGGTTTGCATTTTATTTTATTTTTATCAGTCAGGATATCTATATGATGATGATACAATGAATAAAAAGTAGTCGTTTTGGTTTGCTGGAAGCGGGTTTTATTGCAAGTTATAGTAGAAGTTCCTGAGAAACTATTTAGAATAAACTAAATTTGAATTTGATTCGCTCGAAAGCTTTGCAACTTTTGCCATTCCATTTAAGGAACCCACTTATAAAAATATAACGTCCGTCCTTCATGGCTATAAATTATTCAGAATGTAAAACTACCCACATCAGTTCGAGAGAATTTTGCATGGAAATGTCACAAACAGGAAAATAACAATTCATATTTATCAGACGACTGTAATAAAAATGTGCATAAACATATTTTTGTGAATGTAAAAGTGCTAAATATTAATGTCTACGACTACTGTTGATATAAATAAAAGTATAAATCGTTCATGAATATAAAAGCTTAAATAAAAATAACGTATATCTCAAAAGCTTGAATCCTGCAGGAAAAAAAGAAATATAGCAACTAAAGTCTGTGCTCTCTACTTGTCACAAAGTAAAAAAAAAATATATATCATCTTTTTATCAGCTATTTGATTTTCGTGCTAGGTTATTGAGATCTAAATAAGCGCCCTTGTTAGTCGGACAGAATAGAAGTATAATTTGTGGGATGACGCCGTACTCTCTCTGCATATTGATGATATGCATATCTCTGAACGGTATTCATAATAAGTACATCTGCATAAAATCTAAAGAATAAATTTAAATAGCGAATTTTATTCGATTATATCATTTTATAAGTATTTGAAGTGCTTTAACCCTAAAGTCAATTGAGGTGTTAGATATATAGCTTTGTTGTATAACACAATATGTTAAGACTTGTATGTAGAATCCGGGTGATGTTATCTTCTAGAACTCTAGTGCGATTTTTATTTTCTTAATTTCGAAATGCATGCGAAGCGCTCTTTATTTTGTAGACGTCTTCGGGCGACGATGACTTAATATCTAATCTACTATTAGTTCATCATTTTGTTTGCATATTCCATTCTAAGTTCCTATTTGTTATTCAATGTTCTATTTACCTAAAAACAAATTTATGCAAAACCTTATTCTGCCATTTTGAAGACCTACTTATCTGCTCTATCGCCTTTAAGCAAGAAATTACCTGGCAGGGAATGGAAGAGTGGTTGCAATCTCGCGGTATGCGGTAAGCGACTGCGGATGGAACTAATGAAGCCATTTGGATTAGACGTAAAGTGTTTTAATCCATGATGCAATGCGGTATGGACATTGTTTGAAACTACAATATATCTGAAACTATTTAAAACGGGATTTCACTTTTTTGTTTTGCGGGACTTGATAATTTGACACTATCAACGAATGAATATAGCCATGTTAAAATCTAATACACTTTATGTATACTTTATATTTGCCATTTATTTTCATACAACTTTGTACGCGAGGTATATAGAACGATGCACATTCTTGATTAAAAAGTATCGATTTTGGTTCCATTTTCAAACCTCAATGTTTACGAATGTGTTTTAAAATGTGTACAAGTATTAGTAACTATTATCTATAAAACCTGACGTAAAATGACATTATTTTCCTCGATATTGCATTACCTTATTTAAAATTAATTCTTTAATGGCAATAATATAAAAGTAATCAACAAGCATTTAAATACATTGTATATTAACAAACATTTGTAAATTTTTTTGAAAAAAAGATAAACCAAACTTACAATCTAAAATTTAAGCAACAAAATAATTTTCGATATAATATTTTAACAATTTGCAATACATAAATTACAATTTACAATGTAAACATAACAATAATCGAGTTTCCCACACAAGCGATATTTAATTTATGAACTGGCCAGCGAAAATATAATCTTAGCTGAGCCTACGCGGGGGCTGAATGGACTAATAATTATTTTGGGGTTGGATGCAAACAACTCGTACTAATTACAAAAAGGGGAGGGGAAAATGCCTGGAACTTATATACCTATTTTTTTAGACGTAGATTAAGACTTTTTTTACAAATGGGAGTAATGCACAGCCTGTTTAACAATACAGGGTGTGCATGCATGTGTCACCAATCTCTTATTTCTTCCGTAAGAGCCATTGTTGATTATGAATTTGTCCTTAAACTCATTCATATTCATGAAAGACTTTAGTTACCTATTTCTTTATCGTCTTTTCTAATATAAAATTTAAAAAAAAACATATTAAAGCGTTTATTAAAATGTACAAAAAATATGATTTTCAAACAACAAAATATGGTAATATGATAGATACAAACATTTTTATGATAGAAAATGCATCATTCCTTTAAATTACATTTGCTGGAGCGGAAGGTTATGGAAAAGGAAATGCGAAAGGCTGACTTTAAACCGCTAGTTAATTTAAATGTGTATTTACTATTATTTTTAGGGGATTTAAAGGGCTAAGGTGAAAACGCTGGCCACTTCAACGAGCTTTAGCGATTGCCTTCGTTTCGAATCCTATCAGCTAAAGAAACACCCAGCATAGCATTGTCCATAGCATGTTGAACTACGGAAAACTTAATATACTAGAAATTTAAATGACTGGATAGATTATTTATTTCAAAATCTAACGTATTTAAATGTGATTGAAAGTATTCAAAATCCAGCATTTACTATTTCGCTTCAGATACACAAACATTTACTCAATACGTTTCATTTTACGAAAACATTTCACTATCGAATACTCGGGGAATACGCCTCCATTAATTACCTGACATTTGGTGATTTCGTACTCGTTGCAATTATAATTACTATTTTATCCTTCCATATTTTTTATCTTTTAGTATCCATTTATAAAATTCTCATTTATAAACAAATGTATTTATGTCACAATTGAGTACTTTTATTTCTCGGTTTGTATTATTCTTTTAAAGCTGTATTGTCTGATCAATATATTACTTGGAAAAGTTAGGATTATTAACTTCCAATACAACTTTGAAACAAGAAATTGGAATTATCTTATTGTTGACAGAAGTTTTGCCTTAGCAGTAATTCCTGTGCCGCATCTAACTTGACTCGTATGGAATATAGCAGACTTTTCATTAAGATAACATTTCAAACGTTTTTTTCAAATTTCAAACCTAATTAAGATTTCAAACCTTTCAAACAGAGAAGATACAGAGGTCGACAAATAACATTAAACAACGATACTTCTTGACACAAGGGTAACACTAACGTAAAAATACACAAGCCCTTCCGGGCGTTAAATCGACCCTTCTCTTTATAACAACAGTAAAATCTAACTACCGCATCCTCGGCCCTCGAGAGCATCACGTCTATCGGAAAATACTTTTATGGGTGGAATAAGGTCAGAAGGACGCATAAATACTTGGATGTGCGTCCGTGACTTGGCTACGTGAAATATTTCATAATGCCTCGGCCCTCAGGTAAACATTATCCTTACCTAGTTTATCCATTTCCCGCGGTTCCGCTTACTCTTTATAAAGTGCAATCATCATTAGGTACCAGTAACTACAGTACAGTACAGATCCGAATATACTGTAGTGGACCTGTCAGCGCTACAAATCCTGAATCGCGCTATCGGTATTCTACGCTAATCTTAGGAACTATTGGTCGGATTTGAAAGATACTTTTAGTGTTAAATAGCCAATTTATCCAAGAAAACTATATGCTATATAATCCCGCTAAGATCTAGTTGTAAATTTAATTAATAATATTTCAATAAAACCACAATTTTCTATTGCTATTATCTAATTGCTTAAAGTTCAGACGGCAATATTCGTATCTACCCTTTAACTACAAAAGTAATGGACAGTATGCCATTTTTATAGAAGAGGAAGCAAATGGATAGTTAATTCACTTGATGTAAGTGATAAGAGACACGATACACCAGAGGCGGTGCGTTGCCAGCCATTAAAATATGAGTATGCTCTTTCATTGAAGCTCCCTAAGTATCAGTTCGTAATACCAACTGGTTCCACAGAGTTATGCAAAGCAGGAAGTGTCATGTCATTTAAAACGAACTGTTGTGGATTTTGGACGTTATTGTATTAAGTCTACCTCTGGAAAATTCTCATGAATATCCAAAACGAAAATGAATTTTCAGTCCACACACGTAACGTTACACGCCAAAACCGCAGTAATTTTACCTTTGCCTTTGAGTAATTGCTAAGATCATCAATCTTTTTAATACTATTCCCATGTACACGAATGCTTTTTCACCTGTCACAGGAATTATGTTTAATGAATTCCATGGTTTATGGGGTGAAAACCAATTAGTCCACGACCCTGTCACTGTCACACGTTCCGGCGGGCAGACATGACGTCAGTAATAATTTCTTCATGTTATTATAATACCAGACGTTAATTACAACAGAATGTGTATTGGTTACGCACGAATTAAAACATTATTCGTAGTTCATTACAGATTACAATCTATTATTAGAATATTTTTTGATTATGGAAAATGAACTCAAATCTGTACAATTTTTATATTTATTTTCGTTCGTAGTACCCGTAACACAAGTTCTAATGAAGGTACAGTTTATGTGGTGTGATTATAAAAAAAAATGATGTGATTATGAAAAGTTCAAAAAATAAATCGAGGATCCTGGCCAGCATCACGATTGCATCTGGAGGGGTTGATCTGTCTCCACCGATTTCTGTTCAGTTTGATCCATCTTGTGGTGAACGTCAGCGTGATCATAGCCTTCTGGATCTCCAACCACAACCAGCTTTTCCTAGTTCTCGTCTCCGCTGCGCACTATGTGACCAAAATATGCTCCTGCGCCGTTTGTATAGTGTGGTTAAGCGAGATCTTATTAGTCTTGTAGCTCCACACAGGAATAAAAATCTACATGAATCTTTTTTATATTATTTATTTTTATATATCTCTCCTTATGTAAATTGACTGTACAGAAACGGCCCCCGGGAACTTCTTTTATAGTTTTAGGGCCTATTCCATGATATTATTATAGTCGATTTAGTACTAATTATGTATGAAAAGAGATGCAAAGTTTGTATCGTACCGGTATCTACGAGCGTAGGCCTTCGTAGCACATAAAATTCGCATAAAGATTTGATGTAAAATTAAAAAAAAAAAATATATATGTTACTTATTGTTTTCTTATGTTTACGCGAATTTCACTCATTATAATAAAACAACTTTTACGGATTTTATCGCGGTTTATTTAGTTTTTTATGAGCCCGACGTTTCGGATACTTTACAGCAACCATGGTCCAGTCCTCCCGTGACCATGGTTGCTGTAAAGTATCCGAAACGTCGGGCTCATAAAAAACTAAATAAACCGCGATAAAATCCGTAAAAGTTGTTTTATTATAAAAATATGTTACTACTAATATGCACAATATTGACTGTTTAATGTGAATTTGGGTTTAGTGGTAATTCATAATATGTATTTAAGCCCTACTCTACAAATTAATTTATTTATTTAATTATGATATTATTATTTTACTCGTAACGTACTTATTTCTCTGGTGAAGTAATTTTTCTGAGCGTAAAAAAGAGACAGTGTCACAATGCGTAATTATGGTACCAGGATTTATAATAATAATAATATCTATTGAACCCTTTTACACCAAGTCAATCTGGTCCCGTGGTAAGTTTCCGAAGAACTTGTGCTACGATTAGCATATAAGGGAAATACATATATTATATTATTACACATATTTAAGATTTTTATTGTATAATATACATATTTAATTTTCTCGGCCTCTTATGCGAGAGGTTGAAATGGGTTTTTCTAATTTCTAAGTGCACCCCAAACACGAGACCATCGCTCGCTCACCGGTGAAGGATAACATCGTGAGAAAACCTGCATGCCTGATGAGATTGAAAGTCTTTGAAGGTATGTGAAGTTCACCAACCCGTACTGGGCCAGCGCGGTGAACTATTCTCCCATTACCCTCCTCGTCTGATTTCGAGGAGGAGACCCGCGCCCAGCAGTGGGACATAAAGGGTTGTTACTTATTTTACCTTTTTTTTACACATATTTAATACACATCCTTGACCCAGGAACACAGAAACTTTTTGTTCCCTGGTGGAATTCAAACCCGCTACCCCGACTTGAAAGCCAACGCGCTAACTTAAAGAGAGGTCATCAAACTGCTTTTTAACAATTTCTTGAGCCTGTAACAAAAACAACCTCAAGATCTCTTTCCATGATAACGATTTTGAGTCATTACCTTGATTACAAAGTTATTTTATGTGCGTATATATTAATATTTATCGGTATTCGAGGAAAATACCAAATGTTTGTGAGAAGAATCATTCGAGATAATTCCACAGAATCCAGATTACTTACAGTATTATCCGGCCTTATCAATGTATTGCTTAAATCGACGGAAAAAATGTCCCTCGATATGGAGTTCATTTAGCTTTTTGCAGTCAAGCGTTTAACGATTGTAATTTATCTTACAGCATGAATTGATTGCGTCGTTTATTTTTAAAGACCTAAACAAAATATATTGGTATTAATCGAACTGGATTTTTATTGAATCCTTCATCATCGGTATTGGCCCGTATCCTGGACTTAGGTATTTTTTTTGGGACCGCTGGGGAGTGGGTCTCCCCAGGCGGGTATGTGGGACTCGCTGCGCCCGAAAGATGGTAAGTGGACGCAGCTCTACCCACTAAAACCCGGCGAGTGCCACCACTGCCGCCTTTGGTAAGGTGCCCCGGATCTACAAGCAACAGGGCACCTCGATGGCTAGTCAATCCTTCAGGGGACCGACACCTCCTCCACAGAGCGGTTACCCCGCACCCAAAAGAACCACTCCCAACATCTGGATAATACAATGAGTTGATGGCCCCTGCTCTGTTGGCCCCTCTTCTTATAAGAGGGATACAAAGAGCCCCCTCGCGTCGGCTCAATTTGCATCGCCCAAGGTGTTGGGGTCACCCTGGGCTACTGAGCCCCACCGCCACGACAAGAATGAACCATGTGTGTTGATCCTAGACTTAGGTCTCTATCAACAAACGCCAATACGAACTTCGAATATTCGACCATTCCGAAGACGATCTCGTTGGATGCGAGTGCCAAGGAATCGATCGTCTTGGCGTTGTTGAAGGCCTATGTTCGGCAGTGGACGGATAAAGGCCAATGATGATGATAATGATTTAAACGATAAAGTTGTGCTCAATTAATGCATTTATTTTGCTTTCTTTGTTTGGAATTAAGTCATATTTACAAAATTCCACCACTTGACATTTTTGATTCTTCTGAAAATTCCAAACTTTACCCACATTCGATGTCCGGAAATCTAGTACCTAAAACTATATTTTTAGGCATTTTCTGGTTCATTTTCACTATATAGTATCAGCTTCCACGTGCGGTATTTCCGAATCGGTACGACCTACCTACCTACCTACTTTCCTACCTGCCCTCAGGAAAAGGGCTTACTCAAATTGAAAGGCCGGTAACGCATCTGATAATCCACCCGTAATGCGGGTGTCTGTGGATGTCGCTATCACTTACCATCAGGTAAACCGACTATATGTATGCTATCCTTGTATGAAAAAAAGGAAATGGAAGAAACTAAAGACAACAGCAATAACTAATTAATGAAATAGTAAATGTTGCCATGCTAAGTAAGTTTTACTAGGATCTTTACTTCGTAACATGCCAGTGGCGGTTGGAAGGTCCGATAATAGCTTTACTTTAAAATAAAATCATGTTAATCAAATATTTCAATAATAATATTTGAATAGAAATGTAAATGGAATTTTTACTAAATCCTTCATTAATCCTCAATCCATTAGTAATAATAATCTCTAATTTATGTGACCAATCGCATTTTATTCGAAGATAAAATATTTTAGCCTTTATTTATACGATTGGGATTTCGGATTCAGATAGGAAAATCCACAAATTCCCATCCATTTCATCCCTGAATAGCAAAAGCGCCGTCATCTAACTGATATCGTCCGTCGTACAAAGCTCAGTGGCATGAAATATGTTTTGCTATCAAAGGGGTCCGAGCACTTTTAGATTTTTTCCAGCAGCCATCAATCAAATTGGGTAGTCATGTAAAAGATCGGCAAACAAACAACGTTTTGCATAATCTCAACGTTTTGCGTAATTCAAATTTCGAGTGACCTTTTCAAAAATTATATTTTCGAATTACGCGGATTGTTGATTTAGTCAGGTTTATAATATAGAGCACTTTTTTCCAGCAACCATCAATCAAATTGAGTAGACATGTAAAAGATCGCCAAAAATAGCGCTTTTCGTAATTTGAGGTTTGTGAAAATTGATTTTCGTGTGACCTGTTCGAAATTTTATTTTCGAACGACCTTCTCGGATGTTGATTTATTCCTCTTATAGTGCTCTAAGATTTTCTCCAGTATCCATCAATCAAAGACACGTAAAATATATTTGTGTAACGATACCAACAACAAATAGAAAATTTATTTTTAAAAGTACGTTTTAATGACTTTCGAAAATTTGATTTTAAAATGAACTTCTTTCAGTTGTTCATTCTAGTTTGTTCATTTTTACTGAATTTTGGGTATTATCTTAGTTGTCATGTAACTCATCACTAAAAATCGCTTTGGACAAACTACGTTTTAAAAAATCTCCGTTTTCAGAATGGCCTTATATTCTTTATTGTTTTATATAAAAATGTCAATCGACTTTCAGTCGGATAACAATATATAATAACAAATATGCAGATCAGTATGTATATACATACATAAACACCAAAAGTACCCCTTCGTGTTAACCAAGTTGTATGCGTAGCGATGTTACAAAATGTTGATAAATGTTGACTAAAACATGTACCATTTAGGTCGCCTTTGTCATTACTTCAAATAACAAACATGGCTGGATGCCCGCATAGGTCGGAAGGCATTTACATAATCCGCTCTTTTAGTAATTAACTAAAACTAATATAGCAACTTCACATTCAAAACTAATTAACTGTAAATAAATGGGAATTGGTATTTTTGAAACTGTATCTTAAATTAAGAAGCTTTTAAACTTACCTAGCTTAAAAGCTTTTTTGATGCTTTCACATGCTTGCTAAAAATATTACAAAATTGGCTTATTATCACAATAATATTATTATGCTTATATTTAGCTAAAGTTTAAGCTTATGCTTCAGCTTTATGTACCTATTCTGGCTAATGTATAATGAAGATTATAATAGGTACGTAATATCTAAGGCACAATCTTTATATACGTAACGGCAATATTTTTATACAATGTAAAAATATACAATTATGTTATTGATTCCAAATAAATCTTGTATATACATAAATTTAATCTAGTATATGCCTATCTTACGAAAATTTTATATGTATACATCTATCGCTCATATAAGTTAACTAAAATAATTCTACATTGAATATGATGTATATGATATGATATGATATTATGTATATGATATGGCATGTAGACAATTTTATATGTAAGTATACATACTAATTCAATATTTTAGGTGTATATTTTTTATATTTACATAATAAGTTTAATTCAATCTCAAATATTATACTATACTAATCTCACAATAAATTATGTATAATCAAAAACTTGTTGGCGAACGTCTAATAATTGATTGATGATCGTCCTCATTATACTCTGGGGCGCTTACATTTTTATACAAATTTGCAAACATTTTTCATTTAGGAAAGTTCCAACGGTTTGGGTATGGCTAGCCAAATAAAAATTAACAATCTCATTTTAGTTTTAAATTTCATCGGCGGACGGGAGATAGTTTTGAACATTGAAGGGGCTCTGATAAAAACTTAGTGTATTAATAATAATATTATGTAATCACAAAAGTTTATTCATTTATACTCTAGTGTCAAGTAAATTGGAGATATTGTGAGTGTAAGACATGGGTGAGACAAGGAGCAGAAGAGATTGGCAAAAAAAGGAGGACTTTGCTTGGTAGTTCGCAACTGCACTGGGCTGATGATGATGATTATCATTTGGTTGCCTTGAAACCTGTGGGAGATTCAATGGACTTCAAAAAGATATTAGTGCTACTATTAAAAAAAATGATTTTGATTTTGTATTTGTATAGTTGAAGCGCCTGTCGGCTTAACGAGTTTTTAATAAACTTTCATTATAGTTTTTTATTTAAATAACTTAGCATAGTTACACAGTTAGTCCACACCAGCAGAAAATTATTTTTATTAATATTCATAATAATCTTGTATCATTCATCAATTATAATTTCAATATAATGTCAACGTCTATCGGCTCTCCTGGTCATCATCAGATTTTATCCGTCTACTGGTGAAAATTTTCCTTCCTCAATGAAAATTAAAAGGTGAATGAATAATGAAATTGTATTTGTATTTATTAGAAATTTAAGCGTTGTTTCGGAATTCGAGATTCGAACACAAATTTGGGCGGTTTTTATATTCAAATCGCTAAAAGCAAGTGATTATACCGCCTTTCCCTTTGAGACATAATTTTAAATTAGTTAAAGTGGGTCTGAATCTGCCAGAGGAAATTAATGTCAACCAAAGCAAGTGCTTACTTTTTCAGTTTTCCTCCTAACAAGGCGGGAAATAAATTTACTTCTTTAGCCTTTTATAATTATAATTAAATAGAAACAATAATAATTTTTCTTTGAGGCATTAGTGCGGACTTAGTAATTTAATTAGTGAAGTATTATGACACATTTTGGACTCGGCCTTTAATATAAAAGAAAAGAATGTTAGCATTTTCTTTTACAAAGGACAACATAAACCTACGTCTTAGTAATAAAAATATTTTTTTAAAGGAATAACTCCTACCTACGTTTTATTATATTTTATGAAAGTTATTTATTTGACTTTTTTATATACTATTAGATTATATTTATTTCAATAGGTTAGAATAAACGTTTAAAATGTTTACATTTTTTAGTCTTAAATGAGTATTTCTTTTTTCTTTTTAGATTTAGACCCCCTTTGAATCCCAATTCGCGCAAAAAGGATAAGATTTGGCATATAATAAATATAATGAATTTTTATCCAATTTATCCAAAATATCCTTAATTTAATTTAATAAGTTAGGTTTAGGTTTACAAGTTTAATTTAAATACTATTTAAAGCTGGATGAAATGAAATGAAATGAAAACTACAATGAAAACTTTTTTTTTACACTTAAGCCACTATTTATTTTATACATTATTACAGTTCTCACTCTTCATCACCTGATCATAACTTTGTCGAAACCGGTAGTTTAATTTTAATTGTAATAATACATAAAATAAATAGTGGATAAAGTGTGAAAAAAGTTTTCATTGTAGTGGCTAAAACATGGACTTCTATCATGAACCGACGGTACTTTCAATCAGTTATGAAACGGGATATTTTTCAATTTTATTTTACACAGCTCGATATTTCGAAATCATCTACGAAAGATTCGTACATGAACACGTAATAAATAATAATTCTAATAATAAAAAATGATCATGTTAGTTAAAAATCTTATTCTTAATACATTAGATAACTGGGTTATTTATAAATACTTCACATTCTGAATAAAATATGCATAAGAAAACGTAGTTTCAAAGTATGCAAACGTAAAAAGTAGCACGACGTTAACTTTACAATATTTCTACAATTACATCCAGTGTTAAAGTTTTACTTAGTTTCAACTGCTTCCAGTCACAATCCTACTGTCTGCTCCACTTAAGTTAACTTGTCACACCTGCCTCTTAAGATGAACTAAGTTTCCGCACCTTCTTACGTAACGCAGTACTATTTAGGTACCTACTAGAGTTTGTGTGACCTATATTGTTATGGAAAAAAAATTGTAGGCCATATATTACATGGGAGATTTATGGATATTATGATTTTCATGACCAACTTGAACTGGAAAGATTTATCATCTTGGCTTTCATCAAGATGCCTTCGTCTAGCAATGGACGAAAAAGGGTGATAATCGTGATGTGATAATTAATGTGAGCACCGATTATATTATCAGTGAAAGTTAACACTCGTCATTTTAATATGTTTTCTAAAATGTATATAGCGATTTATATTGGCGATAAAATAATTTAAGGTGGCTAAATAAATCTCCGCAAATTCATGAGGTACTTCGGCTAGACTTGCATGGTACCCTTGGACCACCATTTAATAGGACAATACGATTTGACGTTGTATCTCAGTAAGGAAAAAACGCATTTAAACATGCATTAACGCAGAAACATACTTACGTGTCGTGTCGTGTCGTGACGCGCCAGAAGCATATCGGTTTCATACATTTAATATGGTTAGGGACGTATTTGCAGGTGTCACAACGACACGACATGCAAATATGCATGTCGTGCCTTTACATTTATATATTTACAACAACAACGTAACAATATATTATTATATTAATTTTTGTATAAAACAGACAGATCAAACCTTGTAAAATTGTTTTTAAAAAACGTACAAACGTTTGTTGATACACCGTCAAGAGGTAAAAAATGTATTTTCCCAAAAGGCCAAGATAGAGGACATTTTGCAAGGCTGAATAAGTCAAGAAGCAACTAAGTATCGCAAGAAAATTCTTTTAAGCTCGCCTTGTAAAGATTCTCATAGAATTTACACAAGAAAACTCTCGTGTATTACATTACTGTGAAGACTTTTCCGGGTTCCAACCATTGAAATTATAATATCTCAAAATGTTTAGCTATAAATTTTTGATACGTCACATTATTGAGGCTTTATAACAACGGTTTCATTTTTATTCTAGCTCGTAAACTTAGTACTCCAGAATCTAGACGATATGATGCTTTCCTTTGCTGCAAAATGTTCAACATCTGGATGCAAATCTGACTTTTGCCCCCTTACATCATCCATTTTTACTAGTCAAGGAAAACACGTAAGATTAATTAGATATCCGATAAAATTGAAATCTTCAAGGGCTTTAATCAACGCCGATCCAACGCATAAGCAAAGTGAGTCCAGTACATCTGGAACCACTTCAAGGCATCGCAGGGGGTCAGAATCGGAACCTCTTGCACAAGGGGCCGAGTACCCACTGGACCATCGTCGCTCATAAAATATATATTTGACAATGGTGCGGCATGGACCGCCACAGACGCCATGAAACCGTGGAAGTCACACTCCACGGCTGGCGGCGGCAAAAGCCCATAGTATAGCTCCATCCGAAAAAAAAAACATCTGTAGGCATCAGAATTGCCTATATTTAGGAGAATATACAACGTGGACGTCCAGACCTTTTTCTGTCATAAACAGAAGAGGATTTTGACATTTATCAATAGTTCGAAATACAAACATTAGACTAATACAATGCGTAGTTTAGAGAGTTTCAAAAATTGTATTTACTTCATAACTACTTGGCGTGAAAATGAAAAAAACACACTGAACAATCATATTAAAATTACAAATTCCAAATTCAAATTTAACATTTTGTTTATTTTTATTTTATAAATAGTGGCAGTGGACAGCGACAGCCACGTCAATGTCACAAAATTAAAGCTGTAACGACTAGTGCATACACACGGTACCGCGCGAAAAGTTGAGTTGAATGATCTGTACCTTTTTAACAAAATGATGCTCAAGTAAGCAAAAAAAAAACATTATCTACAACATTTTTATGATTATTAAAAATATACAATTTTACTAATTATAGTAAAAAGCATTGACATCATCATTATATTCCCACATTATTAAAAGTACTTACGAGCATATGAAGCTCATTAGTGTACTATAAGGGTTGTTCACATTAAGTGGCTCTGAAATCATTTCAAATTAAATTTACAAAACAGTGCAGTGCTTAAACGACTTTTTTTACTGTCCTCGCCATTAAAGAAACATGTTACAGTTGTTGTTTTATATACAGGGGGTTGATTTTAGGCTTAGATGAAAAAAAAGTTTAGTTGGATTTGTATAAAATGTTTTTTTTTACTTGTAGTAATGTGTATAAGTGATACATTTTACACATCTACATTGTTTTTATTATAAATCTCGCACTTATGTGTGCGCTTAAAGCATTTAAAAAAACATACAAGTATTACTTTTAGGGTCTGTTTCACAATATACTAGTAAAGTACCCTATAGCTATATGACACATAAATTAACTGACACATAAATCTTCTAGTTAGTCTTGATTGGGTTTCACCATCATCTTCCCTGTAAATTTATTTAGCAGGTCCCTATTTGGCTAGTAGGCTTGGCAACCTCGCATTTTATAGTTCCATTTTACGATAAATATGTTTTAGAAAAACATTCCATGTTGTAAATATACATGAAAATATGTTTTTATAATTTAATTGTATGTATCATACCATCTTTATACCTTTTATTTACATAGACCTTGTATATAATGTTATCCCTTAATTATTAAACGATCAAAACAATTTAAATTATTTTGTATATTACTGTTACCGGAACGTCAAATTGTCAAATGTCGTGAAGCTGTCAACCGCGTATATATCTGTCAACTAATGAACAGTCTGACAGATGAATTTGCTAATGGCAAGTTGATCCGACCTATAGTTTACAGGGAACTTTATTAGCCAAATATTGCTATATGTCAATTGTGAAACAAAAACGTTGTAGTTATGTGGTAAATATGTTGCAAATAGCTTAAATGGAACTTTAGTAGGATATTGTGAAACAAACCCTTAATGTATTAAGATGTATGTACATGTGTATTAGCTTATAATTATGTTAGTAGTGTTATAAAATAGTATATTGGTATTATGAATAAATTTACAAAACAAATGAAACACTAATATTTCCTCTATATACTTCTATCAGTGAGCGACGATAGACTAGTGGTGAGTGGACTCAGCCTCTTATGCAAGAGGTTCCAGGTTCGATCCTGACCCCCGCGAGTACATTTGAAATGGGTTATTCTATACTTCTCTAGTGCACTCTAAAACACGAGACCATCGCTCGCTCCCCGGTGAAGGAAAACATTGTGAGGACACCTGCATGGTACCTATGTGAAGTTCACCAGCACGCATTGAGCCAGCGCATCTGTGAACTATGGCACATTACCCTCCTCGCCTGATTTTGAGGAGGAGACCCGTGTCCAGCTGTGGGACATATAAGGGTTGATACTTTTATACTTCTATTAGGAGGAATAGATCACATTTATAATAAGTCTTTATAGGTCTACTACTAAACATTGATCCCTTCAATGAACGCCAACATGGCCGATCCCCTGCCACTACCTCGCAGGGCCAAAAGCGGCCAGCTTCACATCATAAAATGTACTCGTGGTATTTATCCCTTAAGGTTTATTAATTTGCGTGGAGTAGAAGCAAAAATAACTTTTACAAAATGTTCCAGCCAAATTACCTGTTAAATGTTAAGGATTAATACTGTATTTGTGTAAATAATTTCTAATTAATGTTTCATAATTACCTATGTAAATTTTTTTAATACCGTTTTTGCTATATTTCTTATTGATGCTCCGTTCCTATTAGTCTTAGAGTGATGATATATATACTCTATAATCTATATCCTTCCTCAATAAATGTGCTATCTAAAACTGAAAGAATTCTTGTTATTAGCATACAATACATACAACTTTATATTTTATTTGTATATGTAACAAAGAAGTATATTATATCGATAATTAAATCGCTTAAAATTGACTAAAACTATATGAACAGGCGATGGAAAAAAACAATATACTTCTATTGGAAGTAGATAAGACACATAATTGCAAAACAAGGCAAAAAAGAGATGGGAGACCAAAAAAGCTTTCGGAACGAAAACCACGCTTGGGAAAATGCAATCGGTCGACCGCCGATTAGATGGGATGCCAATCTTCATCAAGTTAGATGCCTCTATTCGGAGATGGGTGATTTTGGCGTTAGGATTATTGAAATATCTTTTTTTTTTATTAAACACAGATTGAAGCTTTAATTTAATTATGTGAGCACTAGGCAATATGTGCTAAATGTACCAAGTTGTAGGAACCAAAGAAAGTATGGATAGAGGTATACAAAAAAAAAACAAATGTTAAAAATATCCTCCACCTGCCTTACCAAAATTTTATCTGTAAAAAGGCCCCAAAAATATGAACTCATCTAGAAATTTATAACACTATTATCAATTAATTATCTGGTTGGCATCAGATAAATTAGGGGGTTTAGGTTTTTTTTTTTGCTTGATTGTTTGCTTGATTGTATAATGTTTTTCAATTTGACTCTTATTGAAGTAAAGTCATTTTAATTTGATTGATTTCTGCTTCTTTACTAATAATTGTAAAGAGGAAAGTTTTTATTGTGTCTTCGTTTGCATTAAAGCTAGTTTAGCTATTGGACCAATTTAAAAAACCTTTACTTATAGAAATCCACAATATCAGTAAGTAACATAGGCTATACATTATTTACTCGTGCAAAATCGGGACAGGCTGCTAATTACCCATACATATTGTTGTGATAATCAGTCGGCCTTTTACGCTACATTTAATTCTAATAAAACCTATTTATAGCATCAACTTTACACGTTTGTACAGATGATTGTATTTCTACTCCCTTTAGAAAATTTGTAATTGAATCTATAAAGAGTATGTATAGTATGGAATGCGCTTTGAGCACTCATCTGCACAAGTACTACGTACCATTATCCTTATCTGTTCTATCAAACAGCTATGCTATGAAGGACAACGCTGTTATACCTGGTACATGAACTTTGTTACCAAGTCAATGCGAGTCTAAAGTTTTTGCTTCGCAAATGTCCAAATGTCTACAAAGATTTGAACAAGACTGAGATTACCCCAAGGAGGGTCCCGCTACCGAGATGCCTTTAAGTCCAACACAAGTTTATTCCAGCATTCCTACTCCTCTAGGTATTGTGATAAATATCTAGTCGGGCGGTTCGAGCGTAAATTCTACGCCAAATGTAGGTCATATTGCATACGAATTCCTGTTGAACTACTTCATTGAAAGTGGGAATTGTACAAAACTCTCGTAAGGGAAAGCAATTTAGTATTGCCGAAACAGCATGTTTCAGTTATAGTATTTATAGCGTATGAAGTTAATTTCCTCAACTTTGGAAATGTACCACACATTTCTCACTAGAGCTTGGGAAAGATATGAAAAATAAATATGGTGGGTAATTCGATAATTTTTTACTAATATTATAAATGTGAATGCGATGTTTGTTATACATTCACGCGAAAACTACTCAACCAATCATCATGAAACTTTGTACACGTATTCTCTGAGGTACTAGAAGTAACGTATTATGTAACTTACATACACACACACAAACATTACGGTATAAAAAAGGAATTTTTATTGCTAGCGCGGCCGAAGCTGCGGGCAACAGCTAGTATGATATAATGTAGTTTAGCTAACCATGCGTTGCCTATTCAGTTGTTAATAATAATAATTACATTTTCGGTCCTGTGCTTTCCTGGTCCATAACAAAACCCATCAACCAAAAAATACCCAAAAAATACTTGAAGTGGTACAATAGAAAGCTCATAAAACAAATCACCATTTCCAAAAACTCATACATTTATGCATTTACACCGACAATATGCAAGGGGAAAATTACACCAGAGACAAAAGCATGAACATAGAGGCAATATGCTGAAAGATTTACACAATACGTTTTCAAAGTCAAAATAACTTTGATCTAGCTTAACGCTACGGGCGATACGTGGAAAGCAATTTTGTTAACGGCAGTCGGTATATTATAAACATACAATTTGTGCTCCGACGCGATTTCACACAAACGTGTCTCAAAATCTTTCATCTTTAGAGTGTAATATGGGGCAATTTCCACAATTCGATAAACTTAAATTGTAAGTACGTTACGTTTACTAAAACAATATTTTTATTCGTCGATTTTGCCATTACACTCCTAATTTGTTTTGTAAAAATATGTGAAATGATAGGACCATCAAAGTAATTAGCAACACACACATCCAGCGTCTCAGAGCCAGCCTTGTATTAATTCTAAGTAAACATATTGGGGTTTAAAATGCCTAAAATGACTGGACTATAGTCCATCACTTAAATTGTCATATTATGAATCTATACTAATATTATAAAGAAGATTTGATTATTTGTTTGTATTGAATAGGCCCCGAAACTACTACATAGATTTGAAAAATTCTTTCACTGTTGGGAATCTACACTAACCCCGGTGAACATAGGCTAGGTATATTAAATTTTCAAAAAGGTAGAGAGGGACCCGTTTTAAATCTTAGTTGACGCAGGCGAATCTGCGTGCATCAGCTAGTAACAAATATATTAAATGTATTAAAAAGATTAGATTAGAAATCATTTTTTAAATTTAAACGGAAAAATATGTGCGTTTCTAGTTTGACTGATACGAGTATGTTTCTGTACAACCGTAGCGCCTTAACGGATAAACCGATATGAAAAAAGTTTTCTTACTTGAAATACCCCAGTCTAATTAACCCGTCGCTCTATATAACGTTTAATCAAAAATATAATCGCCTTCGCACGTGACAATGTACATTCAGGCCTCATACTTTTACCCCCGACATCTCGACGCTATAAATCAAGCGTGAATAGCGAACACGACGTAGATAAGAGTTGGGAACAAAAGGGCTTCATAAATCGTTATTAACTACGCTAGCCCTTGTCCCAGTGTGCTAAAATATGTCGCTCGGTGCACTGTTTTTGTATCTGGCAGGCGCTTTGACGCGAGAGCAAATTGATCAATAGCATGTCTTAACAAACAGCGATGACACTATCTTTATATGATTACTAGCTGTTGCCCGTAACTTCGCCTGCATTAACTAAGATTTACAATGGGATCTTAGTACGCAAAGTAAATAACTTTTCTGGTTGATTTTTTACACCTTGTGTCCGAAAACCCCAAATATCTTTCGGAACCCTATTTTTTATTCGGAATAAAATTTAGCCTATGTTATTCGTGGATAATGTAGCTTTCAAATGGTGAAAGAATTTTTGAAATCGATCCTGTACCTTTTGAGGCTATTCATTACAACCAAACAAACAAACAAAGTTTTCCTGTTTATAATATTAGGGTAGATTAGTCTTTTCAGTCCCTGTTGGATATCTCCCTCCTCTCCTCTCTCTTTCTATCTCTTTCTCTCTCACTCTCTCTCTTTCTCAGGCCTCTTATAAAGAACTTCAAGACGGCCGATGGCTTCCGCTTCTAAATAGATCCCCCCAACCCATCGTATGAATCGTATCATCGTATCACAGACAGAAATCTTAGAGTATTTTGGTATAGGTACGTATCTTTATTTCTTTATAGTGGTTAAAAAAAAACGTAACCAAAACAAAAAAAACCTCATAAACGTCTATTTAACATATTTTTCTTTAGTAAAATTAACATAATTCCAAGTTATATATTATGACGAATAAGATGAAAATATTTATGTCGCCATATAAAAATATTCTTTGTTCCTCTACTAGTAACTAACTTTTTTGTTGCGTTAGACCGAACAGAAAGAGTTATTAAAATTAATTAATAATTAATTTTAAGTGAAAAAAATATAAAAAGTAAGTACTGTTGCTACGAGACTTATTTTGATGATTATTTAATTAATAACTAGCGGACCCCACAGACGTTGTCCTTTAGATACGAATCGATAGTGGCAGTACAGATCAATAACCTAGATACCGACTGCAGCGCCATCTGCCGGTCTGATTTGTGAATCTAAACCATCCTCGAATCTACTTGAACACACACAAAGAAAATCACTCAAATCGGTCCAGTCGTTTAGGAGGAGTTCAGTCACATACACACGCACACAAGAAATATATATATTAAGATATTCACCGATACCTTATAACTAGAGTACAAATTTATTATTATAAAACTATTAAAACTTGCTTATATATATTTTGATGATTATAGGAGGTATTAATTAAGATAAAGATATATTTTAAAAGATGGACGATGAAACGCTGAGTGCTCCATTAATAGTTTGAGTATTTGAGTTCTAATATTAACGATGTCCCTAAAATATCAAATTTTTAAATGGTTCCCTGTGATTGATGATATATTTTCTTCAACGCTGATGATTTAAATCCATCAAGATTATTATATTTGTAAGGCTAGAATCTCACATTTATTTTTACAAGACTCGTTTTCCTTGAAGCTCTAAGTTACCGCGTGTCGTTTTTAACATTAATAACATAAAAACATTTTTATTTTTGAGCAATATCGCACATCTAACAAACGGAACGGGACCCTAACCAAATCAGACTATAAGTTTAAAAGATACACAGTGTCATACACATAGCGGTCAAACTTGTTCGTTTGAATGTGTAAGTAAAACTCTAAAACGCCGTCAGCCGTCGGCTTGTAGCTTTAACTAAAATGAAACTATAAAGAAAGCCATTACTAGGATATAAAAGATATAAATATAAATCAGCGTTTATTGTGTATACTGTCACTGTGGGTTACAAATGTAACAAAATAATCGCTATGGTGGGACACATTGTGTTTTAGACTTTTATTTCATATCCCTTTATACGATAATTTATTAGCGCTCGGGTAATACGTTTAAGTTACGCTAATGACTTTGTGTAAGGTTTTAAGGATGCGATGCGATGGAATGACGATACCAATGATGACGACTATGATGATATTGTTTTCTTATGTTTACGCGAATTTCACTCATTATAATGAAACAACTTTTACGGATTTTATCGCGGTTTATTTAGTTTTTTACAAGCCCGACGTTTCGGAAACTTTACAGCAACCATGGTCACGGGAGCACTGAGGTGTCAGATGTCCTACTGTTACAAAGTTATTCGAAACTACCCTGTGATACAACAATATTTTATTTAGTCCTATCTATGCAGAAGGTGCTAACTAAGTCTTTAGTCTGTGACATGTTATGCTTGGATTTTGATTTTATTATATTTATTATGGAATCCCAAGCAGGTGGTAATGGCCAGCCATCTTCTCTATTGAAATTAGGATGTTTTTTAATTTCAATAGCCTCGCGAATCATCCTTGGTTGGAATCGGTGTTCTTTTGCGAGGACTTGTGGTTTATCAAATCTAATATAATGGCGAGCGTTGTCTAGGCTATGGTCACAGATTGCTGACTTAGTATAGCGACGGTGTTTTAAGTCAGCTATATGTTCTTTTAAGACTTAGTTACTTTAAAGACTTAGTTAGCACCTTCTGCATAGATAGGACTAAATAAAATATTGTTGTATCATAGGGTAGTTTCGAATAACTTTGTAACAGTAGGACGTCTGACACCTCAGTCCTCCCGTGACCATGGTTGCTGTAAAGTTTCCGAAACGTCGGGCTTGCGATAAAATCCGTAAAAGTTGTTTCATTATAATGACTATGATGATGTTAATAATAATAAAGATGATAATAGATAAGATAAAGACCTATGTTTATTTTATAAAATGTATAACCCCCACAATATATACTCCGATCTGCCAAAGGTTCTAAGCAGTTAACATAGAGAACATGATCGAAAATAGGTGAAAATGTGAAGTTATGTGTATTTTTCCATGCTAATTGATAATAAAATAAAGTAGTGAAAACACACACACACGCGATAAAAAAATGTTACAACCAATATTTGCCTGTATGTATTCAAAGAAAAACAAATATAAAATTTTATGTAAATATTCAAAGAAAGGAACGCTATCGAACCACAAAGCTTTGTACTAACGCTAACGTAAGAGCGCTCTAATGAACAGATTGGAGTAATAAAGGCTTATCTTAGTACAACTACGGGTACGTGATATTAATCAACGGGGTGACGTTACCTTGATGGGTTGGAAATGCAACGGTGTGTATTTGTGCTAATTACTTATTAATATTAAAAATATATAAAGTTCGGAATTCGCAGGAAAATGGATAATAAGATGTCAAAACACATTCGCTAATTTGCGAATTGACATCTTATTGTCCACTTTCCTGCGAATTCCAATAGTTTATATATATAATGGACGCAACTACAAATTATAATGAAAAATATATTAATAATTTTAGTAGATATATTGTATCGCAGTTTATTAAGATACATTCCCACTGTTTCGTAGACTTTTACAGCAGCCATAGTATAAACCTGTGTTTCACTGGGCCGGGCTCCCGTCTTGTATAACGTCGTTTTTGACATTTCATTCAACGTATAATTACTAATATTTGAACTAGAAACTGGAACTTTGATTTTTTTAGGATAAAATGTAGCGTATGTTCGAATCCAAAGTATAAGCTAAACGTTACCTTTCAGCCAAATTGGTTTTGCCGTGAAAGAAACATGCAAACTTACAAACTATTATATTTATAGAATTATTATAATTATGTAATTTTAATATTAATTTAATACTGTTACACATCCGTTTGATGTCCCATGATTTTCCTTCCCGGCTTTTCGACTTATTTCTGTAAATAAGTTTTACGTGACAATTGAGAAAACCGAAGGTGTGTAGTGTTGCAACTAGATGAAATGACGGTTATCTACAGTAATTCTACACGAATATAAGCATCGGCGTTCAATGAAGAAGACCTACCTCCTTCTGGAGTGAAAGCAGAAGTTGAAAAAACGGCTAATAGTAGTATTGTATTATCAAGTAACAAGGTTTTATAATCAAATTTCTTCTGTACACATTAATAAATGACAATTATTAATAGCATATTTAATTCATCTTAAGACATTCATAATAAAGATATATTTAATATTCTTAGAGTTGTTCTAAGTAAGGTAATAAGTTGAGCAAAGTTAAAAGCTTGTAAATACTCAAAGTACTCCAAAGGTCCAAATCTTCCGAGCGGTCCTTGTTCTAAATGGGTCAAGTTTGTTAGCACACCCGAATGTAACAAATCGGGCATCGAGTAGATATTATGTATAAATTAAATTTTCTATACTAATATTACCTATAAAGATGAAAAGTTGGTTTGTTTGTTTTAAATAGACTAATTTGGCTCCGTGCAATTTTGATCAGTCGTTAGACAAAAAATTGCCAATTTATACATAGTAAAAGTTTATCTTTTTAAAATTTAAGTGTTGTAATAAAATGTAAGTTCTTAGAATTATCTGGCTGTTAGCTTAAAGACCTCCCGTTAGGAAAATAAAATTAATTACATTGATTAAACCTATCGAATCAAACTAATTCGCTTAAGATATTATCTAAGTTGGACAACGAAATCATCTATAAATCTTTTGTGATTTTACCGTTTTACTCTTTTAAATTGTTATCTTTAATTGAAATTAATTCAATTTTAGTATGTATTTCATTTCTCAATTTTCTGAATTGTCATATAAAGTTCGAACGATAAACGCTGCCAGGAAAATAAAAAACGAAACATATTATAATATTACTGCGTAAAACAGAAATGCACACTACGTCACTTAAAATGAATAACGACATAAAGCTAAAAAGAGTTTTTATATATCTTATTTCCAGGTCACAATTACTGGCAATAAGATTTCTCATGCATGTCACGTAAGAATAAAAAGAAATAGGAAAGTTGTGTCCCAAGTAAACGTAACCTAATTTACGTAGTAGACGTTCGGGGCCAATCGCGGGTGCTGTTTGCGGAAATTTGTTCGCAAACGATTTTTGAAGCGGAGTTGAA
Organism: Lycaena phlaeas; assembly: GCA_905333005.2. Taxonomy (NCBI): domain Eukaryota; kingdom Metazoa; phylum Arthropoda; class Insecta; order Lepidoptera; family Lycaenidae; genus Lycaena; species Lycaena phlaeas. The sequence continues at coordinate 6,975,642 of HG995171.1, forward strand.
GTTCGAGTTTCGGGACCAGAAAAATAGCTTCGCTTCAAATAAATTTGCAAACTAATTTCACATTTCTATTATATTTCGATAATCCATAAATTACAACTACAAACCATTCTATCGTAATATATGAGTATTTACCTATATCTACCTCTTATCTATATACTGCTAAACAAACTTCTATTAAATATCTGACCAATTAACCAAAGGCGTCTGAGGTAATAGTACTGTTGAACTTTTTGCTCCTTACATAGAGCCTTAATTGTGAATGAATCTTAAGTCTTAACCTATAATTGAAATGTATAATCATTGCTTTCAACATTTTTTTTTTCAATTAGAAGAGCATCAAAATGAAGTTTGAAATTACAATTTCCTATAGGATTGCTATGTCCCGTGATCCTTTCGGATCTAAACGTGGCCTTTGTTGGAAAGTATAATCCACAAAGTTGGCCCAGCTCAGTTTTATTGAGCATCGCGTTGCATTCGCACATAAAATTCGACCTAAGGTTATCCGTAGCTTAAGCAATGACAGAATTTTCAGTACTGGGATAAATTACAGTTTGCAGAAATCATTGTCTACCAGTACCTACATCATACAATGTACTTAGGACAATTATCACGAACCCACATACAGAAGATACGGAATGAAGATACAAAAGAACGAATGAAAGGGAGGATAATAATTATTGATTTATATTGATTGATAGAAATTTTATTATCTACACTCAATAAATAAATTTAGATCGAATTTTTAAATCTTAATTTGTTGTAAATCTCAAGTCTGGAATCAAGTTAAGATCTAAAAGTTATGATTTCATCAGATCTTTAAAATGTTTAAATCTACAAGTAAGTAGTATTATATATTGAGCCCACAACTGCAAAAACCGCTTTAGCTAACTCAAAGCCATTTTTATGCAAAAACAAAAATGCATATTTATGTTGTTACAATGAATAAAATCAATTTATAATATTGTGCTAGTTTTAACGGCAATAATTGGCTCGCTACACGGCGGTCATTAGCTTTCTAGTTTAATTTACGTATTGTTCAATGCAACAGGGGATTTTGTATTGACAATGGTTTACTGTGCCATACACTGGGGAGCATTCAAATATAACTATAAATTATGAATGCAACATAAACGTAAATGGACCAATAATATATTTTGTTTTAAATTTCACATTTAATGTAATCATCGGCATAAAAGAGTAGCATCGAGAATTTGTTTTGATTATTGGCGTAATTTATGGCTACTATATTTTATAGACTTAGATAAGGCCTTTGATCAAGGACAACAATATGGTAGACTGAGCTATGATATATAAGACTTAGAAAAGGACATCAATAGCGATGTTCAAACAAGCTTCAGAACCTCAGCAGGAACATCTTAACGATTTGGCATTAAAGTTGGTGTTCATTAGGGGAGCGACCTTAGTCCCTTACTATTTAACATTGTTATGAAATTCAAAATCCAAGGCCCTGCACCACGTACCTTCTCATATGGTGATTGACTGACTGTGATCCTGGTTTCTGAAAATATTTATTATTAACGTGAAAGAAAAACGTAAAATGTGAAAGTATACGCTAAACGCGTAGACTGTTCAATTGTAGGAAAAAAGTTCATTATAAATTGGAGGTTCATAAATAAAATAAAATCAAAAACGAAATACAAATTGGCCCAAAAGAAAACCAAACAAAAATGTAATATCGCTATAATTATAAAAACACCTCAAGATCATTAACATCTTACAACAAACAATAAAACACATTTCTACAGTCATTAGTTAGATTCCTATGATTTTTGTTTATGACAAAAGCTTATTTAGAGTTATGATACCGAGGGATTCGCTTTGTTATCTCCCGAGGGTTAATGATACGGATAATTCAGGGGAACACCGTGGCTCAGTCACAGCGCTCATACGAATGAAACAAGGGATTATTCGGCATAATAATACTAGCGCCTCCGAGACCAGAATTACGTAACAGTACGTAGTTTTGAAACGCAAATGTACGAACAACTGTAATAATACTTTTGGATACTTTTAATTTTATACATGTTTGTGTTTTCATCGTTATTTGTAAGTCTACTTAAAGTATAATATGCCTACCTAAATATAGGACATAGATATTCGTTTATTTTGTGCTTTCACTAAATGTATAGTTAATGTGACATTCTTATTTAGTCGTTCTTCTATAGATCTAGATAGTGAAATTTAAATATTTAGTTTTTTTTTACTCAAACTAAGCTTTAACTACCTTCCAAGAACTAAAACAAACGTATAAGATATTTCTTTAGCCCTGCTAAGAACCAAATACTCAAGATTAGGGCAACATAAAAATATATTTCAAAAATATAACTAAATTAATAAACTTATGTAACTAACAGTAATAAACTTAAGAAATATTGCAGGATAATATGATTCATTTAAAGCGGGCTATATAGAACCGAGGAAATCATTTAAAGCGGGCTATATAGAACCGAGGAAATCTAATCAGGTTCTGAATATTTCCTACCAACGCCAATTACCATTTAAAGGCGGGATGAAAAAAATCTCCATGCCATAAAATCATGTAAATTGAGTGAAGTAGGAGTCTCGTTTTCTTAATGTCTGGTTTGAGTCCGATCTATTCTGTAAGCGCATTATGCTCTAAATAAGTAAACAGAAAATTATGGGCCGCAGATAAATCTTCAAAAATATGAAATTGATGGACGATACAGCATATAGTTTTATTTATAAGGTCGAAGAGATACGAAAAGTTGGTCATGATTTATGAAAAGGACCGTTTTGCCTTCTTTTTTATATTAGTTTAATGGCCTAGCTTATGGAATAAAAATGTCTTGGAATATATTATCGTAACCTTATCTGCAATTGAAAGAAACCTATGACTGGAAGTAAGACTATTCGAAGACGGTTTCCTGAGAAGAAAAAGAGAGAAAACGAATTACGTACCTTGGCATACAGCACAAATCGGGCCTCTTACAATTAATGACATTGAATGAAAACAAGGACTGTGTAGTCTTGAAATTAATATATAAACAATCTAATCGACTGTAAGGTTATTCTCGCTATCAATAGAGATTAATATATAGAAGTAGTTTAATATATAGAAAAATATCAGATCCTATAATAATATTACACATAAAAGTATTTATCACTTTAAAGTAAACACAATGAAGTTCTCGGATTGCTAACATTCTTCAATTGCCGCCATTTTCATGAACCGTTCATTAGAACGAACTTCATGTAGTTGGGAACTGCGAAAAGTAAAGGGGTTTTTTTGCCATTTAAGTACAGAATTAATTGCAAAAAGGAAAATTCGAATTTTCCACAGCTGGACATAGTTTACATTTAAATATATTAAACCGCGCAACATTCAACTATTAATGTGCACAATGAAATTATAATTTTTGTATGTAATTGGGTTATCCCCGTAAATTCGGCCGGCTGCGTACAATTTTACATCGCCCCCCGAACGTGACTGGTGTTACAACGGAGTAATATACAGAGTGTCTCAATTACAACCCAGAGAGTATATCCGAAAATGTTTTCAAAGCCGACATCAAAAATAAATTGCATTATTAAAATAAATTTAAGGCTTTATATTATTTTAAAATGTATTTATTTCTAATAAAATCGCTGAATTTAAGGATATCGAAAATCGCCAGGATTTGTTTAAAAAACTTTTTCAGACTTTTTTTAGCCTTGCAAACGAGCCAATCATAGACATTGCAGAAATAATGAATTTTTTTACATCAAGAATTCTTTATTAAAATAATATGAAACGGGATATCTACTGCCTTTTTTATTTTTATACCTATATTTCATTAGGTATATTTTATATACAATTTCGAAATATCAAGCTCCGCGAAATAAAAGTGAAAAAATGGTATGTAACTCGTTTGAAAATATTTTAATTATTTCTATTGCTATATGTATTGCGACTATTTCATTAATATTGTATGAGCAATGTACTTGTGATGAAATGCAAAATTATATTCACAATTTTAAAATATCATCGAAACCACATAGGAAATATAATATATTTTCTTAATACAGAAAACGTTATATCAAACTGTTTTGGAGAATGAATAGAAGAAACATAAGCCAATAAAATACATCAGTTGTGTGTTAACAATGTGTACATCCAAAAAGGATAGGCTAACGAACATATCAAGTAACAGAACAAAGCCAATGTTACTATAATTACTCGCACAAAGAACCTTACATAACTGCTCGCATGGGGTCACAGATGACCCCAAATAGTACGAGTAGTTTTTAATATATATTGAAGTATAGAAGTAAATGAAACTATTTTATCATAAAAATACTTTGTTTATACTTCAATATCTATAGGTAATAACTTGAACTTCTTACTAATTATACAAAAACAAGTTAAATTAAAATAATTATCAATAGTTAACAAATTGTATTTCGGTATATTGAAAACATAGTTAATTCTAGTATTTTTAGGAATTCTCCTAATCACTCTTGTTACACTGTTAACAGTATATTTCAGAGTGATCATTGCACAAAAATCCGTACATTTTTTCGTTGTCTGTCTGTCTGACGATTCACTTGACTGTGCGGAGGATTGCTCGATCTTACTAGCACTATCATGATCACTTTTTGCTATTTCGTCTAACTTTGGCTCAGAACCTGACACACATCAATGCACAATTTGCTTTTCTCTCCTATTCATGACTAGCTGACAAAAAAAGACAAATGTAGTAAAACTGAATTTTTGAATAATTTTACTGTATAAAGCTGTAAAAAACAGATTTATAACAAACATTTCTCGAAAGAATATACAATAACACAATTATAATTCATAATACACAAAATAAATACATAAAAGAAAAAACTTACCTCTTCCAAAAAAGTAACGTAATTACTTGCATGGAGTCACCGTTCAAGAGCGCAGCGACTCCTCCTTCCACTCCTGTGACTTGGTCATTAGATAAAAACAAACTAAGACGCGTATTATGAAGCTATCGGGACGCTGGGGAAATCGGACCGTGCCAAGTGCTTCATTTTTTAATCCGAAAATGCTTTGACCCCATGCGAGTAATTAAGGGTTAAAGGGCTGTTAACAGGTACAATGTCTAGTTTTCTATTAGGCAATATGGTAGGTACTTCTTTCGAAGTACGTACGTACTCGTAGCAATCGTCAATCAAGTCTATCAATTAGTTTCATCTGCCCTTAAGTCTATGGACAATCACTTCAATACATCAATTACCAAATACACATGGAAGCGAAAACAGTCTGTCGTTCGTCAACATTGACAGAGACGGCAACTTGAATGTCAATTACCAACAATTAGACCCGACCAGGTCTATCTAGGTAATAAGGCATAATTACTGATGCTTGTGGATTGCTTTACGACTGGCAAATTGATTTTATGGCAGATGAGAATTGTTACTTGATTTGATGGTAAATCGTCATAATAGGCATGATGACAGTACATAAGAATCACTGAAATTATAATTTAAAATAAATATATAGGACAGAAACACTCTAAATAAATCACTTACTTTTAATTTACATGTGTGATTCTTTGTATTTTAATAAAAATAAAACTATAAAAAATGACAATCCGCCATATTAGGTCAAACACCAACCATCAAATCGTGACGTCACGATTTTGTAATACCACTACCACACGTCTGTTGCTTGCCGCAAACTCCAAACCTCAACAAGGCACAAACATGTGGACGCGTCGCAAGCGTTTGCCGCATATTCCCTTTGATTTGTGCACAATACCGACACTCGTCGGATCGGCTACAAACCCTTGCAAACCTTCGCAAGCCAAGACAAACTCTGTATCCACATGTGTGAGGGTTTGCCGAGGCTTGCCAAGCGTGCGAACTCAAATGTTTACGAAAACGTGACGTCATAAACAGACGCCATTACTATTCTAGTGTTTTGGTGCAAAATTTAAAATGTATTTTTAAAAGGTCGTTTTTTCCTTGTAAACTTTATTTTTTGCAGACATAATATTAATTTTGGATAAAGTAGATACGTAATAACATTGTAGAGTAGTTTTTCAAAATTTGTCATCATGCCTATTACCTTATGATGTGAGTTCACTACAAACTAGATAAAAAAAAATCATTGATTTATATCTCATGTAATGTTTTTATGTCATAAGGGGGCAACCAAGTAGTCGGAGTCTTAAGACCTGAGCGCCGATTTACATTGACAGCATGCCAGGTTTTTGTGTATTTTTTTTTACTTTTCACTAAGTGTTCAGATTTCTTCCTAAATGCCCCAATTATTGCAAATAAATAGACCAGATGGAATACCAGACAACGTACCTCTCTCACTACCACGATATTGAAATCAATAATTATACATAGTTAAGTTTAACTAGTAATTCGTCATCAAAGTATTACAAAAGTACTTTTAATATACTAATTTTATTTTATTTCTCTGTAATGTTAGCATTTTTTTATAAAAAACATTATCTGCATTAACTATTAGAAAGCCAAAGTATAAACCAAAGTTAAACAACGGAAGAAATGATAATTGTTGTTTTAACCTTTCGTATCCTAAATAAAGAGAATACATTGAATGGGTCATAATCTATTTCATAATGAAAGTGGAAATTGGGTAAGTGTTTGACTAATAAATTGAATTCAGTTTAATAAGACTTCAAAAATAAATTAGAGAAACGGAATCGAATTTAAGGTCAAAAACTTGGAGTACTAAAAGTTAATATCGGCCGTTCGGAAGATCGGAGGACACATTTTATAGCGGCCATTACTACCCTTCATCTTGAATATCACGAAATTGGTTTTTCGTTTTATAGGACTTTGAAAATTGTGGTTATAGTCATTGATTAAACTTCGTTGGCACAGAGTGGATTCAAAAATTTACACACTCGGTGCTTCCTAGGAATTTTAAATTGAATTAGGTACAAAGAAGCTTTCGAATTACTAGATAACGAAACTGCTCATACCAACACTTTAAAATTATGTTTTTTTTATTTATTTTTTTATAGGTTAAGTAGTTATATGTAATCGTCGTGGTGGTGGGGCTTAGTAGCCCAGGGTGACCCCAACGCCTTGGGTGAAGCGAATTGAACCGAGGGGGCTCTTTATACCCCTCTTATAAGAAGAGGGGACAACAGAGCAAGGGGAAGGGGCAAGAACGGGAACCTAGCCTTATTGTACTGTCCCGACGTTGGGAAGGGTTGATCTGTGGTGCGGGGCAACCCCTTTGTGGAGGTGGCGTCGGTCTCCTGACGGACTGACTAGCCGTCGAGGTGCCCTGCTTGTAGATCCGGTTCACCTCACCGAAGGCGGCATTGGTGGCACTCGCCGGGTTTTAGTGGGTAGAGTTGCGTCCACTTGCCAGCTTTCGGGCGCAGCGAGTCCCACATACCCGCCTGCGGAGACACACTCCCCTGTGGGATGCCTAAGCGCATTTCCCGGCGTTAAAGAAAAGGAAAAGGTATATGTAATCGTATTAATAATATAAATGTTAAAGTTTGTTAATTTTATAATACCATTAAAAATACTGTTGGGACGATATTTAATAAGACTAGAAAATTGAGGTAACTGGTGCTACGCTAATTGTTCGCGGATTTGAATTTTGCCAAATGTAGATAATCTGTGTCACGAATATAGATAATAGGCAGCGTTTCTACATTTCCACAAGGGCATTTAAAATTTTACAGAAGTAATATTACTTTGAAAGATAAGCTCCAACCGAGTATTTCATTGGCTACAATATACAACCTTAAAATGTTCTTAGCTAATATATGTAGACATATAAACTTTCTTTTAATCTGCTTTAAAATTCAACCTTTTGAAGTTCGTACCCCTTTTAGGATATTTCTGTTTGCTGTGTATTGCCTGTAGCATTTCGACCGGCTCAGCGTTAAATATTTCAGCGAGCACCCGACCTACATAGCTAACATAAACCTTTGTTTATTTCCATCTGGTTGATATCAACAGAATTCAAGATAAGCTCATTCGAATTCCGTCCCTCCATTAAAATATCGCATTCAGGTACATATTGGTTTCGCATTCCTACCTCGAGTATACTAAATGCTTATACAAATTCGTTAAAATTTTAATTAATCAATTTTGAGGGAAAATGAAGTATCCAAAAGCTATCCTTTTAGGTACCAGCTCATGTTATTGGTTGAAGGATAAATTAAATTAGCTTCTAAATATTTAGAATTCCCACAAGTTCGTAATTGAGGGATTAAAAATTAAAAAGTAAAATATCAAGCCTTATATTATGTCGCACTGTTGACCATGAGTCTCCTCCTCAAAATAAGGCGAGAAGAGAAGTGGTCATTTGAAAACAAGATATGTAAAACAACAAGTATGTATCAAATAAGATTATTGTGGTTAGGCAATATATTATATATTTTTAATATTTAGAAAATGAAAACATGTTCTACTTTGAATATTGAATAATAAAAAACATAAAACCACTTATTTTATTAAATGCATAAAATTACCCAAAAGGCAGAGTAAGCTAAAAAGGACAGAAAACGCATTTAATTATAACTCACTTTACAACTAATATCTTATTACTAAGTAATACCAAAGGCATTTCCGATTATTTGATCCAAAACTTTTAAGTGTGTAATTATTAGAAGTATCAGGCCTTCTCATAAATGAATTTCAAAAGCCGAAATCCAGCCGCTTTGACTTAAACTTATAATTTGAATTAGGTCAAGTTATACAGAAGAAATTTTCTGACGAGGGGGTAGTTTTATTTGTCAAAGTAAAATCCCCCTTTTCTGGAAAAGCTTTCTTTTAGAATTACTAAATTCTTTATTATATTGATGCATTAATTGGAAGTCATTATGATGGTTCAAATGGACTATTTTATATTATCTACTTCTATTATCAAACACTTTTTTCATTCTTTTGTTACCATACATTACTTTTAATCGAGTAGGCTACATAGCCTTTTCATAATCTTACTGTTAACTTTTTTTTACTTTTCGCTGTCACATTTTATATGTATCTTTATTTTTACATATTATTATTAATTAAGCTCGCTTTATGTTTGTCTATTTGTGTATTATTATTTATTTGTTTTTTTATTGTCCGTTTGGGCAGACGAGTCACATGTTCTTGTGGTCGGCGTCACCCATAAACACAAACAAGTAACCTTTCAAGTTCATGATGTGTTGCATATCAGATAAGATGTGAGACATAAGTTTTATATGCATATGCCAGTTATTATACCGGGCACCAGATAACCGTCTCAGGCTTTTTAATATCATTGCAATTGAACACAAAATAATACATTGAATATAAAGCAATCGATCCTGAAATGGATTTCTCTAAATTTCAAAGTGCACAATTAAAACGAATCACCGTTCGCTCACCGGTGAAGGAAAACATCGAGAGGAAACCTGCATGCCTGATAAGATTGACAGTATTTAAAGGTATGTGAAGTTCACCAACCCGCATTGAGCCAGCGCATCGATGAACTATGGCCCAATTCTCGTCTGATTTCGAGGAGAGCAGACCTGTGGCCAGCCATGGGACATAAATACTTTAAAGCAATCCGTCGAGCAGCGAATTTAGAAGACTATACTAATTTTACTAATTCGGTGATATCACGTTCTTGTTCATATAAATACAATTCACCTGGTATTCCAAATTATAAGCACGTGAGCGTATGTATTAATAATTCAATGGACATGACGCTTACAGCGGAAACATTAGAGAGCTGTTGTTCGATCCATTAATGAAGATGTGTAACATAACATTAATTTTCCTTACCAATAGGATCCTCTTCCTCGGTGTCAAAACGGAACTTTTAAAATAATAGCGCATTTTGACTTGAAATAAATATCCCTTGGGATAAATAGCTGTAAAGTAAAAAAATATGATGTATCCTCTTAATGTTCAGTCCCTAAAATGACAAAACAGACTATAATAACTTCGCTGTCCGCATTTCTAGTCTGTTAATCCAAAATATCAAACACTTTCTTCTTCTCCTTTCAGCCAAAATATGTCCACAGCTGGATATAAGCCAAAAAAATACTTTCTATTGAAATGTAATTACGAAATTTGACAAGAAGCATGGCTTCACTATTATAAATGAAGGAGAAAAGTTTGGTTTTTTTTTTTTTTCGAAAGGTCTAGACTTTTAGACCTGGTGGCCTTTAAGCTCAATCGGTAGGTGAGAAAAGTTTGGTTTGTTGTCAACATCCATAAAAAATACTTTTTTACACGGTTCCTTCAATCCTCGCTGGCATTTTAGTCAGCTTTTATTTTATTTCATTTATCAGTTATTTATTCTTCTTTTTTCAATCACGTGTACATTAATAATATAAACCATCATAAATATTAAAAAAATATTATTAGTATATTAGTAGCATAGGCTAATAATAATAATAATAATAAATAATAAAATTTTAAAAAATAACTACTTATAGAAACTTTAATAATGTGGATTTTACTTATTTTTTCTCAAACTGCTCACATATTTATTCGTGTTTTTCGTTCCATCCATTTTATATTGAAGCCGTATAATATTCCTAACCCGTTCAGGTGGAAATTCTCATTACCATTTTTCGAGGTCTATTGTGAGGGAATCTCATCGCTCATATTCCCCAATTCATCACCGGTTTTGAAGATATGAAATTTTAACACATTTGAATAACCAATTTCGAAAAAACAGGATTTATTTACTAGTAAATTCTAAGTACCGTTGCTATTTTTAAGTTTAACTATTTTTTTGGCCTAGCGTGTTTTATAGTAAAAACGGTAAAAGTATAAAAGTAATAAGTAAATTTTTTCTAGGGCTGTTTATGATTTTTTTCAAGTTCTCATTAGAGCTTGAAATGTTTTTATGTGACTTCGGGACAAATCTTATAAAAGTATTTAAAATAATTTCTTATCCGATTAAGATATTTTTTTAAATATTAATGACACTGCCGTGTGTATAGAATTTCATATTGAATAAGGTAATGTATAGAATACAGTAAAAATGTAGGATTTACATTAGAATGGAACTTAAAGATCGAAAAACACGATCAAGATAACTTTTATGGTTCTATGGATAAAAAATATTTCACTATGGGTTACCATACATAGAAAACATGTTCCGTCGACTCTACAACTCTTGATAAGTGTCAAAACTATCGGGAAAAATATTGGGAACATAGGCCATCTGTATTTAGCTACGTTAATTAATACTAATACTAACTTTAGCACCAAGTTTTAGTTGACCGTGTGCTCTATCGGTAGTTAAATAAATTGTAACTCATTAACATAAGATAATATATTTATAAACTTAATCCAGTACAACATCCCTTTTCAATGTCTCGATACAATCTCTTGAATACCATATTAAAAATTGACATTAAAAAATATACTTTTTTCAAGATATTTACAATTTAGTTTTTTACAATATTTAAAACCTTTTTCCTCGTGTCCCTACACTAACTAAACTACGGAAACAAAATGTTTTCATAATAAATAAAAAAAGGTTAAACAAAATGATTTTAATTTAGATATAATTAATTATACAATACTGTGAAATATTGACAGCTTACTTACACAATGGCGCAGCATTTGTAGCCATTTCTGGCTCCGATTAAAGGGCTTCATAATGAGCGCCTTGAGTTGGTTTTATAGTTTATTATGGTATGAGTAAACCTAAGTCAGCGTGGAGAAAGGAACAGCTAGTTACTTATAATAGACAAAACGCTAGCAAAGCCTTTTCGGTATCCATACAGGATGTATTTTGAACGCTTTGTAAAACGAAAAGGTATGATAGTGTAGGCGTGGCCTGACTAGGTCTACTAGGTTCATACACTCTATGAACCTAGTAGACTATGCATACATCGCGGGCATGCAAAATACATAAGTGCTAAAATTTTCTAAAAAAAAACGTTTCTGAGATAAATGGTTATATGCGTTAAAGCGTTCCAAATACACTCGGTATATACACGTTCACAATACATAAGCTGAAAGAAAGCTAAGACCGAAATCAATTAATCCCTTTATTAGCATTGTCTTCGGGGATTATCAGGAGGAAACTGCCAATGGAGTTTAATAAGACAACTTGATGGCTTGTTTCATTAGTTATCTCCACAAAAAAGGTTTATTAGCCGATGTCGAATGATAGAGCCGTTCAGTCGACGGTGGGGTGTTTTATGGTGGTCCCCGGGGACTCGGCCGCCGATGTATCAAAAGAACAACGTATTAAGCTTAGCAAATTACTTCAAAGAGAATACACGAGCAAAATATATAAAATAAAAAACCAAACAAGTTCGAGTCGGACTCGCGCACGAAGGTTTCCGTAGCATTATTTATACATAATTAAATAGAAAATGTTTTTTCACGTCACAACGTCTAATAACTCGATGCACAAAAAAGATGACGTCATGTAACGTTCCGAAAGCGAGAGCGCGGCACGAAAGAGAGAGGCATGATCGGCTCGAGCGATCGGCTCAGTTCGGTTCTTGCTTCATGTAATGTTGACGTTGTCACGTCAAACTACCATCCGTAAACCGACTTTACAACCAATTTTTTTCCTAAATTTCCTCGTATACCCAAATATGAGAACATCGCCGGTGAAGGAAAGCATTGTGAAAAAACTATGTTTGATGTACCTTTTATGCATTTGAATCTGTCCCCTAGTTGGGACACCGCATATTACATAATCAAATCAAATCAAAAATATCTTTATTTCGTAGGTAACAACTTGTACACAAATAAGTCAAAAAAAACTAGTCAATAAAAGTAGGTAGTAAAAATTAAAAAAAAAACTCGCTTAAGATGCAGAAGAAAAACGAGAAAAAAACTTGGGGTTCCTCTTTTGTCAACAAATGATACATATTATTTTATAAATACAACAAGTAACATCTTAAGAGTGCATACATAACATAAATAGCATAAACATTATCCTCGCCAGCGATGTGTGACATAATGAGTGGGACATAATGAGAGTAGAATGATGTGACTAATTTATTATTTACCCTCCAAAAGCCCACATTAAGTTTATTCAAATTACATCATTGAAGATGGAATTTAAAAATAATTGTCTCAAGGAGGCTTTATCATAACCTTATTCCATGTAACATATCAATATGCCAAATCAATAAGAGACAATGACAACGCGAATTCGATATTCGAATCTTGCCAAGGGCAATTTGTATGTTTAATATAAATGTTTGTAACGGACGTGATACACGTCGTCTCGTTTATGTATTCTTCTTCTTCTATTTCTGATATTAACATGACGTGTTTTGGTCATTAAATATTTATTTAAGTGATAACTTCTTAAGCCGCGTTGAACACTTTTTGACACGGGAAAATCTTATTGGTTCACGTCGGTACACGTCAGCGATATGCTAATGTAAAATTACGAACGTCTATCGAAGATACCTATAAGTTTTCACTTCTATTGGCAGACCTTATGACAAAAATTTTTGGAAGTGCAACTTCTTTAGAATCGTTGTGATTTCAAACCGGATGCAACGGAAAAAACGACAGGTAAGAGACACAAATACGAGCGAGAGAGCAAATGTCGGTGTATATGTATATTGCACACTGTTTAATACTTGCTTGTATTTGAGCATTTAACGTGTATTCCACTTCTATCGTGCGTGAATCACACACACACACACACCTTTTTTTTAATAAGGAACACAATATGAATAAAAACATTCATGAGAAAGATAAACTATTCCCAGTAACAGTTTGTTAGTAGAGAATACTTAGGGATCTTTGGTTCTGCTATAACACTAGCTAAAATATCCCGGCTTCACCCGCGTTAATTTAATTTATAGCTATATTTATTATTATAGCCATATTATTTCGGTGATGATTGTTATATAAAATCAGTGACTCTTAGCATTATAACTGTGAAAGATAGTTTATTTCAGAGAAGTAGTTGCGACAACCCCTATACATACAACTTACAAATACCTAGAGATGTAAAGAACTCGAGTCTTTGAGTCTTAATTCGATAGACTCGGCTCAATTTTACAAGACTCGGTGTGCTAACAAAACTCAGAGCTATGAGTCGACCCGAGCTCCAGTCCTTTTTCGAAGACTCGAGCGCCAAAATAGAACTCGTATTTCAAAAAAGCTCGAGTCTTAAAAAAGAAACTCACGTCTCAAAAAGAACTCAAGTCTTAAAAAGAGCTCGAGCGTATCGAGTCTTGAGCGTAATAAGGTTGATTTATTTAAAATACATAGTTTATGTGGCAACATGCTAAATGTGGCCTTTAGGCATGGCATTATTATGTTCTGTGTACCTCAAGAGGGATAAAAACGCGACACTTATTTGTTATGTGGGTACGGAACAATATTTATTGCTTTTTATTTTACGCTTTTTTTTGCTTTTTTTTTTTTGCTTTTTCTTTTTTAATATTAGACGTTACAAAAATAATTAAATTACTATTATATCTCACAAAGTTACATATTTTATTTCCTGTTTATTTATAAAGGAACTCCAAATGGAAAAGAACTTGAGCGCGACTCGTCGCGTAAAACGACTCGAGCGCGAATCAAGACTCGAGCGCCATGTTGCGCTCGTGTCTTTATTTAGACTTAAGTGCTCGAGTCTGGGGTTCTTGGTATAACGAGTCGAGCTGTGCAATTTGTCAGCCGAGTCTAAAATTTAAGACTCAAAAGGCTCGAGTTCTTTACATCTCTACAAATACCTCATTATAATGTTACTGTTATACAACGCTAAAACATTCGAAGGGAATAAATATTTTCTATCACAATAAAAAATAATATTTGTGATCGATTATTTCTTATGATAAGTCACTTATAATGTTTTGTTTTTAACCGACTTCAAAAAAGGAGGTTCTTAATTCGTTTGTATGTTTGTGACACTATTACTCCGCCGATTGTCAATGGATTTTGACGATTCTTGTGTTTTATTGTAAAATTATGATGACCAGCTTCAGAAATAGAATAATTTAAATGTAATATTCATTTCCCGAAACACAACCAGAAATGAATATCTCGTCTCTTTCTGCACTAATATAATAAAGAAGCATGGTAGTAAGTTTGGGTGTGTGGTAAAGTATTCGATAAAAATCTTTGACCAGTATGTATAATGTATTATCGGCAACATAATAAATACATTGTACATACTGATCAAAGGCAAAGTAACATGCCACCAAAATAATAATTATTTGTTCGGATGCGGCTGTAAATCTCATTTATTTGCGTTTAATTTCGTTAAAAGAAAAGAAATAAGAAAGCAAACTGCAGTAACATAAAAACAAAATGTCCGACTGGTATTTAATGCCCGACGCAACGAACTTACGAGCCAGACAAGGTTTCGCTTCCACCGCAAACGAGCAAAATATGTTACATTTTTCTCCATGGAAGCCTATTGTGGTTTTTGAGCACTTTGAAGAAGAAATTATCAACTTTGAAGCCTGAGGACGCTTTATTATAAAAATATAGTTTTTTTGTCACAGAGATTGTTCGCAAAGGATTGAGAAAATAAATAAATTTAAATAAAAATTTGCACGGTTAATTAAGCAATTTGGACACTGTTTTTTGTGGCAGGCGAATGTGTGTACATATAGTTAATTTTTAAATTAATAAAATATCAATATATATTAAAAACATAAAAAATCGGATTAAGTAGAAAAAAACAACATTCACTAAATAAGCCATCACCCGCAGCGTCAGCTCGAAATCAGACAAGGATGGTAATGGGCCATAGTTCACCGATGCGCTGGCTCAATGCAGGTTGGTGATCTTCACAAAAACTTTCAATCTTATCAGGCATGCAGGTTTCCTCACGATTCCTTCACCGGTGAGCGAACAATGGTCTCGTGTTTGGGGTGCACTAAGAAATTTAGGAAAACCCATTTCAAGGCACACACGAGGAGTCAGGATCCAACCCAGAACCTCTCGCATAAGAGGCCGAGTCCACTCACCACTGGACCATCGTCGACCAAAAGATAAGTGTCGACCCTTTTATGTCCCATCGCTGGGCACGGATTTGAGTCAATGCGGGTTGGTGAACTTCACATACATTCAGAGGCTTAATGTCATCGGACATCCAGGTTTTTTCGATGGTTTTCTTGAACAGAGAGCGAGCGATGGTATCATGTTCCCTTAAATTTTGAAAAAACCCATTTCACGGCACTCCAGGGTATCATCAAGCTCATCAATCTCAGGCAAGAGGCCGAGCCCATACTTGACCGTCGTCGCTCTATCGAGTGATTAACCGACTAACAAACATTGACTTTATCAATATTAAATAAATATTACATCATCCTTATCATTTATTGGCGGAATTTGCATCAGGTGCCAAACATATTTCAACAATAGCAAACAATATCGAGTACTAAGTGATGAGCAGAGTTTTGCCCGCCTTTTTTTAAATTTACAGCCGCATTCGGTATGATGATCGTTATTTTTGCAATCTAAGTTACCTACTTCTTAGAACATCAGCTATCAGTCAGTGCAAAACCAATCAAAATCAGTCCGCCAGTTTCAGAGGTTTAATGGAAACGATAGACACACGAAAAAAATGTTTTGATGTGTCGTATATACTTACAAATGCATTTCATGTAAAACTGTTAGATTAGCAGGAAACGATAGACATATATTTTTTTTGTGTCGTATATATTTACAAATGCAAAATGAAAAGCTGTTAATTTAAATTACAAATAATTTTATTTTATTTATTTGTATAGATTTTCTAGCAAATATCGCGTTAGATAAACTTTTATTTGCTACTTAAGTGCTCGTCTTTTAGTCGTCATTATCATATTAGACAATATAATTGTATTAAACGCTCTGCTTATTTTATTTTCGGTAGGCTGGGAAATTTCACAATCTAGACCGTAATAGGTCAAACGAACAGCTCAAAACTTCTATATTTAGTCTGAAAGCAATTTGTTTGGGAGAAATTGCATTAAAACTCCACGTGATAACGGATATATCAATAATGGGAATGTAAAATTTAACGCATTAACGCATTTTGAATTCCGAATCCTTCCTGTCAAGCCCTCAGCCATTACAGTTAAGATATTAAACGCCTCAGCGAACATTATGTAATCAATATAGATGAAACAGTCCCCAGAAAGGGAAAAATATCATTGTATTTTGGGGTAAGCGAAACAAGAAATACCCGTTCGAGTGTCTCCCTTTATTCATTATTTTATTGGGGATTTAATCAGGTTAAATGTTATTGAAATCTCAAGTATTCGAATCAAGTAAATCTAATATTATATTATTTATCATAAATAATGTTACAACAATCGTTGAATTTAATGCGTCATTAGTTTTATGTGCGGTATGCGGTATATGATTAACGTAACTTACAAATGAATACATTTGAAGGTTTATTTAGTCAAGTGGAGAATCCATATTTATATATAAATATTGATGCGAAAGTGGCTCGTTCTCGTCATCTTTTGCCATCGAAGCGTAAACTGCTGATAAATTTCAAGAAAATTAAGGAATTACATATATAAAATTATAAAACGAGGAGAGGTTAAGATCATACATAATAATCAGTACCCGGATGACCGAGCTTTCCTTGGTAAAGTTGATTATTGAAAACGACATTTTTGTCGTGACAGCGTCTTATAATTCGATGGAGCCGGCTGCACGCACGAAAAAACATAACTCATGCGGCGTTACCTCGCTCTGATGCGATCCATTTAAGGCTTGAAGTGAAAGCAAGAGTGCGGAACGAGCGACAGAGAGGCACAATCGGCCCATCAGTACTTTCTTCTGACGTTGTCACGTTCAACTATCGTCAGTAAACCGACTTTACAGACAACCGATGTTTTTTAAATAAACCCTAAACTTTTACCGCCCCCGAAACTCTATGTTAGTAATTTCATGAAAATTGTTCAATCGGTCAAGGCATGCTTTGCCACTTTGCCGAATGTGGTGCCTTACTCGACCGTTTCTCGACCCGACCCAAACGTCGATTTTTATCGATGCTCAAAAGCGCCTGGCTAAGTTTTCCCGCGAGCCTTGAGTGCGCGCGATTGTGTTTTACCTCGCTTTTTCACGCCAGAACTGATCGCCCATACGTGGCACCTGATTTATCCTTTTAAAAGAGCAAACTTAAAATTTACCATTTTACAATTAAATACCCTCTATATTTTTGTTGCTTCGCCTTATGTACATTATTAAGAAAATAACTGAAGCTGACGAAATCAGCAGCTTAGCAACTTAGTATTTTCCAATCTAAGTGTAGTTTTTCCGATTAAATTTAGCGTTTCATGGGATAAGGAATCTCATTTTTAGTTGAAAATCGAACTTTAACTCACTGTAAAGACAATCAGTCAAGTCATAACAGTCATGAAGTTTCAGTCTTATAGTTGGTTTACTTAAAGCCTATTATATTATAATATCACATTTGTCTACACAAAATACAACTACTAATTAAAACGTCGAAATGCGATTTTCTTGTGAGTTAAAACTAAGAATAATCTCCTTACGTACGTCATGTTATGTAAGACAATACCACAACACGTTTCCTTATAACATCCATTTATTCTTCCGTTATCCTATTATAATATTCCTGTCTTTTCCTTGTTCTTTCTACTTTCTCGCTATTTCATTTCAAAGAGAAAAACGGCGCGTCACGAGTCACGACGCGCTCTTAAGTCGATTCTATGGTAATATTTTGCATAGGTATTTGTTGTCCTTAATATACAAAGTAGATTAGTAAAGTATAGCCTATATTACTCGTAGATAATGTGTCTTGTTAAAGGTAAAATAATTGTTTAATTCGGTCCACAATTTCGGATCCTATTCAATGCAAATAAACAATTTATTTTTTCCACTTTCCACAAAAGAAATCTGAAAATCTGAATATTTGCAAGTTCGTTCGTGAAATTATAGTAATCCAGATGATTTTACGGCATGTGGCTTAAGCCGATATAATGCATCATTCCTTATTATCCATTCCTTAAGATCCATCAGACCCTAGAGATAGGCGCTATAGTATATTCGGTGCACTTAATTGTCTAAGCGACCCAAGTACCGTTAATATTGATCTTGAACCTAAACAATAGTATTTTTAAGAGAATTTGAAGCACCCAATATGTCACACTACCGCGGATGACTGACATACATTCACATTTCATCCACCATCGTCGACCAGTAAGGCGGAGGAAGGAAACCATGCAAATTCTAGAACTTGCTAAATTATGCTTTCGCGCTCCCATATTATGATTCTTTAAATGTTAAGATACTGCGCTGTATATTTTATTACCGTAGACTACGTTCAAAAGTCATCCATTATATAATGAAATAAAACATGACACAATAAAAGAAGCTGGTATCATTTTATTTGCGAGGCCGCAAAACGTAGCGCTCTTCAAAGAGAATATATTTTTCTCATAACGACAACATGGCAACGAATTGGTAACTGAACCATCTAACTCTTGTTTCATAAAATTTTATCGAAACGAGCCATTTTAATTAAATAATGCAAATCGGACTGCAAAAAGTTGTTATACACGCTTTTACATACAAATTATTTTTTATTAAGCTTTATTCATAGAAATAAAATAAATCCGGTATACCTATACCATGTGTTGTTCCTCTCGTGTTGTCTTTCGTGTTGTTATTAAAGTAGGCGTACCTCCCGCCACCCACTCCGTGGGGGATCTGCCTGAGAGTAAGGTATCTTGTATATCAAGTGCGATAGTCATCAAATAACGATCCTGGAGATTATGTTACTAATCTAATTATTTCCCTCGTCTCAGCGATATTCAACAAAAAATCATACGCCATTTAATTATCTAATATATGAACTATATAATGACTATTTAAAAGATTTTATTTATCTTTTTAATACTTAAAGTGAAATATTTTTTGGCGATTTCATCCCGGTTTATTAAGCAACAGTAAGTTTACTAATCAGTAAGTGATTAAGGCTATTCGGGCATATGAAAATCTTTATGAGCCGCGATAAAATTCATTAAAATTCAACAATCTGTTTCATTATTAGCTAAATTCGCGTAAACTAATGTTATTACATATGTTGCTGAAAATAATGTTTTAGGAACGTACACACTTCTGTAATGTAGTAACATTAATTGTTTTGAGCACAAGAGATTTCATTAATGGCTAGAGCGCAAATAGTCAAATACATTTTTATGGGGCTAGTAAGTGTATTATGACCCTACCTTGAACGAATTCTTTGTAAATTTGCATTGGTAAAGATTTATTATATTTTGTGTTGTTTGAGTAGATTATGTCCGGGTGACGTGTAAACTTGGGTATGTCACCCGTAAATATGAATGAGACCCTTTTCATCCTTAGCTTAGGTTTCCCGTCCTTACCTAAATACAGTGAAACAACTAAGTTTGTCACATATTATTATTCCACTTGTAAGGTTTCGTTTACTTTGTTTACATTTGCTTATAATAATTTTGGCATTTTTAATTTCTTGCACTGGCCACACTGGGAATCCAAAGAATAAGTGGGGTAGGAAGGTATTAAGAGGGGCAGTCTTGCGGACTAGGGGGCAGTCGGTCTCAGGCCGTCATTGTGGTTTAATAAGTGTTGTTGATATTGTTACTAGTTGGATAAGAGTTCAGAAAATATAGTGCTATTGGATTAAAAATGATTTTGGAATAAATACTGTAATTCACTGTTACTGGTTGTTTTTCTGAAGAGTCTTACATCTCAGAAGTGGAACACCGTCGGAAATTCCGTAAGTACACGCCTGCAATATTTTATTTTTCTTCTTACACTACGTAATGCATATACTTATTAAGGAAAGAAAGTTTAATTCATAACTACATGAAAAATTTCGTAGCGATTAGCAGCGACCTACCCTCAGGAGTATATTTGATGTGTTCTTTAGAAAACCCATGTCTCTAGCTCAAATAAGAATCAATTAGAAATTATCAAAGTTATAGATATATAATTTTTACGTCATGGACATCTAAACTTACAAATAAAATTGGAATGCCTGTTTCTAATATTAAACTAACCGCTTTTTACTACATGCGTAGGAGTATAATACAATATATGGCACCTACATAATATACCAAAGTAACGTTTTACAATTTTGTCTGTCTGTTCGTTCCGGCTAGTCTAATGGCTGGACCTGGTTTTGACGGGACTTTTTTTTTGGCGGGTAACTGTTATAACGAGTAACTTGATACAAAAATAATAATTATCATCAAACGATACCGTACATATTTTTATCAAAATGAGGGTACATTGGAAAATTAGCCAAGGGTGTAAGAACTACTAAATATACACAGGAGCTTTGAAAGGGAATAAAAAAAAAAATATGTCCGTTTTGTCTAGAGTGCACCGTTTAGTAGATGCCGACTAATAATTTGTTATTTTGATATATTTTTTTTAACAAAATCATTTTTTTTTGGTTTCATGTGACGAGTTATGGATTGATGTGAACATGGAAAAGGGAACTTGGAGAAGTCTAGCGACTCCTCAACGAGATCATTCTCGCACTAGGCGTCAATGTCGCAGCCGCAACCGCCGGCTGCTGGAGCGCTAGCTGGCATTAAGGCATAAAGAGGAGCATCTCCTTCGTATGACGCTGCAATTGGGAAGGACAGCGAGCAATGGCGTCGCAGCAGCGAGCGACGCAACTTCCGCAGTAAGGAGATGGAACCAAGTAAGCGCAGCCGTAGCAGGTTGCCGGGCCCGTGTGATAAATTTATTTTTAGCTGTTAGTGTTGGCGGTACGCTCGTAGAAGTTTACGTTGATCTTGGTAGTGAGGCGACATTGATTAGGCAATCCACCCATAAATATTAGCTTGGATACAGTTTAATGTTTTATGCAAGGTAGTAGATGATTGTAAATCTAGGCGAAGACGACGAATGCTTAGAAAAAGTCCGTATGATGATAGATGGTATGCTTAAGGAAGGGATCATTAGGGAGTCTGTTTTGAACTAAGCAAGAGTTGAGTATTATATATTTGAGTGATAAAATAGGACTTAGACTCTCATTATTCGTTAACTTTCGTTACATATTCTATGACATGTAGGTAGTAGGTACATAAATTGAACGATTTTAATATTGGTTTATATTATATATTAGATGATAGGTGTTTTATACACAGTATATTGCCCTGTATCGTTTCAGACAGAGAGCGGGTGTAGGCCATGGTTTTAGGCCACCACTCGATCGGATACACAAACATAAATGGATATTGTTTATTGTTTAACTTCACATATAGGATCTTTATAATGATCACTTATGATCGTCTTAGCGGCTAAGTTTATAATGAGGGTTCGCAACGCGCCCATGTCAGAGAAGATACCCACGAAGAAAAGAAACTCTTCTGGGTTCCTATCATTCTTTTCATTGTGATCAATAATTCACAAAGTCACTTAAATCTATAGCAATTAATTTCAAAGCGTTTTTGTTATTTATATATTCTTTTACATTAGGATTTTAATAAGTTTCTGTTTAATGATACATCTAAATTTATTAATTGACAACTGTTTTATACTGTTGGGAAGTTTATTATAAAAACTTATATTATTATAACGTATATAATTACCCGCAAAGGAGTAGCTCATTTTATGGAGCCTTGAGCTGGGCACAGCAAGTTTATTTTTATTTCCAGTATTTAACATTGCGTTGATCACATTATTCTTGAATTTTTGGATATTTTTGTGTACATACATAAGATTTTCAAAATTGATAGGCTATACAATGTCATAACATTTACTGTTTGAAATTTATCTCTTAGTGTGTCTTTTGGACCCAAATCGTATATTGCACGAACAGCTCTTTTCAGCAGAACTAATATAGCATCCATATCGGCAGCATTACCCCGTAATAGGATACAATGACATAATAATAATAATAATATTTAATAATGCTGTTAAAGTAACCAAAATAAACTAAACCTAGCTGTATTTACGTCAGTTAATTGTCGAATATTTTTAATGCAAATGCTGCAGATGAAAGTCTGTTGGATAAACTAGATATGTGAGGGTCGCACTGAAGTTTAGCATCTAAAGTAATTCCTAGAAATACCGTAGTACTTTCCATATTTAATTCTTCATTGTTAATATTTACAGTTGTTTTATTTAACATTAGGCAAAGTGAATTTAATACATTTCGTTTAAAAATAGGTTATTGGCATTGTACCATTTTACAATTTTAGAAAGAGCATTGTTCACATCGTCAGTCGCAGGTTGCCACCTATGTGTCTTTAAAATAACTGATGCGTCATCTGCAAACAATAATATTCCATGTCTATCATTTACAAGATACGGTAAGTCATTAATATAAATAAGAGATTGTTTTCCATTCACGTCTACCTTCTGGATTATATCACTTAAATAAGAATTAATTAAATCTAGCGCGATATCTTCTATGCCGTAGTGATAAAGCTTCCTGACCAATGTTTTATGCTGTACACAATATTAGATAGCCTTAGATAGATCACGTAAAATGCCTAATGCATCATGTGAATTCCTCCCAGGCTTAAAAAAAATATTCTGTATTAATTCTTCAGCCTGCATCAGTTGTAGAGCGACCGCGTGTGAAACCGAATTGTTTACTATGCAGTAATTTATTTCTATAAAATGATTCATTGATTGATTTAGAATAATCTTTTTAAAAATTATGCTAAACGTTGCTAATACGGATATCGGTCTAAGATTTGTGGGATCTAAAGTACTACCTGATTTAAACAACAGGATTATTTTGCTATGTTTCATTAAGTCAGGAAATACACCACAATCAATGCAGTTCTTTTTAGGGTTTAACAATTTATAGGTTTGATAATATAATTTCTGATGCGGTAACATGATTGAATTTAAAGGTATTATAACATTCAGGTACATTTAAAAAAGGAAATGGCGGCAGCAGGTGGAAAGTTCGGAGATAAAGTAGTAGAAATAGGAATGTTAGAAAAAAATATATTTAAAAGAAGTAGCTTTTGCGAAATCTGACGTGATAGTTGTTTCATACATTTAATTTAAAATCTTTGTTTTGTGGTTTGACTATTCCTATTTCATTTTTAATAATTTTCCAAGTCTTTTAAATAATATTACTTCTGTTTTTAATTTTTGAACTTATATGTTGTGATTTTAAAATTTAAAAAAATAAAAGACGGATAATTGGATTGATAATTTTATGGATAATTTGATGGTTAGTTTATGGATAACTTGATGGATAGTTTTATGGATAATTTGATGGATAGTTTTATGGATAATTTGATGGATAGTTTTATGGACAATTTGATGGATAAAGGATGGATAATTTGATGGATAGTTTTATGGACAATTTGATGGATAAAGGATGGATAATTGGATGGATAAAGGATGAATAATTGGATGGATAAAGGATAGATAATTGGATGGATAAAGGATAGATAAAGGATAGATAGATAAAGGATAGATTATAAGACTGTAATAAATGTGTTATAGTAATAAGTGTATGTAATTATGTATGTTTATAAAAAAATTGTAAACTATATTTTGAAAGGAGCAACCCAACAGAGTTTCTTGCTGAATTCTTCTTATGTACTATACTAGTATGGTACTATGTATTGTTTGTATTACTATTTTTTGTAATATTGTATTTGAAAAGACTAGTTCCACTGAGTTTGTTTCGCCGGTTCTTCTCAGTGGACTTACTTTGGAACCGGTGGTAGACTCAATTGACCTTCAAAAAGATACTTGGATAGTACTATATTTTTTTTTTTTTTTTTTTTGAACTCGAATGTATTTTTATAAATGTATAAATTCAAGCTTTGGTTTCTTGGTCCGCCGAGTGTAAGGTTCCACCTGGTCCGTGTATGAGGACATACACGTTATCAGGATGGACGAGTGTAAGGTTTCGTTTACTTTGTTTACATTTGCTTATAATAATTTTGGCATTTTTAATTTCTTGCACTGGCCACACTGGGAATCCAAAGTATAAGTGGGGTAGGAAGGTATTAAGAGGGGCAGTCTTGCGGACTAGGGGGCAGTCGGTCTCAGGCCGTCATTGTGGTTTAATAAGTGTTGTTGATATTGTTACTAGTTGGATAAGAGTTCAGAAAATATAGTGCTATTGGATTAAAAATGATTTTGGAATAAATACTGTAATTCACTGTTACTGGTTGTTTTTCTGAAGAGTCTTACACACTGAACATAACTGCTAGTAAATAGTTTTTATCACACATTATAAATTATTAGCAGTACTTTGAAAGTCGATTACACTAATCCTTAATAATGCTTTGTTTGGTAGTTTCACGATGTAATTTCTAAATCCCTTTAAATTTTTTTTAGGTAAATGGAACTCTAAATAAATATCTTACATTTTTTTATTTTGAATGATAGTTATAATAGCAACTGCTTCCAATTAAATTTAAAAAAAAAGAAAAAAAAGGAGGTAAGTGATATTTATCGTAAGCTTTCTCTCCAAAAATAGACTAGGTATTTTGTGTATATAGCGTGGTGTAATTTTATATGGTTCAATGTTAATCTAGCCGAGCATGCGCGGCGCGATCCGTCGGCGCCGGCACGTCGCGACCAGTCATCTCGCATCAATAAGAAGCCAAACGCCAATCAAACCACACACAATATATTATAAACTCCTTTGATGGCATTCAACTTGGAACAACATTGGAAAACTTCAAACGGCTTCGACTCCATTATCGATATGATATCCAATATCCTGAGAAAATTATATTTGGAATCAATCATATTCGTGGAATACAAATAACGAATGTTTAAGACAGGTTAAACGCACTTTATCCGTCCACTGCTAAACATAGGCCGATCAAAGAACGCGATAATGAATATAGGCTATATTTCTGCTTTTTTCTTTACAGGTTCAAAGCATCCGAATAAATATTTTGACAATGTGGTAGAATCTAAAGAAAACATATGAACGCCAAGACGACCGATCCCTTGCTACTTGCATCCAACTGGAGGCTTATAAGATGTTATTTTCAGGTTACAGAAATAAAGAAATGTGACTGGGGTACTTGAAGGTCAGGCTAACGGAATACGTTAGCCTGACACAAAAACTAAACTCAGATTAACTCAAGTGTATAAGCCACGTTTATCACTTACTGTTGCAAACGAATGAAGAATTTTGGATTGACTTGAAGATCATTAAATTCATAACATCAATAATGCTGTAACTACTAATTATAAAAGACACTTGGAAGTAAATTGGGCAATTTCCCTAAACTGCGTCTGATATCATAATATTTCTCTGTTCTCAATTCTGTTAGCCACTTTAATGATGATGTTTAGTGTCCCTTTGCCTAATACAAATAAGATGCGAAGGGACTTCGTGACAATAGACTAGCTAATTGTTGTTGTTAACCGTGGACTGTGAGATTTAAGGAAAAGTTGATGTGCGATACAATGTAATTATTTCAAATTGTTTTTATTCTATTCTAAATAGTATTTCTCTATTATCATTAGTTAATTAAATTTCCCTCAAAACATAAAGAGAACGATAACAGACCGATCATAAGGAAACTAATAAAAGGAAAACACTAGTGAAATTAATAACCAACTATAACAAGCATTACCCAAACCTGTTCAATGTTCAAAGGGCAAATGTTCAAAAATTAGGGACCATCATATTACGAGGTTGCTTCTTCAATAAATATTAATAGGCCGCCAATAAACCTTTGTTAGCGGAGATATTTTTGGTTATTACATTTTAGGTTTACGTATATATTATGTACCTATATTTCGGGTTATCGCTGTTTTCTTGATCGTTCATTTGTGATAGTATTTGGTGTAGAAATAAGCTGATAATAACAGTTGATTCAGTTTTACTAGAACAGTTACAACATTTATGAATATACACAGTATAGGTACAGTGTCTATTAAGTTTCTTGGTAGTGATCCAAGGCGAACCAAAAACTTATTTTATAGTCTTCGTGCGACGTCCCTTTTGGCGTTTGCGTTTCGTTTCATTTTTATTTCGAATGGCATCACTGTTACATCATCTAATATATAAAATTTTCATATCACGGTGTTAGTTACCATACTACTCCGAAACGGCTTGACTGATTTTTATGAAATTTTATGTGCATATCGGTAGGTCTGAGAATCGGCCAACAGCTATTTTTCATGCCCCAAAATGATACCACCCCAAAATATTTATTTTTTGTTTTTATGACTTTGATTGATTTTGAAGAATTGATGAATTTGTTTGGTATTAAGTTTTTATGATACAGCCTACAAAGTACATACAACCCTAAATCTTCACTCTTCCGTAGAAGATTTGATCGTAATCAACCCCTAAAAACTAGGAAATTAATTTTGACTACATATAGAATAGTAGTTCTCGAGAAAATTTACAGTATATAATTTTTGAGTTTTTGTACACATTGGCCAAAAGATAACGATATTTGTAGGTGTAGGGGAGCTTCTAACGAAAACGCTGCCCAAACCCTTTCGAGATAATGTAACAAAATGATGGATGGTGGAAATATGCATCTTAAGCAGAAAATTCTGCGATAGGATGTGTATCTCTCGTGGGATAGTAGCTCGTGTTCTAGGGATAGCATGCTATATACATTTAGAATAGGTTATCATCAGTTCGAATAAGTCCAGTAAATAAATCTTAGTCGACCTACACTTCGTCTACCGAAATGCGGACTCCACTCTTGAACCTTTTTAGCCCATCGGCCATTCGTTCTTCTGAATGTGTGAACTGCAGCCCATTGCCACTTTAACGCGCATATTCTTATAGGTAGGTAGGTACTATGTATATAAAAATATCCGGATTAAACATTTCATTTTTAAATATTTTATTTTTGTTTTTATGACAAATTTTATTCGTGCTCTTTGAATAATAATAATCTGTGGCATCTGACTAATGCATCAATATGCCTGTAATTGATGCATTGCGACATGCAATGATTCGTTTTAATTAATAAGATAAGTTCGAAGTCCAGGCCCAAGTCGGGACCTGCACCCAGCATATTACCTTCTAGCCGTTACGGCATCACATGCCTTTATATATTTTAATGTTATCCAGATACAATAATGTTAATGATATTATAATAATGTAATGTGAATTTAGTTTAATTACATTTATGCATTCCGGTGAAGGAAAACATCGTGAGGAAACCTGCATGCCTGATGAGATTGAAAGTCTTTGAAGGTATGTGAAGTTCACCAACCCGCACTAGGCCAGCGCGGTGAACTATTGGCCCATTACCCTCCTCGCCTGATTTCGAGGAGGAGACCCGTGCCTAGCAGTAGGACATATAAGGGTTGATACTTTACTTTTTTTTACGTTTATGCATTAGGTATAAGTAATTAAAGGACAATTACGGTTTTTTTTGTGTGTTGGTCGGCCATTAACCAGATTGGAAGACGATCTCCGTGCAGTGGCAGGTCCGCGTTGGATGCGAGTAGCAAGGGATCGGTTGTCTTGGCGTTCATTGAGGGAGGCCTGTGTTCAGCAGAGGACGGATAAATGATGATGATAATGACGGTTTTTTCGTGATTTATATATATTTTTACATGCCCGTTGTTTTTGCTTGCAACAAAATTCGATAGTAGCATCCCTAGTAACAGTTACACGTAGTTTTATCTGTGCACGAAGCGCCCGTATCATTTGAAACCGTCATCCAAAATCGTCAATATTTAAATATAGATGGCCTGCATTCAATTTGTGCATTTCAACAAAATGTCGAGACCATTTCTCACATCTCTAATCGCTCCGAATATATTTGAATTCACGTTTAGATAACTTCGGATGGTATTTGTGAATGAATTTTTAAATGAACATTTTTCAGTTCTTAAGTTGACTGTATGGAGTGTAGAGGTAAGGAGAACCATCTCTGTGTTACAAAAAGTATCCGTCAAAACCATTACGTAAGAGAGGTGTTACTATAGCATGAGTGTAAAGGAGACGGTCTTAAATTGTATGGGACGTTGGTCTACTTTTGTTCACATAATGATATGAAAAGAAAAAAAATATTCAAACAGTTTTAATTTGTTCAAATCCACAAAATCTTTTCAATTTCAGTGGACAGTTTTAAGCTAAGCTCCCATTTGAGATGGTACTCCTTACCTCATACTCCATGGCTGACTATTTGTATTGATGTAAAGAAATCCCTGTTTAAGAAACTTCTTAAACACGCAGTATTTTTTATCTCGTTCTACATAAATACAATTAGTCGTGTGGACTTCTTCGATGCCTTCAACTTTGAGTAGTAGTTACAGAATAGAACCTTTATCGGAACGTGTTTCACAGACAACAGTCCTACGTATCTCGTTTAAGCTGTCCTATCTCTAAGTTTGGACCAAACTACACAGTGAGTAAGACATTAAAATTGATTTAGTTTATAGGTTTGTCCTAACACAAAATGTAATTTTGAATGTTATAAGCTTACTAGCTTACTACTTACTTACTAGCTAAACTAGCTGCTCCAACAGACTTTGTTATATATCAAATCAAAAGTGCTAATATCGCTGTCAAAAAACATGCGTTGGTCGTATAAGAGGGTTAAAATTCAGGTTTGTGTGTATTTTTAATGCTACACCATAAAAAACTTATCGATCTTTACCAGATTGTCGGTCCATCTTGTAGAGGACCTGACCTTATATATAGGATGTAAAAATTGTTACACGTTTGAAATAGTCTAAAATTAGATAATTGTATTAAATATCACTAGAATTTAACACTACGTAAAATTGTTTTTAGCATTATTAAACATCTGTCTGCGAGGTGCTCGGATTTGAATTTTAATCCGATTCCTCAGAAAAACCTTCAATTTAGGAGATGCCTAAAGATGTGGAGTCCATTCACTGGTCCACTTGGGCACCATCACTGCTTATATATATGAATGCTATGCTGTATTATAATAGAACAGGCAGTGTAATTATTGGTTCAGTGACTTGTTTCATAAGAAACCCATGACACATGTCCCAGAGGTAAATATAAATATTAAAGCTTTTTAGTGAAATTGTTCGAAACAGGGTCACAATTTATTTTTCAGCACAGGTATGTTGTCACAGTATCTTTGTTCGTAAACTGAAGTGTCACACATTAGCTGACATCCCCCTTTACAACTTTCACATTCATGTTGTGACAGTTACTTTGACTTTACTTTGTGAAACATGTTATGATTTAAACTATTACATACCTCAGTAAACAAAATATGAACGCGAAGCTCAAAAGTATTTTCGAAGTAAGCATGAAAAGTAAATTTCGACATACATTGTTTTTGGTAGTTTTGTATTTTTTACTCCGATATTTACTTTGATTTTACTTTCTACCTATTGTCAACATCAGTTAATAATATATTTTTCTAATAGGTACTTCGATTTGAAATTATAAATTTGGACATAAGCCTACCTATCCCTTGCTATATTATTTTTGCTGGCTTGGTTAAACGAAGGTTCTCTAAATAAAATCATTGTTTAAAAAAGAAATGCAGCTGTCTTATGTTTGGCATATCAGCTATTGAGCCAGTAGAATGTCAAACTATGGAATCTGTGCCTAAGAGTATACCATGTTTACATTTATCATTTTATTTTCTAAATTAATGATTTTAAAATGAAACTTCTAATACATCGTCTCAATCTTTTTTTATCTGTGTCTTGCATGTCGCGTGACGGTCGGAGGCCAATATGGCGGCGCCTTTAGTTTGCATCTGCAGACCGTGTAGTATATAGACTATTACTCATTTGTGTTAAATTGCATAATTAGATCAGCCTGTCAGTTGACACTAACAACTATAGTGAAAAGCTATCAAAGACTCTCGAATCGTATGTTAACTGCCATTAACAGCCAGTTGACGTACACTTTGACCAACGTTTCAGAAACCGGGCGTTAATGTTGTCCTCTGCTTATCCAATAATAATAGCTCAACATGTTAGTGTTTTCTCAATATCTTACTGATATTTAAGTAATATATACAGTATATAGCAAAGCCCCGCAGTTTTACCTCCATTTTTCCTATTTTTATTCCATTTATATATACATTTTATCACCCACAAATTATAATAGCTGTGTTATTGCTATCTCAAAGCTGTATTAATGTAAAGTTTCAATAAAATCCATTCAGTAGTATTTCCATGAAAGCGTAAGAAACACAACACATCTTCATTTTTCACGTTAATAATATTAGCAGAATGGAACTCACCTCAGCCTGGGAGCCTGCCAAAGCAATAGTAAGATAATGATCTGTATTGAAGTTTATCGATTACACTATAAATAGCGCAGCATTGTTCATACTATGTAACAAAATAAATTGGCTTTTAATTAGTCGTGTCTCCTGTGACCAAGTTTGCTGTAAAGTATCCGAAGCGTCCGGTAAAAATCTTTTTTATTTATATAGCATAGGAGGGCAAACGAATAGTCAAAGCCTTTTGGCGACTATCGACGCCCACAAACATCCACACAACAAGAGGTTATGCAGATGAGTTGCCTTCCTTTCCCTATCCTCCCACCGGGCCACCGGAAACTCACAAACTACACAAAATGCGACAGCATAACTATCACTTTACGCCGGTATTATGTGAGAGGTACCACCCCAGTCTTGCCAGTCCAATTCGGCTGCAAAGCAAAACTATCTCTTAACTAAATAATTCCTCTGGATAAATCATGATAAAATCTGTTTTTCTACATCTACATCTACACTAATATTATAAAGAGGAAAACTTTGTTTGTTTGGTTGTAAATGTAATGACTAGGCTCAAAAAGTACTGGACCGATTTAAGAAATTCTTTCACCGTTTGAAAACTACATTATCCACGAGTAACATAGGCCATTTTTTTATTCTAGAAAAAAAAGGGTTCCGTAAGATATTTGGGATTTTCGGACACAAGGTAAGGATTAAACAACCTAAAGAGATAAGATTTGTGGGGTTGTAGGCGTAGTCTCTGGATCTACTGAACCGATTTTGAGAATTATTTTATCAATAGGTAGAAGGGCATATGACTTATTCCCGTACTCCCACGGAAATGTGAATCACGCGGGTAAAAAAAAAGAATCTTATCTTACTAATATTATGGATGTTTGTTACTCTTTCACGTAAAAACTGCTGAATAGATTTTAATTAAAATTTACAATGATATAGCTTATAGATCAGAATAATACATAGGCTATAATTTATCCCTGTACTCCCACGTGCTCCCTGTACTCCACCGCGGGGCGCTACTAGTATGTATATATATATATAAAATCATTACAGCCGCTTAGGATGAGTTCTATGTATAGAAGAATTTATATAAATTCTTCTATACATAGAACTCATCCTAAGCGGCTGTAATTATTCTGAATTAACATTTGCGTGTTAAAGTGGCTTCAAGAATGTGAATTAATTCAAAGAATGGAATGATCCATACCACGACTTTTGTACCGGGATCTCACAATTTGCATGTCTGCTTTTCAAACCTAATTACACTCCGCTGGTCACGGAGTCCGATGCATATAGTACCGTTGACCGACTAATGTGAACCGGTAAATAACATAAATAATTAATATTTCATGGTAAAAACCCATTGAGTTTCAATACATTTCAACCTCATGAAAATATATTTGTTAAGGAGATAGCTCACTCACGGGTGAGATGTAAAACGAGAGATTGCATGAGTTTGACTGATGCGAGTGTGGCATGGTAACCTTTACATAAGTGAACGATTGGTTTTAGTTTTCAAACGATAGTTCTTAGACCCGTAATAACACCAGCTCGGCTATTTCTTTGTCTCGGCCTTGTCATTGCGTTAGGCGTTATTGGAATTAGAATAGAATATTCATTCGATTAAATTCGAAATGAATGAATTAATTTCATATGGAATAAATCAATTTAATTGGGACTAAATAAATAAGGAAGTCACAGAATTCATGCGTCCAGTTAAAGGATAATGTAGAGTTAGTCTGAAACCAGCTAAAAGAGATGGCGATTTCCCTGACAGTATCCAGTCCAATTCAATGCTTGCTGCAGAGTCGGCCTCTGGGATATAGAGGTCTTAGGGCCGTTGATTACAATTTCAAGATCCCTTGCATTGATAGAAGGCTAAAAAATATGTGTATGCAAAAATGTAAGCCAAATGATTGTTCAAATAATAATTAATATTACGTATCAATAATATCATAAAAACTATTGAATTATTGAAGCGACACAGCAGCGAAGAGAATCTAACTGTACGCTCGGGTACATTCGGCAGTCCCGAGTTCACCCGATCGAGCCTTTCACTTCAGAGCGTGACGGATCCATGGATGTAGTATTTAACAGGATGGCGTACTCGGAAAAAATGTATTTACGAAAGTGAACACTAACTCAACGCATTAAGTAATATTTTCTAAAAAATAATAATTTCTGCTAATCCGAGCCGAGCGGGATAGCAATATGTTAGGAGTGTGTCTCGTTCTTTTATCTTGCCAGCTTAAAAATGTATTTTATTAAAAATTTTGGCTCATCAAAAATTTCATCTAAAAAAATTGTCTTTTTAATATTATTTTAACAATTGTATGTCAAGAAATTGTAATTGAATTTATTTATTTAAATATATTTCCAATACAAAAATAAAACATAAATTATTATTTTACTTATTTCTTTTATTTCTTATGGTAGCCCAGTTAAGTGTCATCTTGACATTTTGTATTGTAATGGTTGCTATGGTTACTTAAATAACATACTTAGTAAATCAAACTACTATGGTGACCATGATTTTTTGAAACGAAGTTCCTTACGGCAGGCTTGGAGGGGAATAATAGCAATGCGAAAAGCAATGGTCAGAACGCGAGACAGAGTGACTCCGTACTAAACTTCCCACGTTCCTAATAATTTTAATCAGTTTGAATCCATGGCATCTTTAGTTGTTTTGTAATCTTAATTCAAGAATGCGTTATTATGAGAGTAAACCTAAGATTTGCAGTTAATATTTTGGGATGATAATGATATCTCGACCACCTGATGACGGATTCCCATCAAGTATATACCTGGAAGTATTTGTATTATGTATTTCGTAATCCATCTACTATTCTTCAGATTTTAACCATTGCTAATGTTGGTATTTTCGTTTGTAAGTACATATAATACTTGTGTCAGATTTTTCAAGCACCCTAAATGCATCTAAGCTAGCTTGCGATATCTGCCGGGGCTAAACGCGCCTTTTGAAGAACTTAAAAACTCGAGATTTATAATATTATGGCAGTCGTGGTAAACTCATGCAGCGCTTTAAACTGCATACATCAAGTATGTACTAGTAGGATATCAACCTTACTGCAATTTAAATTTTCAATACCCATTTCTTGACAGTTTGAATTTTTGAAAGACAAATTCAAAAATCTTATTGTCACCTTATAAGAAAGGGACACACTCCTAAACACTGGCTATCTGTTACGAGTGCTCGGTGCTGTTATATATTATTACGTCCATTGACGGATCAGCCTCATTCACAGCCTAAAAAATATTTGTGCGTTGCCCCAAAAGAAGTTTTCACCACAAAATGATCCAAGGCAGTGACAATGATAATGAATGTGAGAACTTGAGCGAATTGAAATTCTCTATATTAGAATACACAGTAACATGCGTCACACAATATGTTTACAACTCTATTACATGAGTACCCAGTATACAATATAGTTGAGGAATTTCCAGAATTCATTATAATAAAGTTCTATTTCGGTTTAGCTTCTAACAGTTACTAAGCAGATTTTGTGGGCGCTTTGATATTCTTACTATGCTGGAGATTATTAAACGAGAAGAAACTAGTTTTTATTGGGGTTCCGTTCTTCAAAATGAAATAATAAAACCACTGTGAGATCTCTTCGTTGTCAGCCCGTTTGACAAACCAAACTAAAAAAGAATGCACTGACACATCCCGCTGGGGAATGGGTCTCCCCAGGCGGGTATGTAGGACTCGCGGCGCCCAAAAGATGGTAAGTGGACGCAGCTCTATCCACTAAAACCCGGTGAATGCCACCACTGACGCCTTTGGTGAGGTGCCCCGGATCTACAAGCAACAGGGCACCTCGACGGCTAGTCAGTCCCTCAGGGGACTGACACCACCTACACAGAGCGGTTGCCCCGCACCACAGAACAACCACTCCCAACGCCTGGACAGAACGATGAGTTGAGGAGTGAGGTTCCCATCCTCAACCCTTGCCCCCTGCTCATTTATCCCTTCTTCTTGTAAAAGGGGTACAAAGAAGAAATCGGCTCGATTCGCTTCGCCCAAGGTGTTGGGGTCAACCTGAGCTACTTACCCCCACCGCCACGACAAGACCTGAACCATAGTGGGGTGACAAACCAAACCTATGGGGTATACCTACCCATTGACAGAATAGTGAAATTTGACTTCGAAACAATGACTTAGGTTTCACAATAGCATATTATGTGAGTAAGGAAATCTGAAAACCATTAATTAATTTATTAAATTCTTTTACCATATGAGCTTAGTGTAAGTTAACACTGTTTTACGGCCTATCTGGCTATAGAAATAATAAACAATTCGATTACGTTTGTGCAAGTTATCGCGGGCGAAGCTGCGGAGGACAGATATTAATTACTAATTAAGAATATTACTACAACTATATTTAATTAGTGAGATTATTGGGTGTTTAATAATTGAAAGCTAAACCAAGCACGTCGTTGTATTGCGGTATTCCATTTCGCGCTCGACTCAGGTCTCAACATCAGACAATTTAATTACTACACTACCGGAATTTAGACAACGACATACTAAGGGTTTATAATTAAATTTCCTAACACATAACTTTTAATTCCATTACGTAACTCGTGAAATTAAGTGATGTTTATACGTCCCCTCAATCATCCGATGGATAGCGAAAGACAAACTGGTAAATAAAAATGTACAGAAAAAATATTAAATAATATTTTAATTAACAATATATCCCGCGAATCACGTAGTCTTTACAAAAAATGAGTGAGTGCACGCATCATCATCATGAGGTGCCATCTTCATACCGAAGTTTGGAGGTCAGCATTTGGTACTCCGTCCTATCATGGGATATACTTTTTATATCCTTTCCTTTACAATTACTAATTGGCAAAACTTGCGTAGATTGTGTGGTGGTGGTCATTTATGTATTGTGTGATGGTAGTGCATGCGAGTGTGCATATGCAGTGTGCGAAAGGAGGGCGATGCTACACGCATGCATATGCATTCACTTACACATTTTCTGTAAAGACCGCATGGTTCGCAGGATATATTTCTAATTAATATTTAATTAAACATTTTTTTAATGGATTTTCGCAAAGTAACACCTGATTCTATTAACAAAAATTTCCACACCCAATCCTGGGTGAGAAACTTAACAAAGATCTGAAGACTTAGCAGAGGTGCAAGTTTCCTCATGTATTATGTTTATATTATAGTTATGAAGGTGTCTTCATCATTATATTCAGTTGCACGAGTTAAAAGACAAGCATTAGACACACCTAGTCATAATCGAACCTACACTTAATAGCCAGACCTACTAGACTGTCCTCTCTCAATTTAACGTTCTAAGTATACTTTAATTCTTGATATTTGTAATTTACCTACTGATTTTGCCAAATAATTTATTTATGGAACAATGGTGGTAATTGTTTGCGTTGCCGGGCACGCTTAATTGAGTACAAATGAAATCATTTAGCGACTGATGGCGTCAGTGAGCGAATGAATCAATCGGTATATTGTTTTGACAAAGTTATAATTAGCATATCCTCATATGTGGCTAGCGAACGAGCAGTTTGATGGTAAATGGTCAATGTTACCCATCAACAAAAAGGTAGGCAAGGTACTGCTCTTAGACTCATCTTTTTGAAGTCACAACGTCTTATAATACGAATTACGATAGAGCCGGCTGCACGCACGAAAAAACATGACTCATGCGGCGTTACCTCGCTCTGAGGCATTCCATTTAAGGCTTGAAGTGCGAGAGCGCGGAACTAGCGACAGACGATCTTCTTATGACGTTGTCACGATCAACTATCGCTATTAAACCGACTTTACAGACCATTTTTTATGCATTAATTAATTGCATAGACAAATAGGCATACTAGACACTTCATGGTAAGTGACAGCATTGCCCGTGTATAAATACACCTGAAACTATTCCAAGCAACTCATCCACGTGTTGCCCATCCCGAGGCATAAGATATTAAGTGTCTGTGCAAGTAATTACTGCATGTCCTTTCCCTTTCTGCGAAACACAGGAAAGCTGTATAAAAGGAAAAACAAGTAGGACTGCCTATCCCTCCATTCCGAATGATAGCTGATTTAACAGTACCGATTATTACACATTATTTCAACAATAAATCATAATAATAAGTAGTTCAAAAAACTAAAAATAACGCTTTTGCTTTTGAAAATTTAAAAATGGAATAATCTTATTGAATCAGTGTATAATGATGTTGACACATGTTACAAAAATTAATGTAAAGTTATGTTTTACATATTAAAGACAGTAATTGAAAACCTAAAATAACAATTAAAAAATCTACTTATTTGTATTAAAATTTAGAAAATTAATTTAAAATGCGTTATTTATCATGCATTATCACGTGACTGCAAACGCGTAGAAGGCGATGACGTCACTGAACATTGAGTTAAGTACAAAATGTCATAACTCACCTAACATAGCGCGAGCTCTGAATGCGGTGTGTGACGTAATGACGCTTGGAGCGTTTTAACGGCAATTTTAAAAACTATTTTTCGTTATTTAATTTTTTGTTAAAATTTGACATATTTCTTTACAAAAATCTTTTTTTCGTGTTTATCTATAGTATATCTATCAAATAAAATCAATTAAAAAAAAAAGTCAACATCCCTATTGTCATTGGTCCTCGTCAGATCGATTTTGTTTTCGGATGCAGCTATGCTAATGGCCCTAGTAGCCTTAATGCTTCATCGGACGTATGGCGAGCCAGTTGGCTTCACCATTGGACCGTCAGATCTACAGTTTGCACGAAATCTGGTCGTTTAATAGATGGGTAAAAAAAATCGCGCCCAAAGGAGACGGTGACAAAAAAGCGTGTAAAAATAGCGTTCGTATTCTTAAAGGCATGAATATTGGTTATTCGTATTTTATCCTGTTACTCAAGGATAACTAAAAAACACTGCGCTATTATTAGTTTGACTCTACGTACTCACACATAGACTCACAACTACCACAAGAGACGGTAATAAAATTATATTGATTATTATTCTTTGTCTATCTGTATGTATAAACAGTTCTCTATATCTAACTTTGTCATTAAACATGTCGTCTGGTTCCGATCAAATATAATAAATATACGCAATAAGTTATGATGAAGAAAGTAATAAAGCAAGTTAAGTGGGTTGGCCTTCCTTTCTCACTTTATTAAACAAATAGTGACACATTTTATTGACTGTATGTATGGAAAAGTAATTATTA
Source organism: Lycaena phlaeas (assembly GCA_905333005.2). NCBI lineage: Eukaryota > Metazoa > Arthropoda > Insecta > Lepidoptera > Lycaenidae > Lycaena > Lycaena phlaeas. The sequence continues at coordinate 7,013,914 of HG995171.1, forward strand.
TAGATAATACGCGATATTTTGTCAGTGAATGGTATACAAGAGACAGATATGTGACGGAGGAACTATATAATCATCATCATCATTATAATCATCATCGTCATTATAATCATCAACAACGACATCTGTCGCTCAATGGTTAGCGCGTTGGCCCACAGGCCCTGAAGTAGCGGATTCGAATCTCGCCAGAGAACAAAAAAAGTTTTTGTTTTCCTGGGTCATGAATGTATATTAAATGTGTATTATATAACAAAAATCTTAAATAAAAAAAATATAAAAAGTATTAAATATGTATTTCCGTTGTCTGGCACCCGTAACCATAGTTCTTCGGAAACTTAGCACGGAACCAAATTGACGTGGTGTAAAAGCGTCCATAGATATTATATTATTACTATCATCATCATCATCATCTTCATTATTATTATCATCAGCAAAATCATCCTCATAAACAATTTTTTATCGCCTTATGCTGGATATGCCTCTCTTTTAATTCAAGACAAATATCATCTACTGCCACTCGCTACTTACTTCTACTAGTAAGTTGGTATACAACTGGAGCATTTACAAAATATATTTATTTCCTTTAATGCATTATTACTTTTAAGTAATCTTAATAAAAGATCTTCCGTAAGATTAAGTTATTCTTAAGTTCTCCGAATGAGCGAAGACTTAGGTACTAGTTCCTAAGGCTTCGTTCATACGCCTTTACCTTTACCGCTTTTCTGGACACAGGATCAAAAGGCGGAAACAGGGTCCTCGCTCCAGGGAAAATTGAACACAAAGACTAATTCTATATACGAGTGTTGATATAATATCTCTGAGTAATAAATAACTGAAACGGTATTCTGTGGTATAAACATACCTAAATATTAGAAGAAAAAAAATTACATTCTAAACGTTTTAATACTTCACACCAACCTTCACGACTGTCGGGAATGCAAAAATCGTAACCAACCGCGATAAAATCTGTTTAAGTTCTTGACTTAGGAGTGAAATTGCCTAATCACATACCTTTTTTGCATTCTGCTATATTTTCATCGGAGTTGTCCCCACAGTCGTCTTCTCCCTCGCAGACCCATGCGATCAGAATACATTTCCCGTTGGCGCACTGGAACTGCTTCTCGGTGCAAACATCTGAAACGAGATGATTATAAAGATAAATATTATAAAATACAAAAAAATTAAGTGGTAAATTATTCATGGCAGGATGGAGAAATAATTGGCTCAAAACTGTCCTTGTTTGAATTGTAAATGAACAACTACAGATGAGAGGTGTGACTTTACGAAATCTATACGACTGAAATTGACTGAACTTGACTAGAATTGCTTTTTTTTTTTTGGAATACGTCTAAAGCATATGACAATCAAACAACCATATGACTGGAGAGGCGAACATACGACCATGCATCATCTCCTGTTACACTTCTCGGAGTTTTATCGTAAGCCAATTATAACTGGATAAAATACTGGATTTCTACATTTCTCTTTTGATAAAGTCGCTTTGAGTTAAGATAAAAGAACGCTGAGTGCCTAAGGCCCTTAAAGTAAGATAAACATATTTATGAACAAAACAATAGTTATATTTCATTGAAAAGCTGTATGCAATATTTTTTTTAAAAATATCTACAACAAAAATATTTCAATTTTTGAAAAATGACACACTATTCAGTAGTTATTTTAACACAAAACTTAAATTATTTCGTTTGCATTAGTACGCTATACTTATGAGTTATGACTAGAGGATTCGATCCCGGGATCTCGAATCCCGGGATCCCGGCCATATTTTAGTCCCGAAATTCCCGGGATCAAATTTAGTGAATCCCGGGATTTTCGAGATCGATACATTCTTTAAATAAGTCAGTAATAATGTGCGTGAAACTAAAAGCACCTACCTTGATTTGACATTTAAAGAAGGTAAAGACTAATTAAATTTACTGACGATTTCTCTAACTTCAGCCAATTCATAGTTGTGCAACAAATTGACAAGTATGCTTGCAGATGAGACGCTGGATGCGTTGTTATTCCTTTCGCCAGTTCTTCTCAGTGGACTTACTTTGGAACCGGTGGTAGACTCAATTAACGTTCAAAAAGATACTTTGATGGTACTACTTTGAATAAAATCTTTTGATTAATTGATTGATAAGATTTTATTTTCTTGGTTCCAATAAGTAATTTATAATGTTTCTGGTCAATTTAATTTAAAAATATGAGTACCTAAAGTCAATGATTTCTTTAGCAATATAGTATTTTTATAGTTTACTAGCTTTTGTCCGCGGTTTGACCGCGTTACCAGAAAATGTTTTTATTTTCAAAAAAGTACCCTATGTTACTTGTAGTAGGTTGGATAGTTTTCTCGTGAAAGAGTAACAAACATGCCTACTTTCACATTTATGGTATAAAATACGTCTAAAGAAGTCGATTTTTTTAAGTTTATTATTAGTTTCATAAACTATTCACTGAAGTTAGTTTGTTTTTTTATAAGAGGGAAGTATAATTTTGTATAACCGCCTTTTGAGGACTCAAAACTTAAGTATAAGATTTCCCCATACATCAAAAAGATAAATAAAAAAAATAATTTTGTCATGTTTTACTGTATTTTTGTTACTACATTCCATTACTAATACAATCCCGGGACTATCCCGGGATCCCGGAATTGACTGTAGCTAATCCCGAAATCCCGGGATTAGAAAAATCGACCGGGATCGAATCCCATAGTTATGACACATAAAACAGATAATAAAAATTAAAATACTGTCTAAAATAAAATAATAGATAGAAACAAGGAACTATGTAAAATAAAATAGTCAATAGACACAGATATGACTGGCCTGTTGATCTAGTGGTTAGTGACTAACTCCTCCGCTCCTCCTGTGAGTTCGATTTCCACCCAGGCTTAACATTTGTTTTGTATCAGGGCGTACAATTTCAATAGTAATATGTATGTATTTGAAAATACATAAGTGTGTATCAGTTGTCTGGTTGCAGTAAGTCAACCTATGACTAGTTTTGGAGCAGATGGCCGTGTGTGAGATGTCTCAAAATTATTATAATAGTATGTATATAATAGTAACTATAATATTATAACAATAGTAATTATTATTATTATTATATTATAATAATAATAATAACTATTATATTATTACACGCTTAAATAAAATCATTGAATATGAAGTCGTTAAATAAAATACAAAATTGTATTCCACAAACCGCTTTAGGTTTTTGTGATAGCGAATGAGCTTAAGATTAAAACGTTTTCACTGTAATAGATATATACAAAATGTGGAGGAGTGCCTGCGAGAACAATTTAATTTGGTACACGCTCCCTTACCCCCGCGCTGTCCTTGTTATGTGACGAATACAGAATGTTGTAAATGCGGAGACAAGAGACGCTCATAACTCGAACAGATAAGGGAACTACGCTTTCAGACTACGAGTAATTACATACAGTATATAAACAGTATTAATTTTTATATGATTACATTGGCATTAAAAAAGTAAATTACTTATAGGTGTGTCCTTTTTCGAAATCAGGCCAGGAGTGTGGGATGAGATTTTGGGGTGCCGATCTTTAAGAACTTTTAATCTCATCAGGCATGCAGGTTTTCTCACCATGTTTTTATTCGCCGGTGATGGAGCGATGGTCTCGTGTTTAGCTGCACTTAAAATTTCGGGTCAGGATCGAACGGAAGCCCTCCGACTAATAGTTTAACTTCATCTGCTAATGACTAGTCGACCGTATTGGATTTGACTAGCCAAACACCTACTCTCCAGAGTAGCGCGCGCGATATTCCGCGCCCCCTGCGAGGCATGGAGGGGGAACCCCCCTTCGAATTTTACTAGGTGAGCTATCTGCTCACCTACCTACCGATTGAGCTTAAAGGTCATCAAGCCTAAAAGTCTAGAACTTTCGAGAAAAAAAAAAGATCGAACGGAACCTCTCGCATAAGAGGCCGAGTCCATACCGACTGGACCACTGCACCGTCGCTCTTGCTATCGCATCGTCTTAACGTTACCAATATTTTATTACTCAAACGATTAAGATATAAAAACACGAATGAGGCCTTTGAGACTAATGAGAATTACTAATGGTCTTTGTTTATTTTATTCTTTTTTTTGCTTTTGCGAAGGTCAATAAATTCTTGCCTTACTGAGACTACGAGCAAAAACTAAACTGAGATGAAAACATATGAGTAATCATGTTGATGTAAGTCTTAGACATTCTCTACTCGTCATTATCTTGGTTCATTTGTTTTTATCTCTAATTATGAAATATAGTTAAATTAAATATTTAAGTTAAAAGAGTTCAAGGAGCTTGTACTCACACGATTACGGTGGCTGTTTATTTATAAGTATGGGACTAATTGATGCCCGCAACTGGGCATGCGACTGGGATTAGAAATTTTGATTATTATCGCTTGTTTACAACCTAACAGACCTTACCTTAATTTTTATTTTTATTAGAATAAATAATCTAACCTAACCTAAAAAAAATAACCTAACTTAACAAAAAAAAATTTTCAGTGGAATATTTTTTTCTATTCCCCCATATATATCCCACAATTACAAAGGTTCATTAGACCATAAAAATATTCTGTGCTAGCAGCGCCCTGCGTTTTGACTCGCGTATTTTCTATTCCGTGGGAGTACGGAGATAAAATTATAGCCTACATGTCATTCATATGTGTAAGTTATATTATAATCAATCTCATCAAAATCCATTCAGTAGCTTTTGCGTGAAAGAGTAACAAACATACACACTTACAACCTAATTTATACAAACTTTAACGTTTGCAATATTAGTAGGATATATAGCTTATAGAAACGTATAAATCTCAAGTTTGATACCGTATATTACAAGCGTTCTTTTGTTAGTGATAATGGATACAAAGATTCAAAGGGACCAGAATCGGAACTGTATTATGAGTTTTGATTTATTAGCCGAGCCTTGGAATGAATTGCACAACTTTGGGGCTATTTATTTCGTGTATTGGATTATAAATGGCTTTTACTAATATGAAAGTTTGCTACCCGATCAACGGCTTAACTTGACGGGCTTATTATTTTCATACTGGTATTATGTTGGCATCTTCGTTCCATTATTCGAAAATAATCATCGACAAAAATGCATTTTATGGATTTCATCGCGATTTATTTAGGATACAATTTCTGTTTCGTGTATTTTACAATAATTGTTTAAATTTACGTTTACTTTAAAGCAAAAAACGAATATTTTTATGATAAGTTTTTGTGTAAAAATAAGAGACAGTAAACCTTATCTTCATTCGTTGCATAGGTTTTTCTTAGTAATCCCACTAAAATTTTAGTCACTATAAACACTAAGTAGAGATTTTGCTAATTTAAGTGCCTTCGCCATACAAACGAATAATTTATAGGGTACTAAATTAATAACTAAGTTACTATTTCTTAGTTGAGAACTTTACTTAACTTCTTACTTAACCTCTCACTGAGGTGTCAACTTAAGGAGATTAATAAGAAAAAATCAACATGTATATAAATAAACACTTCAGTGTTGTGTTTGTCTGCTAAACATTTATATATTTTCGTTGCGCAAGTCTAAATTGAAGTAAATATTAGCTATCTACGTGAGTATCGTAAATATACCGTAAGATTTTTTATTAAAATATACCTTCCTCGGTTTATCTTTGCGTAAGTTGACATAGTATTACGTTTTCATTATTTTTATTACCTAATAATATTTTACTATCAATAAGCTTTAGAAAATCTTGGAAGATATAACAAAGACTTACTTATTCAAGTTTACTACCAATACTGAATGTATTTCTTTTTTTTTTTTTTTAATAAGTACCTCAGTAAATGTTTATAAAAGAATTGTTATTTACGTAAACGTTAGTTTATTTTTATATAATATTTTATATTGAAAAATTTTATGTAATGAACTTTATCAATAAATTATTTCTTCGCATGGAACGGCCATTCGCCCAGATTTAGCTCATTTTGGATGCATTTTAAATATCTTGTAATTAACTATCATAAAACACACACATTTTGAGACAAAACTGTACAAGGATTTGAAGTAAATTCCCCACTAAATCAAGAGGAAAAAACATCTTAAATGTCCAGTTTTTGATAAGTTTGAACATAATACACTTTATTACACACAAACATAATCTATACATTAAACAACATGTTATAGTAAATTTAAAATTATAATCAAAATACACGATAATTCTGTAAATAACTGTCTCATAACACTCCACGTTCAAATTAATTAAAAATATACTTTACAATGGCTCGGTTCAATCAGCCCATGTCGTATAAAAATATGAAGTGCTAATTTATTTTATTGAATTCCAGAGACTCTTGACTTCAATGATGGCTGATGGCCGCATGACATCCAATCTGCGCGGAGCACCCTTGTTTATGCCATTGAGCCGTCCAACAGGGGCCACTACCACATTATATTTCAACGACGGACCAAATCTGTATGAAAATTAATTTGTAATGTACAAAAATTATTTTTTGTAAAATGTTGAAATGTAAAAAAATATTTTGTGATTACCAGATCCTAGCTGTCTGGTCTAATTAGGTGCTTAGATACATAAAATAAATTCTACAGTAATAGCGATTGGGTAGTTACAATTCACTGAAATATCTAATCGAAGATTTTGTTGATTTACAAAAAAAATATTTTACTTTATATAATTGGTTTTTATAAAACAATTTGAGCATTGAATAGATTATTATAATGTAAAAAGCTTTGCATTTTTCATTTTTAAAATTCCCTATGAAATGACCATAGAATCAAAACCAAAATAGTGATATTAGCAAGATATTTCTAGTACACAGGCTAATCCAACTAATAAAAAATTAAAATATTATTGTACATATAGTTTGTGTCTGATTTTGGTTCCATGATAAATAAGCCAAATATTTTTAGAAAAAGATTAAAAGGCTTTCCAAGGTAGGTACGCCTAGAAAACATGATTGACCTCTTAAAACACAAATAAAGATGACAGAAAAGAGGACAGTTGTACAGAAAAAATCGACACAAATTATATTAAAATAGCTGTTGCCTGGATCTACGACCTCATTAACTAAGAATAAAAGCCATATCCATTTACGGCCGGATTGATGATTATTATTTTGTAGCCTGAGCTTATACTATCCTCCTTAAAATATCAACTTCTTAAAAAACTCCTTATAATATCAGCTACCTAGTGAAAGACCCATAAAAGTCGGCCCAGCCGTTTCAGAGGACGTTCAGACTGAACGAAGAGAAAGACAGACCAAAATATATTCTTTTTATATCAGTACAGTCTATACTTCATATAGATTTAGTAAAAAGCTGTTTACTTAAAATTTCAAACAGTCACTTGTACTTTATTTATGTGTATAGATATATTTTGAGTATAATGAAAAATGAAGCGTGTCCGTTTTAATTTATTTCTTGAGAATATTCAAGGAATTAAATTACAAAACGATTTTATTTTCATTTCCGGGTCGATCTTGTTATACCAGATATAATATATTCGTAGGCTTTTTATTATACGATATAAAATTATAATAGGCTCTTCTCGTTTGCTATAAATATTAAAATAAAATCAGTACATTGAAAAAAAAACGTCTAAAAACTATTGAGACTAACTTAGGTGCATGGCTTTCATAAATATTTTAACCAAAGCTGCTAACAAGAAAAAAATCTAAAAAAGCTTAATCATTGTAAAATATTGCCGATTAAATTCTTTTTCTTTTCTTGTGTAAAACATTTGTTGCCACGCCTTGGCGTAAAAATATTCGAATACTACAATGGCAAACAGCATGTCGCTGTCATTTCTTTACTGTGTTCTAAATTTCATTATAAATATTTCTTAAATATTAATTTTATTTACTTAATATAATCTAAAAAAACTTTACCTTTAAAATTATGTCGATCAAACTTTAAAGATCATTGTAAAATAAAATATAAAATAACTCAATCATCAAGTATCATAACTTCGAGTATGTTTTGGTTACGGAACCCTGAAAGCTCTAACAATGAATACGCGAAAGCTTTACTGCGCATTTACGTCTATCTCAATTCTTATCGTTTAACTCAATCATCTATTGTCCCTGTACTCTTCATGATACCGTCGTGGAAAGATTGTGTTATTGTGATGGAAAGATTGTGTTATTGTGATGATGTGATATTAGTGATTGTGATACACACTATATTTTTTCCTCAACGATATTTATTTTACTATATTTACATCTATAATTTATTCTTGATAAAGCTGGGCATTATTTGAAAAAGACCTATGCCAGGACGGATGATGGCGATGATCATGATAATACTTATAAAAATTGGTTGTCTGTAAAGTCGGTTTACGGACGGTTTGACGTGACAACGTTAAACATTAGGTACAGTAACGTTCAAAAGTCCAGTAGCAATCGAACGCAGCTATAGCGTCAACACTTAACGTTACTTGTGACCTTTTTCTATAAAGACAATTCACACACACACACACATACACTTTGTTTGTCTGTATAAATTCATATCGTTAATTTCGTCTCAACGTGTAAGCAATGCCGTGGCCCAGTGGTTAAGCAAGTGCATATATTTTATTCTACGATCACCTGTTAAATTGCAGGATCAAATCCATCCCACATTGGGTCTGCGTCGATTCTTTATTTTTAAATTGTAATGTTTTAAATTTTGAAATATTTATAAATTATTACGAATGTTTCTAACTAAAACTTAGTTAGAAACATAACATACTAAACAGAGCAAAGAATGTGAGGGTAGATTTAAAATAAAATGATTACTGGCTTGGAAAAAACAAAATATTAAAATGTTGTTGGTTGGTGAATTCAGCTACGAGTGATTGTGTGCTAACTGTTTCAATTTAAAATAATAATTAGGTGTCCAATATGCAAGCAAATATTAATAGCGAATCAAGAGCTAATATTGTGGCCCTATATTCGAATGGCCTGAATATTTCTCAAATTTATAACGAAACTGGCTTCTCTGTAAGTAGAAATTAATTATATTATTGTGATGCATATTTTTTCAATGGTTAAAATTGTCTTTTACAATTTGTTAATTTTTTTTAGGGAAATACTGTTAAGTCGACGGGTGAAGAGATTCGAGGAAGAAGGTGGCTTGCAGAGTCGTAAACGAAGTGGAAGGCCACTTCTTATTAACCAGACTCAGCGGCGTTACATGGCAGCGGAGTATAAAACGTGTGGTTTCATACCGACAAGACGTTTTGCCGATGAATTAAACACCTCATTGGTAACCGTTCGTCGTGCACTTCATGACGAGGGACTACATCACTGAAAGCCGGCGAAAAAACCGTTTTTGACTCAAAGGCATAAAGACGAATGGCAGGAAGACTACATTTATGGCGTAAAGATAATAGTATATAAAGTGAAAATAACGTAGTGTCAAACACCGAATCTGGCAGAATAAGTGTGAACATGTGGGGATGGATTAGTGCGCAAGGGCCGGGTGATCTTGAATTTATACACACAAAATATTAATCAATATTATTACATTAAATATATGTTTCTGTGTCACACTAAGTATTAATTGTTATAATATTTATATTTCGTTAGTTTCAATCGGACATTGTAGTTTCTACCTAGGGACGTGCTGGCCAATGATTAGGAGGTTTAATATTTAAAGATTGAGGTTAAGTTTTAATCCTCTTTTCCTCGAAAAAATGAATAATTAAACTTTAACCTCAATAATAATATGAAATATTGGTAACACAATAGATATCTATAATATTTTTATTTTGATAGATCTATGGATCAAAGATTTTAGCGTCAATCAATTCAATTGTTCAATTGTTAGGTCATTAAAATAAATATAACATATATTTTATATTTTGAAAGTGTTGTTTTATTATATTACCTACTTAATATATATTATATTATATAATATATAGTAGTATATATAATATATTACTATATTACTATATACTACTTAAAATATATATAATTAATATTATTCTTAAGTAAATAAAACTTTAAAAAAGTCATTTCATTAAAAAATAAATGAGTTTATAAGAATGTTAAGATAAAGACTTTGCAAAACTGAGATTCGATCCGTGACCATTTCAACTAGCGTCGATGCGAGGCCAACTATTTACCGATGAAGCTACGAGATATCTTACGTAGCTTGTGAAATTTTTGCATTATTATTGACACAGTGCAATAATGAATGAAGAGGACAAACAATATAACGTTATCTTTGTTTTGCATCCACTACACGCTTATACTTTCTGGTATTGATATTGTACGACATTTAAGTGTGTGCATGGTAACATGGCGCACACATTCAGAATACGCACTATACCGGCAAGCGAATACGGTCGTTACGATGCTACTGGACTTTTGAACGTTGACTGTACATGTAGCAAGAACTGAACTGAGACGATCGCTCGAGCCGATCATGCCTCTCTTTCGTTCGTGCCGCGCTCTCGCTTGTGGAACGCGACATGACGTCATATGTTTCGTTGCGTTCGACGTTGCCACGTGAAAAAATCAAGGAATTAATCACGTAATTACAAGTAGCTTATCTTTGCCTCACCGAGACCTTGCGTAAAACAATCAGAAACAGAAAAACTACTTATTGGAAAAATAAGAAGGATTAAATTATGATGTTTACCACAAAAATCTGCATATCTTCGAACTTCAATTTTTTTTTAATTGTCAATCATTTACGATCGTCACTAGTAGGATCGCTGGCCAAAACAACTAACTCCGGCAAACTCGATTCAATGCTTAATGCAAAAAAAACAGTTTCGACTGGACGTTGCATCGAAAAGTACAAATGTGAGTGCACTGCGAATTTGATATAGTTTTTTTAAACCTATTTAACTAACTACTACTTGCAAAAAAAATATAATTCAATTCCTTAAGAATTGAATTATATTTTTTTCGCGAATAAATTAACATTTACGTCACTATTGTATTGTGTCAAAACGGCCATCATATCGTGTCGCGAATGTAGGGCGCGAGACGGGTTGAAGCGGGTTTAACTAAAAACAAAAGCAAACGATCACTTTTGACATCGATAACAACTGACAAGCGACAGGTGGCCTGCTGTTTTGTCATATTATGTCATGTAAGAAGTTTTTTCACATATTTCATCATTTAGTAAATATATTGAATACTTGAGTGACGATGGTCCAGTGGATAACGGGCCTCCTGAGCGGGTGGGTCCGGGTTCGAACCAGGATCGATCCTGACCCCATGTGGTACCTTAAAATAGGTTTTTCAGAATTTCCAAGTGCACTCTAAGCACGACGCCATCGCTCACTTAGCGGTGTGGGATAACATCGCAAGGAAACCGGCATGCCTGATAATTGTCAATCATTTACGATCGTCACTAGTAGGATCGCTGGCCAAAACAACTAACTCCGGCAAACTCGATTCAATGCTTAATGCAAAAAAAACAGTTTCGACTGGACGTTGCATCGAAAAGTACAAATGTGAGTGCACTGCGAATTTGATATAGTTTTTTTAAACCTATTTAACTAACTACTACTTGCAAAAAAAATATAATTCAATTCCTTAAGAATTGAATTATATTTTTTTCGCGAATAAATTAACATTTACGTCACTATTGTATTGTGTCAAAACGGCCATCATATCGTGTCGCGAATGTAGGGCGCGAGACGGGTTGAAGCGGGTTTAACTAAAAACAAAAGCAAACGATCACTTTTGACATCGATAACAACTGACAAGCGACAGGTGGCCTGCTGTTTTGTCATATTATGTCATGTAAGAAGTTTTTTCACATCGCAAGGAAACCGGCATGCCTGATGACATTGAAAGGCATGGAAAGTGTGTGAAGTTCACCGACTATATGGCCAGATTTCGCCCAGCAGTGGGACATATTATATGGGTTGATACTTTACTTTTTTTATAGAATGAAAACTACGTTGACAATTATCGGTTCATCATCATCATTATCGTTATTGTCGGTTACGTCGCATTAATTTATCTTATATTGCCCCACAGCTTAGTTGGGATAGAAGATCAGCCCAAGAGGATGTTAAACATACCATACATTATCTTATCAAGCATACAGATTTTCTCACGATGTTCTCTGGTGGTAATTTAAATGGCCAAATTATCTCGACCCTATGTGTAATATTATACTGTCGAAAAATAGTAACGTCACTGTGGTGGTAAATGCGTACTATCATACGACCAGCAACCTTTTTTTTTCTTTAACGCCGGGAAATGCGCTAAGACATCCCGCGGGGAAGTGGGTTTCCCCAGGCGGGTATGTGGGCTCGCTGCACCCGAAAGCTGGTGATCGCAGCTCTACTCACTAAAGCCCGGCGAGTGCCACCAATGCCGCCTTTGGTGAGGTGCCTTGGATCTACAAGTAACAAGGCACCTCGACGGCTAGTCAGTCCCTCAGGGGACCAACGCCACCTCCACAGAGGGGTTGCCCCGCACCACAGAACAACCACTCCCAACGTAGGGGCAGTACAATGAGGTGAGGTTCCCGTCCTCGCCCCTTGCCCCCTGCTCTTTTGCCCTCTGTTCTTATAAGTGAGGTACAAAGAGCCCCCTCGGCTCATTTCGCTTCGACCAAGGGTGCAGGGGTCACCCTGGACTACTGAGCCCCACCGCCACGACAAGGCCTGAACCGAATACGACCACCAACATGTCTATTGCGCCATAAAACAGCTTTGCTGCATTTGCTTACATTTAGGGCAATCCTATGATTGGACAACCCTTAGAAAGAACTATACTTTCTAAGGGTTGTCCAATCGGTCCACGGCGTTACTTTAGCGCAAGATATGATTGGAAAATACCGTTCAAAATTCGCAAGCCACTTCTTATCTTGACGTCGATAAGGAAACGATACGGTCGTAGTTTTAAATCGGAAACTAGATAAATACTCTTCAGCCACCGAGCCGAGTTCCTGTGGTTGAATACAAATGAAGCGTTTATCCCCGAAAGCCAATTTGTATGCAAATCGCAGGTCCGTTTAACTATTCTCGTTAGTTGCTCATTTTCAGAACGTCTGCTTTTTCTACATTATTCTAAATCTAAATTCAACATTAAAATGACCGCAGAAAAGCTAATTCATTAAGGGGCTCACCCGTCTCAATGACCTTGCGCGTTTTGTTTTCTTCAGCTCCCGACCACCCGCGAACCCCTCATATATAATACGTACAGTTCAATAACCTAAACATCGCCGTCTAGCGGCTAATAGCTTGTACTACTAGAACATGTACACGGACAAAAAGTAATGTTACCATTCCGTAAAATAAAGATAAAAATATTAACTTTAATATTTATAATAAGTTTATTTACTTTATAAACACAAAATACACATGAATATTATACAATATAAAAAACAATTAAAAAAAGACCGAATAATAAACTTTCGATAATTGCTACACTGAATGATCCTCAAGTAAATATTGAACCAATATTTATTATTATAATTTCACTATCCCAGGCCTGAATCGCGCTATCGAAATTTTTTCTTGCTACTAGTATATATACAAACTGTTCTTACGAAATGTATTATAAGTTAGATACCTTCCGACTGCAAGCTAATGTTATAAAATCATAGATGAACAGTAATTCTTTATAAATACAAAATGTAAATGAATGTTTTAAAACATAAAAAAACAATTTACAAAAAGACTTGTGTTTTATAAATTTTTAGATAATTATTGATACACTGAACAATCTTCAAGTAGCATGAACCAATTTTATAGTTAGTAATAATATAGTTTCATCATCGAAGTTCTGAATCGCGCTATCGAAATTTTTCTTGCTGCTAGTATATATATAGCAACTGTTCCCATAAAATATTAATAGGTCGGCTGTCTTCCAAATTCCAGATATTGATTGAGAAATGTTATCGAAGAGTAGTTTTTTGTTATTATATTGAGAAAATGAGTGAGAGACGAGTATATCAACAAAAGTACCTCTAACATAAATAATATAATTTATGTACAGTATTGCGGGATGAGAAGAAATATAAATGATTTTATCTATTTTTTTTTGGTTATTACAAACGTTTTTAGATATAAAAAAACTTATTGCGGAAATGTATAATTTTCGAAAAAATGCAAAATAAGTTTACAATTTGGTTAGACTATCGTTGGAAGTTGGAACATGTATTGTAAACCTATTTATTGACCTACTATCTATCTCTGTTCCAAGTTTTATCAAAATCGGTTCAGTGGTTTAGGCGTGGAAGCGTAACAGACAGACAGACAGACAGAGTTACTTTCGCATTTATAATATTAGTAAGGATTATTGTTATTGAAGAAATAACTACAGTATTCAGTTTGATCCAACTTGAAAGATAAAATAGTTTATATTATCTCAATATGTTTTTATTGCAAATTATTTGTCACTAGACGTGGTGTCCCGCGGTTTCAGCCGCGTACTTGACATACCCTAGGGAGTACGAGGATAAATTATTATAAGCTATGTGTGGTTCTATTATATGTATAAGGTAGCTAGTTAAACGTTATAATGTTATTATAAAGTTTCGTCAAAATCTATTCAGTAGTTTTAGAAACAAACAAACATCCATACGTATAATATGAACATCATAATTTATTACATCCATATTATTATGTTACGGATATTTATTACTTATTTCATTGTAATGATGTACGGTGTGCTATACTAATTATTTCTATCAATTTTTAAATGTAAATAGTTTCTATTCTGACATAACGTTTTTTGTAGTCATTGATACATGCTATCACAGATTTATAAATAAAGACAGACGGAGGAGACGCTTCAAAGCGAATACAAAAGCGCTCTCAAGCGCTTGACATAGCGTCGTACTCTAAACGTCTATTAGATTGTGTTCGCTTTTGAATTTGTGTACGCTTTGAAAGAATTTTTTGATAGCGGACACAGTAGTTTTCGAGTTTTTTTTTCATTAGAAACATTTATAAACAACACACACACACACACAAATACAAAATACAAATCTGTTCTCTTTATATTTTATAATAATATTAGTGTAAATAAATATAATGATCAAAAGCTTCTATCTATTATCTGATAGATGGCAGTATATGACGTGTCAGAAAACTATTGCTAGATGGCGCTGTTTTTGTTAAAACCTTTCTGTTCTCATATTTATAATATTTAATAATATTTTCAATATAAAAACCCTACAGTTATCATACTCCAAAAATTCCACATTCGTCTTTCATATTTAACTTTACATTTATTAAGGTTTTATTTGTATCACGAGTGAACTGCACTGTCTTTCATTACACACCATATTGGTTTTTAAACAAAAACAACATAATTTAAAATACTCCCATTTGATATATTATAATGAATAATGATCACTAAAAATGTAATAATGAATAAAAGCAGTAAATAAATTAGCGATTTAGAGCAACAATGGACATGACTTCCTCGTTCGGAGGCCTCTGGCCGTCTGTCGGCTGTCACCCGTGCGCGAATTCGAAGCAAAAATTAGATTTTTACGATTTTCTGATTAAAAACTGCACATTTAAAAAAACAACTTTTCAAATATTGTTAAGTATATAATTCCTCACTAACAAAAAAATATTTCACTACTGTGAGTTGTATAATTAGAAATCCTATTCGATTTTTGTATGCGAAAAGAGGTTCAGGTAAATAATTATTACTCTTTATTTTGAAAGTTTTATGAAATTATCTAATAGTAACATTAATAAACTAAAACCAAGTTACAACATATATTTATTTGGTATTTTTAACGTAACATTAATGTATACTTTTAAGAATATGAAAACGATCGAATTTGTCCGGGAGCCCCTTAAATAGTGCTACCGTATTTGGACTGCAAAGACAAACGTTTAATTGATTTATTCCACAGATTATTTTTTCGATCACGTAATAAGTATAATGAAAGAACTTTTTCACGGATTTATTTTAACTTTATGTGCTTAACGATTCGGTTGCTTTACAGCGGCCAAGTTCACGGGATATCCTCCTATAAAAACGCAATACAATCCAAGTTTCATTTAATTTTTTTTTTTTTTTTTTATAGTCCATTGAAATATAAAATTCTAAAGAAGAAAAAACGTCAAAAACGTACAAAAAATGGAGAAACGCTCTCATTTTAATTTTTGGCCGTTAATCTCTATGACGCGCTATATAATTTATTTTATCAATCACTAATATTAATAATTAAGGGTGTATAAGAATTAAAAATGTTCTAAAATCAGTTTTTTCTATGAGTGTGTTAAGAGGCGACAAATGCTTCTTATCAAATCACCTCTTATTGCGAGAAACTAAAGTAACCAGTTTAATACGAGCAGGCATTGACCAATCGTATTTGCATCCAATAAAATAAATCTACATCCAGCAGTGAACGGAAAAAGGGTGATAGTGATGAAGGTGATGATTATAAAGATACCCCAAGCTATAACCAAGTATTGAACTTTAGTCATGCAGCATATTAGCATGGTAAACAAATCATTTAACATTGCATTGTATTAATAGATAGCTTCTGTCGACGTAATTAGTTCTGAACCCGATGCCTGGCAAAGTCAATACTCCAGGCATTACAAGCGTACACCTTAGCCTTATCATTGCTCCAATTAACCCTAGGCATATCGTATTAGATATGTCAACATCTATAAACAAGTTATACGAATAACGGAGCATTGGAGGATTGGGGTGGCCATCTTGGCATTCAATAAACGAGGATTTCGTTCAGGTGTTTGTTAATTGATATAGGCTGATGATGATGATATGTCCCATCGCTTAGCACAGGTTCCGCGAAATTAGTTAAGACTAGCTGTTGCCCGCAGCTTCGCCTGCGTTAACTAAGATTTACAACGGGAACTAGTACGCAAAATAAGTAACTTTTTCGTTGATTTTTTACACCTTGTGTCCGAAAAACCCTAATATTTTTTCCAGAATAAAATTTAGCCTATGTTACTCGTGAATAATGTAGCTTTTGAATGGTGAAAGAATTATTGAAATCGGTCAGTACTTTTTGAGCCTATTCATTACAACCAACCAAACAAACAAAGTTTTCCTCTTTATAATATTAGGGTAGAAGTGTATCAGGTCATATTTCGCCTATGCACTGAACTATTGTCGACACATTTAAATTCAAAAGAAAAGATATTTGATGAAAATATTTTGTAAAGAAGCTCAGTTAATAACAATTGATTCAAACCGTTACGATCTGTAAAAAGTTTTATTACAATACACAAAATTGGCCTAAATATAAATAATAATATATAAAAGGCGACCAAGTGCGAGTCGGACTCGCTCATTTAGGGTTCCGTAGCAGCAAATAACATAATAAAAATTCTTGTAGTTCTCTCGGTCGCTTGCTTTGTAATCCCCTCTTTTACGAACAACTTTTACGAACGTGCGAAATCGTAATAAAATCTGTAAAAGTTGTTTTATCATTTGACAATGCTTAGCTGCTAAATATTCAATACGCAACAACATGTAGATGTTTCCATGACATTGCAATGTCAGATCACCAAGAAACAAGTCATATAACATACAGGGCAATAGTTAGTTATAGTCATATAACATACAGGGCAATAGTTAGTTAAGGGCCTGTTTCACAATCTCCAGTTAAGTTCCCAATAGGCTATCGGCAACATATTTGACAGATGTTTGACAGATAGAGTATGGAGTATCTGTCAAATATGTTGCCGATAGCCTATTGGGCACTTAACTGGAGATTGTGAAACAGGCCCTTAGTCACATTAACATCTCGATAACATGACATTCCATTCATTCTATAACCCAACGTAATGTCATGTCCCCAAGAAAATAGCATACAGTGATTCCAAATTACAGTCCCTTAAATTAACCACTCTCGATATTTCCAGGTCATTTCATTCTATTCTACTACCCACCGTTATATCATGTCCCCAAGAAACAAGGCATGTACCGATACTAAAGTACCATTAATGTGCCAATTGTCGTTTGTATACCAGTAATTAATATCGTCCAAATCAAACCCTGTCGTATAGCACAGACCTTAAGGGTCACAATGACAAATCAATAGCTGTCAGATCACGTGTCTTTCCCTTTAACGGTACAGCTGTCTATCTTTAAAATACTGTTAACACAATCGAAATAGGGGACTTAAAATGAGGCTATCGTCGTATGAATTAAACATAATATATCGGTCAATAGACTCTCATGGGGTCGAGATTTAGCCATCATGTGAGAAGCTGGTCAGTTACTTCTTAAAAGTGGAGGAAAAAATAATCCACAGCTTTATCCTCACCTCTATACATAAATAATACTAGCTGTTATAGATATGTAATACTACTATGAAATAATAAATGTTTAGATATTTATTTTATTCTGTTTTCAGTATTGTGTTGACAAAGCGGCAACAGACATCATGTGTGAAAATTTAAACTGCCTAGTTCTCTGTTCATGAGATGATGATACAACTCTCAAAATAATCCAAATCGATCAACGTGATAAATAGTTAATGTTAAACATACATACAAAAACAACAATTCTCCAATTTACGAAGTCCATTTAAACATTAAAAGGTTGTTGTAGTAAATAAAATTCTGACGTACCTACAGCGTGTATGAATTTCTCAATGAACTTTATAACTTTACACATGGCAGTCTGCCAGGAGTTAGCTGTTCAAAAATCGCCAACGTCTCATTGTTTATGGTTTTGAGAAATGGTAAAAAATCAAATCAACAGTTCACACGAGCAATTGTAAATACACTCTATTGTGTATTTAAAGTAAGTTCGAAAAAACGGCCTCTGTTATTTCGGTGTTGTATTAATCTAAATTGGTTGATGGTTATGATAATTGACATGATGTGATCTTCAACGTAAGCATAAGCTTATAATATATAAAGCATATCATGTCCACAAAATTGTAACTGATGCTATCATGTACGCGACACACAGTGGTCCAGGTGTACCCATTTAAGTGTGTTTATTCCCCCTGAAGATTAGATAGCGGTCTAAGATGGCATGAAAAAATAGATATATATAATACCTAAAAATTTATCACTTACCACTTACAGCAAAATTAATTATGTAATTAAGTGACCAATCAATCCTCACTTTTTTCGAAAACTGGTTCGTGGTTACATTTTAGGCGCTACGCAATTTTCGAACCATACTTTACTTTACATCTTATTTTGTACCATACTTCCAAAAGTCAAGACTTTTGGAAGTATGGTACAAATTTAGCTACGTAGCTAGGAAGTCGACCGGAACCAGCAAAATTTAAAAGGGGTCTATGAGACAAATAGTTTGGAAACCTGCTCTCTAGAGTCCTCCTGATCCTGAATCCTGATCTTGAGTAGTAAACTCAACTATATTACGATACATGAATTATTTATCAATAACATAATCTTATCTATTTACAAGCTTTTTTTAATAATCTCTTATATTTATAGGTATTATTAATTCAAGTATATCGTACTTATACAATTCATGTTTACAAAGAATCACGAAATTTGGTAACTTGGATGGGCTGGGTATAGTTGTGTTTCAGATAGAGTGTATCTGTAGGTGTCATTGCATTGTAATGTGTTGTTCTAATTTCTTGTATTTAATAAAATTAAATAGATAATTTTAGTAATTTAGAGTAATTAATCCTTTAGAAAACCTACACTTATATATAACATACCAACTTGTCCGCTTTTCGTAACATAGATGTGATGTTTTATTGCCTTTTAAAATTTATTATAATATTTACAACATTTAAGTATTTAAAAAAATTGCGTGATGGAAGGGCGAATAGCGAAATATAAATTTGACCAAAATTTTACTCTTGAATATATTTTGTAGTTTACAACGGATCGCTCAGGCCGCAGCAGATATTTTAGTTATTGAAAATTCCTTTACTGTTTCAGACACACATATTTCTATTGAATATTCAATGTTTGATGGTTTATTCACATTACAACGAGAAAGGAATTCGTACAACTGAAAACGGTGGGGAACGAAATGGAGTCTCCATTTCTGGAAAGAATCATTGATTAAAGACGTAAAAGGGATTCCCCTTTCCCTCTCATATAGGGTAAAAATTAAAAGGTGTAAAAATTTTTTTGTTTAAACAGTTCAAAACCATTCAAATAGCGCTGGTGTAGACACCGAGTATGATGTGAAGTAGAAATTTATGTGTCTGCGTTCATTAAAAAATATGGAGTAGCTACTGTGGCACCATCTTTATCAACCATCCGTCGAATACGGTGGACACTTTCATGATCGTACTCTCTACTTCTATACTCCACGAAGAATGCTTCATAGAAATTGCTGAATAAACTACACTTTATAGACTAATTATTGCTATCCACCGGTACTCGATAGAAAATCTAATTTCATGCTAGCGTGGCTTCGACCAATAGCTAGAAGCTAGAAACGTGGGAATTTTGTAGCTTGAGTATGAAGATGTTTCCTATTCAATTACACGAACAATTGTTAGGAATAGGGTTGAAACTGTTTTACACTTAAAAAGAAAATAGCTACAGACAGTAAGTGAACTTTAAATATACGTCTTCATGGACTATGCATTGAATTTTGAAAAAATCTTCTTAGCTACTGAATATTATTACATTACACTGCTTATTTCTAATTCGAACAGTAAATCTAGTAATCTTCGGTGACCATCAATTGTTTTCGAAATGAATGAACGTTTTGCCATTACTAATCCTAGATCAACTCATTACAACTTCATATTTATTCACTACTAAAGCCCGCCAGTTTGTCTAACTTACTAATGAACGTGAAACTAAACAAACAAAAGAATATCTCCCCTTTAATGGCGGTCCAAATGAAATGTAGGACTTTCAATCGCTTACAAATCGATCGACGTAATAGCTGGGACTAAATGTGACAAGTGCAATTCCTTTTTCATTTTTCACATAGCCGCGGCTCCTTCGGACACAAAGCCCGTTTTAGCCTCACAATGCGTTTGTGCTCTTTTCATCCACGTTCATTTGTAGACCTTCTGACAGCCAAAATTGAAATTGTTGAGCTGGGTTGTAAGAGTCTTTGTTAGGTCCAATGTTTTCAGTTGTAAGAATACAACTAATATTTATTTTCGGTGCTATTTGGAAATAAATCTGCAGATTTATAAAAAGTGAAATTATATGGGTTATAAGAATTGATAAAGTATTCTTATGCGTTATGATTTCGTGTTATTCTAAAAGCAATGGCGAATAGTTTTTATGATAACTATGCTTCTGTTAATGTATGAATCAAGGTACTTAGTGAGTGAGTGCAGTTACCAAAATATCTTTATCTAGAAGTCACAAATAACAGAAGTCAGACGTAAGAGATGGCGCCACGACTTACAACGAAGACAGTGTGTCTAAGTACACTCTCCGGCTTGCAAGATCAAGCAATAGATCACCAATAGTTGAATTTTAACACCTTTAAAATAAAAAACAAATCGAATATTCCAGAATATGGCACTAAAAATTTACAAAAGAATACATCAAAATTTACAAACCAAATTGCTGCTGAAACTGCCGCTACAGTATTAACCCACTCAGTGCAGGCTGGGGATACTAGGAATATTTTATCAATGTAACAGCACGATAAACAAGACGAGTTTTGAATTGGCTTTGAGCCACTAGCTATTGAACTTTGTACTGTTTCAGGAAAATATCATATCTTTAGTTACTTTCGGTTGTTTATGTATTTTATTTTGGTATTTTGGCAAGTCGCACCACGTTTTTGGGTGCCTACTCAGTATAACTATGTAGATTAAGAACAATGTTCAAATAATTTTCAGCTTTAATACGTGAAATATATTTTATGTTCGGACTAATTAATTTTTCATATTTGAATATGTAAATTTAAAATTAATAATCTGGGTGCATAAATGCGTTTTATTCGTAGCTGAATAATAATGGCGTAAACAACGTATTTATTTTAGTTGCTTAATATACATAGTATTGGTTATTGGTTTTTGAAATAAATGTTTTATTATTTATATATATAACTTTATGAAAGCTGACTACGTCCACGCGGGCATAGTGATGCCAGCGAAAATATCTTTATGGGGTTTTTTTTCGATAACCTTCGGTTTTTTCTGAAAGATTTATTTTGTGGCCTAGAAACCGAAGAAGATGTCTTCAAAGTAAATTACAAACGCATAAATACTGCATTTGAAATGGGAATAAATATTTAGATACGATCACGGTTGTAATTACCTGATCCATCCATTATCCACAGATTATGGGTCACCTATAGGACGAAAATGATAGACATCTGGCAAATAGCCACAGCGTGGATCGTTTAGAGTAAACATTCGTATGTCGCGGAAATAACAAGGAAATTTTCACGTAGATTTACCTATATACTATGTATAGATCTTTGTAGGCTACTCTGTATATATCCTGAGTTTATCAATCGCGGCAATAGAATCGATTTTACTGTTATTCGCTTCCATAAAAGTTTGACATAATTTGATAGTGTGTACCGTCAAATTACATTGTACAGTCAGCGTCAGATTGATCTTAGCAGCCAAAGTGCTCAAAAAGATCTGACGGACAGAAATTCAATAATATCTAAGCATTCAAAGTTGTCATATTGATGTTAGCATCCAAAGTAGTCAAAACATCTAAGCAACACATTTTCCATATTTATCGGAGCAGCCAGAGTATTCATATACATCTCAGCATACAGACTGTTCACAGGTATCTAAGCATCCAGAGTGTTCAAAAATATCTTGGCATAACAGGAAAATCAATCTTATTACCAGTACTTAAGGTGTATGTGACTTATATTGATGGCAGACGTCAGTCGTAGATACTCAATTAGTATCATCTGTCTTTATTTACTTCATATGTCTTTTTAATAAGCTATCCCTTTCCTTCTATGTGTTTGGTTTTTGACATGTTATTTTTCTATTTCAGAATTTGTTGAAATCAAATATTTTATATAAAACATTAATTATGTGATCATAAAGTGTGTTACACATTATCGCCAAAATTAATTATAAGTATTTAAGTTTATCAAACACAAGAGTTCGCCTATTCGGCAAGAATTGACTATGTAGTATGTGTGTAATTTTTTTTTGTGACCAAATCAGAGAACTCACGTATTACATAAAACTAATATAGATATTTAAAAATATCGATTAGATTATATGAAAACTATCTTTAAACTTGTCGCTAATGATAAGTATATCATCAGCATCATCATCATCATCAGCCTTTATCCGTCCGTCCATCCACTGCTGAACATAGGCCTCCCTCAATGAACGCCAAGACGACCGATCCCTCGCTACTCGCATCCAACGCGGACCTGCCACTGCACGGAGATCGTAAATAATAATAATAATAATAATAATAATAATTGATACGATAAATATATGTTGTAGTATATTACATTACAAAAAAACGTGCATAATATAACGAGTGAAAAAGTGCTCTGAACAAAAATGTGTAGAGCCGACCCAAACTTGTGTCTCAGAGTATAGTACGCTCGCTGAAATCTTTTGTCGAGAATGTAGAGCGTCCTTAACAATTACCATTTTGACAGCATTAACGATTTATTAAAAAACTAACTTTCTATCCATTATCATCATCAACATGTATCCGTCCATTTACGTAAGCCGATATGTATTTCTGGAAGTTGCTTCTTACCGAAAGATTTTTTTAAATTTACAATTAGCATCAAACCATTATCTAGTCATGTGATCGTCAATCAATTTTGAAGGTTAACTTTCTTACTGATTACAACTAGAACAAGTCTACCTAAGGCTAAAATGTCCCACTAGAAATAGAGTGGAAACTGAACTACGGAAAACTTTTAGACCAATTGCCTGTTGTTGGTCCGACTTCTTAGCTCCTTCTATCATATTCATATGATACCTAAAATTGCGATGCATATTTGAGAATTATTTAAGTAATATTATTATTATTACTATTGCCTGTACAGTTTATTTTATTTTATTAGTTATTTATTATGCACCGCCAATAAAACTTATAAGAAATAAAATTCAACAAACCAAATTAGGCAAATCAAAGTTAACAATAACAATTAAAAATTTATACATAAAATGAAAGATGACCAGTTAAGGAAAAATTAACAGCAAAAATTAAGAGTTGAAAGTTTAAATTAATGTATAATAACAGAATAAATGATGACATAATATACTGTTGTTTCTTTACAAAAAAGGAATCGAGAAAAATATATAGAAATTTATATAGACGACTGATCTTAATGTTCATTGAAAAAGGCCTATGTCTGGAAGTGGTCAGAAAAATAATAATGATACAATAATAGCGTGTAGCCGCCATCAAAGCGATCAGATTTAAATGTCTGCTTTCGGAAACATAATATACATAATATTTGGTCCAGTCCTGCTTTGTGGAATAAGCACCCATCTTGCATAAACGTAATCAGCTGGTCACCGCTAAACGTAGGTATAGTCTTGGCCTCTTCTGGAGTGAGGGCTCGAGGTTCAATCATGACCGTAAGTAGTGCTTTGAAACATGGGTTTCTAAATTTTTGATTACACTCTGAGCATGATACCATCGCTCACTCGCCTCTCGATTCACTAAGCCAAAGCATCGGTGAACTGTAGTCCAATAGCTTCTTCGTCTGATTTCGAGGAGGAGACCTGTGCCCAGGAATAGGACATATTATATGGGTTGACACTTTCCTTTCATTTATGATTACTCCAGCTCTAACTCCGATAAAAAAGTTTTTTTTTTTTGCGCGTCTATCTTTACTGCTATAAATCGCTGGAAGGCTTCCTGCAATTTAAGTGACTCGACGTGTGGGCCTTAGAATAAACTTGGACTAGACAAAAGTTTGAATTTCGAGAGGGAAGACCTTTCGAATGGTGCCCGTTCTATGGAAGCTCAGTCATATTCTCGCGTCGTCTACGCCTCAGAGTTCCAAGACCAAGGACTTCAACCACTGATCATTCACCGTGATGACGTACGGGGCCAAAATGTGCCCTGTAAATATACGACTTACCAGAACGTTTGTCGTAGCTCAAAGTTCTATGAAGCGTGCTATGATGGGTGTTTTTTTGACAGATAGCATTCGAATCGAAGATCTCTACCAGAGACCTAAAGTAACAAATATCACGCGAAAAATAAGTGGCAGAGAGTTGATCTAACACCTAGGTACCGGGTTGTCGATAGGGCGGTAGGTAAGGTTGGTCAAAGAGTAAGTAAGTGTATTTAGTTAGACAAAGTGTTGGTCGGCCATTTGCCAGGTGGTAAGATGATCCCCGTGCACTGACAGTTTTAGATGCTAGTCGCAAGGGACCGGCCGTCTTGGCATTCATCAAAGAAAGCTTATTTTCAATAGTGCATGGACAAAAACCGATGATGATGATATTTTACGTGACAACAGCAAGATGACGAATATGAATGCTCAAATAATATAGAAGTACCAGGTTGACCGAGCAAATATTTGGTTTTTATTTGTTTTGTTTTGGATACCCTTATATATGATATTATGATAAAGGTTTTCTCCCAAAAGAAGGAAGGAACAAAAAAAAAAGAAAAAAAAATTTATTACACTAGAGATTCGAACCAGGCTCTTTCGGATTCGAGAAAGTCGGATTTTCTAACTGAGCTACTCAATCTTAATGTTGCATTGCGAAATTTACGTTTGTATCTTAATGATATTGTAGCGGTTTATCATTACCTGATAACACGAATAAAACGATATTTTCCAACAACATATCCTAGTTAGATCTATTCATCGCCCCTAAAACCCCGCGTATACAAATTTCATGAAAATCATTGGAGCCGTTTCCGAGATTCTGATTATATATTATATAAAAGATATAGAATTTGTGTCCATTACATATTCATTGTGCTATTTGGTATAATTTCATGTTCGCAATATCGTCTATTGATTATTATCTAAAATCTAAATTTAGACAAAAACATCGAAGAAAAGCAAAATTCTTTAAATTACAACTTTGACAATCAATAGTAAATATTGTTTGTTTTAATTAATTTTACACTCTAACTACGTCTAATAAGGTAATGTTTTCCTTTTAACAAGACATTAATTGCATATCCAAGACTGACGTCTGCCAGCAATATAAGCCACATACACTTTAATTACTGGTAATAAGATTGATTTTCCCGTTATGCCAAGATATTTTTGAACACTCTGGATGCTTAGATACCTGTGAACAGTCTGTATGCTAAGATGTATATGAATACTCTGGCTGCTCCGATAAATATGGAAAATGTGTTGCTTAGATGTTTTGACTACTTTGGATGCTAACATCAATATGACAACTTTGAATGCTTAGATATTATTGAGTTTCTGTCCGTCAGATCTTTTTGAGCACTTTGGCTGCTAAGATCAATCTGACGCTGACTGTACGTTTCTGTAGGGCTATTCTGTAAGGTTGTTTTCGAATCTCGAACGCGGAATCCGCGGTAATATGACGAATTTGACGGATTTGTATTCTTTAAAACTCGACTCTCTACCAATATCAATAAAGATCATTTTCGAAGTGACGTAATGTGAGCTCTATCACTCAGGTGAAGCTCGATATTGAAATAGTTTCTTACAGAATAGCCCTCCTGCACATGTTTAGGAAATAATTGGTGCGCTTCGTGGTCAGAATATTTAATTTCACATTTGTATTTTGGTGTTACGATTTTTAGTTCAGCAAATAATCAATTGCAGCATTGTAATATGTATGTATTAAATATAATGATGCCCATTAACTACATTTATAATTTCTAGTTAGATATAGAATTAGGTATTTGACTAATTTTGTAATCGTGAAATAGCCAGCAAAAAATTTTTTTTAATCTTCGACTTTCTTGCCGATATTTTTTGGTATCTGAAAAGATCGGAATGGTATGCAAAGGTACTGTTTGACTTTTGCACACCATTTATGATTTTAAATAATTTAGCTATATCTTTAATTATAACAAAAACAGTGCTATGGAGACGCGTATACATTATTTTAACACCTAAATAAAATTGAACAATATTGCAATTTGCACTAGATGTTTCTTTCTTGTAGAATATTTAGTTTTACAAACATTCCAAGACCTATATGACACCAGTAACATTTACTATCATTTCTATGTGATTTAATTAAGTAAGTAGTTAAGTACCTACTGCATAGTTACCATAACTTTGGAAACAACCTATACAACATACCTACAATAGAAAAGTTACCTGTGATGAATAGGGTACAGAAATAAAAACACAATTCAGATCTTTTGTAAGTTTTTTTTTGTTAAAATTAATTATAAAGGCCTTTGAGAACTTTACACGTATTGTAATACTACCGCGGTTTTGCCTGTAAGTTTTGTTAGATGTCAGACGTTCATGGGGTGCTTTAAGTTTTATTGTGCCCATTTGTGCAACAGAAGATCTTAAATAGTTAGCTTTTTAGCTTTTTGTTAGCTTTGTCTCAAGAAAAGATTTGATAGGGGTGACACTGAGAGGTGTATTGACAAATTCGGTTCTATGCTCATTACTAGTAGCACTTGTATAACCCCAACAATGTTTTAAATGTTATTATTTTCCATAATTACTATGGCATTATTATACACTACTTCAGTATTAAGCGTGTTTCTGTTATTTGCTCTATTTATGCACAATCTGCTTCTACTCTGAATCTGAATCGATGTATACACCAGTTTCCATACTTTTTCTTCGGAAATACTGTTATTCTTGCATAATCCTACCGTATACCAAGATCATTAACGACTTACCAAGACTTGGCCGCACGCGGATATTGCTATTAGCGTATTTAATAATGGGCTTGCTAAGTATAGTCATCGTTTCAAATCCCGCCATATTCAACTTTAGATTTGTTTACTGTTTTAATAGACAAAAGTAAAAAATTCAAGGCCTTTCATGCACGTCGCTAATTAACCTTAGAACCTGGTTGACCGAGCATTTGCTCGGTACCCTTAGTGATTAAATACAATAAAAATATTCCTCCAAAAAAAATGATCTTAAAAAAAGGAAAAAAAATCGGACTGCAGATTCGAACCAGGCTCGTTCGGATTTAATTGCCTAGTTTTCGTTTCGTTTTTACGTTCGTATTCTAATCATATTTTATCGTTGCCTCAAAACGCGGATAAAAAAGTTTTCTAAAAATGTATCCTAGATAGATCGATTTATCGCCGTTTTTAACCCATAATACAAAATTTCATGAAAATCGTTGGAGCCGTTTCCAAGAATTGCTCGTTTAAAGATATAAAATATAATAGTACCCTTTGTTTAACCCTTTATCATCGGTATTATCGGCAACATTATCATTATTGTCATATTTATCATCAGTTACATCTGGATATATGAGTGCCAAATCACACTGTCGCGAGCACGTTAAAAATGTGTCAATTGGTTAAAAAATTCGTTTAAGCGTCACAAAATGTATATCGAATATTGCTGAGTAACTCAGTAACAGTTACTGAACTGATGTTTGTCACATTCTAGATATGAGATTCAACTCAGCAAATTTATTTGTACAGTCGACAGTTCGTATGAACGTTCCAATTTACATCCACGTAGAAGGCATAAATAAATTAATTAAACGTAATTGTTTGTTCTCCGATGTGGCATTTAGTTTGTTAACTCACAAATGACGTGAATTGCTATTCACTTGAAATATTTGAAATGAATTTGAAATGTACTCCTACGTTTGATTCCCTGACTAATTATCAATAACTGTTTCCCTTAAATAGTTTAATTGATATTCCCTATCTTTCTATTTTATAATAATTAGTAAGTAAATTAATACAGCAATTGTTATAGGTAGAATATAAATGATACATATCTAAGGTTATTACTTACCTACTACAAAATAAAAACGAATTAAACGAAAAAAAACTTATTTATTTTGTGATCATATTTATAATTGTAAGACAAAGTTCATCATAAAATCAAAAAGGTCCGTACTATTTATCTCGGATTAATTAGGTTTGTGATTGTCTTAACAATAAAAGTGTTAATAGAAGAGCACCTACTTACAATTAATATTTTGATAAAGATATGATTTTTTTACAGGCGTTTTATTAGCTTCATAATAAGTACATGTATGTTTGTAACAGTAGACGCTTTCCGCAATCCACTTTAATCGGCCAAATTTCGTTCCAACTTTGAAGATCTATATCGAGGACCGATGACAAATCACTAATTCGATAAGATAATTCCATTTCCAATTTGCATAAAGCATGCTCTTTAGTTTATTTAAACTAATAAATAATTATTATTTTGTTGTAATTATATTATGTCCATTATTTGTGATGATTCTAGTCTATGTTGTCCATGATCCACTATTTAGTTCTTATCTCCTAGGAGAATATGGTTTTTCAGTAAAATTAAGGGCCTAGTTAGGCTAAGTAGGTACGTCAATTCTACTCAATGTTATTTATTATAAACCACCTTTAGGGCATAGTTCACCTACGCTCCTGCCCAATGCAGATTGGCGATCTTCCATATTGAGTCAAGAGACATAAAATAGAAATATCTTCGAATACAGAATGAAAACTTTCTATTTGGTTATCGATCATTCCAGATTGGTGCGTACCTACTATACTGCGTGCTGATAATAATGATTACGACGATAATATCCGTTGATTAGAATGTATTGCTGATAAAAGGGGTTAGAGGAAGAGAGGAGAATAAAACGTCTTCGACACGCATTTGAAAGTCTTAAAGAAACCAGGAATAAGCGTAGGGAAAAGCGGAGTTGAAGTTGAAGCGAAATAATTGACAAGATACCGGTAGAAATAAAAAAAAGATTTGACATGTAAGCCAAAGAAAGAAGTAGAAAGGTTAGTTTATAAAAAAAATCATCATCAGTCCAAAATACGTCCACTGCTGAACATAGACCTACCTCAACTACGCCACTCGCATCCAACACGGACCGGACACTGCACAGAGAATAAAAATATTATTGCTCGCAATTTATTTTGGTTACGATCTCAGTGGGAGCAGTATTAGCTGAGATTTGATTTGTTTGCCGTCTGGTCTCAGGGCAGGACTTCTAGTCTTAGCTTACGTGTGCATGCAATGCAGTCCAAAAACGAATGTGGCTTATTTATTCGCGAAACTATTGGCCTTATAATGAATAAACGCAGTCATTAAATTCGCGTTGAAAGCGACAGACACTTGGCGTTCATTGCGGTTGATTATGATGCTGATGATGATAATTTTCGGTTCCTATCACGAGAGATTTACTTGGGTATTATTTTAGCCGTGTAAGAGCTGCATAAGAATCAAGCCATACATCGACCATACTTTTTGTTAGTGTTGCAAAAATATTTTGATCTATGATTTTGAAAGAACTTCGAAGATATCACGCGTTCTATTGAACTGTCACCAAGTAATCAGATATTGGTCCCAAGTTTTCGCTATATAATATTGATTATTTGTCCCGTATACATGTTGGTGTCCATATATCGATAACCCTTGATACGGGGGAGCAGTGCAACGTCAGATTGCTCATGTACGCAGCCAAACCCTACTCTTTTATCCCAAAGCGTCATTAAAGATAAGCGTGATAGGTTTTCTTTTATCTCGTTAACAAGGCGTTTGACGATAATATCGAAATATAGAACTCGGCGAAATAAAAACAATAAACATGATAAATGTCCAGGTACGAATAGTTTTAAACTTGGAATCTTAGTCTTGTTGAGATTGTCCTGAACACGAGATGTCAACTATCAACGACAATTTGCGATTTTTTTTTCGAGTGGAGCTATGCTAATGGCCCTAAAAGCCCTAATGCTTCGTCGGTAGTGGGGTAAGCCGGTTGGCTTCACCCTGTGGTATAGTAAGCGGGAGTTGCCCCCCGCCAGCCATGGGGTCCTGATATAGGATATAATCCAATCCTGGTTTAGGCATTTTTTGGAGATTGTCTATACTATAGGTTATTACCATCGAATGGATGGTCTGCCTAGTCCTAGGGGAACAGTAAACAGTTGTTCTTTGAAAAAAGAATAAGTTTGATGTCGATCTTCATAAAGTCCGTTCTTACCGACTAATTTCCATAAATGACGTCGTATGATAACGTTGCATCATAACGATGTACATAATGAGCTCTTAATTAATAAAACTGTATAATAAATATAATATATTATGCTCAATATTCAGAATTACAGAAATATTAATATGCAAGCCCTTGTCTGCCTACGTCTATAATTATATAACAACCCATGGACTTGAATTATTCTATTTATAACACATTCCAAACGGAATGTTATTTATAATACAAATATACCTAGAACACTACTTACAATGTAAGGCAAAGGTATAAAATATACATCATACATCTGTCTTATCGTATCTATAATCTAAAACACAAACAATTAATAGAACAATCTAAGATTGTTTATAGTAGCCTAAAAAATCGGTAATGACTTTGAATATATCATGATTCATGACTGTAGCATAATATTATCTTATCATAACAGTGCGAAATATTGTAACTGTTTAACAAGTACGTAAGACAGCGAAAAAAAATTCGATCTTTATCTGTGGAAGTAGAAAAGTAAACACTACGCAATGAACCTGTTTTATAGTGGATGACATTCTGTCAGTATTAATACAATTATAGAATATTATTTAAAAAGTAAAGGTTCATTTTTTTTCTTTTAATTTATTATTAATGCTGTTACTTATAAATTATAAGGAATGTATGTTATTATTTTTATTAGGTACTCACCTCCAGTTACGACTCCAGTGGTATTTGACGCAAACACTCCAATAGTTTTCGAGTAAATAACACAAATAACTATGTACCACCACATACTGGCACAGAATTTGGGGGCTGCCCTTCGACAGCCCTCCAAAATGAACATATTTCAATCCTTAATAACTTTCAATATTGACAATCACTCACGTATTACACTGAAACAATTTTTATCAACTCTTTTACGTTCACCACGTTCACAGCACAATTATCAATGGATATGTCAATATATTCTCGTCAAATAACAAATATACGTGTAATAATCAAGCGATGTGTTGATTCTCGATTAGATTTTGACTTTTGAGGTTATTTTTACGCGCTACTTGTGCGAGCGCGACAGCGAATGTTGAGACTCGAGAATCGGAACTCGTGTTGAGCGAGGCACGGCTGGCACGGGCAGGTGTGTCGAGATGTTTAAAATCACCAATAGATAGCGCTAGTGGCGCAAGCGTGACGTTGTTTAGTTTCGGCGACTGAACCGTGGCGCTGCGCTACTGATTCTAGCTAGAGATTTTTCCGAACGCATCTCGCGAACGACATGTAATTTAAGGACATGTTCACACTAAAGTCGATATCGAATGGTATATTTTTTTAATTTGTTGCATCTTAGATCTTTCATCTTAGTTTTATAACAGTGGAAACGAGATTAGTTTTTTACTTGTTACTGTGCGAGAGTATTTTTTTTAAGAAACATTGTCTAAAATGACCAAGCAAAAATATATTTATTCTACTTAAATTGCAAAAAAGACTAAACTCAAAAATCAAAATATGTCAAAAATTTTAATTTTCTTACAACTTATTATTGACCGTCTCTTTTATAGTTTTATGATTTCCCATGGAAACAAAGTGTTATACGTCATGGGAATAGTGGAGATGCAGCCTTAGCGCTGATAATGATGCGCGCGCATCCTCGCCAGTCTACCGAAGATGGGACGGGGGCGTGGCTCCAGGCAGGGCGCACTGTAGCTCACACAACGTGATAACAAACAAGTCAAACAACCTGCGTGAAGACAAACAAATTATTACTTACCAATTAGTTATCAATATAACTCATCACGCCATTATAAGTCTCCAATCTGCCTTTAGGCCGTTTTAGCTTCATCTATTACTGAAGTCTGTTCTGATATACAAATAACCTTATTATTTGGCGTTCGGCGATTTTACGATACATATTTGAGTTCCCGTTACTTACTTAAAAAAGTAAAGACGTGTTAGCCAATAAAATTATAGATTTTTTTAAGTAAAACTTTTTTAAAGTTATAGGTACTCACATTTTTTCTGACGCTGAAAGCTCATTAAATATTCAAAGATAACTAACTAACTTCCATTCGTTAATAGGATGGAATATATTATGATGAAGTTTACATGAACACGCACATTTTCTTTTTTCATTCAATTACCATCGTCTATGAGCTTTCAGCTTTATAAAATTCATTTAAGAATGTTTTACATTTACTTAAGGTTCTTTGAATCTCTAATAAGTCTTAAATATGTTCGTTCAATTTGAAGTCTTAACCTTTCGCTCCCAAGTGAGCCATTTTCTATTTTATTTGCGATTTTTAGGTTACAAAGGGATCATCAACGGATATTTAATACTTTTTATATTAATACTTATATTTTAGAATTTTATTACATAATACACATTACACATATTATAATACACAACCATGACCCAGGAACACAGAATCTTTTTTGTTCCTTGGCGAAATTCGAACTCGCTGACTCCGGCTTGAGCGCCAACGCGCTAACCATTTAGCCACAGACGTCGGTTTTGAAACGTACATGGTGCCTTTGTATTAAAATCATATCAATAGGCAAGACAAACAGCGTACTGACTTATTGGCACCGCGACTTAACATCTTATGGCTCGAGATAGGCAACCCATAAATGATTTGCCCAAAGCTACAAGTAAGCTGGTTTCCCCACCATGGTTCAGACCTTGTCGTGGCGGTGGGGTTCAGTAGCCTAGGGTGAGCCAGCACCTTGGGCGAAGCGGATTGAGCCGAAGGGGCTCTTTGTATCCCTCTTATAAGAAGAGGGGACAAAAGAGCAAAGGGTGAGGACGGAAATCTGGGGCGGGGCATCGGGGCCCTGTTGCCAGCAGATCCGGGGCACTTCACCAAAGGTGACATTGGTGGCACTCGCCGGGTTGTTTCTTTAGTTACGTAGAGCTGCGTCCGCTTACCATCTTTCGGGCGCAGCGAGTACCCCACAGCCCACATACCCGCCTAGGGAGATCCTCTCCCCAGCGGGATGCGTCAGTGCATTTCCCGGCATAAAAGAAAACAAAGGTATAAGTTTGTGGACGAAGTCGATCTCTAACCATTAAATGGCACAACTGTCAGCTTACATCTTCAACTGGTATTTGAAAAAGATTTAAACATTGTCCCAATCAGCTAACAAACTGTTATAAACCTATACTTAAGTATAATCACTCGGTCTTGTGATTGGGTTGAAATAAATTGAACACAAACAATTTTAATCAACGAGTTGGCGCTAAAGGATATAACCCTTAAGTTGAACATTCCTCGCCCACAAACTTCGCGGGCTCTATTGGTTGATTACGTTCATTTGCCTTTTATGAATGATTCACAAAGATGTGAATTTATAATGAAATGCCAATCATTAGAATGGAAGTGAAGGAAGTAATATTTAATTGCTTATGTTTTCGAATAATCACTTTGATGGAATTTGTTTGATCCCAAGGAAGTGGCATTTGCGTTTGCGCAATCATGTTGAGAATATTGTAGAAAGTTATAGCAAGCATCATATGAAATGCTTTGTTCGCATATTTCTTTTTAATAATACATAACCTAAATGTAAAAGAATTTGTCGCGGCATCTTCCAAACTAAGAAGCCTTTTATCGCTTGACTCAACATCATTAAAGACATCATGCTATTGTGATAATATATTATATTTTTAGATAGGAACCAAATAAGCCTTTTTATGTTTTTGTTTGAGTTAGTATTATGGATTTTTATTAGAATCCATAATATTAACTCTGTTTACTTTTTACTGAGCATGGCAAGCGAGTAGACAAGTCTGATGGTGAGTAGCCAGCGTCCTCCTGGGATATAGCTCATCTAGGACTATACTGGCAACTCATTTATGTGTTGCCTATCCTGTGACATAAGGTGGCAAGTCTCAGTACCAACAACCACATTGTCCACCTTCCTTACTCAGACTCAGCAAAGATGTGTCATGGAAAAAACAGGATGGTAGCTAGCCGAAGCCACTGGAAAGTCCATACAATAAAAGCTTTTACAAAAATTAACTACCAGTTTTTCTCCAGGTCTATTCATATTAGCCCGTAATATTAGTAGCCATTTAAATTGCATTCTTTTAGCTTTCTATTTTATTTAAGAATTATCTTGCATTGAATTTAAAAATGAATAAAGAGCCGTTGAAGAAAACAATACAATGAAACACTAGGAGTGGGGGCTTGGAAGTCTATTTTCTCGAGATTAAGTGAAACTGCGTTATTAAAAATTTAAAAGAATGCACTCTCATTGAAACATGGTAATTAATTCTTATTATTTTTTTCTGCCTACCCTAAACACAGCTTTCCTACTAGTCTTCTAATATTATAAACGCGAGATAAACTAAAGAAAAGATAGATAAAGATGTATAGATGTATAGATATATGTTTGTTACCCTTTCAGTTTAAAAGGAATGTACAGATTTAAAAAGATTATAAGTGGATAATCCAAAATCTAATCGTGTGCAGATGAAGTCGCCGGCATTCACTAGCACAAAATATATACGAATGTGACGTATTTTTGTCGCTAATAGACGATTAGATATTTTTTAGTAATGTGAAGAATTTCCGTGTTATGCAATATAGAAACGCCCAAACATTATTTTTATCGATAAGTTTATTCTAAGCTAATAATATTATCACGTAGGCTTATTATTCTTTATAAAATTTGTAGGATCTTGAAATGTCTGTCTTTAATATCACTTCATGCACATGTGATTGTGTTATATATTATTGTCATAACTTAAGATTTAATCAACTTAAACAAGAATCACCTAATTTAGAGATAAAAGCGATGAAAAATAAAAGTTAGATTGATATTAAAAGAACTAGAAAATTATTTATTGGCTTGGACTAATAAATCTTCTTGTGCACAAAATTAAGGCAATGTAATAAAGGTTTTAATTTCATGAAAATATCTTCAGGTAGCTCGCAATTTCAATTAAATGAAAGCAAAATGAGTCTGACTGCCATTATTGCGATAGAAAAACGTTGATGAAATTCTTTTTCAAGCTCTCAAGTAAAAGTTTTTTAGTTTAGTAGGTATAAATAAGAGTCTTACTTCAGTTTGCAATATTTAGCATCTAAATTAAGCGCTCTTAAATTAGTATCACTAGATACTACTACTACGCTATCGCTACTAGTTCACTCGCGTACTTCCAAATCCAGTGGGCTATGGGGCTGGTAAGTACATACGTTTTTAGACACTTTTATAAACAAAATCATAATATACTTTATTTGTCTGAAAAACGTTTTTTAAAGTTTTTGTAACAACCCTATGGCGTCAGCGTTTATCGCAACTGAATGGCTTCTGAACGTTTGACACTTGTCTGGGGGGGTAGTAGTCGGTACAATTAAATATTGAAATATTAAACATAAACATAAACATCACTAACTTACCAAATATTAGCGTATTTATTTATTGATGAGTTTTAAGATCTGATTAAACAAAGCAATTTGTGGTGCGTAAAAGGCGTCCCTAAATAAACAACAACAAACAATACGAAATGATTACGCAAATGTCAATTCCCAAAACCCTGTCTACCTCAAGTAATTTACGATTCAACACCAATATTTGTTATCATCAACAGAATGTTTTGTAAAGTATTTTTTTTTCGTGTTTTTTCATGTTCATATTGTAGGCTCTTTTTATATGATAAAATGTAAAAAAGTATACACTTAACTCTTTATTAGGATAGTTTTTTTTTTTTTTACTAGAAGAAGAAACAGATATTGTTTTTTGTAATCTTTTCCAGATTTGTCACCATTGAAACGGTTGGTACATTCGGCACAAATTTCACTAATTCCAAGTTCGTTTCGCCAGCTCTACTCCGACGCGTAGCTGCAGAATCGGTGGTTGGTACTATTTTGTATAAGCAAATCGTTTTGATTTTTTTCTCATCTAATAATTTACGTCAGGGTTTCCCCCGTCACGACCTTCCACTTCTGTTGATTCCACAACTGTCACTACAAATCCATAATTTTAATTTTGCCATGTTCCTCTTCTAGGAACATGGCAATGGCAAAATTAATGAGTATAATAGTCAGTACCCATATTTCGTGTAAGTATATAATCATTGATTTATTTCCACCACCCGATCATACATAATTGATGGAGGATGCTCCACGTCCCCGTGTGCGCTCATAGTGCATAATGCAATTAGCTCTCGCATCAAACATGAACACGTCACTGGCTCATTCAATGATATATGTGCAACGTTATTCATTCATAAAGGAAGGACTTATGGAAAACATATATCAGTTATTATAACAAGATTTATACGAATATATACATATGAATGCATGATGAATTCCATAAAAGTTGGTTAATTATTTCAGTAATGTCTGAAAATATTTTTTTTTCTTTTTTTTTATAGTATAGGAGGGCAAACGAACAGTCGAAGCCTTTTGCGACTATCGACGCCTATAAACATCCACATAACCAAATGCGTTGCCTGGAAATATTTATTAATAACTAGCAATTGTCGCTTTGCCTGCGTTATTTTTCGGACTTGCATTGATTATTACAATAGAATATTCAGTATGGAATAAGTTGTACTTTTGTACTGTTTTCTTTTAGTTTAATAGTTTTGTGTTAAAGTCTCCTGTGTACATAAATAATATACTTAAATAAATATTTCCTTTTCATAATATTTTCTATCTTTTTGCCAAATTATATTTAGTGCAGTCGGTAGTTTAATTCTGACAACGTAAATAACAAACTCACTTTCATATTAATTACCCTAACTTGCCCACTACTCGAGATTGCTGTATAGTTTTGACACAGATTCACTCGCATTACCTTATTATATCCCAAAACTACTATCCCGATGTTTATTTCCTTCTCTCTCATCACCAGTTTCTCAAAATTGAATCGACCTTTCGAATTGTGTCTATAGGCATCACTTTCTAGCTCGACAAGCACTTGTTCATTCGTTACCTCATGCTATAAAAACGTGTTCGGAGTTCACAAGTAGCGATTACAATGGTGTTTGTAAGGTATGTACAGCAATGTAGCTGATCCAAACATTATATAATTTTTGTATGAAATGTGAAAACGCATTAACGTATTAGCTTGAGAAACAATTTAAGAAAGTTTTAACTGGAAAGCCATTAAGGGTCAAGTACAGAAAACCGAGTTCTGGAACTTGGTGCTCGGGGGAAATCTCAGCTAGCGCAGTTTATGTATAACTTTAAAATATTAACTTCAACCACTTCTCTACATCCTCAGGAAGACTTTCAAACTTATAAGCTGCTTTTTAAATGCAATTTTATTGTTTTTTTTTTTATATATCATAAGAGGACAAACGAACAGTCGAAATCTTGCGACTATCGACGCCCATTAACATTCATTTCGTTCATCCATCCGTTGCCCTCCTTTTCCCTATCCCCCCCAATAGACCACCGGAAACTCACAAACCGCACAAAACGTGACAGCTTAGCTGTCACTTTACGTTGATTTTACATGAGCGAGAGGTTCCTCTACGGTCGTGCCAGCCCAATTTAGCTGCAAAGCAGTATGGCACTGCCTCTTACTAAATCCTTTTAAAATCCTTCGTCAACATCGACTCAATAATGTTTGCAATTCCAATCTGGAAGTCTAGAAAACCTCAAAGATTTTGGTTTCCGGCATTTCCTCATGCCCGCCTACGTCAACGTCTACATCACCATCTACCGGTAGGAGGGTTTCGCGATCCCGTGCTTCTGTCTGCTTCGGTACCACTAAAGAAATACAGTCATTGTACAGACTTTTCATCATATTTCTCTGCGTGGTTGGCTAGTGGGTACCACCATAATTCTTATCGCGCCCGCGAAAGAGCTTTGCTGTCTTAACAAGACAGGCAGTTTAAAATTACTGGCACCGATACTTAACATAATACCGAATTTTTCTGAACTGACATTGACGTTTTTTTGTGTGTTCAAATAAATTATACAATGGTTTAGATTCACAATTACCATAATTCTTTTTTTTTTACGTGACAACTGACAACATCTCTGAAGTGTTGATGAAATGATATTGTATGTAACGTTGCAAAATCTAATTTTGATAGAAGAGAGCAGCTTATAAGTTTGAAACCATGAAATCTTGATTTCTAGCTTTTTTTCTTAGGTAAAAGGACATGGCTTTCCCCTTACGACATCTGATAAAGCCGGTATTAAATTAGGATTCGCCCACCCTGGTCCAATGCGGGTTGTAGATTGATCTCGCTACACTGAAGGGCTCTATCTTATCGGGCAGGCTATTCTTCAATCTTGTGTATATTTATATAAACCGAAAATTATTTTCATATCTAGTATTTTTATGACAAGCTACACGAGTCCTCCCGTAACCATGACTGCACTAAAGTGTCTGAAACGTCAAGCATGTGTAAACCATAATAAGCCGCGATAAAATCCATAAGGCCCCGTTCGCACGAGCACTTTTTACCGAGCGTTAAAAAAGAGTGAATAAGACAAATGGACACCCGTGTATGAGTTCACACAGAAGCGTTTCTAAATAGCAACGCTTTTTTATCGGGCACTGTTGGATTTCGACATTGAGTGTGACATTTTGACATTAAATTGAATTGAGCATGCCAAACTCGCAACTCAAGGCAACGTCGGGTTTCGCCTCGACGCTTCTTAAGCGCTCATGCGAACGGGGGTTAGAAGTCGTTTCAATATAATAACCTACACGAGCTTAGCACATGGATATATAAACGTGATGTCATGGTCCGGGAGCCAGGTGAAAATTTTATTATTTCCTTCCGAGAGATAATTCGTGAGACGTATCAGAGAACAGTATCATAAAGCCTCGTGAACATCAGTTTTGGGGCGATGAGCGGTGGGAGAGCCCCACGCATGAAGAAAAACTAAATAAAAATTCAGTAATTTCCTCTCAGCTCAATTTTTTTTTAAATTGTAGTAAACTCAATATCTCAACGAAAAAAAATAATCAGTTGGTTATGACATGGCAAATTGTACGTAAGCTGGTGACTCGAACATGATTATTTTTTTTTTTACTTTCAGTGGAGTTGTTTATCTGGATAATAGCTTAATATCTGCTTACATATGCTTACATATTATACTAAGCTTATATTAAACAAGATAGCAACCAGATGAAGCCCAGCTGCAATGTACCACGGAGAAATAAATTTGATGTCTAAAAAACAATCAGTGTTTTGTTTTATGCAGATCTAGAACAAATCCACCAACGAAAATCCTAATGATAATCAAAAAATAAACACCGAAATTATAAACGAAGCACCACCAATTTCGTTTCTTGAATGACATAAAATTTCAGACTGCAATAAAAAGTTCCGTTTAATTAAACCAGGTATTCCCGGTAAGACTGAAAGACGGAAGACTGTAGAATCCCAAGCAATATGGCGATCTTAATACCTCAATTCGCCTTTCCAAAGGCAAGGCTATAAAATATATTTTATTTCCTCAATCTTTAGATCATAAAAGAGTAAGTGTCAATTTATAACGTAACCTTCCACGTGAACATGAAAGGTATATTGTCTTATAAACGACGGCGAAAAGACATAAATCTTTATAAGAAAATTAATTATTTTAGACGGATTTTTCTCTTTGCATTATGATTTTTTTTTTAAATTTATGAAATGTTACAATTACAGTATAAATATTGACGCGTGGGGGTGGTAGATGCCCCCGGCGAGCACGATAGGAAGGGGGGTTCGGACAAGTCTCACCTTATCTCGAGCCAGGAACTTTCCTTAGCTGGCCCACGTTCCGACAGCGTATTGCGTAGGGGTAATAAGGGAGGAATCACTGGCCTGACTGGACTCCTGGCGATGGTAGGTTGGCTGCAGCTTGGGTCTTCACGCTGGGCGTTCGGTTCAGCCGGCCGGCTGTTAGATGTTCTACACTTGGATCCTTAGTCTATCCGAACTGTGCTCCGCGAACTCCCAGCGGAATTCAATCAAATTAGACGAGGGTTAGCCTCGGCTTCCGCCAGCCACGAAGTCAGGACAAGAAAAAAGGGCCAAGAGGTCGGTTAGAAGTGACAGCAAATCAAAAGGTGCCTAATCACAGCTTGTCTATCGTTCCATAAACAATATAGTTCTATAGTCAATTGTCAAACAGACTTTATAATTAATTAAGTTTTAATTTAGATTATTTATAATTTTGTTTAGGGATTAGATTAAATTATTATATTTATTATTATTAATTACAAGAGGTAAATTAATTTTATTTGAAAAAAGGAAAGTAGAAACGGTTATTGAATTTTAAAGAGGTCGCTAGTGAGCCAATATAGTATGTCAATAGTTGACACCAGTCAACGATAGATGGCGCTTAGACCATTAGTATGCTTACTTAAACATAATATCTATTGCTGAATCTTGAATTTAAGCCTAAAATCATGTAACGAGCTAGCGCAACGTTACAGTACCCCGCCAAAAAGCGTAGGATTTTGCCTACTACAGCAAAATCCGACTAACTAACTACCTATTAAACTCACTGCAAGATAATATACTGAACTGCAGTCATACATACCAACTATGCATAGAA
Source organism: Lycaena phlaeas (assembly GCA_905333005.2). NCBI lineage: Eukaryota > Metazoa > Arthropoda > Insecta > Lepidoptera > Lycaenidae > Lycaena > Lycaena phlaeas. The sequence continues at coordinate 7,055,332 of HG995171.1, forward strand.
CTAAACTTACTACACTTCCATCCTATACATACATCACACCTATACATACATCCCATCACATCCATACACTCTTGCATCTCTCATGATATCTTTAAGTTAATAGTAGTAACCTAAAGATCCTTACATATAGAGTAAACAACCCAGCCGCTGTTGACTCAATAAGTTAGTTTAAGAGTATTAATTAGTATTATTTAGTTTAATTAATACAGCATAGTTTAGGTAGTAGATGTTGAATATTAAGAGTTTAAGTTAAGTTCAAGTTAGGTTAGGTTAGATTATTTAAATATTTGAATTTAAGTTAAAGTTCAATTAGGTTTGTTAAAGTAATTTATTTAGTTTTATTTAAGTAGGTTTTATGATTTATAGTTTACTAATTTAATATCCTTAATATGCCAGTCACCTAGAGGTTTACCTGACATATCAGCAAGTGTGTAGACAAGTGGAGACTTTTTAAAAATTAATTACAATTAATGAATTGAATAAATGCAAATAAATCTTAGTAACGGTTTCAGCGGTTGCTCTCTTGATTGTAAAAAGTAAGCAATACATACCAAAACAACAAGTTACAACTAGAATAAAATAGTTGATTTTAGTAGGGGTAGAGTCCTACAAAATCAATACTTATAACCTAAAGAATAAAGATATTTGATTTTAGTAAGATGTAGGGTCCTACTATATCAATACTCTTAACCTGAAGAGGGCTAGGGCAGCATCCTCGCCTCTGATCAGTACTTCATAGGTTAATTCGTTTTTGTTTAGCAAAAAGAATTTAATTAGGTAAGTCTCCATATTATCTAGCTATCAAAACTATTAGTATTATGCTATAGAAAACAATTAGGTTATGTAGGTTTAAAAATCTTAAGTAGTTAAAAGATTATTGAACGATAGATCAGCTGTTTACAAGTAGTTATAGTTAAATAGTGTTTTTTACAAAGCAATCTCCCTATTACGCTAAGTGACAAGTGAAATGTAAAATATCAACGATAGAAGTTTATGACTTTAAAATAAAAAATTGAAGATCAACTAAGTATTTAAATAATTTGAAAATTATAGAACTTGAATTTACTAGTTATTACGAAAGCCTTGCGAACTTTTACGTATTACAATAAGTATTTAGTGTTTTTATAGTAATTTCAATAGTATTATAGACAAAAGGTTAGATAATTAAACTTAAATTTTGACGTCTAGCACGACCAAAACAAAAATATTGTAGCAAAATATTATGATATAGGCACAAAATAAGGAAATATAGATGAAATAGTAACAAACAGATATTAATTAGGTAAATAATTACGTACCAGCTCGCTCGGCGTCACCTCACGCTTACAACATTTAGTATATGTGGGTATATAGAAAAAAAATTTTTGGTACTAATTTTAGAAAAAACACTATATTTCCTTAAAAATACGCTATCAGAACTTGGGCAGGCCTTAGAAAGAATACACGTTGGGCGCCAGCTGTCGCGTGGGGGTGGTAGATGCCCCCGGCGAGCACGATAGGAAGGGGGGTTCGGACAAGTCTCACCTTATCTCGAGCCAGGAACTTTCCTTAGCTGGCCCACGTTCCGACAGCGTATTGCGTAGGGGTAATAAGGGAGGAATCACTGGCCTGACTGGACTCCTGGCGATGGTAGGTTGGCTGCAGCTTGGGTCTTCACGCTGGGCGTTCGGTTCAGCCGGCCGGCTGTTAGATGTTCTACACTTGGATCCTTAGTCTATCCGAACTGTGCTCCGCGAACTCCCAGCGGAATTCAATCAAATTAGACGAGGGTTAGCCTCGGCTTCCGCCAGCCACGAAGTCAGGACAAGAAAAAAGGGCCAAGAGGTCGGTTAGAAGTGACAGCAAATCAAAAGGTGCCTAATCACAGCTTGTCTATCGTTCCATAAACAATATAGTTCTATAGTCAATTGTCAAACAGACTTTATAATTAATTAAGTTTTAATTTAGATTATTTATAATTTTGTTTAGGGATTAGATTAAATTATTATATTTATTATTATTAATTACAAGAGGTAAATTAATTTTATTTGAAAAAAGGAAAGTAGAAACGGTTATTGAATTTTAAAGAGGTCGCTAGTGAGCCAATATAGTATGTCAATAGTTGACACCAGTCAACGATAGATGGCGCTTAGACCATTAGTATGCTTACTTAAACATAATATCTATTGCTGAATCTTGAATTTAAGCCTAAAATCATGTAACGAGCTAGCGCAACGTTACAATATTTTAATAAATAATTAGTACCAAAATAAGCTTTTATAGATAGGTCAACTCAACTTTGCTCGTGGTGCTTTGAGTGTGATCTTGTCATTACAGGGCTTTAATTATGTGTAGTAAACAGCAGTGGTAGAAGACTACTACCTCACTGCTACACAAAAAAAGATGTGTAATAGCGCCGCGCAAGTTGTGTCGAACTATCTGTTTTTGCATATACTTTCAAAGCCTTGGACATAATTATCTATTTATTGCAAATGATAGCTTCATTTTTATACGTGATTTTGAAAAATAAATACAAATTAACTTAACCTAAGTTCTAAATTTAGTCGGGATAAAATATTCCTCGAAAAAACCCGTATCTAACAAGGAGATTGAAACTTGGAACTGCATTGTATAGGACTTATCAAACATACACGTAATTTTTATTATTCTTACAATGATTATAAACCTAAACATACTTAAGTTTATAATAAACCGCGATCAAAAAAAAATACGACTAAAGTTTTCATTAATCAATATAATTATCACAATAAGGATTTATTTTATTATTTTCGTAAAGACTATAAATAACATAGTCGATAATTAAAATTCACATTTGAAAATAACTGATGTTGAGAACAGTAATGCACTTAAAACTCTTGGAGCTTGACTCGTTAAAATGTAGTGCACTCCTCGTTAGAGATTCGGATGAAAGAGCATCGAAATCTTAATTAATATTTCATTTCTTTTGAACTGAGATTACGTTATTAATTTTAAGGTTTCAAGAAGGTATACGTTTGATGATTTAGTCTTGTAAGGGGCGAACATAATATCATTATCACATAATATTATGGTACCTATGAATAAGATATATAAAGAAAATTACCTGGTATATAAGTTATATCCTGCCACATAAGTGATATTTGTTTAATCATGTTTGTACTGTAAATTGTAACTTGTATGTTACAAACTTCCTTGTCACAAGTTATAATATAGCCATTTTAATTCGATGCGTCGGCATAGAGCTTTGGTGTATATTATATCTGAGATTTTTATTAAATATGTATGTATGCCTTACAGTTACAGTTAGTAAATAGGCGAAATCTGTACCAATTTATCCACTGCAAAATGAGGTCTGTAAATGCGACCAAGTACTTATTCGCAAAAAATATATATTAACATTATTTATATCTTTATGCTCCCATCTGCGAGATTTTGCTTCGAATCAAAAAAAATTCATAGTCAATAATCGTCTTTAGTACCTACATCAGCGTGTTCAGACTTGGCCGCGTTTATTTACAAACCAAATTTAATTACAAATGATACTTGTTTGTTGTATTAAAAATAGTAAAAATATGATGTGTTACCTACAGTTACAAAAAGGTTCAAACCAAAAGGTGCATTTAATCGACGGTCCGTAAAAATCAAAATAAAACACGTGCAAGTTTCAATAACACAACACAAGCAAATAAACAGCAAAATTCAGAGAACTTTGAACAATTACAAAATTGGGGGTCACAAAGGAATTCAAAAATAAAGTCCCAAGCAAAACATCGGCTCGGTAACAGAGTTTTATTCTATATATTGCACAGATTATATGTCTCTTCCTATGTTGCAGAAGTTATTAGCCATATAGCCAAAACGATGTAAAAAAAATTTAAATGTGAAATTAATAGTAGGTACCTAGATCGAAAACGTTTTTGCCGGTTGGAGCCTTGGTAGACTCAACAAAAGATTATAAGAAGCTATCTGTTGCTGCACTTTCGCACAGGTCAACTTAAATTCACAGGAGTATCTTCCCAGGAGGCTAAGATAAAGTAACATAAAAAAACGATAACGAAGTTTGAAAAAAAATGTATAGGATTGACATAAGTCGCGCTAAATCACGTGGTCAATTGTTATCGTAACAAAATCACAAACTGTTTATTGGTTATCGATCGTTATTGTCAATATCTTATTAGCTAGTAAATTGTCATTGATACCTCAGAGACGATAACGAATTTCGGTAACTTTCCACTACGAAACGATGTTACTTTGTTAAAGCCCTCTGATGCGTTTATAGACTCACTCGGTGACGTAATCGTAAAACACTAATAAGAGAATATTTCAAACCGGATGAAGAATAAGGAATACCGACTACATCGAAACTTTCTTACTTCTCTTTATTTTATTAAAAAAAATTAAAAAAGCAAGGTGAACTTGAAGAAATGACTGATTTATGAAAGAGAAAACTTGTAGTCCTGGTTTACTGAAACTATTTACTGATTTACTATTTATAACTTTAAGCTGCATAGCAAGAACTCATGAAGTTATAAACTACGCTTAAAATACTAGCTTAAAATCTCAGACTTTTGAAAAAGTGACAAGGAATAATTAACATAGTTTATAAAACGATCTACCCAATACATCCAGTATTGGGGAGGAAAATGAACCACGTCACAGCGAGCTGTGGGTTTAGCTGTACTTCAATAATAGTTTACTAATTGATCGATGGCTGATGATACATTAATTAAATTCAACCTGTATAATTATACTGACGCTAATTATAATAGCTGCCAAAATATATACAATATAGCTTCGTAAATCAATACTGAATTACCATTGTAATAAAGCTCTAAGAACCCATACAATGCTGTATTGACTTTACTAGATTGGAGATCTGTTAATTTCATCTTGCATATTTGATACCCTATAAATTAATTATTGAGATTGTTCAAGTTAATATACGCAAATTACTTTACGAATATAGAATACAGATAATCTATTGTATTTTATACTATCATATATATTTTGATTCATGTTACGTCATCTGTGAACATAAGCAAAGAAATATACATTTTTTATATTTATTAGGCAATAATCACCACGTCAACCTAGCCTTGTGGTAAGCTCGTAAGAATTTGTGTAACGGAACTGGAATAAATTATGTGCACTTGGCGAAATTTGTACTAACGACCGCTATGTGAGACTACGGTCGTAAGCGTAACTTAAAATATTTGTATAAATAAATTCATTTTAAAATTCCTTTTTGCCTTTCGCTATTTTTATTATAAAGAAATTCACAATTTAATAAACTTGAAACTTTATTAACTGGTCCACTTTTAATTTACAATTTTAGCTTGCAGGTCAGAAAATATGATATTGAACTTTATAACTACACTGCTGTGTTTATACCGGCACTTCCACTATTAAACATTTCAGGACTGAATTTATGCTATACTAGCTCATAATATTATAGAGGTAATATTAGTAAGTTTAGCTATTTAAGCTAATCTTTCAAAACGCACAACCAATTTAAAATATCAGTCGGCAGTAGAATACCACGTCATCACCGACTTATACAGGCTATATAAATAATGTAAAATATCTATAATAATATTATAAAGAGGAAAGATTTGTACCTATTTTTGTATGTTTGTATGATTGTAATGAATAGGCTCAAAAAGTACTGGACCGATTTCAAAAATTCTTTCACGATTCGGAAGCTACATTATCCACGAATAACATAGGCTAAATTTTATTCTGATAAAAATAGGGTTCCGTAAGATATTTTGGTTTTTCGGACACAAGGTGTAAAAAATGTTATTTCGCGTACTAAGATCCCGTTGTAAATCTTAGTTAACGTAGGCGAAGCTGCGGGCTACTATAAAATAAAATAAAATCATTAGCCCGAAAATGGTTGTAGGTGTAAGTAAATATAAATATATACTTCGGAGTTTTCTCTTCCTATTGGAGTTTACTCCTCAAGAATCGATTTTCATATATAAGGCCAAGGTATGAAAATATATGGGAGTAAAATCAAACTACGATGTTACACGATGTCACACGATGTTACACGAAGATGTCACACGAAGCGTTAAACTAACACAAACCAATTGTCTCATTATTCAAAGATGTTGTTTAGCTTATCGCATTAAAGTACTGTTGTTTATGTTTTTATGGATTTTAACGAATTCATTGTATATTTAATACAAATAAATATATCAGGCGTGCTCTACATATTAATAACATAAAAATGCATTTCTTTACCCTTATTCACTAATCCATTTATTTTATAATCGTTCGTAAGGAGTAAACTCCTGTCGTGGTCGGAGCTGACACACACATTTTTGTTTTCTTCTAATGTATTCCATGTTCTTAATTTCTAATGTATAACATACAGGGTAGTTGTACTATTGCTGGAAATAGTGTTGGTAGTTTGATTAAGGCTCCGCTTCCAAGGTTCTCAAGGCAATTATGAATATGTCAGATCGGACTGTGATATTGGACACTGGTCTGTCCAACTGCCTGTTTCCGTTGAGATGCCGACATGTAGAAATGGATACACATTCAAATGATAACCTGACATTAGAAGATGGCAACATGACAACTATTTATCGTTCAGAATTGGACTTTTTTAATACGCTTTTATTAGCTTCAGACTTATCATACTATGAAATGGAATTTTTGAACATGATTTTGATTTGTGCGGAGTTCCAGAGACGACGATAACGTCACTTTGATTAGACTTAATTCATGACAACATAACTCTCGGATTAAATAAAATAATATTTGAACTTATTTTTTTAATGTGCAAAATAAATTTGTTTCACGAAGTGTTTTTTGTAAGCAAATGATGTTGATAAAATAAAGGAAAAATATTTTTGAAAGGCACCGTAGCTTTCATAAAGAGCGAGCCTTAAAAACTACTACACCTAACCTACAAGCTAGATTACCTACAGTCATAAAATTTTGTTCAACTCAAATCTTTCTCAAGCTCAAAATAACCTCACTATTCTTTTGAAGGACTTCTTAAAGATTGATGATTTCGTCCACAAAACTAATCTCAACTTTCAGACACGCCTCAAGTGGAAGGCAAGTTTTAATGGATTTTTCCTCATGCATACAGGGATGAGTGCACCAAGTCTGCGGCCGCTACTGACGACTTCATTAACTAATAGCCATTTTTAATTACCGCCAAGACGAACACATTTCTCGCGCTAAAAATGTACACAAAGACATCAAGACTATAATGCCATTAATCATCCCATATAATAGCTGTTTCAGATATGTGATGTTGTCCAATATTCTTAGCTAAGCTTTACCTAGAGACATAAGATATATTCAGGATTTAAAAATCTAGTGACTAATAATAACATATGTGTCTAGGCTGTATTTATATAAAAAAGTATCAACCCACATAATATGCCCCGCTGCTGGGCGCGGGTCGCCTTCTTGAAATCAGACGAGGGGTAATGGGCCATAGTTCACCGATGCGCTTGCCAAATGTGGTTTGATGAACTTTACTTTAAAGACTTTCAATCTCATCAGGCATGCAGGTTTCCTCACGATGTTTTCCTTCACCAGTGACCGAGCGATGGTCTCATGTTTAGGGTGAACTTAGAAATTTAGGAAAACCTATTACAAGGTACACAAAGGGTCAGGATTTGAACCTGGAACCTCTCACACAAGAGGCATAATCCATAACCCACTGAACCATCGTAGCTCGATGCATTTACGGAAACATTAATTTATTTCTACTCCTATCACTCGTAAGACTAAAACATGAAGTTTATCGCATAATTTATTTAATATTTGTTTCAAAATTATTACTACGAGATAATGCTATCGTCGTATCCTTAATTATATATTTTAATTCAATTTTTAGAGTGTAGCTATTAAATCCAAGGATCATAAGCAGAGCCACGACAAAACAGGCTACACATTTTCATTTAGGAATACGTTGTATATTAAATTACTCCCATAAAGTTTCACATCCTGATAAACTATCCCTGAAACAAAATTCTGGCCAGGAACATGGCGCCGGTGGACGGAAGGAAGTCCACCCAGTGTCCACCCAACGTCCACCCAGTCGATTTACGATGGGACTACACGGAGTTACGACCAACATTCATCCAACGTAGTCTCTGTTTGTAATTAAACCGATTCATATCTTATAATAGTTTTATTTGAGTGGAGTATAAATTCCGGTAGTAAACCTATTCTGAAATATAAAAAGTATATTTGCTTTCTAAATACATCTACTCCACTACTAAAATGATAATGTGGTTATATATAAGTTATATAAGAAGAAAAGAGAAGATATTTTTTTCTTTTACAAATTTTTCCTTGCTTTGTCATTTTTTTTAAATGACAAAACAAAGACAAAGAATTATTTTGCTATTCAAAGAAGAAAGCTACCAGTAACTTCGGAACCTTGCCTAAAGGGACTTCTTTTAATAACATAATTTAGTAAATTTATTATAATAAAATTTATTACGGTTTCTAGTTTTAGGTTCATTGTATTTTACTATTATGATTAGATTTTTTACATAATAATATGTATATAATAGAGTTATAAAGATTGGATGTAATAAAAAATATTTTGCCAGTAAATATATCACTGTGAGGTTAAGTATTTCGAAATCGGTTAACACGATGGTGGCACTTATAATAAATCTCTTTTTGTATCCAGTATTAAAAAAATGGAAGATGTGAAAATACTTCATACCAATTTTCAATACCAATATTTCCGTTTTAAAAATTTTAAGCAAATGATCCTTTTATTTTGGTGGACCCAGCAAAATTCATTTACGCATATATCAAGGTTACCTCGGATAAGACTACGCTGGAACTACGTGGAACTCACACTTGAGCAGTGTGCAACCCAAACGAAAACCACAGCGAGCGCCTTTAATTGGTTTTTAAAGGTTCCCGGATCTGCAGGCAACAGGAGCATATCAGGGACAAGCTGGCCCCGGTGATGGGCTAGTCTGCCACCATTAGGCAGTGCCTGTGACGTCGCGCCATACTGTCCTTTTTTTGATTACGCAGTAGAAATCCCTTTCGGACCATACCAGGGCCTCGGGTAGGCGCGCTGGCGTGTGTTGGGACTAGCATTGGGGTGCAATGACGCACTAAAACCACTACGTGAGCCTTCAGCCGCTACTTGAGGGACCCGGATGTGCAGGCAACGGGAAACCCTCAGCGACAGACTTGCCCGGCAAGGCCAGATTCTCCACAATTGGGAAGCCTGCCTGGCTACCACTTGGCAGTCCCCACGACGTCGTGTCTTTAGAGTTCAGTTCCCATCCCAAGCCCCACACATTTTGACGAGTTTTCGAACCAGCTGTTTACAAGTGGACACTTTTTCAACTGATTACCCGTACTAGACGGTTCTCCTTGCCTCTATCCTCCATTCTCGTGGCATACTATCCTAACCGTATACCTCTTATCTATATCTATATTTATGAATGTAAAAAACGAGATAAACTCATTTCATCATCGATCAAGATCCTACCCGAACCTCTTACTCAAGCCTGAGCCCATACCAACTAGACCATCATAGCTAAAACCCCCTTTTCTAGACATAGTATCAAGAGTTAGAGGTGAAAGAAGGCTTTTACTATAGTTTTCAATGTCCGCCCCCCCACAGTCCATCTGGAATGCATTAACAATGCAGTCGACGGAAATAAGTCACCGTAACTCGGACGACAAAGGCATTGTGCGGGTAGGCTTTAAGCTTTGGGCTTTAGGTATATAAATGCCTTATACATTGTTCATATCATTGTTACCATTTTGCTATGATCGAAACACAAAACTTTTCAAAAGATTTTTTCGCTCTTATTCATTCCTTTCACTTGTGTTTCCCGGTTTTTACTTAACGTCCGAAAAAATGTGTTTTAAAAATTCCACAACTGTTTTCATTAAAAAATCATAATTTGACTTTTTTTAAACTTAAAGTGTAAAGGACAGGAGACCTAACTTACGTATTTAACCAAACTATAGACGTCATGAAAAAAATGACAGCTTTTTATAATGATGTGCGTAGTATGGGAAGAAATATGACAGTAAAATATTCTTGTAGATTAGATTTATTATTATATATATTTTCTTGATATATTATCCATTTTAAAAAGAGCTTTTAACAGAACTACTGAGCCTTAAATTAAATATAAAAGGTGTGTGTGCGATTCACACACGATAGAAGTGAAACACAAAATGTTAAATGCTCAAATACAAGCAAACATTAAACAGACTGCAATATACATGATACACATCGACATTTGCTCTCTCGCTCTTTTGTATTTGTGTCTCATACCTGTCGTTTTTTCCTTTGCATCCGGTTTGAAATCACAACGATTCTAAAGAAGTTTCACTTCAAAAATCGAAAGTCTTCCCCGTATTTTTCTTTATTATAAACTTTGCTGAAGCTACGAATAAAAGCTCGTAATAGAGACTGATTACAATTTCATATTGATTTTATCATTTTGGTCCGCACGGATGCAAAGTGAACATGACGTCAAGCCCGTGATTAGCCCGAGCTTAACGGAATGCTCGTGTGCGAGTTATGTTCTCATTTGTTTAAATTCAAAGAAAATTGGATTAAAACCAATGAGTTCATTAATGGCTAGATATGATGGATAATAAAACTAATAATGGTTTTAGTTGTGGCTTAGACTTCTTGGATAATAGATTTTAATATTTATATTATTTATATATAAATAATTAGACGACCTCTGTGGCTCAGTGGTAAGCGCGTTGGCGCACAAGCCGGAGGTAGCGGGTTCGAATCTCGCCAGGGATTCATGAAATTCATTATGGATGGATCAGGGATCACAAAAAAAGTTTATGTCATGGGTGTATTAAATATGTGTATTATATTATAATAAAAATCTTAAATAAGTATTAATATAAAAAGTATTAAATATATATATTTCCGTTCTCTGGTACCCGTAACACAAGTCTCTTAGAGAACTTAGCACGGGACCATATTGACATGGTGTAAAAAGCGTCCATAGATATTATTATTATTATATTATTAATATGTAAGTGACGATGGGCTAATTATTATTAGTTTACTAGCGGTTACCCGCAGCTTCGTCTGGGTCTGAGCGGTATAATACATTTTGCAATGTATTATGCATATAAACCTTCCTTTTGAATTGTTTTACCTATTAAAAGAACCGCATCAAAATCCGTTGCGTAATTTCAAAGGTTTACGCATACACACAAAAGATGCGACTTTGTTTTATACTATGTAAAGATAAAGATGGAGTCTTAAAGTAAGAAATCCATAAACATATTATTGCTTTTAGTTTTTTTCGTGAAATTGTTTTTCTCAATATTACTTACGTTGAAATAAAATCTTTAGTGTGTTGTGCGCGTAAAATAAGAAATAAGCCATTGAGACTTATTAAGTTATACAGTTTGTGTCAGTGTGATCTGTGACCATGACATCCAAAGATACACTTTACAGATGCGTTACCGTCTTTTAATTTACTTACAAAACTAAATGCTCGCAAAGCTTTCATTGAAGCAAAAAGTTTTATCCGCCGTTTTCTTAACCTTTCTTTAAACGTAAATCATGTCTTATTTTTTCATTTCGATTTAATCCGCGAGATAAACGGCCAAGTATTTTCTAAAAATTCCGTTCAAGATTTTTCTATAAAATATTTAAAAGCTTTTATTAAGAATTCGCCTTTTAAATTCTAAGGATAAATAAGACTAAACATAAACAGAAATTCTCAGCTTGCTACATTTTATGCTTCAATTTAATTGTATCTGCTACCGATATTTGGTGGTATGCTTATTAGCCTATGTGTCTAATGTTTTTATTAGCCTGATAACTCATGTAAGGTAAAAATATGAATTATCAGGCTGAAAAGAAGTCATATTGGATTTTTTCCTGGCTTACATCTTTTTCAAGTTTTTTTACCTTACTGTATACTTAAATACGCAAAGATTTTGGCTTAAATTGACACCTATGAAGAACCGTCTAGAACCCCGTGTCCATTTCTTCATGAAGCGTCTAGTGACTTTTATCACATTAAAAAAATTAAAGTATCAACATCCTCAACCTTTATGTCCCACTGCTGGGCACGGGTTTCCTCCTCGAAATCAGGCGAGGAGGGTAATGGGCCAATAGTTCACCGCGCTGGCCCAGTGCGGGTTGGTGAACTTCACATACCTTCAAAGACTTTCAATCTCATTAGGCATGCAGGTTTCCTCACGATGTTTTACCTCACCGGTGAGCGAGCGATGGTCTCGTATTTGGGGTGCACTTAGAAATTAGAAAAACCCATTTCAAGGCACACTCGTGGGGGTTAGGATCGAACCCGGAACCTCTCGCATAAGAGGCCGAGTCCATCCACCACTGGACCATCGTCGCTTATTTTATCATATTTTTATGAAAATTTATATCAAAATTATTCGTATTAATCAAAGACTTAAGTTTTATTATCTTCATTATATTAGCATAGTTTTGATCATGTGTTTCTCGATTACCCGATATGAGCTGTGATAATACATATTATAGGATACCCGCAAGCTATTCCGAACCGCCAAAACTGCCAACGCGTGCTTAATATCCGGTAAGTTTGTGTGCAGTTTGTAGGGCAAATTGTAATATGAGATGATTACGTTATAGGTAGTTTTGGATATACTCTATTATAAGTGAAATGAAGATTTTTATAGAAAATATTTAAAAGCAAAATCAGAAATTCTACATTTAAATTCTACGGATAAATAAGATTAAACAATAACCAATTTTGTTTTACGCTATCGCAAAGTATTGAATGGAGGCCTCGTTGAGGTAGACGAAGTGTTCGTCGGCCAACAAAATGGTGGTAAAACGATATCCTTGCAGTGGCAGGTTTGCGCTGGGTGTGGGTGACAATGGATTGGTCGTCTTGTCGTTCATTGGGAGAGGCCTATTTTCATCATCCGCCATCAGTAGATAGATAAAGGCTAATTATGATGATGATAATGGTGATTGGTCCAAAGAAATGCTAATTACTGAAGACTCAAGGATGTCCGGAAATATAAACCAATGATACAATGAATATTCATCAACACTATATTAATTTAGAACAGTGACAAACCTATATAATATATACGAATATATACTCACCCACTCTTAAGATACATCATGTATTTGTGAAATATTATGTATTTCATTTTGTTGACATTTGTTGCTCTTTTGCTTTTGATCTTTTGAGCAACCCCTAAGTTTTTTTCTCGTTTTCTTAGAGGATCCTGCATCTCAAACGAGTTTTTTTTTTTTTGGAACGAAGTTCTTTACCACAGGCTTGGAGGGGATAGGGATTTTGCTTCGCGACCGAACTGAAAAAAATGTGATAGTAAAACCGTAAGAAAAAGTGCGTGGAATAAAAAGCGTTAAATGAGACGTGCGCAGGCGCGACAGTTGCATACACAAGCGAGTAGTGTATAATACCTTTCTTTTTATCCGAAGAATCTTTGTTTCTACCTGGTGTCCCACGACACCACATTTCTTTTGTGTTACTACTAATTCTTGTTGACTATTTCTTTTGACATACCTATTTCAAGTATACATACAAGTTGTTACCTGTAAAATAAAGATATTTTGATTTTTATTTGATTTACTATATACCTATTACCTGAATGTCAACTACATTTAACATTGAAATTATCATCCTAAACAGATTTGAATCATGGGATCCTAAAATAGAACAGACCCACTACCGCTATACCTAAGCCAGCGGTCTCTCAAACCATCTATTGATAGTGTATGGTTATTACCATCTCTGATTGGCTCCAGCAGTAGACAGGAAAAAGGTTGCGAATTATGTTCAAAAACAGTTTTGAGTCATTTGCCAATCAAGAAAATTTTAAAAATGAAAATAAAGCAATTGTTTTCATTTCCAATACTAGTGGGTTACCAGAGGTGCGCCCGTGGCTCCACAAACAGAGCATGTCCCTGCATTAATTAGCCGGTATAGTCGTACTTGCACAATTTATTAGTTCTTCCTTCCTTCCACGTGAGACATTGCTATTGTGCAGCATTATATCTCCATGCCATCTACATTTACATTCTAATAAAACGTTGCTTTTTTGCAATGCAGGCATTACCGTTTTTTTTCTATTTGATGTTTTGTTTGTATACCATAGTATAGTGAGAACATATATAGAGACAAATAACTTGGCTGATGCAGTTTTAGCATTATAAACCTTCAAATAAGACAGTCTTATATCAGTGAATGGATAAAATTGAAAGCACTGCATAAAAAAAATATCATTACTTTTGTTACGGAAAAAATTGTTTGTTACGAAAAAAAATTGTTAAAAAAAATATCATTACTGTTGTTGTTGTTTTGTTATTTTGTTTTTTCTACAAATTTGATCGCAAAATGGAAGATAAAAAAACTAAGCATCATTCACTACGATTGATCCATCGTAAATGGCAACACTCAATTAGACTAAAAATACTAAAAAATACAGATACTTTATAAAGATTTGGCATATTACACAAACAAAGTGTTGTAAAATACAATGCTAAAAGCCTAGCATCGTTATATTCGTACAAATACTAATTAAATAGCGAATAAAAATAGTCATGTCAAGCGTCAGCATTAGGCACAAAAATATTCATAAATACACCATCAAATAAATTGTTATATACCTCTTTGTAAAATCCAACGATCGCGCTAGCCCGTATTATCGGCAATTTAATGGGTCATAAAAGACCAAATTTACGAGTGTCGTCCAGGCCCGGCCTTCGGTATCAGATCGATAGACGAATAAACATGAACAGAAATCGGCCCTTGGGCTGATATTAGTTGTACATTAATTAATATCCCAATCTTATCAGTTCTACAGAACAATGACGGGTTTTAGCGGCCATTTTGTCGTCCCTTGTCCTTTTTATCTGCCAAATTCATAACGTATTGCCTTGATAATATGATCTTATAACAACTTTGGTGTCTGTAATGAAACTATTATGTATTTTTTTTTAAGGAAACACTTAATAAAGCGTGACTAGCATAAGTAGGTACCACTATCCCTTATTATTACGAAAATTTTGGTGTAATCCCAAAAATGAAGCATTATATGATATAACAATAAATAAGGAATTTGAAAACTCTCACTCACTAACTGCAGTTACTTTCATCTAACTTAACTAAAAAAAAACAGCAAGGAAATCGGTCCATTCCTTTGAGACTTACGATGCAACAGACAGACATCGACGTCAAACTTATAACACCTCTCTTTTTACGTAGGTGGTTAAAAAGTAAAATATTAAATACAAACAGATAATATAAATTATATTTATAGCAACATAAATTCTAAGCCAGTTTAAGTTTCGTTTAACAAACAACAAAACACGCGAATATCTGCACAGCGGAATAACATGATCCTAATTCATTTCGAGTTGGACAACTTTTAAGTAGTTTGTGTTTGATAGTACTTTGTGCCACTTTAATACCTGATAACAGTTATCTAACTGTAGGTTACTTCAGTAAGTTAATATACTGCATACAGAGTTAGTCATATAGGAACTAAAAGCGGATTATGGTGCCGCCGAATAATCTGTAGGAGACTAAAATATTCCGCATTAAATAAGTGCTTTCTATATTATAATAAAACAACTTTTACGGATTTTATCGCAGTAGTCTTCAAGTGACGATGCTTGCTGTGCGAAATCCGCAACGTTGGTCATGTAAATAACTTAATAAGCCGCAATAAAATCCGTAAAAGTTGTTTCAATATATTGAGTTAAATTTTCGTAAACTTAAGAAAATAAATGCTTCGTGTTTATGTTCTACGACAATTTTACTATGAGAATAATATGTTCCCTAGCATGAAACCTACAGTGGGTTACCTTGTATTTGGCGCTATATTGTGCAAAAGTCAGTGTAGTTCTGCAGTGACATAAAATTCCTGTCAGGATGCGTGGAACATATCAGTTAAGTAAATATTAAATTATAATAAAAAATTCTAATGAAAAATCTAAAAAAAATACATGAATATACTAGAAGACCTAACACACGTTGTCCTTTAGATACAAATCAATCCGTTTAGTTTCAATATAGATAAATAACCTAGACACCGACTGCAGCGCCCTCTGCTGGGATAATTTGTGAATCTAAAACATTTTCGGATGCACTTTATGGTACATAGAAAATTTCATTAAAATCTGTCCAGTCGCTTAGGAGGATTTCAGTGAAAAACACACGCACAGAAGAAATCTATATAATATGTATGAAGATTTTTTTTTCGAAATGACCTATGCTGTGGCCCAAAGGCCTTAGAGTAAAATCGGAGCAGTGGATGGGCAGGTGGCTCACCCAAGCGTATAAAGATGTATGTTCTAGTAGCTCGACAATTATCTAAGTTTTTGTTTGTTAGTTGAATAGGAAACTTGGCTGACGTGCCACCTAAGTGGTCAATCTGTCCCGCCCAGATATTTGGGCGGGTCACTTTACCACGTAGCATAAGGCCTGACTGCTCGGTCTTAAGGGTAATTCGGGGATATCGTATCGTGGGCGGCAGACTCTGCCCTAGCCGGTGACCCTTAAAGAACTCGTGGCGGAGGTTCCTGCCGAGACGTACTGCTATTTCTCAGATACGAAGTCTCGGGAACATCCACAAAATTCCATATTTGAAAAATAAAAATATACCATGAGGTTAAAAATCAGAATAATATAACACAATGCTACTATTATACTGTCGAATAATACAAATGATATAATTTTGTCCTCTGAATTGGACAAAATAACTTTTGTTCGTTCGTAACAAAAAGGCCATTAAATAAATCGCCTGCCGTTCGTTAACTTCCGGATAAGGGATGGCTATAGGAAAGAAACTTCTAAAAATTTAAATATCATTTTAACTTTGCCACGGAGATCCTGATTTAATATTTATTCTAATAGATTCGACTGTATTCGGAACACGAGAAACTCAATTTCCAATTTTCTACTG
This sequence comes from Lycaena phlaeas, assembly GCA_905333005.2. NCBI lineage: Eukaryota > Metazoa > Arthropoda > Insecta > Lepidoptera > Lycaenidae > Lycaena > Lycaena phlaeas. The sequence goes on from HG995171.1 coordinate 7,072,249, forward strand.
ATAAGAATAATCACAAGTTATGTTAACATAACTTAAAACTTCATCCTTTAAAATATTACTACTGTCCATATTAAATCATAATATGGAACACATTGTCAGGATTATTTGGTATCGAAACGGAATATCATGAACAAAAAAGTATTTTTCGCAGTGTACAGCACTAGTAAATCACACACTCACCTTAAAGAATGGCACGAACTATCATCAACTATTATCATCATCATCATCATCAACCATTATATCCAGTGCTGAATATAGGCCTGCCTCAATGAACACCGATCCCTTGCAAGAATTTTCTATAGAAAGAAAAAATAAATACGACTGTTAGGGTCTGTTTCACAATATACTAGTAAAGTACCCTATAGCTATATGACACATAAATTAACTGACACATAAATCTTCTAGTTAGTCTTGATTGGGTTTCACCATCATCTTCCCTGTAAATTTATTTGGCAGATCCCTATTTGGCACTTACTGGTTAGTAGGCTTGGCAACCTCGCATTTTATAGTTCCATTTTACGATAAATATGTTTTAGAAAAACATTCCATGTTGTAAATATACATGAAAATATGTTTTTATAATTTAAATGTATGTATCATACCATCTTTATACCTTTTATTTACATAGACATTGTATATAATGTTATCCCTTAATTATTAAACGTTCAAAACACATTTTAAATTATTTTGTATATTACTGTTACCGGAACGTCAAATTGTCAAATGTCGTGAAGCTGTCAACCGCGTATATATCTGTCAACTAATTTATGTGGCAGATAAATTTGCTAATGGCCAGTTGATCCGACCTATAGTTTACAGGGAACTTTATTAGCCAAATATTGCTATTTGTCAATTGTGAAACAAAAACGTTGTAGTTATGTGGTAAATATGTTGCAAATAGCTTAAATGGAACTTTAGTAGGACATTGTGAAACAAACCCTTAGTCTGAAAAATAGCCTATTAATAATATAACCCTAATTTATCTTTAGGCTTTATACAGTCAACCGCTAGGTTACCCAATGAAATGAAATCTTATAAAATTCTGCCATAATCATCATCTATTGACTCACATTCATTTAACATAGATTTTTTTTAACACCTTTTATATTATCCTGGTACAATCATATTCGTGAAATAATAATAATAATAATAAAGCCTTTTTATTTCCTTAATAACAAATCATTTTTACATTTATATTTCTATAGCATGCAATAGTGTTAACAAAGTTAAAAGACAAAATATACAACAAAAAAGATATTATACATTAAACTCCTTGCTAAATTTAACATTGTTCAATTATATTTAATAATTAGAAAAATTTGTTTATTAAGGACCTCTCTACAGAGTAAAGGCCTCCTCCATACTCCTCCACATAGTTCTGTCACTCGCTTTTTTAGTCCATTCTTTTCCCGCCGTTTTCAGGATTTCATCGAGCCATCTCTCCGCCGGTCTGCCTTTGGATCTCTTGCCTACGGGTCCTTTCCAGAATGTGATCTTTGATGAAATATTATAAGATTCGTGAAATACCTACTGTTATAAATAATATAACTGACTATTTGTACCGCGTTAAAAATACATTACAATTAAAACTATAATATAAAAATTAGTAGACATTACAATTAAAACTATAATATAAAAATTTTCTTTGGCAGATAAACAATAATAATAATAAAATACTTTATTTTGTGCCAGTACAATAAAAAGAACAAGTACAGAACAATCGTTTCTTAAAAGTAGGTACAAGAAAAGGCTGTCTTACCGCTCTAAGCGGTCTTAGATAGGATAGAGAAGATAGGATTCGAAACAAAGACATTCGTTAGTAAAGTGGGAGTGGGCTGGACACACGCTCGAAAAAAAGAATGGCCGAAGGTTCAAGGGTGGAAGCCACATTCAGGTGTTCAGTTTATGAAGTGTTGATGGGTTATTAATTAAATGGAAAGACAGTCAGTCTCGTGCAGTGGCCGCCGGCCGGCCCGTGTTGGATGCGAGTGGCAAGGGATCAGTCGTCTTGACGTTCATAAAAGGCCTATGTTCAGCAGTGGTGGCGTAAAGGCCGATGATGATAATTGTTTGTACAAAGCCTAACTAAAGCAACTTCATATAATATTAAATGTTTACTTATTTGTAACACAAATATATTTAATGCATATACAAGTATTTTTTCTACAAACATTGTGTTACATTTTTATTCACTATTCCAGTACAATGCTTTTTACGAAAAGCTGAATACGTTCCTTTACTGGGATTTACGGTTCCTAAAATAGGGAAAAATCGAAATAGTCCCGGTTTCCGTTACACTATAAATATACTTTATTTTTATTTAGAAAAGATAAGAAGATTTGTCCCGTGAAAGGAGAATATATATTCGAAACCCTTTTCGATTCGTTGGCTCTGTTCTATTGTTTCGGTTTTGTAAGTTTATTTTGAACGATTCATTTAGTATTAATGAAAGACTTTTTCAGCGAGGGCAGATGTCGACTGATACAAAACAAAGATCTGACAACGTTCAACATTTAAGGATATTAAATTTACAATAAATAATAGCTTATGATATTTTCATTTTTCTTTTGAATTTTATTTTATGAAGCTAATCTCTCTTTCTCAAATATTGAGATTGCCACGATAACCAAATACAAAAAAAACCCCTGGACAAAAACAAAAACCTGTATAATATGATGGTTTACAACATGTTTCACCATACGAGACCTTGGGGCTGGACTGAACTTCAGTATGCTAAACAGACGCGTGAAAAATTTACTACAATATTTTTCAGAAAATGTAAAAAGTGTGAAACGTCTGAAAGAAAAGTCCACTGTAACCTTTGAAAATATAACAAGCGAGACCCTTTAACCAACTACAAAAAAGAAGTAGGTTACTCAATTCAACTGTATTAATTTATGTGTTTTTTAACTCGATTTTTGGGTATTCACGGATGAATTTGTCATTAATGAACAGAATTTGATGATTCTCTTTTTCTTGGAAAGGGAATATTCCATGAGTAGTCTCATGATAAGGAAACTAGGTTCATATGATGGCAATCCAGAGAAATCGGAGGTAATTTTCGAAAATTGATGGGTGACAATTAGTTTGTTATTATATTTTCAGGATTTTCAGTTTTTTTTTTTATCGCTACAATTTAATGAAGGTCTAGAGTAGATCTGATGAGAAGACCTTCTCAACGATTTACAGCAGTTAACTTGAGAGGGTTAAGGTTCCAAAAGTCGTTAATGTACGTCCACTTCTAACTTTCCGTCTAAGGACAAGTGTTCTTCTATAAGGCTTCGTAATGTAACTTTGCATTTGCCACCATTAAAAAAAACAAAGCAAGAAGTTTGGAAAAAATATGAAAAAGTGGTTAATAATAAACTCTGCTTTGATGTATGGGCTTATCTAAGTAGTTTCTTCATACAAAGGTTCATAACTTATAAAATTGTTATTAAAACACTACGTCTTAGTAACATTCCCGGACAGAAAATATTCCAATTTTCGTGCACGTAAAAGAAATTTCGTCAACGTAAGACGATTCGGTATCGTTGACAATATTATGCAAATATGCTCTACTTCCATTTTCGTAAGCTGATACTCGGCAGGATATAAAAATTCGCCTGTCACAGTAAATCCTGTTCTTATTCGTTTTTTTTCCTTTCGTCAATTTTATATTTGCATTTTGTTTTATCGTAACTATTTATGATACAAGGTTATGACAAAATTTCGTTTAAAAATTTGCGTGTTGTTCATAAGATTTAATAAGTACGAAACGCTCTTGTTGATTTAATTTGTGCTTTGGGAAAAAATGGAAGGCTCTTTTTTATAATTAATAATCGTGGTAAAAGGATTCAGTGGAAGATATTTAAATATTCCGTCACGATATAGATAGACTGCATAAGGCATACAACTCAGACTTCAGACTAGATAGGTCTAAGGCATGCAAACATTTTTCCAAATGTGCTTTTTGGTGTAGAATATCAAACTGGCAGACATGCCGCCTGATAAGTGATCAACGTTGCTCATGAACACACAAAGCCTGTCTGTACAGGTAACCTAGATATTTAACTATGCCTATCCTGAAACATAAGATGTTTTCGAAAGGCTGATCAACGCAAAAATTAACAAATCAACTGTCACATCTTTTAAGTATCAAATGGGTTGCTAGTAGCTTGGTTAAATTACTTAATTTGATCGGCCTGTCAGTTCACATAGGCAATACAATAAAAAGCTGTCAAATTTGACTCTACAATAGTATGTTAATCGCCATTAACCGCCATGTTAGTTGACATACACTTTGACTAACGTTTCAGAAACAGGGCGTAAGTCTCTGTGCCACTAATTACACTGCCCGTCTTGCTATTTTCCTAAAACATAGAGAAGCAAAGTCTTTCACGGGCGAGAGTAGCAAGAAGGTGATACTCCTACAACCAGATGCGTATATCTCCCACTAAACGTACACATGAATGAGAAACTGATTTTTTATTCTAAACAGATGACAGAGAACCGATGAACTGAAATTTAAGGCAATTCAAAAATATCGCTCTTAAAAAGAGAATTTGTGTTAGCAGTTAATTTAAGATAGTAGTTAATTTTTATGAATGAAATTGCAGACCACTTTCACTGTAACTTCAGTCGGATCACTACGTTTTATTAATCACTAGCAGCGCTCCACTGTTTACTTACGTACCTATCCCCATGGAAGTATGGGGATAGTAAAATATAAACAGCCTGAAATTTCGTTCAAAACAGCAAAATATGTCCTATACCTTATAAACAAGCAATACTTGTGTATACGAGATTTACATTAGGTATATATAATGTAAATCTCGTAAACAGCTCCAACGATTTTTATGTCAATTACAACAAATTTCGTATACACGGGTTAAAAACGGCGATAAATCGATGTAGCTAGGATAAATTTGACAATGATAAAATATAAAGATCAAGCAATATGTCATGATACTAAGTGGGAAAATTAGACATTTATGAACAGAAAAGAACCTGGTTCGTATCTCCAGTCCGTTAATTATTTTGTCTTTTTTTCAAGTTCATTTTTTTTAATGAAAACTTTATCATATTATCACTAATGGTATATAAAACAAAAAAACCGAGCAAATGATCGGTCAATCAAGTATATATTATTATGCTATATACTAATAACTACATACGTTTTACGTATAAATACAATTTCACTAGATAACATTAAAAAGCATAAATCCTTGGAGTCGGGATAAGCCTCGGTTGTTCTTTGTGTGCAATCGTTTTATCTCCGCGTCACTGGTAATTATAATTTTTAATTAATGTCTGCAGCGCTCTAAATGTAAATACGGTATGAAGGACAATAAATTATGGAAGGTCTCATGTATTTTAATACTCTCATTTTAAATTTATCATTTTAGGGTAACGTCGGTTTTATGTAGATAACCGGAAAAAATATGGATGTTACATACAAAAAACGAGTTTTAAATGAAGCGTAATGTATAATGTTAAGATTTATGAAGTTGGTGGTTAGAGTGGTCGTATGTTTTATCTTTAATCTTCATTATCATCAAGAACGTACCAGCTTCTCCTTCTTCTTAGCGTGCCGATGGCGGCCTACAATTTGCCGTCGAGAACTTAGCTATGAGTATTGGGTTTTCAGTGCGTTCATTAAGTCCTGTTACGTGCAAGTGGAAAACCTCGCAGAACACGCCATGAGGTGATCTGTGGTTTGTCCAACGGCGCCGCATATGCACTCTGCGTTTAAAGCGTCTGTGAATGCCCCGCCGGATACGATCCTTACTCCGGCCGATCTGAGTTCGAAGTCTATTCAAGCATTTTCAGATTAGCCAGGATAGTTCGTGTTCCTGAGAAATTCTCGGGTGGTTGTACCCATATAAAAGGGTAGGGCACACTTAAGTACTTTCAGTGTTCATGACTTAAAATACTAGCACTATCCTATAATACTATCAACAATAAAGGCAGATTATTCGTTCAATGAAATTAACTCTGTACAAATCAAATTACGAAGTTACCAGTACATAGATTGATAAAGTTTGTTGCACAACCGCTAGTATGAGAAATTAACAAACTTAGATCCTAGTCCTTTGCTGTTGCTAACTTCAGCTATATCGTGCCGGGTTGCATACAAATTTAAACCACATGCTAATGACATGCTATGACTTATTTAGCTAATCATGTTCAAATGCTTTAAAATTCAATGATAAAAAATTGTCATAAACAGTTATAGTGCAAATAATTTGTATAATGAATATAGATAATATTTCATTATAATGAAACAACTTTTACGGATTTTATCGTGGTTTAATTTAAAATTACGTGAAATTCGCGTAAACATAAGAATACTATAGATATATCGCTTAGGAGAGGTCGTTGACATGTACATAATATTATGTACATATTTATATTATATCTAGTACCTGTAATACTAGTTCTTTGCCATGGGGACAAATTATTAGCGTGAAGTGATTATTTTATAATATTTATTTACTTTGCCCAAATACTATGTTGTAAAAGGCTTTACAAAAAGTTAAGAATAATTATTTAATCTCAAAGCCACATTCGGAAACTAAACTAACAAAGTCCCAATAGGGGACTAAAAGCAGTGATATACATGGATACATAGACCTTACTTCCACCTAGATCTCTATCTGAGTATTTTAGATTATGGAACACATTTTCTCCTTATATAAGATTTTCCAAACACTTTGTTTGATTAGAAACACTAAGCACGCTGATGTGAATTAGTTGTGCGTTCAGTCAACCTTTTTACGTCAAATATTGAGGAAAGAAAATTTTTATATGAACACCAATGGCTGATACTGGTATCAACACAATTAGAATATTTAAAAAAAAAGTATCAACCCTTATATGTTCCCACTGCTGGGCACGGGTCTCCCTCCTCGAAATCAGGCGAGGAGGGTAATGGGCCAATAGTCCACCGCGCTGGCCCAGTGCGTGTTGGTGAACTTCACATACCTTCAAAGACTTTCAATCTCATCAGGCATGCAGGTTTCCTCACGATGTTTTCCTTCACCGGTGAGCGAACGAAGGTCTCGTGTGCACTTAGAAATTTAGAAAAACCCATTTCAAGGCACACACGAACGGGTCAGGATCGAACCCGGAACCCCTCGCATAAGAGGCCGAGACCGTTCACCACAGGACCACCGTCGCTCACATTGGTTATTAGAATATACTATTACATAAAATAATTCCATTTAAAAAAAATAGCTTATATTGGCTTATGTTTTAACTATAACTCAGTAAAACCTACACAAAGATATACTATTTTAAGAATTAACAGCATCAAACATAACTCACAAGGTTATTTTCGCAAAATCAAAACAGAGATTGATTCGACAATTCCCAATTATAACTAATCCGGAATACCCATTGCTCAAACCCAATCTAGTTTTATCGGATCGAATAGTCGATTCATCATTTGTTCACGTCGCTTGTAGTTTGTACGTATATAAGGTTCATTAACCGATTTAATCCTCAAAATTAATTTCGTCAATGAAAATTTCATATTAAACAAGTATTATTGCTGATGAAGTGTATTTATATAGAGGGTGATTTTATCGTGGCAATTGTATTGTTGTTTGCTCTTTATTTATTATAAATGGTGATCTCTAATCTCCATTTCCGATGACGCATAACGGTCACTAGGACCATTAGCATAGATCCAACCGAAAAAAAAAAAAGATCTCTAATTGACATTTCGAAGCGACGTTTTAAGACTTCTTTAATGCATGATAACAATACCTGGATGTAATGCAATATCAACCCTTATATTATTATGTCCCTCTGTTGAACTCGGGTCTCGTCATCCAAATCAGAAGGGGGGGGGGGGGGCTTGTTTGGCCATGGTTCAACGAAAATATTGTGTTGGTCCCATGCGGGTTGGTAAATTTCAAAGTTTCGAAGACTTTTGATCTCATCAGTCATGCAGGTTTCCCCACATTTTCCTTTACCCGTGAGTCACCGATGGTCTCCCGTTCAGGTGCAGGGATGACAAAAATATATCTCAGGAACTAAATATTGTCTTCGCTGAAAGGTAGGCTTTTATTTGACCCATGAAATTATCTAAAGCATCAAAAATTTTTGCTAAAAAGAGTCCTCATCTGATTTTAACAGGCAAACCTCCGAGCTTTATACCTAAGCATGAAATAAAAATTGAAATGAAGTTTTGATGTAATTTATTCAAAGTGAAATTGCCACGTCAAATTAGTACCCCATAGAGATCAAGCCTGCGGTATTTTAAGCCCTATTCAAATGAATAAAAAGAAATAAAACTGCATTGGATTTTGCTCGTTTAATTTACGCTGAATGCAATTTCGCAGTAAATTCGAACAAAAAGATCGCTTAAAACCTTAAAACTCTCAATAAATTTCGAAGGATTTCGAAGGCCTCGCAACATGTAGCGGGTGACTTTTTTCACATTTAAATGGCTTCATTTGCGGACGTAACGTTTTCGTATAAAAGCAAAAGACAATGCAGATACATTATTTAGCTACATCTTAAACATGTACACGGCGCTAGAACTTGTTCGCTAAACTCACACGATGTATCACGTTAAATATTCATTTTCAAATTCCTGGGTCCATTCTGCGGCCACGTATATTAAATACGGGCTGGTCAAATTAATACCAGTCAAGCGGTTTATTACTACGAATACACATTTCAAGCAAGTTTGATATTTGATGGCAAATTTAGAGTTTATAACAATAATAATAATATACTTTATTAGAACATGTTAATGAAAAACAATGTTACAAAAACATTGAACATTCAGGAAAAATTTCAATGTTTTCCAAGAAACTTTAACTTAATCACATCTACCGAAACTGGTTGACTGATTTGGATGAAATTTTACAATGAGTATGTGTAGGTATGGTGGTACCTATGTTTGTATTCTTATGTATTAATGCATACACATCAGAATACCACAAAGGCACATTCCCATAGGAATGCGAAGTACGCGGATGAAACCGCGCGGCGTTGTTACTGGTATCTTCATATATTCTGTCCTGTTTATTTTTTCTAATCAGAACAAAACTTTATTAACTTCTTATAATATTGATATCTAATATCACGTTTAATATTTAAGTATTCTTGTTTATAAAATGACAAGTTATTTTCGAAACAATTCATCATCATTTAATCATCGTCATCATCATCATCATCAGCCTTTATCAGTCCACTGCAGAATATAGGCCATTATAGAAAATATCGTACAGTATTCTCTCAAGCTTAGGCCTAAAGATAAAATTATCAGTATGAACTCAACGTGACAAAATAACGAAAAAGCCTTATCACATTTTAAACATGCACATGAATATCTCTTGAAACCCCTATTGAATTGGAAGCAATGTATGGCAAATGCGAGGTAGAAAAATATTATAAGGCTTTATAGAAAAATATTTTCGCGCCTATTTGTGAAAGCAGATATTTTGTTGGCGATAATGGATCGAAACGAGGTTTCTTTAGCGAGGCGAGGAATAATTCAATGTACCCCCTCTCGCTAGGTTGCCAATTTGTGGGAAATTCCCCTAATTGTAGGGAATGACATGCGAGTTAATGACTTAGGGCGGGTTGCATTGACCGATATTAACGAATATGTAATCGTTAAAGATGGCGGTAACGAACGTTAGTGACCAAAGAGCGTTGACTTTAACAGGCGTCAATATTAAGGAAGTCTCTAACGTTAACAGATGATTTGAAAAAATGGAAGGTGGTGGTCGCGGTGTCGTAAGATATCACTAACGCTATATGTTACAAGCTTTGCGTTCGGGAGGCACTGAATTTATTTATAGTGCCCCCGTATCTAAGAAGGCTGTTAAAGTAGTTCTTGTTTGATAGGAGGGCGAGTCATTTGCATTTGCAAATAGAACGCGTCTTGAAGGAGTGATCGAAGGTCGAATGGTATCGTGGGCGGCAGCCACTGCCCCGTTCTTACCGGTACGCACTCCTATATCATGGATAGGAGGTCTCTCGACGAAGGTTTTACTTTTAATGGCATCCTGCGGGTTCACCTGGTAGGTCATCCTGGCACGGCAGCTGTATGGCAAAAGTCTAATGCTCTGCATTCGTTCCTCGTGCGGTGGATAAAACACGGCTGCTTATTGGACATGCTTTGGTGGGTACCTGAGGCGGACGGTCCTCAGGGAGGAGGTTATTGTATGTCATAATCCTGGCTAGATTTTTAAAGAATATCCCTGCGTCAACAAAAAATAATTTTCCCGAAATGGAACACCTTTTTTTTCTTAACGCAGGCATTTTTTTTTTTATTTTGAGTCGACAAAAAAGTTTTCTCTCTCCATTTCGGGAAACGGATTTTTATTTTAACGATTGTTTTGGGGAAACCACATCAGTGGCACTGGCAACGTTGCCCCCCAGCAACCTTTGTTATCGTTGGCTGCGCGGGCCCGATCCGCAAGGCCGCTGCACTAGAAAGCTTTATAAATACAAACACCAGAATAAGGTGAACTTTGAACGCTAGAAAGCTATTGTTTTATACTTTCCCACGGTAAATAAAATATATTATTACTCTTAAAACTGCACAATAAAAATAAAGTTTAATTTTTTTAATGGATTATCTTTTTGTAAGAGATAGCGGCTACGTTACCTATTCCATTTCCATTCCATTACGAATCTCCTCTATAGGGATAGATAATGGTTTTGATGGTTTAGCTTTTGGAGTATTTAGGCGCTTTTCTGGATCTTGAACAAAATATTTTTTGGTCCCATCACATCAAGTGGGCAATCTGAAAAAAAAACTTAAGTATATAAAATTAAGAATCTTTTCGTATGTATATTTTTTCCAAAAAGACATTGTTGATTTTCAGTTGCATTTATTTCATTTACATTATGTAATCAAACCTAGAAGTTGGTCGCAAAATATATTCCGCTAGTTGTATAACTTAAAACCTTAACTTAATTATAGCTAGTGATAAATTAAATGACGTCCAATTTATCAAATTAATAATTTATATAACGCCGCATTAAATAAATTAGATAAACATTTAAATTAGGCAAAATGGAACTGTTAAACCTTTAGCCTGACTAATTAATATTTATTATCAGCGTCAATACAATTTTACTCGTGATTTTGATAAGGTTTTATTTAATGCGTTTCGGTATTGTAATTTCAAATAGCAACTAAATGTTCAATAATTATATGAACTATCAAATTAATTTAACATTTTATTTGAATTGTCCTAATATAATGTACATAATATAGTCTGATAGCTCTTTTTAATTGTTCAATTATTTAATATGTAATGCATAAGTTAGCCCAGACTATTTGTTCATGTATGACTCCTGAAACAAAAATAATAGTCTAGGTACTAAGACTAAAAAACACGCTTTTCTAGAAATCCAAATTTAAAAAATAGAGAATATTTCTTTTACAAATTTGAATTAAGAATAGCGTACAGAAAATTCATTAACATTAATTACCTAATCACAGTGTGAATAAGAAAAAAATGTATTTAAAAAAAAAACATTACCTTTGGCCCCATAAAACATGGGTAGTAATTAAGGATAACTCTTAGGTGTGTAATATACTATATTATAATTTGTGATACCTTTTTTTTCTTTTACGCTGGGAAATGCACTGACGCATCCCGCTGGGAGGTCTTTCCAGGCGGGCATGTGGGACTCACTGCGCCCGAAAGATGATAAGTGGACGCAGCTCTACCCACTAAAACCCGACGAGTGCCGGATCTACGAGCAACAGGTCACCTCGACGGCTAGTCAGTCCCTCAGAGGACCGACACCACCTCCACAGAGCGGTTGCCCCGCACCACAGAAGAACCACTCCCAACGTCTGGACGTCTGGTACGATGAAGTGAGGTTCCCATCCTCACCCCTTGCCCCCTGCTCTGTTGTCCCCTCTTCTTAGAGGGTGTCCCCTCTTCTTATAAAAGGGGTACAAAGAGCCCCCTCGCGTCGGCTCAATTCGCTTCGCCCAAGGTGTTGGGGTCACCCTGGGCTACTGAGCCCCATCGCCACGACAAGGTTTGAACCACGGTGGGGATAATTTGTGATACCATGTACCACCGCTTTTTAACATTAAGCTTTAATTATTAGTAATTACAATTTTGAAATAGATAAAAATTGATGAAAATCAGTGTATATTGTTTTGTCATCGGTCCTTGATCTACAAAGTTTGACCGAAATCTGATCGTTCTAAGTCAGCCTATTCCACTCGTTCATGATTTTGTACAAAATAAATTACTTCATCCTTCATAGAAATCTGAGTGATCTTAAAGATTACTGATATTTTAGATATATTACTAATATATAAAAGGTTTTTTTTAATAATCCCGTTTAAATAGTTTAAATAATGAAAATAACCATGGGATCCAAGGGCTGGCACGCATTTCGGACAACGGTTGAGCCTGGCCATTCAACGGGGAAATGCCGCCAGCCTCTTGGGCACCCTACCCTTCGAGCGATTTGGGGTCGATTTTTTATATTATATAATTTATTTTTTTAGTTTGATATAAGTATTTAGTTTATTAATAGTTTTAACCTATTATTTATAGTTTTTAATGTATTACCTAGTTGTTTAATTCATAATATTATTTGTTTGTATTTATTGATATAAATTATATTTATTGAAAAAAAAAAATTGTAATCTAAATATTAAAACACCATGTAAATTTTAAATCATAATACTAATATGTCTAAAATATAAGTAATAATATGTCTATAAGTTATGAATTTGCGGCGTTAGCTTTCGAAACTTTAGGGCCGTGGTCGGCTGACATGAAGCTGTTTATGAAGGATATGTCGTATCGACTGATTCTCTCCTCGGGTGATTAGAAGGCTGGCAGCTATTTCGCGCAGAGAATAAGTTTAGCTGTTCAGCGAGGTAATGTTGCCAGTGTTCTGGGTACCATGCCCCAAATTGGAATTTTGGATGACATATTCTTTTTGTGAATATTTATATGAATATTTTAGGGTTAATTTTTAATGATAAGGTTTTAGTTTGATATTGTTGTTTATTGTTGCGTAGTTATGAAATGTTATTTATTTTTATTTTAATATATGTCTAAAATATAATATAATCTTAAAACTTATAGACCTTCGTAATAGTTTAGTGGTGGGGTTGGAATGACTGAAATTGAACTTGCTGGTAATGATTAGACTTTCTTCATTTCTTTAAGAAAAATAGGTACAAGATAACCTGAATCACCTTAACAAACCCTTAGAAATCATATATTCGTAGATATTATTAGAACCAAGAAACATAGCCTAGAAAATATAATATTACATGTATTTTCCAAATATTGCTATGCCTACTTCACCAGGCGCTTGAGATCATATTTTATATTCAAATCTGTGCAGTTTTTTTTATTTATTTTTCAAACCTAGATTCAAACTAACAAATGTTACTCATAATATTACCATGGACTACTAAAGTACTTATGTTTACTACGTGTATTAAGTTTCAGCGTTTAACCACAAACCAACAAATATAATATAGCTGCACACACACACACACGTGTGCTTGTTTACTGCAGGAAAATAATGGGATAGTCGTAAATATAATATTTAAAATCACGCATCTCGTGTAGAATTAGGGTTATTTAGTTTTAATAGTCTTTTATTCAGATACTATACGTATCTGAATACTACAGGTATAGGTTTTATAAGTCTCATTGTACTGGGATACAGTTATTATTTATTGTACTAAGGGCCTGTTTCACAATCTCCAGATAAGTTCCGAATAGGCTATTCACAACATATTTGACAGATACTCCATACTCTATCTGTCAAATATGTTGTGAATAGCCTATTCGGAACTTATCTAGAGATTGTGAAATAGGCCCTAAGAATACCGAAAAATCATTTTGCATTCGCTTCCGTATAAAACACTTTTGTGTTCAGTATTGTACAGCAAAAATGCTTTGTTTGAATACATAACAACGCACCATATTACATAATAGAAAGAGTACAAGCTTACTAAAGATGGTAAAATAAAAATCGAAAGACTTTTTATGTTAACACTTATCCGTTGAACCATGTACGATCATAGGCCCAGATCGTGCACTATTATGTCATAAAACGGATTACTATATGATATAGTAATCACACAAAATGACATTTACTCAACAATAAGCGGATAAATGAGATTAAACCTTTTTTACTTTGTCATGGCCAAAAAGTGTTTTGAACTGCGTGAAGCGGGGAAATATATCTTTTGATATGTGTAATGTTTCTGCCATTGTACGTAAAACTTCTTAAGTCGTGTTGAATTTTTTTTTATTGGGAAAAATCTTATAATTTCGCGTCACCGACATGCTGTGACATCATAAAATAAAATGTTAAAATTTGAAATTTAACACTCATAATTTTAAGTTATAAATTTTAACGGCAGTGCCAATATTTTTTTCTTTAATATTTAGTTTCCGATGGGATTACCTGATCCCTCGACATCGACTCGTCATCGAAAATATATCATCTATGCAAGTATTTACTATTTATTAATTTTTAGCAATCAACATACGCTCACAAATGAGTGAGTACGATTGCCTACGATTGCATAGATACTGAGTAAGCCCTTAAATGCCTTGAGACCACGTCAAGATTAGAATTAATACGTTACGTCCTTTTGGAATCAAACAAGGAATGTTTGTACATTGTTCATAAGCTCATAATTGCTTGGATTGTTGTTTTCTTATGATTAAGTGATTTCAATATGGATGAATGAATTGTGGTTTGCGCGTATAAGGACGCTTTATTTTTTAGAGGCAGAACACCTTCCTCGATACACTGACTATCCGATACGAAAAAAAATTAAGTTCGAACAAGTAGTTCCTGGGATTAGCGCGTTCAATTAAACAAATAAACAAATGAACAAACTCTTCATCTCTATAATATTTGATTGACCCTGTATAATATCTATACATTGTGTTAATAAAATGCATAATATTTTAAACATTAGATATAAACAATAATTTTATTACTATTAAACTATTTTCCTTCTTTTGAAATTCTACATTCGTCTCTATCGAAGTTTACATGTTTCAAGGTTTCGTTTGTATCACGTGCGAACGGCGCACATGTTTAGGTTTTTATTACATTAGTATAGATGTCGTAATATGTGTATTATCATACAGATAACATACGGACAGATGGCAGATAATTGGATTATGGAATGGAGGCCGCCTACAGAGGTTAGCGAGGCTGACGTACCCACTGACACTACTTCCGTGCAATATCATATTATAATACTACATACAATCACATCTTTTTCCTAGCACCTTATAGTTTTGTTCCTGGTTCACTATCAGCTATTTTTATACGTATTTTATTCTTTAGAATTCTTTTTTTCCTCTCTGATGTTTCTTTTTCTTCGAAAAGTCTAGGCTCTAGACTTTTAAGCCTGACGGCCTTTAAGCTCAATCCTACCGGTAGGTGAGCATATGGTTCACCTAGTGAAATTCGAAAGGGGGGCGCCCCCCTCCGTGCCCCAAAGGACGCGATATATAGCGCGCGCTATGCTGGAGAATAGGTGTTTGGGTAGTCCAACCCAATAAGGTCTACGAGTTATTGGCGATAATATCTTCTGATGTTTCTTTTTCGTATAAGTACTTACAATGACTTACAATATAAGGGTTTTAAATTAAAATTAAAAACACAACAAATGTGTTTGACTTGCATTAGATAGCCTTTGGTATGTAGTTTTTGTAATTTTTAAATACCTATTATAATTAAACAACTTTTACGTATTTTATTTTATCGCGGCTTACTAAGGTGTTTATAAGCCCGACGTTTTGGATACGGAGGGCCAAAAACGATCTCAAATACCTTTCAATTGTTAAACAAATGAAAGCTAATGAAAATCAAATTATCATCAACGAAATTTCTTATTGATTTTCATCAGCCAGCCGTTCATAGACTTGATAATGTCATCGAACATCTTATTCAAAATGTACACTCCGTCTTCGGATGATAAGTAAATAATGATGAAACAGTGACAGTGGATAATCTTATCACGTCAAAAGTTAGCGAATGACTCATGTTCTTTGTCACCAAACCGATAATGTATAGATGTTACTAACCGTTTCCAAAATATATGTATAGCTAATCATTTCTCATGATGTCATTTTTTTATCGATCGATTATGACGTCTTGAGAATGTTGCATTTTTGGGTCAGGCATAAGATTAGCCTTTGTTGACTTCATTTCTCGGTCTGAAATATATGAAGTTATGATCGATTTGAAAGAATATGTAATTGTCAAAGATGGGCGGTAACGAACGTTAGTGATCAAAGACCGTTGTTTTAACAGACGCTATAATTTAACGACGTCTCTTACGTTAACAGATAATTTGAAACAGCCCTTAGTTTTCTAAAACTGATTATAAAGAAAATTAATTGTATGTGTACTATTTCCCATGTATTTATGAAATTCATTAAATTTCTTGTTCCTCGAAGTAGTCTCTGGGGGTTTTCAGTCAGCTATATAAAAATGCCCCGACGGAACATAGTATATTATTAAAATTATGAACACATAACGTAAAATTTCAGTGAAAATGGATAGTAAAGTATCCCAATCGTCTCAAATATCCAAAATATGTTAAATCTGTAAAAAATGTTTTTTTAGAAAGGACCTATGCTGTTGGCCTTAAGGCCTTTAACTCAGAACTCAGTACAAGATTCAGCTGTCTATTAAAAAGTCATTTATAGAGTAGTAGTAATATTCTGTGAGACATTTTTTAAATTTTATGAATGGTTGGTCTCTTATTCTTTGAGGGATTTTATTATAGACAGTAGGTGCCATACAAATTACCCTTTTTTTAATAGTGCTGTTTTATACGCACCTATGTGTTTAAGCTTTTGAAAAAAATGTTTATTACGTAACGCTAGAGTAAAATCTTACATAGTGACAGTGTTAATACTTCATAAGAAGATTTGTTTTCGTCTGTATCTAGTTACTACAGATCTTTACAGTTCAGTGTGTCATATAGAATGTCAAAGGCTTTGATAATGGAATAGGGTTATCCATATACGATCGATGGTAATTTTCTTTCTACTTCATTATTTCCTGGAAAATTATATAGGTTCTGGAATTTCGAATATTAAAAAAAAGTTTACGGGTTTGCATCATATAAGTGTTAATAGACAATAAATGTATTTCACATTTTGTGCCAATATTTCATACAGATATGAAATTTTTCATATATTTCATCATACGCCTATGTTTACATGCTTTTGTTGCAAATTTAATTATATTTGAGCACATGCCAAACATACGTATTATTCTACTAATAACTAAAATAGTCTGCAAATTGTGTCACTAAATATATTTTTTTTAAGAATTGTTTTGTCGCTCTCATAAATGTTATGTTTGGAGATTCTAAGAAAGGCTTATGTCCAGTAATGAACTATCGATTATCGGTTATTTATTTATTTATTAAATTTCACATAATAGGATCTATATAATGATCACTTATGATCGTCTTAGCGGCTAAATTTATAATGAGGGTTCGCAACGCGCCCATGTCAGAGAAGATACACACAAGAAACTCTGCTGGGTTCCTATCATTCTTTTAATTGTGATCATTATTTCACAAAGTCACTTAAATCTAGAGCAATTCATTTCTAAGCATTTTTGTCATTTACATATTCCTTTACACTATAATAGGATTTTGATGTAAGTTTTTCTTTAATGATGGATTAAAAAACTGTTAAAATAACGACACCGAATAAAGTAAAAACATTAAAATTTGTTTTACTATACACAACATAAAGTTTCTATTTTCGTATAAAATAATGTTAAATATATTAACCTAACCCACTTACAATGCATTTTTTTTTCTTTATTTTGTACATTAACATTTTGATTTTAAAGATAATTATTTTTTTTAAACTAACATACTACATTGTGTCACGTGATTCTCAAATCTCAATGCCATAATATTATGTTCTGAGAATATAAAACGCATTACCATTGTATCTACTATCTACTATCACTCCCATAAATTACTACCAAGAATGCTTGAGTTTTTACTTTTTTTATGTTAGTTCTATATTCAAACTGGCAAGACGTGCCACCTGATGGTTAGTGCCTAAGTGGTCGACGTCGTCCATGAACATCACTAATTTACCTAGATCTAGATTCTAGACCAACAAATCATTCATATACCTATACTTAGACCCAAGAAGTATTGGCGGCAGTAATTACACTGACTGTCTTGTCCTCTCTGAAACACAGCAAAGCTGTTTCACGGGAAAAACCAGTTGGCAAGGAGAAACAAGCAAGCAGCATACAGCACAGCGCAACCCTCCCAAGTCCCACGGGTAAACTTCCAAAGCAGTAAATGAATTTTAACTCATATACTACACACCTTCCGATCCGATGCCTGAGGACCGTGCGATTGGTGACCTCACGGCTGGCGGAGGAGACCCCACCCTAAACATTTTTAGATGAGCCATCCCCTCATCTACTATACCGATTAAGCTAAAAGGTCATTGGACCAACAGCATAGGCCACTTTGAAAGAAAAAACTACACAACTACATATAATTGGAATAAATTAATATTATTTAATTATACACTTATAGGGATCCTAAGAGTGGCCCTGGTAGAAAGGTTAACAACATCTATTTACATATGCAAATCGAATAAGGACACTATCAGTCACAACCGCAGATCGGGTAGCGATAAAATTAAAATGATACAAATATCGCGATATAAATAAAACTGAACGCGCCGCTGTCATGACGTCATTTGACAGCTGAAACCATAAACACGGCGGGAATATTGTCCGTACTCACTACTCCGTATCAGCACGACCAGCCATGAGCCAGGCAATCATTCGTGCTCAAGACTAAACGCGGGTAGCACGTGGAGATAAGTTCGGTAACATCGCTGTGCTGTGTTCGCCCACATGTGATACGCCGGTTCGTTTATAAATGTTTATTTCACAACTTTCGGAGACCAACCATGCCTGCCAGCCGCAAGTGGAGAGAATATGGTGCCGCGTTGAGTGGTTAGTTTATTTTTTATTTTAATTTGTAAGTACAAAGAGCATTTCATAGAGTATTTTCGTGTGTTATGAAACTCAAAACAAAAAAATATATCAAGGGCAGTACTTACTGTTTTCCGTGTTGTTTTGATAATATTCTGTCGCATGTTTATTTTATAGTGTTGATTTTATCCAAAAATTATCTCTGGTTCGATTTCGGCATTTGAATAATTAATATAAAATTATACGTTGGTTTACTGTTTATGTATTCTATTTCATACCTTTTCGACCGTTAAAATAAAGTTTAACTTAATACTCAATACTTTAGATTCAAAATACAACGCGTTCGACGAATGTAGTTTTTATATTAGTACAGTGTGAAATATTTTTAATCTAACGGACTAAATGTGTAATGGGTATTTTTGTACGATTATAATTTCCTTAGTGTTGGTGTGTAACTGATCCCGATCCTCCTTTTGTCAACAATCAATTGAAGTGAATCAATCAACTTACGTGAACCATAACTTCGAACACAACTTTGTTTGCATTCACTACCGATGAGAAAACGATAAAAGATTAAAAACTTTTTTAATTATCAAACTGAGATATAATATTTTTAGTGGTCTAAATTTGATATACGTACCTAATGTTGAAGCACAAATAATTAAAAGTTTTGATTAGAAATAATCCTGAACTATGAACTATAGTAGTTATAATTTGTTTTTGTGACCGGTCTATTACACAATTTTAATAAATAAAGCTAAGACATACAATTTACAAAATAATATTTAAAACTTTGCGGTTGATAAATTCTAAATTAATTTTATAGGTTTAATTAATCATTGATTTGAAAGTTACAAAATAAAAATAAAACCAACAATTTGTTTCTGTGCCCGGTCAAGGCGTTCTTCTATTCGAATAATTAAAATTTTCATTAAAATATACTACATGTATTCCATCAATATTTATTACATAAATAGTGTCGATGGATACATTTGAAAATGTTTCTTTCGCTTTTTTTAATCTACAATAAAAAAAATGTCTTTAAAAACTTTATTCCGTGACTAACTTAAACCAGCTAAAGGACTGTCGTCATCTTACTTGGATCGAGGTCGCTGAACAATGTTTCTTTCTTCTTAGTAACTGATCTCATTGGCGTATAAATCTTACTAATATTATCTTACTAATATTATAAACGTGAAAGTTGGTAAGCATGGATGTTTGTTACTCTTTCACGTAAAAACGGCTGAATGGATTTTGATAAAACTTAACAATGGTATAGCTTATACATCAGAATAACACATGTGCTATAATTTATCACCGTACTCCCACGGGAATGGGAAGTACGCGGGTGAAACCGCGGGGCGCTGCTAGTGTTTTATAAAAAAAAACCGAAGCGGTCCTTCCAAGCGTAATAATGTTGATACAAATAAAATAGGTCACCTAAGGTTCCTAAGGAAATACACGTTGAACGAACTTAGAAATAGATATTTTTTGTATTAGTTGGTTATAAAAAATATCTTACCCGAAACTAGCCAACTAACTCTATTCAGCCAACTCATTTATGTGTTGCCTACTCGGAGACATTAGGCGTTAAGTTTCGGTGGCAGTAATTATACTGCCTCTCTTGCCCTCTCTCTCAAACATATCAAAAATATTTCAGAGGCACAGAACATCCATCCCACCAGTAAAATATAGGTGTGCCCACAATATTCAGCCCCCATGGAAAAGTGGCAAACGCTCCGATTCTATTCAGTTGCGATAAACGCTAATACCATAGGGTTGTTGCAAAAACTTTGAAGAACATTTATTTAGACATAAAGTTTAAGGTTTTGTTTGTAAAAACGTCTAAATATGTACTTCGCCCCCGTTAGGGAAGTGGCACTAACGCTAAACGAATAGAATAGAAAAGAATACTTATTTTATGGGAATGACACTTCAACTTACGACATTTAAAAAAATTCAAGGAATATTATATCAATAATGTTCGCTTTACAGACGTTGTTAAACGTTTTTACAAACAAAACCATATACTTTATGTGTCTTAATAAACGTCCTTCAAAAATTTTGCAGAAACCCTATGGTATTCGGGCTTATCGCAACTGCACCCCTAGACAAGTGGCATACGCGCCGATTCTATTACTTTGCGTTTTCTCGCTAACTCATAGGGACGAATTACATACGTTTTTAGACGATTTTAAAAACAAAACCATATACTTTATGTGTCTTAATAAACGTTCTTCAAAAATTTTGCAGCAACCCTATAATCGGCGCATATGCCACTTGTCTAGGGGTGCTGAATAGAATCGGAGCGTTTCCCACTTGTTTAGAGGGACTGAATAGAATCTAAGCGTTTGCCACTTGTCTAGAGGGGCTGAATAGAATCTAAGCGTTTGCCACTTGTCTAAAGGGGCAGATGTAGTTGTCTAGCTACTAGTACCAGTGATGATTCAATAAAACTGAATGATGATAGGATATTATGAAGATGATGAAGCCCAAGATAATGAAAAGAAAATTTAAGCAGCCCTCATATGCAATACCTCTGGGATTGCCCATAGAAATATTGTTGCAGTAAAAATTGTAGGTGTGTCAATAATTAAACTGCATTTTAATGTCAGCCATATAACACAGTTTAGCTGTTTCGTTAAGAACATATAAAAAGTCTAGGTCGTACTTCTCGTAATATTATAGTTTCCATTTAAGGAGTTTATTAAATTTAACTTAAGGCCGGATAAAACATTTTGTCAACGTTGTTGGCTGTGTACTGTTTGTCATTCAATTTTATTTCTTTTATTCGATTTATCGAAAATTAGCGAATTCTTCTGTGGCGTTGTTTGTAAAGTATTTTTTATTTTGTTAATTCTACTAATTTTTACCAAAGGCATTCGTAAGCCAGACTACTTAGAACTTTTGACAGTTATTCGTATTTCTGTGTATACAATATGTATATCGTTAATATTTTTGTATCGTCAATCTTGGTCATATTATTATCATACTGGGACAAAGCTTATCACTAAACAAGCATGGTGGATTAGTATCAGTAAAATAATTATTAGAAAGTGACCCTTAAAGCATTACGGCTGCAATGCACTGAGGCACCCTGCTGGGGCACTCCCCAGACATACCAGCACCGGACGCAGCTCTACCTACTAAAACACGAGTGCCACCAATACCACCTTTGGTGAGGTGCTCCGGTGCTGGCTCACCCTAGGCTTCTGAGCCCCACTGCCACTACAAGGCCTGAACCATGGTGTGGTTCATGGCATTACCTCTTACAATATGTAATATGTATACCAGAGCTAAAGAGCCGTTCAAGTATGAAACGAAGGAATGAATGAAATATGCTTTATTATGCACGCAACAAGTAAAGATATATTCGAATTTTACTAGGTGAGCCATCTGCTCACCTACCTACCGATTGAGCTTAAAGGCCATCAGGCCTAAAAGTCTAGACCTTTCGAACAACAAAAAAAAAGTAAAGATACAAAATTACTAAAATAAATTTAAAAAAAATGCACACAAAGGCGGTCTTATTACTTAGATCAATTTTATCCAGACAACTCCTAAGATATTAGAAGTATATTTTATGTTAAAACAACTACAATAAATGATTGACATCCTTGTTGTACGACTGACCGATTGACTGACGCGCGGTTAATACCACTTTCAACTTTGTAAATACAGATTGTTCGTGATTATCCACGCTACGCCTGATTGTCGTTAAAATAATTACGCGTTTAAAATCACACTTATTTGTATAGGTGTAGCGGTTGTGATTATAATTGGAACGAGCCCAAATAATCTAAAGCAAATTACTGTCGGAATCACGTAACAGAATTCTTTATGTATATAACAATAAGAGAATTCACGAGACCATTTATAATATCAATTATAACAAGATTTGTTACCATATGTTTCCTCATATTCATAGTAAAAAAATGTAGCGAAATTAAATTAAAGAAAGAAAGGTTTGTTCTGCAAAGATATAACTCTTATATTCTTTATTTCCGATGTTAGAGTTGAGTCTACTTTACGTAGATGAACCTTCGCTATTCTTCTCACTGTTTAAGCTTAAAGGCCTAAAGGTTTACAAAAAAAGGTGTGTGTGCAATTCACACATGATAGAAGTGAAACACACGTTAAATGCTCAAATACAAGCAAGTTTTTTCCGTTGCATCCGGTTTGAAATCACAACGATTCTAAAGAAGTTTCACTTCAAAAGAGATGGGACTTGTTTTCTGGCGATTACGTCTTTATTTCTTCTTGTAAATAGATCGGCTGTCTGAAAAGAGAGTCAGACATGCAGAGCAAGACAATAGTATAGAAAGAGGTAGGCCGGGGGGCCGGCACGACCCGGGTGGTACCTGTCGCTCCCATAATACCGGGGTAAAGTGGCAGTTATGCTGTCGCGTTTCGTGCGGTTTGTGAGTCCATTGGGCACGACCGGGGTGGTACCTGTCGCTCCCATAATACCGGGGTAAAGTGGCAGTTATGCTGTCGCGTTTCGTGCGGTTTGTGAGTCCATTGGGGGATAGGAAAAAGGAGGGCAACGCATTTACATAACATCTTGTTATGTAGATGCTTATAGGCGTCGATAGTCGCCAAAAGCTTCGATTGTTCGTTTGCACTCCTATGCTATAAAAAAAGACATGCGAAAAAATATGCCCCGAATGAAGTCATTTAACTTTATAGCTAACGTTGACCTATGCTTCTTCGTATCTTTGTTTAATATCACTATTACCATATCACAAAAAAAATACCTATGCTATCGTTTAAAAATATTCCATATAAAGAAATTTCTTGATCGTATCTTTCTGGACTTACAGGAGACTACATGGTGGCTGTCAGTCATCTAGTTGATTAACCTACCCTTCGCTATGGTGTCCGAAGCGAGTAGCACGGGATCATCATTCAATGCATCCAAAAGGCCTGTGTTCAGCAGTATATGAAATAAGTTTGTTAGAGATGATGATGATGATGATTATCCTGTCGAAATATTGAAGAAAACATTCGTGATAGCTTTATTTCCATTAATTAGTTAAATTATTCCAGTCTGGAATTGGGCTCGATTCGAACGCCTTTCGTTGAGTAATTCATTATCTTTTATTAGTATCACCATAAATATTTGGGTCGGTAGATTGTAGGCGTAGGTATTTATAGAAGCAATAGTTTTTAGTGATAAAATTATTCACTAATTTTAAGATACACGATATGTCATGTCACCATCATAATTGTGTCAATAGATAAGATAAAGTACTCGGATGATCGAGCTTTGGTCGCTAAAGTTGATTATTGAAAACACGAATAAAATGACATTTTCTAAAAATGAATCCTAGCTAGTTTAATAGCTAAATATCTTGAAAATGTTTCCGAGTGAATCTCGGATTACACAGATATACAAGAATTGCTCGTTTAAAGGTATACAATATAAATAAATAAACAAAAAAGCTTACTGCAGAGCAGTCGCAGAACAGATTTTCGCGTGAAAGCGCAACCGTCCCAATGGTAAATAAGAAAACAATTCTTGTTCCAATATTTATTTAAAATATGTAATATTAATACAACAATATTTTTATCATCATTTTTTGTTTCTTACGTTGGCCACATAGTCTATTCGCCTTGTCTTCTGTTCGTATACGTATTAATAAATGGAAACAAACGACAAACGACTATTGTGATAACGCCTACATATTATCTGTATATAGCTATTATTAGTAAAGTTGATAATTAATCGTAGAGGTTTGTAGATATCATATGAATTAACCCATGGAATTTCCTAGATAACTAGAATAGAAAAACCTATTGAATATAATAAATATTAAATACGAAAATATATTTTGTTATCTTATCATATTTAGGTCTATAACAAGATATTTTGGAAATCAAGAACACTATACTATACAAGAAAGAAAAAAAACCTTATTAAGTTTTCTTTTTTTGTGTGTTTTGTTATTGGTGCGACGTCGTAAGCAACACCTTAAATATTAAGAATATAACACTTTAAATACGTTTATTAGAGGTGTGTATGTAATAGTTCACACTGTTGCTGTCACAACTCAACTCGTCGCATTAGCCTTATTAATATGACCACAAAATGACAATAACTTTTGACGTGATAACGTCTTATAATTCAATGAACACCGGCTGCACGTACGAGAAAACATGACTCATACTCACGTTCCGACTAAGCCACAGATATCAAGTAGACTCAGCTGAGCGTGCAAGCGAGAGCGCAGAAAAAGCGATAGAGAGGCAGGATTGCCGATTGACGTTATCACGTATTATTGTCGTCCGTAATTCAACTTTACAGACAATCACTTTTGATAGGTTCACTACTTGCTTTTCACTGTATGGAATTAATTAATTAACCAATCGGAACAAATGGATCATCGCCGCTTTTAGACACAGCTATTTTATGAACATATTTACTGCATCTAGTATACTAGCTGTTTTCAGTGGCTTTGTGTGCGTTAGATTTACAGGAGTCACTTAGGCTAATGTTATGTTAAAAAATGTATTAGAACTGGTGTAAGTAGGCGCTTTTACTGTATATAACCTAAAGTAATGCGGACGAAGCTGCGAGCAAAAGTAATATATATATATATATATATATATATATATATATATATATATATATATATATATATATATATATATATATAATATGTAAAAATGTATGTCACTTACTATGTAATCTACACTTACAATATATTATGTATAATGCTAATCATGTTTATCGTATGAAATTTATATTCAGTTCGTAATATAAAGTATTTTGAGGTTATTATCGTAACCTTTTTGCATTTTTTATAAAATAATGTTTTTTGCGAAAAAGATATTTTTTAGAGAATATTTTTTTTAAATATAAGAAGTGTTTATACGAGTTAATCTGTAGGCTGTGTGTAAGTGGAGTTTTTGTTTCATGCAGTTCCATTCACGATGTAAGCTTATGTAGAGATGCCTATATGATCTAGAAATGATTTTCTACCGATAACTAGAAATCGATTGATATAATATAACATAAACTTAGAGCATATTTTATAATATTGAAAACTCCGATTTTTTTTTTTTTTCGATACAATAGTGACTGAAACGGTATTACTAAAAATTATGTTACTTCTAAATTTCATTATTTAAAGCTCTTTAAAGTAACTTATAAAAAATATTTCTACTCAATTTATGAATGGTTAAATATATATTCATAATTTCATTAATATAATATAATTTCAGCAGTGCTGTTCTGTAAGAAGAGCAGCGCTGTCGCAACGCTGAGAAAGCGCTGTGAATTCTTCAACTTGGTATTCACTAAGCTTGTCAAACCATATAAAACACCCTAGCGCCGTCAACGCTGAGGGCGCGACGAGCTCGCCGTGGCGCACAGCCTAGAAAATGACTCTTACAGAATCAGGGGGCTGAATACATTCATAAATTCCAGCTTAATATTCCCAATAATGTCACTTTAAATTTGATATATGGCGCGTTACATAAGTCTGTAGGTACTGTAATAATAAATTAACAATAAGCTAAATTGGAAAAGCGAGCGACGATGGTCCAGTGGTGGATAGACTCGGCCTCTTATGCGAGAGGTTCTGGGTTCGATCCTGACCCGTCCGTGTGTGCCTTGAAATGGGTTTTTCTAAATTTCTAAGTGCATCCCAAACACGAGACCATCGTTCGCTCACCGGTGAAGGAAAACATCATGAGGAAACCTGCATGCCTGGTGAGATTAAATTAAAAGTCTTTGAAGATATGTGAAGTTCACCAACACGTATTGAGCCAGCGCATCGGTAAACTATGGCCCATTACACTCCTTGCCTGATTTCGAGGAGGAGGCCCGTGCCCAGCAGGGACATATAAGGGTATTAACCCTTATATATTATATAGTAAAGTATCAACTTTAAGCTAAATTGCACAACCGCTTTGATACATAATATTTTCCTATATTAGTGATAGCCGCAATAGGTTCATTTATTATGCAACGAGGCCAAAAATATATTGACTATATTCTGCGTTACCTTGAATCGGAAGATAACAAGCACATTATCCTATGATGCAATATCAGTGTTCCAATTTTTTTTTCACAAACTGATATACGAGCGTACCACATGAAAACTTGTGAAAATACTTTAAATGTTACGTAAGGAGTCTAAAAAAAACTAGTGACACAATTAAAACGAGCTATCAATATGTGTATGTGTTTTTTTTTTGTTGCACAATATTATGAAACTTAACAAAATGCTTTTTTATTATCAAATCGCTCTCATGTCTAATCTGCATTCCTAAAAATGAAGAAGTAACATAGGTACTTCGTATGAATCACAAAAAAGTGTCGAATAAACTACTTATTAGTTACACTTAAATTCCTAAAAATAGTTGGAATGCGTCCTTGTGTGTAAATTAAATAAAAAACTAGCAAATGCAGTTTAAAATTTTACACAACATTAAAAGTAATTTGAAAATTATATTTTTGTTTCTTATTTTATTCTAATTTTACTATCTACCATTTTCCATATACTATATATACATTAAACAGGAGTCTGCACAAATGGTTTTCAAATAATTTGTTTCAAAATTACAAGTTTTCGTTAAATATGTAATTATAAGTTTTTGCTAGACTCCAGTATCTCTTCATTTTGTCTCTCTGCCTTCTCTGCCTTTACATAAAAAGCTACTTAACAAAAAAAAATAACTCTGATTAAACTCTAATTGGGTATTCATTACAGATCAAATTATTATTTTTTTCGAAATCGTAAGATTTTTCGAATCTATTTACAACTTCATCAAAATCGGTCCAGACGTTTGGGAGCAGTTGAATAATATAAACACACTCAGAATAATTGTATATCCCTACTTAATATTATTAATGTGAAACTAGGGTTGTTTGTTACGCTTTCACACAAAAACTACTCAGCCGATCATCATGAAACTTTGTACACATATTCTCTAAGTAGCACAGGATACATTTAAAAAAGGAAATTAGTTTGCCAGTGCGGGCGAAACCGCAGGCAACTTATAAACTATAAAGATAGACCAGCCCTGCTGGACGGGTGGCACAAACGCTAAACGAATAGAAATAGAATAGGATACTTATTATATGGTAATGACACTAGTTTACGACATGTAATTTAAGCAGCTGTTGTTATTCCTATACAATAAGTATTCTATTCTATTTCTATTCGTTTAGCGTTTGCCACTTGTCTAGAGGGGCAGGGCCGCTGTGTTCCGTACATACGAAGCGCATAGCTCTCATAGATAATGTGTAAATGTGTGCCATGTAAACATACAATATTTATTATTGTATTAATTAATGTGTACAAATATTGATATGCATAAATATTAATGTCAATATTTGTGTTGAGTGTTCTTTTAACAAAAAAAATAGATAAGCCCGAGACTTACGCTTAGCGATTTCAATAAAAAAAAATATTAATGTATTTTTTTATTTGGGTTCGATTCTACAAAACAAAAAAACGGAACCCTTATACTTATAGCATCACTTTTTTGTCTGTCTTTGTGTGTATCATGAACAATTATATTATTATATTAATAAACTAGCTGTTACCCACAGCTTCGCTTGCGTTACTGAAGATTTAGAACGGGATCTGAGCGAAATAATGTATTATGCATAGGTGTATACCGTCCTGTTGAATTGTTGTATCTATTAAAAAAACCGCATCAAAATCCGTTGCGTACTTTTAAAGATTTAAGCATACATACAAAGAAAGCCACTTTGTTTTGTACTATGTAAAAATAAAGAAGAAAATATATCTTCTTAATAATACATACCACACTTACTGATTGAGAAAATAATAAATTTATTTTTAAATCAGTAAGTGTAAAGACGATGTCTTTTATAAATCTATAAGATAGGATAGAATATCCTAAATAGACGCAGACAGATGCATAGGTATTCCCCGCACACTGTTCACCTCTATATAATTACATACTTCCTAATTAGCAGCAATAAAACCTGTCGTTGTGTGGTCTATAATCAAACGTATAGCAACTGTGTAACTTGCAACAAAAAATGTCATGTAATATGACAAGCGGTTTTTTGCGTCGTCAATTTACATTTGATACCCTTTAGAGGTCGCAAAAACTTGTTGCTGGTCGATAGATTTAATAGTGATGTATATTTTTTTGCTCTATTTATTTAGTATGGCAATTAAAGAAATCGCATGAACATAAAGGTTTTACTTTTTTTCCATTATGCAAATTGAACATAAAGACGATGCGGCTTTGCATTCCCTTACAAACTTCCGTGTGATTATTACTAGAACTCTGTATTTTTAGTATTCAAGCAGACATTGTACGAACACAGTATATTTCAAATGTAATTCAATACGTACAAAATAGAATTAGGCAAAATTTCTAAAAACATCGTAACTAACTGACTGATTCATCAAAACTCGAAGAAAAATCAATGAAAAACACAAATATTTTGCAATTTTAATCCAATTCGCTTGATACATACAGCAACTGCATAAAATTAAAAAAAATCCAAAAATATAATAATTTCGCAGTGAATGAATAAGTGTACCATATACATGGTAACATAATATCTACAAAGAAGAAACAATATACTACAAAAAAACCAAACTGGGCGCAAGTCTCTTTGCCAGAAATTAACTCCTGCACTTCTGCAGCAAACAGCAAAGCTGTTTCACGAAAAAGATAAGCCTATCCAAACAGGCTAAAGCGCAGCCCTTGCACCGGTGACGCGGATGGGCAAATCTATAAGAAACCAATTGTTTTTGGGCTTTTCACAATAAACTCGACACTTAAGTAACTTTAGTCCTTTGTGTCCTTTTTAATCATACAATAATTTATACAAAATGAGTGTTATTTATATATCCACAGTATATTGCACGTAATGAGACAAGCGGGGAATATAATTAACGCGTCTGTTATCCCAATCATGAAGTAAATTAATTAGACAAACATTGAGACTCACCACAATTATTCTGTTATACTAATATCATGAAATTAGATTATTGTTTGTTAATAACTAGCTAATTCCCGCGGGCTTACACGTTAAATTTACAGGTATCTAGGCTGATCATAAATGACAGTCTAAATCCTTGATTTTAATATACTTTTTTTTTTTTTTAATTATATTTATATTGTATCTGTAGTCATGCCACAATTACACGGGCTCGACAACACATGATACTTGTTGGTCGCAGGCTCACGTCCGCTCTCGCCTATGGCTCTCACTGTAGTGGCCTGCGCCCCACCCGTACCGTACCCGTACGTGAGCACGAGATCGTGTCTAAAACTATTTAAATATAGTTATACACTAACAACAAACACTACAGTATCAAAATGTGATCATTTAATGGTTAATTTTTTGTAGTTTTTAGTGTTGCATGCAATTTGATAATGTTATCTTTACTTTTATAATATTAAATATTATTTCGGATATACGAATGTAGCGTCTATTTGTTTGAACTTGCTTATCTCCGGAAATAACAGTCACGCCATTGACTTATTTCTTCAAATATGGGGCGAGTGAAATCGCGGCGAACAGCTAGTTTTTTAAGTTGTGAGAAATCACTCGAGTGAACTGTATTAATGGTCCAAGGGGCAGCTGCAAAAATAGTTCTCATTTTTTAAAGGATTAAACTTTAACAAAGAGGCTAACACGAGAAAAGCGAAGGAAAGGATGTAAGGCATTGCAATAATGGTAGCCTTTTGTTATCCGTCAGAAAATCTAAGATGTAGTTGAAAATAAGTAATTTATTTTTATGTTCCTAAAGTACAGAATCCTTGTTTTTTTTCATGTTACGATTTCGTAATAACAACCTGATAGTAAGTGGAGAACTTTGAAAATAAATATTATGAAGCCCGGCGGACTTTGTACACTATGTACGTAACTTATATGTATCTAACTTATGCTTCATTCATTCACTCATACATACATACATACATACATTCATTCATACATAGATACATACACATGATATTGAACATCAATCCGATTAGCGCCCGGTTTTAAATAAGGCTGATCAGCGTTGAATTAACAAATCAACTGTCAAATCCCTTGTTAAATGTCGAATGAGTTGCTAGAAGCATGGTTTAATTAATTTGAACAGCCTGTCAGTTGACATGTCACTACAATGAAAAGCTGTCAAATTTGACCCAAGAATCGTATGTTAACCGCCACTGACAGCCATTTAGTTGACATACACTTTGACCAACGTTTCAGAAGAGTTAAGATCTTAAAAGTAAAGATATTTTTTAGTATTTACATTGCGATCGTTATTTCTATAATCAAGTTAACTATATATTTTTTCCACGTGGCTTCATTTCCCCGTATTCATCTTGGTGGATGATCTAATAATAATATACTTGTTTAATTTATACATGATGATTAATAAGCGTTTTTATTAATGTTATTTTTTGTATTATTTTAAATTGTGTTTTTGTGCTAAATATTAAAGTCGGAACGGTACGGATTTATTTTTCTTTAATACATTTTTAATCTATTCTACGTACATTTAAACCTTTATGTATAAAGAACATATTCAAATAATATTTGTACTACTTATGTATAATTATAACGATAAATGCAAAAATTAAAAAAATATTATGACCATCACTGTATAAAATGCAGTGAATGATAACAATTTTTTCCAAGAACATCGTAAGATTTTCTTGGAATAGGTAGCATTTAGAATATTAATAGTAAGAATTTTTTTTTTTTTTCGGTTGTATCTATGCTAATGGTCCTAGTGACCGTTATGCGTCATCGGAAATGGGGTGATCCGGTTGGATCATCCTATGACGTTAAAAATTGCGGGGGTTGCCCCCCGCCATGTTCATGGCGTCGGGTTTGTACCTAACTTGGTCAGCTACGGTCGACTGGTTTGGAACGGGTGACGTTAGAAACCTATCGTGAGGGCCGGCCCTCCCCTCCCCCGGTAGCGGGGGAGGCGGGTCAAGCGCGGGACCCGAGCAAGCTGCCGATAGCAGAGTGCTATCGGTGATTACACGGTCTATATTGGTGTCGACTCGTAGCTGATCTGAGCCTATGCTGTCGCGGTTGATCCGGATCAACTGGTCAACGGAGTGTAGGGTTCGACGTCGCATACGACCCCGGGGCCCATGCGGTGTGAATGTGTGCCTAACACCGGCTGTGTTATGTCTGAGTGTGTGTTGTAGCTTACGTCGCGCTTCAGCGTCGCGCTTTAACAGTTCTGTGATTTTATCAACAGGATCGGTTATGACATTCTTAGGTAACCTAGACTTATTAGGTGCTAAGCTATCGGGGGTGAAATATTAATAGTAAGAGTGAATTATATCCTTTTAGGTGCTTGTAAGGGGGCAATACTTAAATTGCAATATGTAGCTAAAATAGAGAGATACATTCATACAATAGCTAAAATAAACAATGCACAACATATTGTGTAGCCTTATAGAAAGCCATAATTAATTAATTATACACGATATTATTTATCAAGCAAAAGTAATTGGCTTTTAAAAATCTTAATAGTAAATAAGTAATTAGATTGTATAAAAATCATTTTAAAATTCATTGTTGTTTACACGTATTTATGTACGTGACTATTGTGGGCGTTGCTATCGGGCTAGCAGTTTTGAAACTCATAATAGTAGTCTATATCTAGGTATTACAAAGTTTTGACCTCGGCTGTTCAGTAAAATAAAATGAAATTTTATAATCGTATTTAACATTGCCCACACCATTTTCTTTTTACTTTTAAAAATATTTTCTTAATTCGCAACATCATTAAATGCATTTCATAAAAACTAATCAGTTTTTTTAATGCGTTACACTGCACTGTTACAGCCAATTTTACATTTAAATATTGTTATCATAATAATTGGTTTCTATACAACAATACCTCATTTCCGAGAAACCGCAATACAATGATAGGATTCAAAAGGAAATAGACGAGGTAATACTGAAATAAACACAGGTGTTTAGTTTAATATGATAATGTCACCTATTCAAGTGATCAAAGTGATAAAAACAATGCCACAAACTACTTTATCACGCCAACAGTTTACTATTTCAAATGGCATATTGTGTGACTTGTTTATTTCACAATACGGCTTCATGATATTTTGTTAACAGACACAATACTGCAGCCAAAATTGATGTAGACAAACGACTGACAGCAGCTCACTTTTAGGGTCATTACTTCAGAATTTTATACATTAGTTAACACTTTCAATGGTTTTACCATAAAAAAATCAGACTATTCAAAATATTTATAAATTTTAAAGTCAAATTAAACATAAAAATGGTCCAATCAGCGTTTCGAATCCATTTAGGTAACCATTTATTGCAATTTCATTTAAGGCGGTTTGTCATAGTTTCAAATGTTGACATGTCGAGGTTGACTGGAGTATAGAGAGACAGAAAAAAAGACCACCTCACTCGCTGTGCCGCTGTGGTTTTATATTTATAAAGTTGTAAAATCAGCTTATTTGGTTCATTTAGCACCTTAACTGAGTTTCAAAAAGAAGAGCCAAACAGACAGTAGAAT
The DNA here is from genome assembly GCA_905333005.2 of Lycaena phlaeas. Taxonomy (NCBI): domain Eukaryota; kingdom Metazoa; phylum Arthropoda; class Insecta; order Lepidoptera; family Lycaenidae; genus Lycaena; species Lycaena phlaeas. Next base: position 7,105,734 of record HG995171.1, read on the forward strand.
TACTGGCACCGACACTTGCCATGGATAGACAACATATAAATAAGTAAAGCCGGAACCGCACGTTTGCCGAGGCTTGGCAAGCCTTCACAAATTCAAACGTGCGGATACAGAGTTTGTCTTGGCTCGCGTAGGCTTGCAAAGGTTTGGGGCCGACCCGACGAGTGTCGGTATTGTGCACAAGCCAAAGGGAACCAAAGAGAATTTGCCGCAAGCGCTTGCGAGGCGTTCGCCATGCTTGTGACTTGTGAAGGCTTGGGGCTTGCGGCAAGTCACAAACGTGCGGTTCCGGCTTTAAAGTTAATACGTCTTTGTTGTAAGAGGTTGTTTGCCAAAAAAAAACAGGCTAAGTGCGAGTCGGACTCGCGCACGAAGTAATCCATTATATTTCCGAAATCTATTGCATGCTTCCGGTTGACCAAAAACAAAGTTGGTTAAAAACAAAGTCTTACGGTACAAGTAAAAGGATTGAAAATGGATGTAAATTTTAATAGGTTTATCGAAAATATAAACATGCCTATCTACTATCCCACCTTGATTTAATAGTTAGATATACCTGGTTTCAACTTAATAGTGATTGTATACCTGGTTTCAACTTAATAGATCCGCCCGTTCCTGAGAAAATCCGTGGTGACAGACGATCAGATAGATAAACGAATGGACAGACGGAAATGCGAGTGATCTTATAAGGGTTTCTTTTTTACCTATTGAGGTTGAGGTGGAGGTGAAGGTGATGACACGAAAACACAAAAATGTTTATATTTGGCGCCATATAATCTACAGTTCAGTTTAATTATCATTATTTAATTATATCTATAATCAAGCACGCACATATATTATATTTAACACGTGTGGGATAATAAAAAATAATATTATAAATATAGATACATTGCAAGTGCATTGCACAAATAATTTTAAATCACATAACTCTGTGTTTTACTGAGAAAAAAATAAATTATAAGTATAATTAATTTTACACGCATTGTTCACAATTTGCGAAGCTTGTTCGATACATCATAACAAAACAATTACTGTTGCATCATTAAATTTGTTATTCAATCAATTAATTATAACCCCAACGATATTCTACAATTTATGTTAATTTACACACGACACTTTAATTTAATTAAAAATATCATCATCAGGCTTTATCCATCCACTGCTTGATATAGGTAAGCTTCTTACAATTGTCAAGACAATTTCCAGCCATACGCATCAACTAGGATCATAAAAGAACGATCGACATTTGCTTGGAGACCGTGTACCCATCTAGCAGGAACTCTTTAGTTAATAACTTATTGATTACAATATTTATAAGGCTTATACATGTTTCATCATCATCATCAGCCCCTATATCTCCTGGTAGAACATAATAATCCAGAATAAGTGTTTATGTTTATTTTAACGTAATATGCTATTAATATAGGCGTAAAAATCTCTTGATGTTGACTCAATATTAAGTGGACTTTTACATATATTTATAATATTAAAATATTATAAATATGTGTAAAACATATATTTATAATATAAAAAATAAAAAAAATCCCCATCATTTACATCATAATATGTTATGGATTTATTAAGGGACAAAACTATCGTGACGTGATTATTTGTGAGTACCTATTGGTCTAATATATACGAAACCACTTCTGAATAAAGTTATTTTCTATATCAGTGATAATATTTTTGTACATTTCAGACATTTACAATTTAAATGAACGAAAACCGGAAAATATTTTAATACTACATAATTAGTATTTAAATAACACTCCCCAATTAACACTGCTCATTGATATTTTTATATTAATTTTGTATCAGACGTCTGAATAATAAAATAGATAAGATACCAATATTATCTAGCACTATGTAAATTAACTGCGAATAAATAAATAAGTTAAACAATACTAAGTTCAATTAAATTTTCTACTAGACATACGTATGACAGCGAAATTCGTTTATTAGGATTTTTTTAATAATGTTACAGTTTATCAATACAAAAAATATTTACCTACTAACAGATGAGCTTGAGCGATTTCTTAATTCTTTTAGATCTAAAAGAATTAAGTTATGTAGCCTACCTAATCTACCATCTGGCATCTCATCGCTTGGCCTTGAATTCGTCATATCATGCGACTGCATAGTGATGACGAGACAGTCCCCCTTACGCACCCTGGACTAGCCTTCGCCGGGGCCTGGCTGTCGCTGAGATGCTTTAGTTGCCTGCAGACCTGATGCCTTCAGAAAGCGATTTTAGTTCGAGTAGGGCACTCTCAGTTGCCAGTCCGCACCCTATGTGGTGGAAATAGGTTATGGATCAATTGATGTACCTAATAAGAATTTACCATAGGTAAGGTTAAGACTACATAATCATCATATTATCATCCTGGTGGCTTTATTTATTATATTATACTAGTAACGCCCCGCGGTTTCACCCGCGAACTTCCCATTCCCGTGGCAGTACGGTAATAAATGATAGCCTATGTATGTGTTATTCTGGTGTATAAGCTATGTCATTGAAAAGTTTTATTAAAATCCATTCAGTAGTTTTTAGGTGAAAGAAACATCCATATTTACAAACTTTCGCGTTTATAATATGTAGGATTATATTATGCTATCAAAATTGGTTAAGGCTATGTTAATAACCAACGATATTTCAACTACCATAACATAATTTAAGATAATGCATAAATTATAATTTATAAAAAAACTAAAAGACGATTTTTATACAATTCTAACTCAATAACAAACGTGCTGATAATCATGAAACATTTAACCCGTTTTCATAAAATACGTCTAAATGCCGTTTTTCGATGTAGCCTTAAGGCCTTAAGGCGAACAGCATAGGTCTTTTCGAAAAAAAAATCGCTAAGAGACCTGCTATCTGAAAAACTCAGTACAGCCGTTTAAATGTTAGCGCCCCAGATAAACTTAGCGGTCGAACTTATAAAACCTTTTTGCGTCGAGGATTAAAAGGCTATCTCATAGTGACATGATAACTTGTATTGAAGCAATCATTCACCCGAATGACAGTGGAATATCCATCCTAGATTACCAATCTCGTAGAGGGCATCGGCTAATGGCCTTTCACATGACACGAAATCGATTTGAAACCAAGAGTTATTCGTTTATTGGAAACATTGAATACAAAACTTTATTTGACTTTGATATAACTTATCAAATAAAAAAAAATATAAGGCATCTAAAAAACTAAAAGGCATCTGTGACCTTTTACTAGTTCCTTAACCAGTTAATTGTACAGTTAGGCTAAGCATTATCTATACTGTGTGGAAGGTACAAGGTAATCTTCGAAATTACTCATTCGATTCACAAAATTCTTTTACCAGTATTATGTTATGTTTAGTTGACTGATAAATGACAGACAATGAAAAAAAACTGATAAAAAATTGCTGTAAAATCAATCGTCGGTATTAGTAAAAATTAATATTACGCAGGTCAAGTTGCGCGACATTCATAATGTTTTTTTTTTTTGTGCATAATACTTTTTATATCATAGGAGGTCAAACAGTAGTCAAAACCTTTTTTTCTCATTAGCCGTAAATTATAGAAAGCAATATTTTATATTTCAACATGTTTTGTAGGTTAAACGTAGTATTTTAATCAATTCTAACAATGTATCGAATCTTTCTTCATTATTTCAAAGAGCAACGTGAAACATAGAACACGTAAGACTCAAAAGAGATAAAAAGGTCAATTAGTGGATCTAATTTATTGCAGTACTTGCTGCATCCCCCGATGACACTAACTAGGCCACAGTAATCAGCTCTAAGTACTTGAGCTACTTTCCTTTCTTTGTATTTACCTTGTATTTGAGAATGCATTGTAATGATCATGAATTGACCGTCTTTATAAAAGAATCGTATCACAGTGATAACAAGGAAGATAATTTATTGATGCCAGGATTCATTATTTTGTGTCATGGATCGCTCAAACTTTAAATCAAGATTCTGAGTCTTGTGTGCATGTGGCAACCAAGTATTTCAGAGAACACTTTTACATACTTTTTTAAGTTCCCAACCATTATAAGATTCTTATGAAGTTGGTCTGTATGAGGTGCCTAGCAGATGTTAATCACTAATGTTTAATTCAGTATAAAGAAAAAATAAAATAAAATATATCATGCTGTTTGCAGTCTCTTTAAGGACTGGTCAGAGGTTGCGCAGGACAAAGACCGGTGGAAGTCTCTCGTTTCGAAGGTCAAGACCTATTTTGGGTCACTGAGCCACAGAAGTTAAGTTAGTTAAGTTTGCTGTCTCGGCATTCAATTCGATTTTGCTAAAGCGCACCACTGAATGTTTCACATTCAAAATTTAGAACAAAAAAATAAATAAAAACAATTTCATATTGTTTTTTGTATAATCTATTATGTATTGTTTTAGATGCCTGATAATACAGCCGAAACGTAGCAAATTGTAAATTAATCTGTAAATTAAAATACCGTCTCAATTCCTGCAAATTTAAAATAATAATAATAATAAGCATACTTACACATATTTTATAAGATAAATAAAATAAAATATAAAAAACTTTTTGGATTTCTTTTCTATGTTTTAAGCAACACTATTTTGCCTAATGAAAACCATTTGATCGTGAAATAGTTTCACACTACACGTGTTGCTTCCGCAATCAGATAAGTCAGTTAAAGTGATTTGCAGCCATTGAAAGATGTGCAAGTACTTGACGCTAACACGTAGGATTTACTATTCACAATATCTAAGGTATAATCATTTTCACAGTACCAATAAAATGATATTCATTGAATAATGAAACAAAATGATATTAGTACTAGTTCTGATATGTGAACATTTTTAATCAATCAATAATAAGATTTTAAATTAACATGGTTATTTTCATTATTGAAACTATTTAAAACGGGATATTTCTCGTGAACATGACATTCGTAGACAATGTCGAAATATCGAGCTCCGCGAAATAATGCTAAAAGCATGGTAAATATCCCGTTTTAAATAGTTTCAATCAATAATAATAATCAACGATTACGTATTGTCATCAAAGCTAAGATTAAACTAGCGTTGATAAAATCTCTTTGAAGTGTAGCAAATCCTTATTCCATATGACAGTCAAGACGCATATTCAGTGAGATAATCGTACCGCCTATCTCTGAGTTATATCATGAAATCTGTCTTAAATCATATACGCTTAGTTATTATTGCACAATATTTGTTAACGGCAGTACATGTCGGTGTGGCTTCAAATTGAGGGTGTTCGGACTATATCGACATAGGTCTTACGATAGTTTCGATGATAATACAGTGGTATTATAAACTGCCTAGCTATAACGGTTCATAATACAACCTGGTAGCAGTCGGACGAACGGACGGACGGACAGCACAGTCTCGGTAATTTTCAGTTCAATTTTACCCTTTGGGTGCGGAACCCTAAATATGGCGGTATTGAACAAGCTAGCCATAACAACATACGTTTGAAAAAAGGTTCTGATCAACGAGCCAGCTTAATTGCCGCCTGGGCCGCTCCTCCTCTCCAATTAGAACTGCGCGTGCTTTGAAAATACTTTTATCTTACAAAATCCCATCGCTATCAATTGTAGCTATATTTTTTAGTCTGTGCTGAATTGTAATGTATATTATGTAAGGACACGGCCCCACCGCGGACACGGAGACAACGATGGTCAAATTTCACTTCATATATATATTAAAAAAACTATAATGTTTTTTGATAACGAAATCATTGACTAAAAAAAAACAGAATATTTTCCAGATATAGAAAGAAATGTGAGCGGCGATGGTCCAGTGGTGGATGGACTCGGCCTCTTGTGCGAGAGGTTCCGGGTCCTGACCCCCCAGTGTGTGCCTTGAAATGGGTTTTTCTAAATTTCTAAGTGCACCCCAAACACGAGACCATCGCTCGCTCACTGGTGAAGGAAAACATCGTAAGGAAACCTTCATGCCTGATGAGATTAAAAGTCTTATACGATATGTGAAGTTCACCAACCCGCACTGGGCCAGCGCGGTGAACTATTGGCCCATTACCCTCCTCGCCTGATTTCGAGGGGGAGACCCGTAACCAGCAGTGGGACATAAAAGGGTTGATACGTTACCTTTTTTTAGATATAGAAAACTGTTTGATAAAAAAATTATATTAAATAAATGAGGTCAGAATATAGGTTAAACTAGAAAGTTAATCGGATTCAATTACTTTGAAATTGAGAATGCATATTGTCATTGAAAGTAAGGAAACATAAGAAGAAGCTATTCTTATTGAGCATTCGTGGAAGTGCAAGTAAATTGCTTTTATCAAGATGAATAAACGTAAACAAGTATACGAATAAATACAAAGATTTCTCGTTTCTGCAAATCTATCGTACCTAATTTTTTTGTTTACCGGTCTATTAAAGACGCTATTTAGAGATACGCATTTAATATCGTCTTTAATAATATTTAAAACCTATCTTCTTCATAAACAGCACTGTTTGATATTTAAAAATTAATATAATCGTATGTTGTAGTAGTAATTAATATTTTGTAACGATAAAAAAATAATAAACAAACGATGTTTATTTTGTATTTGAGAGGTAATCTTCAGAACTCATTGGATGTAAATATTTTTTCCACTATACTAGGAATATATCTCAAAATTATACGTCACTAACTAAGAGCTTATAATAATTAGGGCCTGTTTCACAATCTCCAGTTAAGTGCCCAATAGGCTATCGGCAACATATTTGACAGATATTTGACAGATACTCCATACTCTATCTGTCAAATTTGTTGCCGATAGCCTATTGGGAACTTAACTGGAGATTGTGAAACAGGCCCTTAATATAGATATAATTCTTCTGTGCATTTGTAAGTATGTCCTCTACTTGATCGATTACGATATTTTTAAAGTGAAAACTACTTTAGCTACGTTTTGCGCTTTTTGATAGGGAAGGGTTTATCATACAAAATGGAACATACAACTAAAATGTGAAAATAAGGTGAAAATATTCAAAATACCATTCTTTAGGTTCTAGAATAGTCTTCAATAAAATTAATCATTTTTCAATCATTCGTCTGGATAAATTAAATCTAAGTTAAGGCGGGTTAAACAACAGACAAAATCTAGTCCAATACAAAATTTAATAAAAATATATCTTTTTGATCTCTGGAAGCTATTACATTTGCGCCTATTTGTTCGTAAATATTTTATAAGAGGTAATTTGCTTCATCAGCAAACACTGAAAAATAATCGACGGGAATTTATGATGCTCGCAAAAACCGGGTTCGAATTAATTAGGATTTTATTATACATTCGTGTTTCGATTTGTTTACACGATTTAAAAACCTATCAAAATATATTATAATACAATAAAAGATCAAAAAATTAGTTTCTCAAATCGAATGTATATTTATTAATCGATTACTTCCATTATAATAAAACAAAACTGATTATTGCGGTTTATTAAGTTTTTACAAGCCCGACGTTTCGGATACTTTACAGCAACCATGGTCACGGGACCATGTTTTGTTCCGATTACTCCCAGATTTATTTTTGCATGTTGATGATTATTTTCTATAAGGCAATTCATTTAGCGTTTTTGGAAAAAGTTTGTGCATATAATTTAGCCAGTTTTTTTCTTAAAAAGCTTTATAATATTTTTTTCGATACTGCATACTAGAGATAAGAAAATATAATACAATTTACATATAAAATATACAATTTAAATTTACATTTAAATACTCGTTTGCAGTAAATGACCATATTACTAGAGCTTTCTGGAATATTGTTAGCTGTTTCTTCAATTCAGAATTTCACTAAGCAGATTTCCAAAAGTTTTGTATCTCGCCTAACTTTCAAGATATTAAGATTCTTAGCAGATTTTATGCATTTTAAGTAATCTTAAGAAACATTCTTACTCATAAACTGAGCTTAGTTAGGGAACTTTAAAACAATATGAAATATTTAAGAAACCACGATTTTGTTATTAATATTAAAACAGCATTGTTTATGATTTTTTTTAAAAGAGGTACGTTCATTTTAGATTTTAAGGACTTTAATATATTTTAAAATTGTCATAAATTTTTAAACACATCAAACAAATCAAAATATATTTTGTCGTTGTTTGTACACTTAAAAGATGTAGGACATATACATGGTTCTTAAAAAATTGAAAAATGGTTAACACTAGAAAAACAAAAGAAAATAAATATATTTAAGAACGAACATCACATTCGCAAGCTATGGTGTCTTCAATAGAATCTTTTATTTCATAATAGCCTTTAATCTTTAGGAACCACATAAACGTTTCTCTTTATTATTGTAAATATTTTGAACGGTTTCTGGGATCTTATTGAATAATGTATACATTGTCCTATAAAAGAATATATTTGTCGAGTCCTATAATGGTATATTCAATTTACGTTTGTTAAACAATATCCTGAAATATCACATAGGTACTGCGACGGAATTATTATAGTCAAATAAATTTTTTAAGGTAACTGAACCCAAAAAGAGCGAGTCAATGACTTTATATAAAAAATAATTGTTTACACTTGACATTATTAAATATCTTTCTCTTCTTCTTTATCTTAAAGTACAAAGTCACGACTCAATGATTAACTATTACTTTTAGGGTACCGTTCCTCAATATGACAAAACGAAACTCTTATAGGTACAATTCGTTGTCTGTCTATAGAGCAACATGGACCTCCTTCCAGTGTCGGTGTCCGTCAGTCTGTCTGTCGTCAGTATTTCAAACCAAACCTGGATTTAAGCCTCATTTAATCTGAAAACTGTAAATATAAATATATATATAAAACATTATATGAAAATAATAAACCCATTTTCCGGAACCTCAGCGAGTGGGTCAAGCTCGCGCTTTTCTAGGTTTTTATAATTAATAAGGTTGTTATCTGACATGTAGCGTTCCATAGCGGACGGAATAATTACGAGACCTTGTGTTTTGTCTCAAGACAATTAAACATGACCCACAAGACGAGTCGAGTACAATTGTTGACTTTACCTAAAGAAATATCAACGAAGTTATCTTATTTGTGGCTTGATTGTTTTTTAAACGGGCTGGATGGCGAAATGACGAGTTCTGTGTTGCGAAAAGAGGGACAAACGATCCTACCTAGTTTATTCAGACACAGACGCCCGCCTTTTGCAGAAATATTGCGTTCAAAAAGAGAACAGTTGAACAGTCTCTATCAATTAACATTATTACCAAGCTCTTCGTACACAGAGAGACGGGCTTAAACAAACGCTCATACGGCCGATCGATCCTCCGCTACACACCTAGAAAACTATAACTAGCCACGTCAATTTAATTCTTCCTTATGTTGGAAGACTTCCTTTCGTATTTTAGTATCTAACTACTATCTAAAATATTTAATCCTAGCTGTTGCACATAGCTTCGCCTGCGTCAACTGACTTTTAAAACGTGTCTCTAACTTTTACTACCTTCACCGAGATGCTTATTTGATGAATCGTATTTTATATTTATTTTAATATCTCAATAAACATGTTGCATAATATGGGTTGCCAAAAAAAAGCTAGTAAGTAGGAATAGTGCAGCTTCTCAACAGTGAAAGAATTTTTCAAATCGGTCAAGTAGTTTCGGAGCCTATTCAATATAATATTAGTATAGAAGTAGAGACTAACAGCGCCCTGCGGTTTTGCCATTATACTTCCTATTTCCGTGTGAGTACGGTGATAAATTATAGCTGTTGTGGCATTCTGATGTGTAAGCTATACAAAGTCTCCTATTATAATAATAGGACAAACTTGCACTTTTATACCATTTCTTACATAACTTGATTGTCTTATTCCAGCGACCCTGATCACGGCGGCGGCGGGTACCACCGTGGCATGGCCTTCACCAACCATCGCCATACTCACAGCGGACGAGTCTCCCATCAGGATTACAGCGGACGAGAGCTCGTGGATAGCATCAATTATGATCCTCTGTTCAGGTATGTTCATTTACTGACAACCTAGATGTTGCCTGCGACTTAGACCTTGACTTAGATTTGTAGGAATTATGGTAGAAGGCCCCAAAGGGAGATCTCCGACCGAGCGACGTGCAATGCTCGGCCAGGCCGAAGCCATCTAGCTATCGTGTCAGATTTTGTATATATACCTACCGGGCGCTGGAATTCTGTTAGCGCGATTCAGGATTGTTTCGCTGTGATTGGTCCGCTACAGATATAGCATACTGATAATCATCTCAATCTTATGTAACATTTTATTGAAGCAGGTGAGAGGTCTGCTTATGATCCTGACGGGGTGTCTGAAACTTCCAATTGTAAGGCTCACCGGTGACAAAACGTCGTGAGAAAATTTGCATACCAGAAGAGATTAAAAGTTACGAACGTATCTGTAGAGTGCCAATTGGGCAACAACTGAAGCCAGAAACAACTGGCTTGATAAACCTATTAAGCCATGTTTAGACATTCCCATTATCGTTGATGGATATAATTAAGTCCAATTGAATCGTAGATGTTGTGCTATCAATAAATTCACTATGGTTTAACTCAAAGGGTTAACGTTAGATGGATTTCTCTATCTCTTATTTGTCTGAAATAACATATTTTTTTTGTTTTCACACATTCACATAATATTATACAACAACTTCTCACGAATTTCCTCACGTGGTTGCCGAAAACGAAACGTGAGAAATGCAACATCTTAAGAAACCTGGATAAAATACGCAAAAATCCTTTTCATTATAATAATTGCTAGTTTCGTAGATTCTTTTGCGGGGAAAAGGTCTTTCACAATGGACGCTAATATTGCCGCTCCGCTGTCATTTTATCTGTCTACTGCTAAACATATGAACTCATTAATGGTTGCTATTGATATTGGCGCTCCACCGCCATTTTATCCACTACTGAAAATATTAATTCTTCAATGAATGCTAATATTGGCGGTCTACCGTCATTGTATTCGTCTACTGCTAAACATACGATTTCTTCAATGAACTCTAATATAGCTGCTTTCCCTTTATTTAAGCCGTATATAATATTAACTATATTTTTCATAAATAGCACAGCCTAATCACATGGTAATCTCAAAAGAACTTTTGTTACTAAGCACGTAATAAATGTATAACCCGCAGCAACCAATTATCGTATTTATCATACATTTGCCATTAGCGGAATTCGAATCAGCAACCTCTGACCCTGTCATCTGACCACTACAACTGTCGGTTTATACAAACGAAGCGTCAATGACATCTATATTTTATTTGAAGGCACGCTTATCAAGTTTCACATAGCAAGAAAATGTATATTATAGTCTCCCCTGCAACCCACGATAGCCTAATTAAGATTTTGTAGCTATTTGTTTTAAGACATATTTTGACCTTCACGTATGCTGCGGAAGAGCCGCGTAATTAATTTGCCCTTATTTGCCCGTGTTGCATTGTATCTGGACTGCTCCTTTTCTTTTCATTTCTTTCCTTTCCTCTTCCTCTCCTGTCTTTTCTTAACTTTGGTTAATTGTTGCAAACTTGTACTGTTCCCTGATTTAATTGGGAAAATTTGGTACTCCTAAATTCTTCGGTGTGGTTCCGAGTGGATGAGCAGAGACGTTATTATCATCGTCATCATCAGCCTTTATCTGTCCACTGCTGAACATAGGCCTCCTTCAATGAACGCCCAAGACGACTGATCCCTTAACTTTATTAAATCCGATACGGGTTCAATGGCGTTTTTAATGTATACCTCGGAGTTCGGACTCCCTGAACCTGAGACTCCGGCAGGAAAGAGTGGGTAGGCCTAAGCCACAAAAAAACTCTGCTTGCTGTCGCATTCCTCCGAAACTAACGAAAGAGTCTGATGAAAACATCAAAATTAATTTTATAATGTATTGTATTTTCTGTTTTATCGTTGTTGCTTCCTGTTCCTATTTTAATTTAATTTAATGGACTTATGGAAAAATAATTACAGTAAACTGTTATTCGAAGATCAAAGCGAATTGATTTGAAGTTAACAATTTTCCTTATGGGTTCCAAGGTTGAAAATGCATTGGTCTCGCTTCCTTAATGATTGTTATATTCGTCGCATGTAGATCACAGATGTCAAGGCTGCTGATACTTGTGATAAAAATCGCCTAGCAAAAACACATATAATATTTATTCACTGTATACTGTACTGAACGATTTAAGAAAGAAGAAAGAAAGAAAGAATAAGCTTTATTTGACACAAAACAAACAAACAAACGACAATATAATAGGGTGAATTATACAAGGCAAAAAAAGGTCAAAAAGGCAGTCAGCTCAGCATGTGCGATTTAGATTTTAAAAATCTTTTTCAAAATTACTAACCATATGATTTTGTGTGACGGATAAAAATAGATATCATACAAATTATCTCTTGGCGAAATTCGAAGCCAGAGGCTAGAAAGCAGACGACAAACCACTGCACTATAATACAAAAATATAAGGACAAACAAACAAACATTGAAAACACGTTAACTCTTTTAGAATAACTGAATAAGGATGATTCAACTTACAATCTATTATTTAGTCTTCAGGAATGGAAATAGAACTAGACATTCTAAATTCTAAAATAAGACCTTGAAGTTAGTCTCAACCTACGTGGGTTAGCGAGTACTTCAGACTATAATTAAAATATAATTATAATAATACTTCTTTATTGTCGCAATATATAAATACAGATATATAATATACATAACTAATTTTAAAATTAGCGAAAATAAAAGTGAAATATTTGGAAACTCTTAAACTTGACTTACTATTTCTTATACTTGGCAGAAAATTTTTTACGTGAATCTGATCGTTCTTATCGTTTATTTTATCATTTAGCAGTGTTTTATTTATCAATTGGCGTAAGTAAAACGTAGAAAACCATTCCAGCTGTAGTCATAACACACATCTGTCACGAGATATTGTTTTTGTTTTTAGTTAGGTACATGATACTTGCTGAACTCATTTTCGACAATTTTTAAGCTATTGCATAGCTTCTATCGCGGGCCTTGAGCGCGGGGACCGAGTACAGAAATTCCGTAACGAAAATAAATCATAACGCTCCCCACTCCGACGGGCACGGAGGTGTGGCCGAAAAGAAACGACGTTAGACGATGCATGCATCGTCTAACGTCGTTTCTTTTCGGCAGTCTTCGACACGGTGTTTGTGTGCTTGCAACTAGACGTATTGTACGACACTACGAAGCTCGCACGAATAACAATAAAATATAACACATGTATTGTAAAATAATAAAAATATTTTAAACAATATTAGTTAATATTGTTTAAAATATTTATATTTTTTTATTTATTTAATAAAGGAAAAAAAAATGTTTTCTTATCGGTCACCACGCTCAAAAAGTGTAACTTGAATTAATATCAAAGAAAAAGAAATACTGCATTAATAATTAAAATAAATAAATAATTATAATTGCATAAGTTGATACAAAATGCTATGCAATAGCATTACCGCGGCAGTCCCCGAGTGCCACACGTCTTTTTTTTCCTATCTCTCTATCTATAGGCTATCACCATGATATCCCCAAATCCTATTGGTTAAGCGCTTTAAGAATGATTAGACAATTATCGAAAAACGATTCTAATAATAAATTACAATATTATGTTTATTCTTGCGCAATTTTGATTGCCATTATTTTAGTTCCTTATACAATAAAACAGATAAAGACATTATAGTGCAAAATATTGTAAAAAGTATAAAACAAGTTTTTAATTTGAGCAATTGACTTGAAACCGATACTGCACGTAAATATTAACCTCGACTTTTTTTTTGCAAATGTCAGCAATATAATTATCTATACTAATATTACAAAGAGGAATTGTATGTATGTTTGTAACGAATTAGCTCAAAAAATACTGGACCGAGTTTAAAAATTCTTTCACAATTTAAATGCTACATTATCACTGATTAATATAAGCTATTTTAATATTAAGGCAAAAAATAACGATTCCTAATAAAACTACAATAATGTTACTCGATGTGTTAAAAAATGCCTATAAAATATTGACGATAGAAAAAAAAAATGTTACACAATATTATAGGACACATCATAAAGGACATATCAATATCTAAAAAACTGTCACCGTAGTATGTGTTTAACTATTGTAGTTAGGTCACTATAACTTCTTTTTAACATTTTAAAATTTAATAGAAATTCCGACCAAAACTCAACCAAGATCAAGTTATTTATACCTTTGCATTAATTCTTACCTAAATAAAAGATTTCTCAAGCAAGGCAGTATTTTATTCAAAAGATATTGCGAGTTTAATAAAATTGAAATAAAATTAATTCGCCGCTACGCCGCGGCCGTGACGCGCTGGAGTGCCGCGTCGGAGCCGTGATTAGCAGAGGGGTTCTACTCAAACTACAAATTCTTTAGCTTTATATATTACAATTACTTTAAGATATGAAGCAGAAGAGTTTCTCTGAAAATTTTCGATAATTCATTTTGATGAACTTCATAGATATTCTGTATAATTAATTCGGTGCATTTGTTTTTCAGCGGCCAGTCCCATACCAGCGTCATATCTCGCAGACAGGATAGGTAGGAAGAGGACGCTCCTTCTGTCCGCGATCCCGTTCATCATAGGCTGGATCCTTGTGATGCTGGCGAACAATGTGCCAACTCTCTACGCTGCGAGGCTTTTCTCTGGTTTAGGCTACGGTATTGCTTACACCACTGCACCTATGTACCTGGGAGAGATCGCGTCTAATGAAGTTCGAGGAGCCATGGCAACACTGATCACTGTTATGTCCAAAGTGAGTATAATTCAGTATGTTATGTACCATCATCATCATCATCATATGTATACCCGAGCATGAGCTAGACATACCTATGTCATAACACCTTTTAAATGTACCTGTGTTCAGACTGACGATCCCTCGCCACTCGTATCCAACTAAAATCGGCCATTGCCAAAGGTAGACGGACCATCCGTGGCCACATCTCCCCAAAGTGGCCTCCGCTCCAGATCTGTCTAAGCCCACCAGCCATGGGTACTTTACGTATATAACCTGCCCACTACCACTTTATTTGAATGCTTAGACCGTAAAATCTTGAAAGCGATTATTACTCTGATTTCAAATTTACGAATCTTAAATAAATAAAAATTTATCTCAAACCAAGACTAACGAAATTTTATTTCGTGTTAATGCTTCAGTAGCATATTGAGGTACTTAATTAAAATCAACTAAGAAATAAAAGAAACTTCAAGTTTCCTTTATACTACCGTGTTTTAAAGAAAATATCTTTTTAATCGTCACGATGGCAACATCTGCTGTAAACTTTTATTTAAGTTTTTATAATATCATCGTTTTCAATTTATCACTTAAGGATTTTATATTGTAACTTCTAGTGATATGAAAACTGTTATAATTTAAGATAAAGTACCAAGTTTCATTAATTTTATTTAGGGCCTGTTTCACAATCTCCAGATAAGTGCCG
The DNA here is from genome assembly GCA_905333005.2 of Lycaena phlaeas. Taxonomy (NCBI): domain Eukaryota; kingdom Metazoa; phylum Arthropoda; class Insecta; order Lepidoptera; family Lycaenidae; genus Lycaena; species Lycaena phlaeas. The sequence continues at coordinate 7,121,164 of HG995171.1, forward strand.
AATAGGCTATCGGCAACATATTTGATAGATACTCCCATACTCTATCTGTCAAATATGTTGCCGATAGCCTATTCGGTACTTATCTGGAGATTGTGATACAGGCCCTTACTAGTATAAAACGAAGCGAGTAAAGTGTATAACTAAACTGTGATTTGAATGTACTATAATTTTATATTTAACATTCTTTTCGAAAAATGGGATATGATAGATTTATGAGACAAGTCACAGTAAAATTTCTTTTTAAAATTGAACTATGAATAAACAATGAAAATGAAGAAATAAATCATATTTTGCATAATAAGGCCCCTATAATTTCATAAAGTTTTTCTATTCATTTTATACGTGGCACAAATAAATATTATTTTATTTTCTTTTACAGTTTGGAATCCTGTCACAATACTGCATCGGGCCTTACGTGTCGATGTTGAGTCTCGCGAGCTTCAACATTACTATACCTATTCTTTTCTTCGTAACGTTCTCTGCGATGCCTGAGTCACCGTATTACCACCTCAAAACAGGACAAACACATAAAGCAGAACGATCGTTGAAGAGTCTCCGAGGAAAAGATTTTATACCCGAAGAACTAGAGAGCATGAGGCATTTAGTGAATGAAAATATGAGAGACAACAGTCGATGGATGGACTTATTTAGTGTTGGTGGTAATAGAAAAGGACTTATCATATTAGCTGGAATTTATTTTACACAGCAGTTCTGTGGAAGCACTGCTGTCATTTCGTATGCGCAGCAAATTTTTGGTGCAACAGACGGTGTTTTGGACGCTAAAGAAGCGTGTATACTGTTTGGGACGGTGCAGTTATTAACGTCGGCGGTTTCTTCTCAACTAGTTGACAGATTGGGAAGAAAACCTCTCTTATTGGTGTCATCGTGTGGAGTCGGACTCGCTAATATAATAATAGGTACATATTTTTTCGTGAAATCCGAGAACAGTGAATACACAGTCGCACTCAAATTCATTCCTATCATTGTGATACCTATATTTATATTCTCATATACAATTGGTTTAGCCACAGTGCCTTTTGCTATAACTTCTGAAATATTCCCTACAAACATTAAGTCTAAAGCAACATGTGTCATACAAATATTTGTAGCTCTCATGACATTTGCTGTGACAAAGTTGTATCAAGTGGTTGCGGATAACTTGGGGACTTACGTCGCCTTTTGGGGTTTTGGCGCTTTGTCTGTCGGTGGAGTGATATTTATACTATTATTATTACCAGAAACTAAGGGACAGTCGTTCGCTGCTATACAAGAAAAATTATATTCTAATGAGAAATTTATTCATGAAAAGCAAGATGAGGGTAAGATGATGATCAATTTGTAGATTTAGATAAAGCGTAGTATAATTATTTGTAAAGTTTTAACTACTTATATCTGTACTTAATATATCCGTCCGAGCGTGTAACATTCCTTTAATGAATGAACGAATAACTAATGTCTCAATTTATTAATTTATGCTAAGGCCATTCATTAAGTCATTCATTCATATATCTAAGGAACTGTGTGGTGATGCTAAAACTAAATTGCCAGCAACATCATTCGAATTATACCTACTTGATCAACACATAGTTGCATCATCAAAACTATGAGTCGTGATATTATGATTAAAGTAATGTATAATAGTTTAATGTTAGTATGTTGCTGGCGATAGTACAATTACATGCCACATTCCTATGAAGCATGGCTTAGCCCAAAAGAATATGTAACGGGCGAGCTAAAAATCATAGACAGTTTTTATCTTTTTATATTCTTATGTTGAGAATTTGTCATTGTTGATTGGAAGACAAAAATAAATCAGATCGATTTATTTTTGTCTTCCAATCAACAATGACAAATTCTCAACATAAGAATATAAAAAGATAAAAACTGTCTATGATTTTTAGCTCGCCCGTTACATATTCTTTTGGGCTATGCCATGCTTCATAGGAATGTGGCATGTAATTGTACATTTATGAGATTCGAATATCGAAATTCAAAAGTTCAAATGTCGATCATTTCATGCGTTTTGTTTAAATTATCACACTGAAATAATATTTATTGGGTGCTTACCGCATGTATAGTTTTATTGAGATGCCCATATTCCTGTGGTCTTCCCGCGATAATGACAACTGAAAGGATGCCCAAATATCGGGACCTCAATAAATACTATCAACGCAGTAAATACCCGATAAATATATATTGAAATTTGAATAATGATTAGTTCAAAAAAATATATCACAAACAATCTACTCGCTACATAATACAATAAATTGTTTTGTCGTGCGTTTTTACCGTTAGTATCGACGTACTTGGCACAAATACGATTTTCTCAAATTACTCCCGACGTTTCTATTCTTGTAGTATTATTATTTATTGAACACAACAGAAATATACAGCTTAGAACAAACTTCGTGTTGAAACTTAGATGTTTTCTGAACATCTTAGACTCGCACCTTCAAAGTTGTTATTGTATCATGAAACTATGTATTCCAGGGAAAATTTAAGTTTGCTTCGTAGCATCAGTAACTTTTGCTATTCCATATGTCTTCCGTAATATGTATTATGTACTTGTTCAAATACGTGATAACATTTCAAATTTCGTTGAGTTAATAAATTAATAAATAATGTTAATATTTAAAGCACAAATTGTGTTTGGTTGAATTTAATTGCGAGCGTTTCCAGCAATAAACCGTATATTTAAAATAATTTTAAAGAGATTGCAATAATTTCTAGAATTTGCCCAGTAGGTATTGTTATTGACTGAGATTTTCTGGGTAATTATTATTAGAAAAACCCAGTTGATTGGGTGAAATTTCTTTGAATTTATAAAATACACAGCTGCAATATCTAACTGGAGTATTCTTATAGAATGTCAACAGTGAAAGTAAGACAAAATATAAGATTATGTACTTAATTAGAACGTCTTGAACGCTTTTAACTGCATATTTTAACTTTGTACTTATGAAAATAATATGTCTAATATTAAAGAAACAATAACCCGTTCCATATTCACCACATATTATGTGATTCATTAATTCACCATAAATACCACAGCAAAAATATTTTATTAAATACAAATGTTTATGAAACAAAGATGAATCAAATTATAATTCTAAGCTATACGCCGTTTTCATTAGAAAAATGAAATTCATTCTTATTTCAAAATGTTTAATGTTTGTTAAATTACAATAAGATTACAATATAAACTGTAGAATCTCTGACTTTTATCCTCTGCAAGATATTCCCTTATAAGTTGTAATATTTTAAGCATCACATTTTAGTTTAAATAAAATGCTAGCTTTAATACTAATAAGTTACGGTTTAGATAAGTTTATTTCTAGTCTGGCAAAAAATTATTCAAATATTTTGAAACGTTTTTAAGATTTTAATAAATGAATTGAATTATTAATGTCAATGTTACCGGATAATTCTACGAATCAAGGTGTAATCCATTTTTCGTATTTTTTTATTTAAATGCCATTTAGAATGTAGAAAATAGATATGATAATATATGTATCAGTGGCCGGTCCGTGTTGGATGCGAGTGGCAAGGGATCGGTCGTCTTCACGCTCATGGAGGGAGGCCTATGTTAAGAAGGGGATGGATCAAGACTGATGATGATGATACGTATATAGAATTAATTCTCTATTAGGTGTACCTACAATAATTGAAAGAATTTAATGTAAATTCATTTCATCAATTTTCATGTAATTTTAAATACAAAGGTTATATTGAATTAATTTTATTTTAAACAAATGCAAGTAAATAATAAATATTACTAATTACAATCTTGATTTAGTGCTGCCACTCAAATTCTTCTCCGATTAAAAATATATTTAATTTATTTTATTCTTATTTATAAAATAAATACCTACGTAATTTTATTAAAATGTTATGGATACTTTGTTGCCAGACTAAAATAATGTATGCTAATTTCCAAAGTGATATGAATAATATATTATTAGTACAAATTTACGATGGAAGTTATAATTAGTATCTTAATTTATATTATCAAAGGTAGGAAAAGGAGTAACTCTCTGATTTGTTAGGTTTAATATTATTTAATTTGTTACTTAATACTTATTACTATTTTGAGATATCAATAGCTTATCTTAAATGATAAGTACATAATTCCTAATTATATGTTTGAATTAGAAAATTTTAGTTTAATGATAAATACGCACAATATAAAATGATTATAGATTTTATTATATTGACACAAATTTGTTTTTATAATTACATATTAAGCATACAGGTTATGGGATATATAGCTTTTTTTGGTGGTTAGCAACTGGCACTTAGTAATCACCTGTTGCCTATCCATGGCTGTCCACCGCGAGTGATTTTTTTTAAACGGCAGCATGAACAAAATGACACAATGTATTTGCATGCATATAATGTGTGAAATTAGTGCGGCTTGAACGTGGATACAAATTTAAGGATTTTATGTATTATAAAATAAAATTATCAAGTACATTAAGGTCATTTGCTATATCAGTCGCAATATTGTAAAGAAAGTGTACATTTGCGAGTTCTCTTACATACTAGGCTTAGACACATACATAAATTGCTGTCTACCGATTGAGCTTAAAGGATATCGGGCCTAAAAGTCTAGACCTTTTAAAAAAAATACTGTACTTATCAATCTTCAGCCTGTTACAATGCCAATAGTTATTGCGTATAGTTTAGCGTTAATGGCAAATATATCATCATTATCACAATCAGTAATGTGTACATAATGTAATAATTTTTCTTTATTTATCCTTCTGAAAGCTTGTTTTATTATGCACATTGTACGCAAAAACATAACACAAGGTGAATAAAACATTTATTTTTAAACAATGTGAAAAAAAAATACTATGGGGTCCCGGCTACAATGGTTTTGATCCTCTCTACTCGTATTACTTGAACTTTAACTTAATACAAATCCGATTGTAGCCGATGTCTGCCGATTGTATTATAATAGATATAAGTAACTGTGGTACCACTATTGTGTAACTTTGAAAGAGTATTTATGCATGTGCTGTTATAGTAATTAAGAACAATATTGTGATGTACGTACATTCCGAGTGCCTTAACCTACGTGCCATCTGCCAAGATTAACATTGTTGATAAAATAGGAATGCACAACAAAAATTGCATACGGTGGTTATATGGGAAGAATATTAAAACTATTTTATTATATGCATTGTTTTATTATTAGTTTTTAATAAAGAGGTTTGAGATTCAGTTCATCATCATCAACATCAGTCTTTATCCGTCCACTGCTGAACATAGGCCTCCCTCAATGAACACCAAGACGACCGATCCATTGCCACTCGTATCCAACACGGACCGATCACTACTCAGAGACGGGAGATCGTCTTTCCACCTAGTTAATTGCCGACCAACACTTCGTCTACCTAAACGCGGCCTCCACTCTTGAACTTTATTGGCCCATCGGCCATCCGTTCTTCTAAGTGCATGACCAGCCCATTGCTACTTTAAAATGCAAATTCTTCGCGTGATATCGGTAACTTTAGTTCTCTGTCGGAGGTCTTCGTTTCGAATCCTATCTGCCAAAGAAACACCCAGCATAGCACGCTCCATAGCACGTATTATTACGTAATTTCAGTTTACTTATTTTGAAATATCGTTAATTATCTCAACATTGCTTCAGCTATTCGGACTTTTGCACGTTGCGATAATTTTAGAGCCATGACGTCTCCACGCACTGTTATCTTAAAAACGTCAGAAATTGTTCTCAGCTGTATCTAATAGAAAATTTTGTGTATATTTGCTCTTTGCATTACGTATTACAAATGCTAGCAGTCATTCGCAGATTCTAGAAGAGTTAAATCTACGTAAAGACTTCTTTCTAGGACCCTTGCATATTCCACATCGTTGGCAATTTCGATTCATCCATTCATCACAAATTACGATAATCTCCATTGAAACTTGGTTGTATCCCATCCTCCCAAATTCGGTGAAATATTTGAGTATATCCTGAAAATTTTTCTATTGTGCTTAGGAAACAGATTCGCCCAGGAAACAAGTACCTATGCAAATTGAGCTCATGCGGGGCAAATTTCTTACCATATTGTTATCCATAGCTAAGGTAAGCTACCCACATGGTTGAGGCCTTTTCGTGTGGCCTAGTGGGGCTCAGTAGCCCAGGGTGAGCAACACCTTGGGCGAAGCGAATTGAGCCAAGGGGGCTCTTTGTACCCCTTTTATATAGAGAAGCACGTTGGGAGGGGTTGTTCTGTAGTGCGGGACAACCCCTTTGTGCAGGTGGCGTCGGTCCCCTACTTACTAGTCGCCGAGGTGCCCTGTTGCTGACAAATCCGGGGCACCTCACCAAAGGTGTCATTGGTTGCACTCTCCGGGTTTTGGGTAGAGCTGCGTACACTTACCATCTTTCGGGCGCAGCTAGTCCCACATACCCGCCTGGGGAGACCCACTCCCCAGCGGGATGCCTCAGCGCGTTTTCAGGCGTAAAAGAAAAAAAACTATGTACTATACGAGTACACCGTGCAAAATATAGAAGTATATTACAAAGATTATATGCAATACTAGTAATAACACTTATTATAATAGATAACATTAATATATTTTATTTATTAATATAAAGAAACAGTGCACGTTACTAAGAACACGCTCACATGCGTGTTTTACACCCGTGTAAAAAATGATTGCCTGATACGGACGATATTGGTGATGTTGACAGTAAGGCGATAATTTTGTTCTTATCGTGGGTGTGTACCGCCGCGTCATATCATTGTGTACTCTATTCTTTAATTCACAAGATACTATATATCTTCACGATAACAATCTAAATAAAGAATGATTTGTAAGATTCTATCTCGTGATTTTCATGCGTATGTTACATATTCAAGATGACCATGACTCATATGTTAAATATCACTTTTACTTTATCTTTGGTTTTCCGAATGTGCCGTTTGAAAATCGTCATAGTAATATTCAGGCTTTGCTGGTACTAGCGGGTCTCCGTATCATCATGTCAGGCAAATTTTTGAATCGGATTCAGGGTAGTTTTAAGAATTTAGGGCCCCGTATGATTGATACGGCTGAAATAGTGATAGTTACACCCTATGCAGGGGACGTCACGGCACACGTCAATGGAGTGTGCACCAGTATTGCGCGTAACATCTGCTGAGTCTTCACCAGTGAAATCGCCCGGTAGAGGAGTCCGCCTGGGGTTATCGCGCTACAACCTTCGACGTCGTGGCGCCGCTCCGCTGCATGTTCCGATCCGGTGCTATAAGGCCGTGTGGTCGACGACTTCTCAGCTGGCGGAGGAGACTCTCACCTTAAAAACTCTTAGATGAGCCGTCTGCCCATCTACTCCTCCGATTCAGCGTAAAGGCCCTAGAGCCAACAGCGTAGGTCATTTCGAAAAAAATGTTATGCCCCATGACATATTACAAGAAAGAGGCAAACCAGCAAACAAGTAGGTACGATGATGTTATGTGGTCAACAGTTCCAATGACCGAAAACGTATTTAAATGAGCTCACTCGGGAATCAAGAATAGTTCTAATTACTCTCCGCACATGTTGAGATTCTAATAACATACCAAAGTTCTTTTGCAGAATAATTAATCAGAATAACGGTATCCTCAGCACGCGCGCGAGAGTAAGCACGTCATTTCCTTAAAAATAGTGTGTCGTCTAGGAACGCTCGAAAAAAGCGAGGCCTTATAAAATAATATCTAAAGCGTAGGAACTAAGCGTTAAAAATCCCGCGCGTGATCCGTCGTTCAGTGTAACGGTAAAATTTGACAGTTTAAAATTAGCACGAATAGAGCTGCATTGCGACTTGCGAGAGCCTACGAGTATATACACAGGGCCTGAGCATTCATATAACAGCTTCTCTGTTCTATGGGACATCATTGATATCTATTTGGAAGCGATGCAGCAGCAGCTAGCTACTTCACAAAACAAACGAAAAGAATAATAGTACAATGCAGACCTATCAGCCCCTCAACACGTTCATCAACATCATTATCAGCCTTTATCTGTCCACTGCTGAACATAGACCCCCCCTTAATGAACGCCAAGACGACCGCTCGTTTGCCACTCCTGGCCAGTGCTTGGGGAAAATCTTCCCACATGGTTAATGGCCGATTAACACTTAAACATTATATTTGTACAATCACATCAAATAGATGCTAACCAACGAGGAAGTATGTGTGTTTATGATTTTAACTTCCTAACGTTTTTACCTTTTGCCAACTCTAGCCGTTCGCTCCTTACCGTTGTTCGATACGCGTCATTGTGATATCAACGAGCTACAATAAAACCTTCACAATCAGTATGTGTGTGAAATCAATTGTTGTGTATACCATTACCTTGTCGGTACTTGGTAATGGTATTATGAATTGAAAAGGATCATTTTAGAAATTACTTCATTCATACACCTTCTTTTTTTTCAGATGGAGCTATACTAATGGCCCTAGTGGCCTTAAAGCTTCATCGGACGTGAAGCGAGCCGGTTGGCTTGCACCGACTTTATAACATGTGACAGTTACACGCAGGGATATTACCAATTAACTACTAAATTAATTAATGTATCAACCCTTATATGTCCCACTGCTGGGCACGGGTCTCCTCGAAATCAGGCGAGAAGGGCAATGGGCCATAGTTCACCGATACGCTGGCCCAATGCGAGTTGGTGAACTTCACATACCTTCAAAGACTTTCAATCTCATCAGGCATGCAGGTTTCCTCACGATGTTTTCCTTCACCGGTGAGCAAACGATGGTCTTGTGTTTGGGGTGCACTTAGAAATTTAGAAAAACCCATTTCAAGGCACACACGGACGGGTCAAGATCGAACCCGGAACCTCTCGCATAAGAGGCCGAGTCCACCCACCACTAGACTATCGTCGCTCTAATTAACTAAATACTACTAATTGGCGGAGAATCGGTTCATTCTCAATAAAAAAAATCAATTTTGGAGGTGAGATCTTCTTTAGTCGCATTGAGCTCTTTTCAATAGGTCGAAATGTTATGTAACGTCACCGACATGCTAATATGGCATTGTGACGTCATCATGAAATTTCACTTTTTTTATTAAAGTTTAAACTTTACAATGTCATAATGCTAAGCCACAAGTCTTCACTTCTATTGGCAGTCTTTATTTTGTATTCTTCATGTTTCATCTAGAGCTAGTGAGGTAAAGCAGGTGGTCTAGTACACCTGCCTTCTTCCTAAGATGTACGACATTGTACCATTTACCTAATTAGAAAAGTACATCCTAAAAATACAACATAATTAATATTTGATTTTTTCGAATCTGTCTTATGTTATGCCAACATCTGCACATATACATATTCATTAATTGATATTTCACAAAACACACATTTGAGACAATCGCAAAACTAGACTAATTTATGTGTCGTGAAAGATTTTATATATTCAAAACATTATAAACTATAATTTACATATAAATTATAGTTTTTATGATAAATAAAATAATAATATTTTAATCGAATGATTAATAAAGTTGATTTTGTTATTCGCATAGACCACCTGAATAAGACAAATAATCCTGAGGATCATGGGCTATTCCATCCATGCCGACCATGATAGATATTGTCTAAACCCAGTACAGTTGATCCAGTCCAGCCCACCACGTATTCTTATTATCTTTTCATTGTTTATGCCAAGGATTTTTCACTCATTAGATTGCATTTGCCAGTTGCCGTCGCATCTCACGGCACTTGAGATAATTTTACCGCCGAGATTTAATATGTATTCTTCGATCAATACCTATGTATTAATAAACTCTCATCGCTAATTTCGATGATAGTACTATTTGATAATTCGATAAATGATCAGTTGTATATCTAGTCTAATATATAAAATTCTCGTGTCACAGTTTTCGTTGCCATACTCCTCCGGAACGGCTTGACCGATTTTGATGAAATTTTTTGTGCTTATCCGGTATCTATGAGAATCGGCCAACATCTATTTTTCATCCCCCTAAATGTTAGGGGTAGTCCACCCCTAAATTTATTTTTTTAATTTTCGGACAATATTTTTAATTTCTATTTTTTTATGATACAGCATACAAAAATACATACAACCCTAAATTCTGACCTCTCTACGATCAACCCCTATTTTGTAATTGCAATTTTAATATTGGCAGAACGAAGTCTGTCGGGACAGCTAGTATCCTATAATGTTAGTCTCACCACTTATCAATTACACGAGTTTTTTTTTTGATACCGAAATATTAATTTGTTCCAAGTGACCTAGGTATTGACAGGTGACCTACACCCAGGTCATCGAATGATAATGTGTTTTAGGAAGATATTATTGTAAATGTTTGAAATATTTACGCTGTTGAGTAATAAATTTATCATCTGTATGTGGTCATGTTATGTGGACTCAATGACTGGTACTCAATTTATTGTGTATGTCTGTCTATCACCACATTTAACCTCATCCGTAGGTCAAGTAGCAAAAAACAAACAAGCTTTTATTTTACACCAGCCTTATTTGTATCATGTAAAACCTTTATTTTAACTTTATATTCTTTGACGGCCATAAACATCCACATAACCAGAGGTTATGCAGATGCGTTGCCCTCTTTTTTCCTATCCTCCCAATGGGTCACCGTAAGCTCACAAACCGCACGAAACGCGACAGCATAACTGACATTTTACGTCGGTATTATGTGAGCGAGAGGTACCAATTCGGTCGTGTCGGCTGCAAAGCAGCATGGCATTACCTCTATTATTAGATGTTTTATTATGCTCTCCTATTAACTAAAGGGCGGGGTGTGCTGTGCTCTAGGCTGCATGGGTACATTTTGCACCTTTTTCGAGTGAAACAGATTTGCTGTGGTCCAAAGCGTAGGGCAAACAAGCAGTATAAATACTAGCAAAGAGATTTAAAATATTATGTATAAGATAGTCAACATAAAAACTGGGAAGTCAGCATATAAAATGGAAAACTATCATTTATGTTAATTAACATAAAATATGTTTTTAATTTATACTAAGTAATAATATAACAAAGTTTGACTTTCCTCACAAACCCATCCAGTAATAATTATCAATAACACCTATTCATAGTCAATATCATCATTCGCCAAGCAAACGGTATGACACAAATATAAAATAACCTAACCTACAGCATAATTTTAAAGGTGTGTCAGAGCAGGAGACAATATACATGTGGCACATTTATGTGGGCTACTCTATGAAGGTGAAAACTCTTACTTAAAACCTTTTACCTAAAAGAACCCTCATTTCACATTCTAGAATGTTTCAAATAGATCTTGAAGTCCTATCTGTTGAACACAAAAACTGCCTATACAATAAATATATTTTGTCGCCTAAGCAAATCAGCTCCTCTCCGTCTACTGCTGGACGCCTCCTTCAACGAACACCCAGAAATCCATCCCCGCCACCAACCAGGTTGCAATATTCGAGTTGCATATAATATTTACGAAGTAAAATTAAATAATTTTCGAACAGGCATAGATAGTTCAACTCAACTTATTACATAGCTTCAAAATATTTGTGGCACTGACACGGCCGTCGACGTCCACTGCCACACATTAAAGCTATGTAATGAAAGGCGCATGCACACACATAATGTCTGGCGCAAAGTTGAGTTATACTAAGTATCGGATTACCATAAGATATTGGAAACTCGCGAAAAGGAGATTGGATGGAACTAAGAAGTAAAAAATATGAATGATACGATATGAAAAACTTAACCCTAGACATGTATGTAATACGTATAAAAAGATTGCATAATTAAAAGTATAAAAAGTTGCCTGATGTAAGTCAAATATTTGTATTCATAGATATATTGGGATAGACGTGCCCGGCCTTGACTGAACGTGAAATGATAAAGTTGGATTGATATGCGACGAGACAACGTAAATATACGTAACGAGTGCGTGCGTGGAACTTTTACTACAAAACGGAAACGTGAAAAATCACGAATTCAGGAGCAGTGCTATATGAAATGAAGGACCAATATCATTTTGCGTCTTGTTATCTATGACAACTGAGGCTGTGGCATACGCATCCTTATTTTTATCGCCGGGAAATGCGCTTAGGCATCCCGCGAGACTCCACCGGCACATAAGACTCGCTGCGCCCGGAAGCAGGTAAGTGGACGCGGCTCTACCCACTAAAACCAGGCGAGTGCCACCAATGCTGCCTTTGGTGAGGTGCCCTCGACGGCTAGTCAGTCGCTCAGGGAACCGACGCCACCTCCTCAGAGGGGTTGCCCCACACCACAGAACAACCCTCCCCAACGTCGGGACAGTACAATGAGGCGAGGATTTCGTTCCCGCCACGACAAGGCTTGGTGGGGTGGCATACGTATCCTGCCTTATTCTTCAATCTTGCGCTTATGCTGCCAACTTATACACGTGCTGTAGCTTCGCTCAGGTTAAGAGAGAAGAGCAGAACAAGTACTTGTTGAGGGTGTTATATATTAGTGCCACAGAGACCATCTTACTTCTCATTATAAGCCACGCATGAATGAGCGGAGACAGTTTAGATGAACTTGTGGACTCATGGTCGACGCTGATTAGAGAATATTAGTAATGGCGACTGTACACTCACCCCGAGACAGTCCGAGGCAGGGCTAGCGCGAAACGTACACTCGTCTGCCTCGGCGTGTCATTTATAAGCAGATCGAGAGGCCTCGGCCGAGACATAGCGAGTGCTCTCGACCGTGAGTGTACAGCCGCAATTACGTTATAAAATATGAAAAATTTACAAATCCTTAAATATTAATGGCGTTTATTTAAAAATGCAGACGAAGACGGGTACCGCCTGATATTGACGATCAAACGAAATGACGTCACCTAACCAGTCTCATAATGGACAGACATACGCCAAGTTCAAAACCGAGTCTCCCTCTGTGAGGAGGCTTGGCAACAGCAGGCGGCCATCAATTTCGATTTATCAGAATTTCAATCAGTGATTGGAGACCATACATCTTTCTGCTATTCTCCGTGTATTTATTGCATATTATTCATTAAGCAGTGATTATTTAATTCTACATATAGTTTCACAAATTGTATTATTATTTAATGCCCCCAAAAATACTGAAGTATTGGCGGAATACGTCACCTGCCACAAAGCATTACTCTCAAATTGAACACAGTGTGCAATATTATGCTGGTGTGCGTATCACACATCTATACTATAATGTCATAATTCTCTTTTTCTAGACTAGTTTGTGAAAAGTGAAAATTTACTAAAAATAAAACCTGACCTACTTCAATATTGAAAACAATTTGGTTCACATATTATGGCCTAGATTATTCTTCAGTGAGACCTGATATGTGATAAGTTTACGTGACAAAATTTGCACAATATCTGTTGTTACTGTCATCATTATCGCACAGCTATATAGAATAATAAATATTATCACGTCTGTGCAAAACTGAATTTTATAATAAATATTTTTTTTCTTTATTTTTAGTAGGGGGTTTTGTCACACAGTGGCTATGCCAACCCCATTTAATAATCAAACAGTATTAATACCTTAAGCCCATAAAGCAACGCGGACCTAAGCCTCTCTTATTTCTAAGTAACAATTATAGAAAATTGAGTATATCATGACCAACACTCATACCACAATCAAAGAATATAGTCTAGTTTTTATAATATTATATTTAATTAAAAAAGTAACATATTTTGTATTAATTAATCCTTTTTAAATTTCAACTAACTGAATTTGATATTCACAAATACATTGTGTGATATTTGGAATTGATGATTTCTGTAAAATGAATAAAATTTAAATTAATCCAAAGTTACATCATAATATATTATTTATTATCCTAGGATGGCTGAAGATGAAAGCCTATAACTCAAATTGTACCATTATCGTAATCGGACGTTCCAGTTATCGTTAAAATATAATTATTATATTATATATTGCTGCTTTAATAGTTTCAGTTCAATATCAGTTGCAAAGAATTGAGGTCACTCTAACATAGGCCTAGGTCTGGAAAGTAGAGGATAGATCGCAAGAGATGGAATGCAGAATGCATCATAAATGTTTTTTTTTGTTTTAAAGATTCATATAGTCCCTCTAATTAAGGCTGTAAATTAGTATTTTAACAAATCACGGGTAAAAAAAGGAAAAATTGAATTATAATTATCCGAAAGTTATAAAAAATCCCACAGCTGAAAGTGTCATATTTTTTCAAACAAGACTGTAGACAACACGACTGCAGTCGTATTGCACTAAGAAAATGAAATCTCTAATACTTAAAAAGGACAACTTAAAAAAACCCCTCAATATTATGTCTCTATAATCGGAACAAATATACCATAATAAAGAATTTACGGCAGACCAAGTCCCATATTAAAAATCTGCATCAGGCTATAAGTAACGCCAGGGATAAATCATTATATTTTAGTCGTGAACTTATTTGACAAATCAAAAAAAGTTAAGAATAGTTGATTTGTTAGTTTTCGATAAAAATTGCCCATCAAGGAACGTCTGACAGATGTGATACATAATATTAGCACATATTAGTATATAATATTATATTAGAATTCATAATTAATGAAAATTAATCATGAAAGATCTCGGTAATCGTGCCATTTGCTGTCACGGAATTTCGTCCATTTTATGGCAAAGTACGCCAATAAATGTTTCACATCAAAAATGGATAATCTCGCTTATTAACTCAGTGCTTACCTCACCATGCCATAAATCTAAACGATAAAAATTTGTAGTGAGTGAAGTCGGGTGAAAAGTACTTTATGCTAAATATGCAAATAAATTTTCAGATGTAAATGTCATTTCGATCTGTGTGTTCTTTAACAACGCACACCAACGTAAATTTCTACAAATCGTACGAATGTTGTATACGTGTTCTACATAAATCACATTACACGAACACAAAACATTTGTCGTGTGTGTTTGTGTGGGTGGATGTATGTGCGATATGTGTGATTCGTGTGTGTATTTGTGTGTGTGAGATATGTGTATATTTTTGTGTGTTTGTGTGGGTATTGACTTCACGCTTCAAGCGACTGATCGGAGATCACGTGTCCGCATTCCGAATGACTTATATGAAAATGAACTGCGTGGCGGTTTTTGTGTTACGATATTCTCGTAATTACTGTTACTTACTGAATGTTATGAATTGACAGAATTTTTACAAGGTAATTTTATTCGAGCGCTTTATTTTAGCACACAATTATGCTGTTTTAACATTCTGTAAATAAATGTGATTTTAGCAATGTCTTTGAACTTAGAGTTCTGTTAGAAAACGTAATTTTTATTCATTGTAGGAAAGGTTAACGATTTTCATTCGTTTGATGAGTCGTCATAAATATCAAGTAGACTCACGAGTCGCAACTCTCCTGTTAGTTCTAAGTAATTTAGTACAAAGTCGTTGATATAAAAAGCATAGACTTGCCTCTATCCAAAACGAAATGCTAGGTAGATGAAACTAATTGTTTTGACGACCTCTGTGGCTCAATGGTTAGCGCGTTGGCACTCAAGCCGGAGATAGCGAGTTTTCAAATCCCATCAGGGAACAAAAAAAAAGTTTCTGTGTTTCTGTGAATTTAATGTGTATTAAATAATAAAAATTTTAAATACATATACTAATACAGAAAGTATTAAATATATGTAATTCCGTTGTCTGGTACCCGTAATCAAGTTTTTCGGAAACTCATCACGGGACTAGATTGACATGATGTAAAAGCGTCCATAGATTATTATGAATGTGCGCCTAACCCTCCTGTAAAAATGAGTCATTCGGCTAAAATATCCGATTACGTTTTAATGCCTTTATTACCGTGAGTCATTTAACTTGGCTTAACTTACTTTACGTTTTCGCACAGCCACGATATTCGTCCTTGAACTTTGCACGGTATGAAATAACATAAGACGGAAAATTAGAAAATTTTATTTCCGTACGATATGATGCTAGACATATTAAGTTTACGTAGTACACCAGCCGTAGTGTAATAGTAAAGTCTTGAAAAGCAAAAATTTTAATGCTAGGATAATAATTGTAGGCTAAATATAGCGCAAGAATCCTAGGGCTATTAATAGATTCGCAACCGCTCTACCATAGACAAACAGGCATGCCTTCTCAGCCTTTACATTTAGAACTTGAATTATTTTTGATTTGAATTCAAATTGGAATTATGAGAACCTAAATATTATAACGAAATTATGGATGAATTATGGATTTTGTCGCGGCTTATTTAAATTTTTAGATGAGCTACGCTGACGTTACAGATACTTTACAGCAACGATAATAAATCGCGATCAATAGGGCCTAATAAATACTGTCTGATTTTAAAAGGTTATTTTTCTTTCTTTTCCTTTGTTTATAGAAGCCTTGAAGCCCCCACTATTATATAGGTAATGGAAGCCCCATTATTCTAGTGCCCAGGGCCCCAAATAGATTGAGTAATGGCTGCCGATCTAGTAGGACAGCAAAGCATCTTCTTCTAAGTAAACAGGTTGTACTCGTGGAGACAGGAGCCGAAACTAACCCTTTTCTGTTTTTTTTTTTAAGTTTAGACTTTTAGGCCTGATGGCCTATACTCAATCGGTAGGTAAATGAGCAGATCGCTCACCTAGAAAAACTCACGCGACAATCGGGTAATATTATGAAAAATACTCAGCAATCCCATTGTTTACTGTGTAAAAGAGGAAAATGTCAAGTGGAACACCAGACCAGTGGATTCAATCAACATGCAGCGTGTTATTAAAGCTAATGTCGAATCCATTGACTTCGTCATGAGAGTCGAGAGTCGTCATTAGAGTGGTTTAATTAATGAAAAAGGTGTGTTAGGTAGAATTAATTGATTAAGTAAGCGCATATCTGTAGTAGACAAAACTATTAATTCCCGTATAGATTATTCGCTTCAAGTTATTCGAGAGAACACAAGTTCAATTCAAATGACAAATTATTTATTCGAAACGACACTGTGTTTAAACTTTGAGTTCGATTTGACTGTAAGATAAAGGAGAATGTACTTAAACATAATGTATTATTTGTTCCCTTTGGGTTGATTTCTCATAATTTCTACCTTCTTATCCCTAACCATGTCTATACCTATACCTAACTATGGTTCGGTTAAGGGTTTCAAGAAGTATTCAAGAAGCGTACTTGAGTAACACTATGCAAACAACGTTTATGCTTCGTGTCAATAGTTGGGTTTGACAGACGCACAATGGTGGATTTCACTTAATTGTTGTCTATGAATTGGTTTAAATGACCCGATGCGTTCCACTTTTTTGAAACCTCAAAGTATTGTTTGTGAATATGGGGGGGTTAGCATATTACGTCTCACAAGTCATTTTCTAGGCTGTGCGCTGCGACGAGCTCGTCGCGCCCTCAGCGTTAACGGCGCTAGGGTGTTTCGTTATGGTTTGACAAGCTTAGTGAATACCAAGTTGAATTCACAGCGCTCTTACAGCGTTGTGACAGCGCTGCGTTTCTTACAGAATAGAACTGCTGGTAAGTGGTAGGTACTACTTTTACAAGGCAGAACGCGGGTACTAATTCACACATACTACCTGGAATCTTCAAAACTGCGATGCTTTTGGTGCCAAAGTTTACTATAAGATTATTTTTAAAATAAATGTGTTTAAAAATAAATATGGCTTTTTTATTTCAAAAACTACATATATTTTGAAGAGTGAGAGAACAATAATAAACTTGATTGAAAGATTCGCAGAGAGATCTAAGTGTCATATTGAGTTTAGGGTAGATGACCTTTCTTGTTGTTCAAAGTACAGAAAAAAAATTGTTACAATTAAATAATTCGACTAAAAAAAACTCGGACAAAGTACTGTAGTACCCCGCTCTAGTTTATATAATTATATGTTGGAAAAAAATATTACTTTTATATAGTAGGTACCAAAACAGACTGAGCCGGCGAAATCAACTTATTTTGACTCAATAGGCAATAGTTTGTTATTAGTTTTTGCTTCTTATATATAATAAATATTAATATCAGAATCGTGTATTGGTCTAGAGTCTAGACTCTAGTGGTTAGCGGTCCCGACTGCTAACCCTGAAGCTCGAGAGTTCAATTCCCACCCAGGACAAATCTTTGTGTGAAGAGAATGATCATTAATTGTTCTTCTGGGTGTTATTAATTGTCATTAATATGTATGTATTTATGTATTTAGGAATATGTATGTATCAGTGGTCTGGTTCCAAAAATTCAGGCGCTGCCAAATTTGAGATCAGATGGCCCAATATGATTACTAAACATGATATTATAGATATCCAAGTAAGAATTTCTATGTACTCATGAAATCCTTTAAAACCCAATCAAATAGAAAACTAGCACTATCGAGGAGCAAATCTAAATTCCTAAAGAAGTAAAAGTTCTAGTACTTTCATTTCTATTAATCGATTTTTATTTTATATTTGTAGAGATACTTTATAAAGAAGGATTTATAGGACACTTTTCTATTTCCTACTAAATACAAGAAGAAAGGCAATCTAACTTCCGAAGAAGGTTTGAAATGACTGGAATATCTTATGTTATAAACTGTATTTTTTTTTTATTGTATTGTGTGTTATTTTTTATTGCAACAATTGCCATTTTATTAGCAACAAAAATGTGTAAACATTACATGCATTTAAAATAGAAATAAACAGAGTGCTGTCAGTTGTCAGCAATATAATAGTAAGCTCTCATCTTAAATCCAATACGCATTTGCATTCCTGACTGATTACACATATTAACACATATAATAAGATAAGAAATATGCTGCAAAGATTAGTACCTTCTTATACACATACTATTTTAGCCTTTACTTCAAAAGCCTTGAACGTAAGGAGAGTCGCTTTTACCTGGATTATCCTCAATCACTCCTGCATAGGTACTACCATCCTGCTTATTTTCGCGTCAAAAAGCTTTGGAAAATCTGTGAGTTATATCTGAAACAATAGCTTAGAAGACACAAATTTCCCTCCTTGGCATTCATTGAGGGAAGCCTACATACAAGAGTGGATGGATACAGCCTGATAGTGATGATGAAATTATACTGCTTATCGGAATTATCAACTTTATTGCTAGATATCCCACCAGGTGCATACAAATAGGAATGGCCACAGGATCCTCACCACGGTTTAGGCCTTGTCGCAGCGCGGCGGTGAGGCTCAGTAGCCTAGGGTGAGCCAGCACCTTGGGCGAAGCGAATAGAGCCGAGGGGGCTCTTTTTACCCCTCTTATAAGAAGAGGGAACAATAGAGCAGGGGGCATGGGGTGAGAACGGGAGCCCCCACCTTATCGTACTGTCCCGACGTTGAGAGTGATTGTTCTGTGTTGCGGGACAACCCCTCTGTGGAGGTGGCGTCGGTCCCCTAAGGGACGAGAAGTGTTGCTAACTGATCCGAGGCATCTCACCAAAGGCGTCATTGGTTTTAGTGGGTAGAGCTGCGTCCGCTTACCATCTTTCGGGCGCAGCGAGTCCCACATACTCTCCTGGGGAGACCTACTCCCCAGCTGGATGCCTCAGTGCATTTTCCAGCGTTAAAAGAAAAAAGGGATGTCCACAGGATTTTATTTTTCTACTATTACTATTTCCTTTACATACAATAAAATTGCTTAACATTTGCATCGTATGTGGACATTAACTTCCATATCAACGCCAGCAGCAGTCGACGTGTCGTTCAAATAAATGAACAATAAAATATTAATTCATACGATGGCCAAGTTATAATGAGCTTTTCACTAGGATGTTAAAATCAACAACTCGGAATTATCGAGCACAATATTACATGTTTACAATTCAATATAAAAATATTATAATATTTTTATTAATTATTAAACGATTTCAAGAGCTCGTTACTTACCAGATAACAAATTTAAGCAAAAGATATAATCACATGTACATATACAATTCGCATTCTCATTATTGAATACTCGTCACCAAAGTAAGATACTCAAGCCCGGTTTCTGAAACGTTGGTCATATGTATGTCAACTAACATGGCTGTTAATGGCGGTTAACATGCGATTCTAGAGTCAAATTTGACAACTTTTCATTGTAGTTGTTACGTCAACTGACAGGCTGATCTAATTATGTAATTTAACCATGCTTCTAGCAACTCATTTGACACTTAACAACCGGTTTGACAGTTGATGAGTTAATTTTTGCGTTGATCAGCCTTTCGGAAACCGGGCGTTACAAATGTAGATAATCTACGTGTTAATCAACCATCCGATGGCCTGTTAACTTCCGGATCGTTTTTACCGAGTGACAGTGACTGGTTTATGAGTTGTCTACCTTGAGACAAAATATAGTTGATCTTAGTGCCAGTAAGTCCATCAGCCGCCCTGTCCTTCTGAGAGTACCCGGAACACGTCACAGCTGGAGCTAAATGTATGGATATGGATGACATTACATGAATATGCTTCTACCGGTACATAATATACAGTCAATATGTACAATATTGGCATATAGAGAATGGTAGAGTTATGATTCTATAAAGTGAATTAATTAGCTTAACAACAAGACTTCAATTTAAACGGAAATTATATTAATATAAAATAGAGTTGTTTCGTCTCGTAGTGGACGAATTGCAATTTTGAATAAAAATCAAAACTGTACTTTTACAAATATTTATTTGATATTGTATGTTACAATAGGTGTTAACTTGAGTTTCGATGAGGAGCACAAAAAGAGGCGGAGAATGACAGTACGGCGGGTTTTATACAAAATAATTAACTAACTTCACAGCGGTGTATAAGCAACGAATGTTGCCACTACAAAATTAAGCGTTCCTTAACATACTCCCCCCCGTTGAAGAATCCAAATTCTTCAACTGCGTATATTATCTTCGTCGTCAAACAAGGGGCAGAGACGAACTAGAGGGCGGCGATAGCATCCCGTGGCCGTCTGAACATCAGCAACGCGAGAAATTCCATCTGGACCAGGATACAGCTTGACTACTCGTCCAGAACGCCAACATAATGGTGGAAGGGAGTCTTCGCTTAGGAGTACCAAATCGCCAACCTTTAGTATAGCCTTGTTTGTCTTCCATTTTGTTCGTGTTTGTAATTCGCAGATGTACTCCTTTTGCCACCTTAGCCAGAAATGTTGTTTAATCTGCTCGAGGCGGGCGTAGCGTTTTAATGGAGGTTCTTCCTTATTCTCCGCATCAGTGGATGGCAGCGCGTTTAGTGGTCTTCCAATTAAAAAGTGCCCTGGGGAAAGGAAAAGGAAATCGTCAGGTGATGTGGATAGAGGACACAAAGGGCGACTATTCAGAATAGCCTCCACTTGTGCAAATAGAGTTAAAATCTCTTCAAAAGTTAAGTGCGAATTCCCCATGACTCGCTTAATGTGATATTTTGCCGATTTCACACCGGCCTCCCATATGCCGCCAAAGTGAGGAGCGTAAGACGGTGTGAAAATGAATTTAATATTTTCTTGAGCTGCAAATTCAGTCAATGCAATATTTTGTATGTTAGTAAAATTGTTGAGTTCCCTTGCAGCCCCTACAAAATTGCGTCCGTTATCGGAGTAAATCTCCGCTGGCCTGCCGCGGCGCGAAACAAACCTATGCAAAGTCATAATGAAAGCTTCCTTGGAAAGGTCACTAACGGCCTCCAAATGTAAGCACTTGTAGCGAAGGCAAATGAACAAACACAAGTAGCACTTTATTAATTTTGTTCCGCGACCCTTTCGATTTACAATATAAAATGGTCCGGCCATATCAGTGCCAACAGACTTGAATGGGAAATCCGGAGTGATGCGTTGTGAAGGCAAGGTACCCATTTTTGGCAATAGTGTATTACCCTGCACACGTCGACAACGCACACAATTACGGACTGTAGCACGTGCGAGCAATCTACCCTTTATTGGCCAAACTGTTTGCCTAACTGTCGCTAACAGCAGCTGAGGACCGGCATGCATATTACGAACATGTTCATATCTAAACAATAATTTACACATATAATGTGATGAATCTAAAAGTATTGGATGAATTTTATCGTAGGAATAATTAGAAGACTCTAGGCGCCCGCCAACACGCAGCAAATTATGTTCGTCAATAAAGGGCGATAGATTTAAAAGTTTAGATTTTGAATTTAACTGTTTATTGTTACGTAAAGTTTTATATTCCACAGAAAAGCTTTGTTGCTGAGCCATTAAACATAATGCTTCAAAAGATTTATTAAGTTCATCGATAGTTAGCATGCCAAAACATTTATTATTTACATTTCTTGTATTATTTATAAAACGAATAACATATGCCATCGCTCTCCGCAGTCTACAAAAATTTGAAAATCGTTCAAAATCCACAATAGGTTCTGTAATAATTATTGTGGCGGTGATTTTTACATCAGGTAAGTCGACCTTATTACAAGCCTTTAAAACAGGCCACTCATTCTCATTTTTCACCAAGAATGATGGTCCGTGCCACCATAAAGTTGAATTTTGTAATTGACTAAAAGTAGTACCTCGTGATATCAAGTCAGCAGGATTATGAGCTGTAGGTACGTAACGCCATGATGATGATTTTGTGTTATTCTGAATTTCCCCTACTCTATTAGCCACAAAAGTTTTGAATCTAGTTGGGTCACCATTGATCCATTGTAGCACTGTGCTAGAGTCAGACCAATAAGTGACGGAATCAGGGCTAAATCTAATAGAATTAATAACGGCCCTACTTAAACGACTTGCAAGTAAGGCAGCACATAGCTCCAATCGAGGAACTGTTATAGGCTTTAAAGGAGCTACCTTCGATTTTGAGCATAAAAGATTCACTTCGATGTGATTATTTGAAGACAAAACCCTAACGTAAATACAAGCACCATATCCATTCAATGAGGCATCACTAAAACAGTGAATATCAATGATTCGTGGCGAATCAGTAAGAACAAATCTAGGAATTTGGAAATCAAAAATTAAAGATAAGCCTTTAGAAAAGGTTTTCCACGCATTTTCAATATCAATTGGTATTGGTTGATCCCAGTCTAATTTGAGTTTCCACAATTTTTGCAATATTATTTTTGGTTGCATGATACATGGACTTAATAGACCGAGTGGATCAAAAATTTTGAATGCATCAGACATTATGCTTCTTTTTGTGATAATATTTCTCATTGGAGGAATATTAATTGGAAAATTCAACGTGTCATTGTTTGGATTCCAACCTAGGCCCAACGTACTTGACGCCTCGCTTAGCGTTAAATTTTCCTGCAAATTTAAATTACTATCCTCAAAAATAGAATGTAGATTACTTTTATATTTACGTAGTTTAAAACAGCCCTTGTTTAATTCTCGTGCAACCGAGTTTCGAATATAGTTTAGTTGTTCGCTATCATTTGAACCTGTTATGAGATCATCGATATAAAAATCCTTTTGTATAATATTTTTGATAAAACTATCGTCACATTCCTCCCCTACCTGCCATAAACACCTCGTGCTTAAATAACTGGCACTTGCGGTACCGTAAGTGACAGTATTCAGCTGCATCGTTTTGATGGGTAAGGATTCATCTTCCCTCCATAGAATCAGCTGCAGATTTCTGTCATCCGGATTGACTACTATTTGACGATACATTTTTTCGATGTCACCGGTTAACAAGTATTTATATGTTCTAGCTCTAATCAATATAGAAAAAAGAGACTCCTGAATGTTTGGCCCAACCATTAGCAGGTCATTGATTGAAAAACCAGAAGAAGAGGAAGCGGAACCATCAAATACGACCCTAAGTTTAGTCGATTCGCTGGTAGTTTTAAAGACGGCATGATGACACAAAAAATAAGAAGGGCTTGGTGAGACAGTAGTAGATTCTGACAGATGGCCTAAGCTTTGGTATTCTCTCATAAATTGTATATATTGAGACTTTAATGAAATATTTTTTCTGAAACGTTTTTCTAAATCTAATAATCGACTTTTCGCAAGATTGTATGTTTCGCCGAGACAATCAGGCGAATCGCGCAGTGGAAGTCTTACACTAAATCTACCCGAAGGAAGTCTTAATGTATGAGATTGAAAATGATTTTCACAAGCCAATTCTGATTCACTTAAAATTGTTTTTTGAGGAAGTTCTTCTAGCTCCCAAAATTTTGCTAGTAATTTGTCAACCTTATTAACGTTGGATAAGTTATCATCACTAACTGAATTATTGCAAAGCACCTGCTGTGGCTGGCAAATGGGCCCGCCAACTAACCAACCAAAAATAGAATCCTGCAGTACAGGCTTATTTGCACCCAAAGAAACTCGATCGTTTTTCATGAGTTGCCAAAAGAGATCGGCTCCAACTAGTACATCAACAGGAGCGGGCTGATTAAAATCTGGGTCCGCCAATTGCAAGTGTGATGGTATACCTATTTGCTGCAAATTTATAGGTGCCTTAGGCACATGTCCAGTAAGCCTATCAAGCACAAGACAATTTAATTTAGTATTATAATTATTGTAAATAGACTTTAATTGTATGACACAGCTTTCACTAATTTTATTATCAGAGTGACCAATACCAATGACGTTCATAGAAATAGGATTCGACTTTAGTGAAAGTTTTTGCTGAAGCGACTTCGTAATAAATGATGACTGACTGCCTGAATCCAATAAAGCACGTACCTTAAGCGCCTTTTTAGTCATTGGATTCGAAACGTATATTTGGGCAGTAGACAATATAACTTCATTTGATTTTTTGTTAGAAAAGTTTGCTATGGTTTCCACGGTATCACTATGGGCATCGCTGATCTTTAGAGTATCAGCTGGATGCAATAATGTGTTATGTCGTTTTTTGCATATTTTACATGGCCCCATTCGACATTCGCTTATAGAGTGACCTTGCCTTAAGCAATTACTGCATAATTTATATTTTGAGACATAATTTAATTTATCTTCTGTAGCTTTAGATTTAAAAACTTGACAATCATAAATCCTATGATTTTGATTGCATATTATGCACTTAAATGATATATTGTTATTATTTTGATTGGTAGTAATAAATGATTTTGAACTTGGGCGTTCACGCTGATGATGATGATGATAAGTAGTAGGTTTTGAATATTGCAGCCTACTATTGCTATTCGTCGATGCGTTATTTGGGAAACTATAATTTTGGTCAGATTTATTATGCCGCGTACATTCAAGAATGTAAGCACGATCGATCAAAAATTTATTAAACTCATCTAAACTCGGAATTTCACCTAAATTATTACGTTGTTCTTCCCATTTGACAAGTGTTTGCGTATCGAGTTTGGATGAAACCAAAAATATAATTAACGTGTCCCAATGATCTGTTGGTTGGCCTAGACTGGCCAAAGCGCGCAAACTCTTTGTTACATGATCAACTAGAACGCGTAATGATGTGTCCGATTCGCGATTTATTTTTTCAATGTTGAATAATGATTTAATGTGATAATTTGTAAGCAACCTTTTATTATTGTAACGATCGTAAAGCAACTGATAAGCGTTATTATAGTTGGCAGCTGACACTTCGATGTTCGAAATGACACGAGCTGCTTCACCTTCCAAATAAGAGATTAAATAATGAAACTTTTGTATTAACGGTATACGCTTATTGTTGTGCACTAAATTATTAAAAGTATCGCGAAACTCTAACCAACGGAAAAATGATCCATCAAACTTTGCAATTTGTATTTGCGGCAAGGTTATATAATTTTCATTATTATGATCGAGTCCGTATTGAGCATCTTGAAATAACGATTCGCGGCGTTTCTTATCCTGTTCTAAATTCTTTAATTGGTTTTGTTCCTCAATTACATTTTTTGCCATCGCGGTACATAATATAAAATCTTGCTCAATTCGTTCTCGTTCATTAAGCTCACTATCTAAATTTTCAGGATTTATTAAATCTATTTGAGTTTGCAGCTCATCATATTTAATTAACAAACTTTCAAACCGACTGACCTTCAAGGAAAGTTCAGCTGATTCAATGTCTGTAAGTTGAGATTGCCTTGTAATCTTGTCTAAATAATTTTTGAATTTAGTGATCTGTCCCTTTATAGAGCATCGTTTTAAAATTAAACCCTTTAGCGCGGGATCTTTGCACACTGTCGATGCTGAAGGTTCCGACATTATATAAATATGTAGTTAAATACAACACCAACAATAATTAATTTTTGTAATTATAACAAGTATGAAAAATATATATATGGACTTGAGTAGTACTTTAAATTACAAGGCACCTCATGAGAAAATAAATAATGCAATCTTATCTGACGCTCCTCAATTTGTGGACAGCGACACCCAGGAGACCGGCAGCGTGGCGATGATTATCGGCTGATCCTCGCGAAACGGCAACCAGCAACGCGGCACTCCACGTATACCGCAACGCTGAAATAGTCGGCCAAATCGTCTAAGTATCGCGTAATAACTGATGTGAAATGTTAATATGGCCTTTACAAATAGAACAATTTGTTGCTTTTGTATTATATTTCGATACTTTATTGCAATAAATAAAAAATCTCGTCTTAAAAGAACAAAGAAAAAATAAAAAAAAATATATGCGGGTAGATAAAAAATTAATATTTGCAAAAGTGGATACTATTTTGTAGAATTTGATGAATATAGGGATTAGGTTGTTTAGGTTAATTGTTTAGGCAAATGGAAAATACAGGGCACTTATCTTTAGATGCTGCGAGGTGATGCTTTAGCTGCTTCACTGCCCGGCTGGATAAGATGGCCTCTGCGTCTTGAATTTGCTTGCTTGATATTTTGTCCTGTCACGGTCGCCAATGTTTCGTCTCGTAGTGGACGAATTGCAATTTTGAATAAAAATCAAAACTGTACTTTTACAAATATTTATTTGATATTGTATGTTACAATAGGTGTTAACTTGAGTTTCGATGAGGAGCACAAAAAGAGGCGGAGAATGACAGTACGGCGGGTTTTATACAAAATAATTAACTAACTTCACAGCGGTGTATAAGCAACGAATGTTGCCACTACAAAATTAAGCGTTCCTTAACAGAGTTGTATATTATAATGAAACAACTTTTACGAATTTTATCGCGGTTTATTTAGTATTTTATGAGCCCGACATTTCGGATACTTTACAGCAACCTTGGTTACGGAAGGACCACTAAACGTCGGGCTCATAAAATACTAAATAAACCGCGATAAAATCCGTAAAAGTTGTTTCATTATAATGAGTGAAATTCGTTTTTTTTTTTTTTTTTTTTTTCGGTTGGATCTATGCTAATGGTCCTAGTGACCGTTATGCGTCATCGGAAATGGGGTGATCCGGTTGGATCATCCTATGACGTTAAAAATTTGGGGGGTTGCCCCCCGCCATGTTCATGGCGTCGGGTTTGTACCTAACTTGGTAAGCTACGGTCGACTGGTTTGGAACGGGTGACGTTAGAAACCTATCGTGAGGGCCGGCCCTCCCCTCCCCCGGTAGCGGGGGAGGCGGGTCAAGCGCGGGACCCGAGCAAGCTGCCGATAGCAGAGTGCTATCGGTGATTACACGGTCTATATTGGTGTCGACTCGTAGCTGATCTGAGCCTATGCTGTCGCGGTTGATCCGGATCAACTGGTCAACGGAGTGTAGGGTTCGACGTCGCATACGACCCCGGGGCCCATGCGGTGTGAATGTGTGCCTAACACCGGCTGTGTTATGTCTGAATGTGTGTTGTAGCTTACGTCGCGCTTCAGCGTCGCGCTTTAACAGTTCTGTGATTTTATCAACAGGATCGGTTATGACATTCTTAGGTAACCTAGACTTATTAGGTGCTAAGCTATCGGGGGTGTAGTTTGCCGCACTCACGACGAGTGGGTTCGGGTGGAGAAGTGCCTTTTCGAAGTGACGTTCTGACATCGCTTTGAAATGGCCCCTAATCGAATCTAGTCTGAGGTCGCGATGTAGGTCGATGTTTCTTACGTACCACGGGCAACCGGTTGCCACACGTAAGAATTTATTTTGGATCGTTTGGAGGCCTCTGAGTCTATACTGAGGCACATGCGCGAATGCCACACAGGAGTATGACATGATGGGGCGGATACATGATTTATAGAGGGTGAGCTTCGCGTAAACATAAGAAAACAATAGAGTTGTATACTTCTAACTTTGACTTTAGAATGTCAAATAAATACTCTAATTTGTTAGGTCATTGGTATGAATTGATTTCGGAAATTAAAAAAATGTGTATTTCTAGTTATTGGATATTCCATTATCATTTGATAGGATATATCGTTACTGTAATTTTTGTTTAAGCTAATCAGGCAGTCTATACTCTAGTATATACTCTACATTAGCTCTATAGCTACTGCTGTATGCATCTAACGTCTACGCAACGCTTGAATGTGATCAAAATGAAAAAAAAAAAACTATACAGAATTACATTCGAATAAATGAACCTTTCCAATCAATCTTTCATAAATAAAATTGATTTTTTGATTGATTGATTGATCTTACTTTAGCCATTATTTAGCCTAATTGTAGTCTTAAATATGCAGGAATGTCATTAAGTTATTTATGTTATTTGTGTTGCGTTTGCCAGCCTGGCTGTTTACCAGGAACGTTAGGCAATATAATATATCCAAAGGTGGCTCAATCATCACTATGCCTGACTGCTTAAGGATATACCACTAATTCATTTTAATGGCATTTAGTGCAAAAGTGCCATAAATATAGTAACTTCTTGAAATTGTGAGGACGTATTCCTATTAAGAAACTAGTAGCGCCCCGCGGTTTCATCTGCGTATTTCCCATTCCCAGGGAGTACGATGATAAATTATAGCCTATGTGTTATTCTCATGTATGAGCTATATAGTTGTAAAGTTTTATGAAAATCCAGTTAATAGTTTATACGTGAAAGAGTTACAAACCTCCATATTTACAAACTTTCGCGTTTATAATATTAGTAGGATAACTACAAAAGAGACATCTCAAATAGGCACATTAATTATTCTATTTAATGACAAAATAAATTTTATTGGATGTCAAAGAATTTGCTACAGAAAATTAATATAAATTGATAGCTCGAAAATTTATTTAGATTTCTTATATATTATTAGATTAAAATTACAATATCTTATATTTTATAAAACTATAAAATAAAGAGACTTCGAGTAGAAATCAAACATGTAGTAAATAGGAAATTTTGATTATTATTTCTTTGTCCTAATATAGGAATTTATTATATGAAATGAAATTCATACGAATGAAAAAAAGGCAAGAGATAAGATTTAATATAATTTTTAGTCGCTGTTATTTAACTGTAATTATTTTGTCCCCTTAACGAATAGTGTATTTAGTTCACAATTTATACTAATTATTATCAAAAATATTATTTTTTAATAATTTAATTATTAAAAAATATATTTATTTATTATTTTTATGAATTGAACATCGACATTATTTACACTAGCGCTATCATTACACTTTGTCATGATAGGGCCAGTGGCGTAACTGTAAGTGACAAAATGCCACGGGCCCCCAGCTGAAAGGGGCCCCCGATCGGAGGAGAATTCCAACTCCCAACATTTATTATTACACATTTAGTAAAAAAAAATTGTTTTTCCTAGCATCCGATGAATTTGCCACGGGCCCCGAACGGTATAGTTACGCCACTGGATATGGCCAAAGTGTTTATATAAATTATATTAAAAGCAAATAAACCAAATATAGATATGGTTTCCTCTATAATTCAGCATTATGACACTATACGTATCATAATGAGAGATAATTAAGGTGACAATGTAGTCATGTAAACATGAATTGACGTATTTGATACGGTCATTATCTGAGAGAAAACAGTGAAAAGATATAACATATTATATAACGTTATATTCCACCGGTGGAAGAACCTGTCTGGTTGGTTGCTATCATGCTTGTTTCCGCGCTTTGCTGTGGTCAAAAGAACTCCAGGCCAGCCACTTAAAATAGCTTGGTCCTGGAGATATCAGCATATTCATACTTCACTACCCTTTAGTATATAGTAGAAAAGTATTTTACATAATATCATCATGAGCCTTTATCCGTCCTCTATAGAACATAGGCCTCATTTAACGAACGCCAAGACGACCATTATCTGAGTAAGAGAGTAATGTTGTATTACATATGATGTGTTTTTAAGGGTAACTCTTTTATTATCAAAGAATAATAGGATAATATAAAGGATATTACTATATACATTAAAGTGAAATATTATCTATATAGAGAAGGAAAATAGTTATTATAGTTGCTTATATTCTATCGAATGACGAAAAACCACTTAAGCACAAGTCGGGTGCATGTAAACTTGAACTTAAGGAAATACGCTCTTATGGTACCTTATATATAACAAATATTGTGCAATATAGAAACTCGGTGCACAGATTAACAAACGTCGATGCAGCATCCGTCTTCTAAAATGAGGCCTCTATTTCAAACCCTAAAAGGTTGAAAATTATTATTGTTTCCTTAAAATAAAACTCAAATTACGTTTCTTTTCTTTATCACTTTTTTTTTAATTTACCTATGCTGGCCGACTGCTGGGCAAAATTTTAGTAAGAGATAGTGCCATGCCGCTTTGCAGCCAAATTGGGCCGGCACGACTAGGGAGGAACCTCTCGCTCACATGAAATCGGCGTAAAGTGACAGCTAAGCTGTCGCGTTTCGTACCGTTTGTGAGTTTCCGATGGCCCATTGGGAGGGACAGGGAAAAGGAGGGCAACACATCTGCTCTCTCTGTCTATAGTCGCAAGACTTCGATCGTTCGTTTGCCCTTCTATGCTATAAAAAAGGCCTTTCTCACGTGTTTCCACATATCACGGTACTTGGCCACCGCAGGCCAGTCAGCTTGATATACATCTGGATCGACGGACCATCTTTTTCGGGGCCGACCTCGGCGACGTTGTCCATCTTTTGCAATACAAAATGTGGTGATGTTTGCCCACCGAATTTATTTTATGTCTTTATCATATTTTTTTTTTCAATTTGTTTTACGCTATCCAATACGTTAAATAATTTTCAATCCTGTAATGGAGCTTTTTAAATTTTTACAATTCAACAAATAACGATAATCGCCTGATACTAAAGTTATGATGATTTCCTCCAAGTATACAACATACGATCAAACGACTTTCAATGTTTATTTAACCTTAGTATCGCGACCCTCTATCACCTTAAAACGATAAAAATATGACACGAATACGTAGAAGTGTAACAGGCAAAATATTATACAAATTAGTAGGTATATCATGTATGAATATGTTATCGCAACCACATGCTTTATCGATTACGACAAACTTTGTAATTATTACAAAACTATTGCTCCCATGGGGGTCCAAATTTGGTTATTTTAGTTATCAAGTACCTGTAATAAAATAAAGTGTTTCATCATCATCATCATCATCAGCCTTTATCCGTCCACTGCTGAACATAGGCCTCCCTCAATGAACGCCAAGTCGACCGATCCCTTGCAAGTATAAATAAAGTTATTACAATATTTTAAATAGCATTCATATTATATTAACATAAGATATTTGTTTTACATTTATGATCTGAAATATTTAGTTATATTTAACCCACATAAATGTTAAATAACGACTATTTAAAATATCTACTACACTATAAAAACTTCTAATAAATAATTATGGTAATCGAAACGAAAATGTCAGCTTTTACCACCTCCCCGTCTAAATCAAATCTCTCCCATCCAATAAAAACCTTTAAAAGGCATAGATTTATATCTATATATAGAAGATTAAACATAGCAAACGATTGGTCGTTAATAGTATTTTACTCCTTTAAATGTATATGCATTATCAAGCTTTAATGACCAATGTTAATTAATTAATATGTTATTTCACAAGTTCACTTGGATATTGATCATCGACGTAGGGTCGAAGACTTACATTGACATATTTACGATACTGTAGACGTTTACAAGTTACACGATACATCTCAGCAATAATCATTCACATTTTCCAAGTATTATTAGATCTGGGTCCCATTTCCCACAACTAACTTGGCTCAGAATAGACTTAACGATATTAAAGTTCTTGTCACGTGCTGAAGAATTATGAAATACACGATAACAGCTTGAATGTCATCCAAAAAAGCTGACTGTATACATAAGATTAGTGTCACTCACAAAACCTTTTAAAAGTGATGCTTTTAAATTACGTAGTGTACGGAACAAATAAGTAATGTGTCAGTGAAAACTCAAAGGCGATGCCTCACTGTGCGCATTGGATGCAAACTGTGTTCAGTATTATTTTCGGATTCGCGTATTATAAATAGGTTTGTCACTACAAATATTCATGAGCATTGCAGTGCGTCTGAAGCCTGAACACGGGTGTGGACGATACCGACCTTTTTCTTATCAGTTTAAGAGCTATTTGACGCGCCAAGCCGAGCGATAAAGTAAGAGCAAAAGCGTGCGCCCGCGCCGTTTCGCTTCATTCCGTACCGCTCGCTGTGATCCGGACAGTTCGTTCGCCTCGCGTTCAGTTCCTTCGTAGTTCGTTCAGTTATTCCAGTTGTTCACTCACCGCCGTCGCGTTAACAAGCTCCGTTTCCTCGAATATGAATCAGCAAACCAACAACACATAAACCTTCCAAAATGAAGCCACATCGGTTATAACGTTTTTTTTCCAAACCCATTAAATTTTAGATCGAATATTTTATTTTGTGATATTTAGCTAGTATTCTTTGTTATTTATACTATCATGGGTTTTAATTTTCCGTAATCGTTTTGTAATATTTCACTTTAATTTAATCAAATCATTAGAATCAGTGCTCAATTATATCTCATTCCAAAAAGGCCCAGTTCGTAACTTAGTTTGATATTAAATTAATAAAAATGCCAGCAAAAACTCGTTTACATTGGAAGGAATATGGAACAGCTTTATGTGGTAAGTTCGTGTTCTAACCTATATTATCATAGCCGTCTGCCATGTGCTTCAATCATTCCACACAAACCACAACTATGTAATATTTATCAATACTATCGCGTTAAGCATTATTAAAATGTATTTTTCCAGCTTTGATAGCTGGCTTACGTGTAGGTTGTTTACACAAGTGCAAATTACATATTGTAGGCATAGAACAATTACAGAGAATTTACTGTAAATACATTTAGGATTGTAAAGTTTTACATTTCACAACCTACACGCGATTGTCAAAGTTCAATCGTAGCGACGTGTGTGCTCTATTCTATTCTATTTATAGCTTAATAAGATCAGGCGCCAATTGATTACAAAAAACACAACAGAATCATTAACGTCCGTCATGTCTATTTATCAAATGAATGTTCATAACTGTACATTTTTATGAATATATGAAAGTTTTCAACGAAATCGCGCGAATGTAGTGAAAACGTTACAAATTTTTATGAATACACCTATGAAAGTTTTCAACAAGATCGCATGATATTGAACTGTGAAATCGCTTGTAGTATTTATACATAACAAATATGCATAAAATATAATGAACGTAAATACCTAAATAATCAAGAAATATTAAAGAATTTATCGTGTTCTTAAAATTAATAGCAATTTCCAACAAACTATAATCATTTTAACTAGTAAAGCTAATGTCACTTCATTGTGAAAGTTAATTTAAATCAACATAAGAATGCATATCTCACTTTACCTGCGATAAAACTCATATAACCCGCCACACATTAACTAACGTGCTCTATGAGAAATTTCTCGTTTTAATAAGTAATAACTCTTACCTGACTTCACATTGAACAAGAAATCGAGTGATTTTCCATTTATTTGTATTAACCTCTCAAGCATTATTAATATGAGGCCACGTGGTCAATTCGTATTAGCAACAAACTTGACTGTACTTGGACTATTTAATTTGACTTTATATCTAATCCTAAGAAGGTGCTAATAATAAATCTATCAAATACGTGATATAAGAATTATATGTAATATTGCCATACTAAACTATTATAAGTGGAATAATACAGAATACTAATAAATACTTTTCCATACTCTACTCTAACATCTCTCTCTACTCTGTTCTAGCTCTATAAAATTAAGAAAATGTACCACTCGTGATACCGGCAAAACGACTAATTCTGAAAATTTGTAGACATATAATTGGTATTAGTTAAGGTAAAGTTTATAACACTGGCCTTATACATATTTGGATTGTAACTATATTATAATTATATTACTATTTATTCTTTATTCGAATAATCATTTTTCGTCTTGCATCCCGTACTAGTCATATCTCAAAGGCCTCTTCCAGTGAACTTCAATGATACCTATATGTTTGGGACATATTATGATCCGATATAAAAAAATATTGCACTACTCTTTAAAAAAAATATCAAATTAATTCCACTACTTTACTATTTTACTACTCATTTTTTATCTCTATACAATTTCAAAGTTCATTAAAGCTTTTTTAACGATGCACTTGTCAAGGATAAAATACTGTCACAAAAAATAGATGTCGATTCATGACATTATTAGTTTTAAAAAATATACTGAAAGTTTTTTTTTGTAAGTTTTATTTTTTACCAATCACTGTTAATGTTCAAGTCTATTTGTAACTAATAACTTAATAAACGGTAATCGCTTCCGCAGTAAAAGGAACGTAAAAAAAACTGTTGGAAATATTTAAGGTGCCGTTCTCCTTTTCTTCGAAGGCCTATTGTGTCCAGGTAAAAAGGCGCCTCGCCGCATAAACAGAGCATAGTTTTAACTAGGAATGTATGGACAGTTATAAAGGCAGGCGATTGACAGATGTTAAAGATACTATCATCATCTTTGTTAATATTCTTGGATGTGACCTTTCACAACTACATAGTTAAAAAAATTAGAATAAAAAAATGCGTTAACTTAAAGTAACTTTGTTTTTTACACATGGAACACCTACCTAATAATAAGAAGATAAATATGATGAGACATAAAAGAGACTTATTCTTACATAGAAATTATTTTTACATAGAAAAATACAGTTTTAAAGAAAATAATGTTTTCACGATTGTTACAATAAATTAATTATTTGTGATCTACAAGACCAAATATATAATTTTGAGATCATTTACACTATTTTATGCATAATAATGTACAGGCTATAGGATTATTATTTTCCTTAAATATAATATATTATGTGAGTAGCTTAATTTCACACATGACATAATTTATACCAGCGTCAGATGAAATGTCCATCCACGTGAAATTACGAAAATAAAGATACGTGGGATGCAATGACGGTCGATGACTTAAATATACAAAAATAGAAGGAAAGTTGACATAAAAACATCATCACACATTCGTTTCGATCTACTGATGGATAAAACCTGACATGTTAACGTCACCCAAAAAATCACATTATTACATGGCTGAAAAGGTTTGAATACATAAAAATGTGATGGAATTTATCGTAAAATGACAATTTATTCTCAAACTATCTACAACTCTATTTAATAATTCTTTGAATTGCATATATCGATTTCTATGCATTCTAAAAGAATATCGGTCTGACACCTTTTCATTACAGCTTTTACTTTAAAATGTCAATGTATCTCCTTAGAGACAACAGAGAGTAACATTAATTATAAGATAAAAAATAATAAATTCACCTATTAAGTATAATAATTGATGCCTACTCTTCCTATTTCTAGAAATTGTTTAACTTTCACAAAACTTGTATGCACAATGCGCGCAAAAACACTTCCATAGAAACAAAACATAATCACCTGTTAGACTATCTAGTTACCTACTTGGTATTACTTTCCTAAATTCCTTGACAGGATATATTTTCTGATAATATATTGTGCACATATCAGACAAGTTGTCACTTGTGTACTGCTTTACAAAACATTTTGTAGGCTGAATTGTGAATCGAAACAACTCTTGAATACACTAACAGATTTAAAAAAATCATCATTATTTATTCAGCCGAATAAGACTTCGTGACAAACACACAAATAGAAGAATATAAAATTGTATTGCTGTTCGTTAGTCTCGCTAAAACTCGAGAACGGCAGAACCGATTGGGCTTATTATAATCTTAAAATATTCGTGAAAGTCCAGGAAACGTTGAAAAGGTAATAAAATGAATAATTGTAATGTAAATTTAGATTTAAAGCATGTAAAATAATGATACTTGGTTCAGACAGATCTTTTTCTAACGCAGGCGAAGCTGCGGGCAACAGCTACAAAAATATTATCAAGAGAGTTATAAAGTATATAATAATATAACGGTATAATGTTATTAACCGCATCCATATATTTTTTATTATTCTGTTTTATACATGTAAGTATTATTTATTACTGTGAGTTGTGACCGAGATAATTTTAAATTGCGACAATTGTTGTAACATTTGGTCTTTTGAAGTAATTATATTGGATGTATATTACGTTAGTTCTCCCATTAATATTATCGTTCCTAACTTATAGTAATACAATAATTTAATATTATAGGTTTCTTTATATTTGCAATTTGTTATTTGATTATTATAATTGATATATTTACTTTATAACATTTAATGGGCTGATTAATTTATTGTAATAATTATTTATTGTAGTTGTTGTATTGCATAATAATATCAGAAATTACATGTTTTTGATTTTACACTTACTGCGTAACTACCTACAAAGAAATATGACTAATCCATGTATGTTTGTTATTAGGTTTTGAGACCACATTATCACTGAAAACAATCGTTGTTGACAAAACATTATTTCAATACTAGAAATCAGCCTTGAGGATAAATACAAAGAAACAATATTTAACGGTTATTAAGAAGCGATCAATTATGTGAAAAACATGCATGAATAATATAATATAAGTGATGTATGTATAGAACAATCATTTTCTTGCTACGACATTTGACACGGCCTGCGATTTCATAACGATTTTCTTTGTAAGCATTTTTGTTTTTATCTGTCATAAATCCTATTATAGAAATTTTCTAAGATAAAAAGATAGCAGAATTCCTTATGTGTTATGATCACAGAATTGAGGAAAAAAATAGTTTTTTGAAAAAAAGAATGTTCTTTGTGTCGCGGCCATACTCTTTGAGATACTTTGTAGTTTTTGAAAATATGAGCGGGACAGGCATATTATTACTAATAACGAGAGCTTTTGTTTTCATACTTCCTATTATATGACTTAACTATTTATTTATTTATAATTTGTCTTATACAGTTTAGTCTTAGTTATTTCTTAAAGTTCTAAAAGCTGTTCACTAGAGATGTTTATTTCGGATAATTAAAGTGTTGCTATGATAATTCGCTTCAGATATAAGTGTTTCTCGGTCAATGAGCAGAATTTAGTTTCAATGTAACACTGAATATCTTTACGTTTCCTCATACTACCCACAAGGCTTAATTGCTAGATTTCATGCCAAAGCTTCCTGCCCCCCTAGACAAGTGGCAAAAACGCTAAGTGAATAGAAATAGAAAACGTTAATTTTGTATGGGAATGACATTTGGGCGACTATTGGTAGCCAAGTGTCAAACTAGCGTTTTGTATTTCTATTCCTTTTAAACGCACACGCTTAAGAAATTCAAATCTTCATATAAATCGTAGCCAAGTGGCACTTTTGACAAGCCGGAAAGCGCTCCCTAGCGCTTGCCGCTTGCACACAATAGAAATTGAAAATTCAAACGCTACAAAATGGCGGATCTTTGATCAGCTGACTGTGGAAGTGTGATAGTGTGAAATTTTTTGCTAAATGCATAAATTAAGTCTATTGTAAGCTAATAAATAATATATAAATAATAAAGTACAACTAAGCCGAAGCCAAAGAAAAAAATCATCGCCAGTGTTTGGAGAATATTACCGATGTTTTATTTGTGTAAAGGTTTACACTAGACAAAATAGTATTTCGAGAGATTTTCTTGATTTACGTGTCCATACAGCATTGAGCGGAACTAAAGGAATTCCCTTGGTATTAAAGGTAAATAAATAAATCATTATTACTTACAATGATAGAACTTAAAAACTAGGTACATGTTTGATGTTTTTTACAGGTTCTTTGCAATCTGAGCTGAGGGCCACAGGGTCCTATCAAAGTATCCTGGGTGTCTCAACATTTAACGCATAGAAAAACAAGTTGATGTAGTAGACAAGTTGTAGATGTACCTACTAAACAGTAGTTGTATTATTATGTTGAGATAAATTGCCTTCCCATAAAAATCATAAGAAAGGTCAAGCATAAGACAATTATTAGTGAGTATTTATTATTTATTCGATATAAAATCTATTGCATCCTCTTTTTTTATTATTTTTACTATATTTGAATAGGTATCTCTTTCCTAACAATATATTTTTATGGAAAATATATGTATTAGTTTAATACTAAATAAACTGTGTATATATAATCAATTTGTTATAATATAACACAAAACCTAATATTTAGTCAATAATATAATACAAAACTTATTTTAATGTAAACAAATTTAAAGTTATTTGATTTCCTGATTTGTAAACTAATTTTGCTGTTATTCTTGGTTATTATACTTATATATAATAGGTATTCAGTAGATTTAATGACTTTCAAAACTTTCTTGGTTAGTGTCTACTATTTAATTTAGATTAAGAAATGAAAATTGTATGCTTTATTGAGTAGTTTCATGAAGATATTATATTAACAATTTACTTTTTTTTTGTAATTGAAGGCATATAGTTATAAAAAACTAAAGCATGATCATTTTAGGTGTGTATGCAGATGGGACATGAGTGAGCCAGTCAGTCAAAATACATAGGAATAAATTAAGCCAGTATATAATGAAGAAGAAACAACCAGGGGAAAAAAACAACAACAACTAGCGGTGATAGAAGCTTAAAAATTTAAAGATGTTTGATTTTATGGATTGTGTACTAATTGTGCTGTTCTTCTCAGTGTGCTCACCCTGGAACCGGTGGTAGTTTCAATGGATAGACATAAAAGATACTTATATGTCTCAACATGTTGACCTCGTAGGGCATGCAAAGTTTTTGTACAATTGCTACATTTATTACATTGTCTTGGTAGAGATTATAATATTAACATTAACAGCAATTATGTATGTGTACAATAGTTAAAAAATATAACATAATGTCAAATAATAATAATAGGATGGATTATTTCATTAGCAGCGAGAAGCTTTAGAGCCTGCGATTGTGTTTTTTCTATTTCCCATTAATTTCAATTTCCCATTTTATTCATTTGGAGTGGTGTTCTATAATATTTTGTTTCAAAAACTCAATCTGTTTATACTGTGATGGGTTGGTGAATACTAAGAACTTTTTTGCAGCTGTTTCAGCAGCATATAGGACTGCTATGGCGGTTTTCTATAGGTAGTGACTAGTGTTTGTTTTGAAAATTTAATCCATTTTGTATTATAATGTGATTAGTTGGCGAATATTGTGGTGGACTTGACTAACTATTTTGCTGCTATATCTGTTAGTCTTTGGAACTCGTTGCCAAATCGTATTAAGCAAGCTAAGAGTCTCAATATTTTTAAGGGACTCCTCAGAGAACATTATTTGGAATGCTTTAATTTATAATATATTTTGTTATTTAATTTTAATTATTTTATCAATACAAATTACAAGCCATCTTTGATTGATGGCTCTTGTTTTTTTTTTCCTTTTTTTTCTCTTCTTCTTCTTCGTTTATTCATCGTATGATATTATTGTGCAATTGATTTTTATAATGTTCAGTTTTAGTGCTGCTTTTTGTGTTTTTTATTTATAATGTAATAAAAAAATATAATCTAAGAAATACTATTGTATTCCAGCTATTTTATATTTATGTTACTTATTCTATTTTATCGTAATATCCAAGAGGAGCTATGTTTTAAATTTTGTATATTAAAATCAGACGTCCTAAATAGTTTAAGTAGGAAATATCTTTGTAATTCATAATAAAATCAAATAACAAGTAATTCATTATATTATCTTTTTGACACTTTATGTTGTTTGTTATTGGTCCTAATTACAGGACCGAATTTAGGTTTATTTATTCTTCATTGCAGGTAATGATTTTAATAGACGATAATATTATCTTATTTCAGAATCCCAAAAGATGTTAATTTAAAGAATGCCTGGTTGACAAAAATGCATATTTATTTATTTACGAAACAAACATATTTCTGAAGAAAAGCGAAGTAATGTTTCTGGGAGTTTTTTTTTTTTTTTTACACTAATATTATAAAGAGGAAAACTTTGTTTGTTTGTTTGGTTGTAACGAATAGGCTCAAAAAGTACTGGACCGATTTCAAAAATTCTTTCACCATTCGAAACCTACATTATCCACGAGTAACATAGGCTACATTTTATTCTGAAAAAAATAGGGTTCCGTAAGATATTTGGGTTTTTCGGACACAAGGTGTAAAAAATCAACCAGAAAAGTTACTATATTTGCCTAAACTATAAAAGATAGAACGATAAAATGTTCTTATTAATTGTAGATCTTATAATTATCTACAAAAAAGTCCACCACACACTAAACCTATCTATGTCGATTGAGGCACAACAACCATATTTTATTGAGAAATTTTGATTTTTTGGACTACATTTAAACGAGTTTATTTTACTCATGCTTTTAATCCTTAAGATATGAAGCTAAAGAGTTTGTTTATTTGAACGCGCTAATCTCAGGAACTATCGGTCGGATTTTAATGAAACATTTCAGTGTTCGATAGCCCATTTATCAGTAAAGATATATCATCCCGCTAAGATCCCGTTGTAAATCTTAGTTAACGCAGGCGAAGCTGCGGGCAACAGCTAGTATAATATATTGTTTGAAAATTAAGGATGTAATTTAAGAAACAGACATAAAGCCAAAGAAAAGCGAAGTTATGTTTGAAGAGAATTTTTTACATAAAACTTATAGTTTAAAAATAAATTATTTTGTCAGAATTTGATGTTGTTTTTTATTCCTCTTAATTAACGGTAAATACCTACACGCAGAAGAGGTAATCACGATATTTGACGGCGACGCGAAGGTGGTCTATGTACTAGGTTGTAGAGTTTACGGGAGTAGAAACTGAATCCCGTTGAGTGTTTTTTGATCACTCATACTAGCCCTGAGGGGTCCGATAGGCCCGACGGCCTTTGATGTGAGAAATATACATTCAGCCCCTTCAGAGCGTACTGAAATCCAATGAAGCACTGTCTTTATTACGAGATGATTAGCTTATATAATTGTATAAGCTGCTTACTAAACAAATAACGATTGGCTCGTTTAAAACATCCGTACGTGTTTAGTATATAAGGACATGCTTATAGGATCGTATCTAGTAAAATAAGCTCAAATTTGTATTAACGATAATCCAATTTAAGAGATTAAGTATGTATTTTGTTGCTGAATATTTCACGAATAAAGTTTTCAAATCCATTTCCTCTTGTAATTGTCCATATACATATTGCCATTACAAAGAAATGTTGTCCAATAATACGTACATAAGGGGATAAATTTCCCTGTGAAATTGTAAAAAGCTTAAGTAAAAAAAAGCTAATATTGTTTTTTATGTTTGGAAGGCTTTAATACGTCCCTGTCTTTTGTATTGGTGTAAGTAATTGTTTTATTTTATGTGAAAAGCTGCCACGCATTTTGAGGAAGAATATTACGTCTGCTAGTTTATAGTATATTGGTATAGACCAACTAAAATATGATATATTTTAAGTCACACATGGTAGCATGGTCTCTGGTCTTAACCGGTTCCAACAGGAACGAATATAAAAAAACAGTAATTACAAATGAATGACGTTTTAAATACTTCACATAATGACATTTTTAAAAACGAAATCATACTCTAGAATATGTATATAGCTATATGACGGATTGAATAGAATGAGCGTTCAAAATGTCTTTGTACACTTGGCTACCAAATTAGCGTTTGAGTTTGCGTTTACTCGCAAAAGAATAGAATCTGAGAGTTTGCCACTTGTCTAGCCCCGCTGATATCACAATTTCAATAACTTTTAGCTACTATTTTAACATCTACACGTAATGTATTCCACTATTTTAGAAATATCACAATCTACCTCTTCTTCTTATGTCTAACGTATATTTAACAACGTTATTATTGACTGCCTAGCAATTAGAAAGGCATTAAATAAACATATGAATTTTTCATATGCTTATTATATATTATGTTATAATTAAATGCCCAAGACTTATATAGTGTACTTTAAAAACTAGTCTACTGGTCTATTTAGTCTACTTGGACTACATTGAAACGATCCGGAATATTTCAGTGTCTGGGTCAAAAGGTCAGCATCGTTCTAGAGTTGATAGGCTATTTATTCTCTATGATTTTAAATTATTGAATGTAGACTGAATATAGGCGTTCCAATCTATTTACGTTTAAAATAATTATTACCATGGTTACAAATGGTATTTTGAAAAACGCGCAAAACACATGATTAGAAGAACTCGTTTATGCAAGAATATTTTGTATACATATTTCTTACAAAAGTTCTTATATGAATTATAGAATTGATTCGTATTTATTTGTTATGGGATTCCATATAGTATTTGATTGATGATCCATTATATTTAAAGTTGACGAACTTTACTCTGAAACATAACACTCTCCGCAAAAATATAATGAAATCATTGTTTGAATGTTTTAACTGAAGTAAATCTTTATCTAACGGGCAGTGAGACACTGAGGACTAAGATAAGGTGCGCCGGCTGGATACATGTCAGTGACATCAAGATAGTTAACCGTTGTTGCCATTTGCTCAGAGAACCGTTCACAAAGACAACAGTTAAGCAGTGGAAACACTTCACTCGTATTGTTTTTGAACGTAAATTTTTGCCATTTACTAAGAATGTAGAAGAATATTTTCAGTACACGAATTATTTGGCTGCAAAATTATGCTGTACACGCATTATTTGCCTGCTATATTTTTATAGTACACGCATTATTTGGCTGCTATATTTTTTTAGTACACGCATTATTCGGCTGCAATATTCTTTTAGTACACGCATTATTTTGTAATATTTTTTTAAGTGTGTCACATTTTTTTCAGAATAAATGTTAAAAGTTCCTTCGAAAGTTCGGCCTGTATAAAATCCCGTTCACGTTTTATACATACAAGTCACACATTTTAGATAAAAGAAGAAAAAGGGTTACAAAGATGCTGAGGACTCATTATTTGTTGAATAAAATTTAATAAAATAGCTTAAAATCTTAAACGAGTTGCGAGTCTAGTCAAAGAGATTCACCCACAGATTAAGGGTTCACCTAGGTATGTAAGATCTATGGTGCATGAAAAACTAAGTGGTCAAACGTAGAACACTTATTTTTTATGTTGGGTAATTAAAAATCAGTAAGTGATGTTTGCGAAGTTAGCTTAGTAGCTAACTTCAGTTCGACTAAGTTATATTGCGAGTACTGTACGTCTTACGTCATTACAATGCATTATTGCAAGTATTTGTTATAACATTTATAATGTAATCGCATATAAATCAGCCATTAAATATAATCTTTAACTGAGATAAAACATCATATTTCATGACATTCGTCATTTTCCAATATCACGAAGACAACACGCTTCACTTATGTGATATCTAATATATAAAATTTCCCTGTCACAATGTTAGTTACCGTACTCCTCCGAAACGGCTTGACCGATCTTTATGAAATTTTATATGCATATTCAGTAGGTCTGAGAATCGGCCAACATCTATTTTTCATACCCCTAAGTGATAGGGGTTGTTCACCCTTAAAATTTTTTTGTTAATTTTTGGACGAAATTTTTTGTTTTTATTTTTTTATAATGTGGCATTGAAAAATACATACAACCCTAAATTTTGACCCCTCTACGATCAACCCTTATTTTGTAATTGCAATTTTAATATTGGCAGAACGAAGTCTGTCGGGACAGCTAGTATTTTTATAAAGTTCTGATAATTGAGACAATTTTGGCATCCATCTTAAGTCGTGTCAACTGCGGATAGTTATTTCGGATCGAAATCATTTAATCTAAATTATACTCTTCTAAACTTATACTGATTACTAATGAGTACTTCTTCTTAAAAATTATTTAGGGAAAAAATGGTTAAGAAATTATTACAATTAAATTAACAATTATTCCTATAATTCTCTATGCATTTAAATCGACCAGCGCTTATAAATAAATATAATTATAATAATATACTTTATTGCACACACATAATTTATATATAATAACATAACATTACAATAAATAGGTACAATAGGCATTATCGCTTTAGATCGATTT
Organism: Lycaena phlaeas; assembly: GCA_905333005.2. Lineage (NCBI taxonomy): Eukaryota > Metazoa > Arthropoda > Insecta > Lepidoptera > Lycaenidae > Lycaena > Lycaena phlaeas. The sequence goes on from HG995171.1 coordinate 7,165,278, forward strand.
CTTCCAGGCAACCAGCACAGGAAGGAAATACACATTTTAGATTATTATAAACTATTTGCTTATGCGCACGAACCAAATTTGAACCACAAAAAAATATATTAATACAACAATTCATTACATATGATTTATAGGATTTTATATAAATATATTTTATGCTTATTTCTTATTATTTTAATTAATATATATTATCATTCCCAATCTACTTTAAAAATATTTTAATTTACTGAATATCATATTTTAAAAGCTTTGCTCTTAGTGTTCTAGTAACTTTGAAATTTGAAACTTTGAAACATTATCTAATATCTGAAAACAGAGCGAAACACTATCATCTGTCTAATTATGATGATATTATAAAAGTACTTGAAAATAAGGTTGAGGGACGTACGAAACTGAAAAGTTTAGGGTCAACACTTGCTGTGCGCGCGTGCTTGGACTGCTTGGAGCTATTTATATCATTCGGCTATTCTTCAAAACTTATTATGAGTTGCCGAACAGAAGCTTCAAAATAGTTTTGTTTTTAACATCAATGAAGAATTCACACTTATGATTACCGAAAATTTATTTTATGATCATTTGAAACAGTTTACTCTACATTTTAAATTTGGATGACCTGGCCAAAAACTAAATGATGGCGAAATTTTTTTTTCTAATTTAAGAGGTTTTTTAAAGGATGAGTTCGATGTTCAAATTGAATAGAACGTGTTGTTTATTTAATATTATCATATATATCATCAGTGAGGGATGTTTTAATGTGAGTACAAGAGACATACAACGTGTATTAACAAGTATACTTGTACAGTAAATAATTATGCAAGTTGGTGCCAAAAGTGCAAGCATCATTACAGTTTAAATATAAACATGGCTGCACAATTGAAAATAGAATTTTATAACAATAATGTTAAACAATTATTAAATACGTCTTACTTTGGTTTTCTAAGGTTATTGTAAATTTCACTCATTATAATGAAATAACTCCTAATTTAATCATGGTTTATAAAAAAAACAGGCCTTACGTTTTACTACTCAATGTTGTGAAGTATCTGAAACGTCAGGCGTGAAAATCATAATAAAGCACGACAAAATCTGTAAAAGTTGTTTCATTATAACGTTGTACTTTTGATATTCTTGGATTCGATTTTATTACGAAAGTTCTTTGAAGTTGTAACAAAGTATCAGAAATACAGAACGTTAATTCATCGTTGTTTTGAACCGATACAATCATTAGTATTCCCGGTAATTGTAGCACAATGAAATTGTGACTGTGAAATTAACCATGACGAAATTACGATTCGCCAATTTAGATTGGCACATACCTTAGATTATTAATATGTCTCTACTAGATGGAGTGTCCCCCTACAATCGGAACAAAAAGAACAGGCCAACATTTTCAAACATGTGTTCGTGAATAGTGATACCAGCTACTACAGTTCTCCCATAATCATCCTTTTTAGTATCGTTACACTTCAACACAAACCTTCATTATAAATAAAAACAATAATGCGTAAAAATTCATGCGTATTCTATGACAGTGGGATGGATACTAAACACGGAGAAAGCATTTAGAGGCTAACAGTTGGACGCTATTTTTTTGGACGTGTTTTCCGAGCGACACTCTATCTAGATATATTTTTGATCTAAGGTACATACATAGAACAGATTAAAAAAATTTAATGCACAAACATAATTATCGTTATTCTTAATTGTGATAATGATAGGTCTTTTCCACATCATTTTTCCTTGTACCCCGAAGCAGTAAACAGGATATGATATAAATGATACCTGTCCAAGCAAGATATGTAGAGCAAATATGTACAATCGCATCAAAACATACGAACGTATAGACTATAGAGCATGCCATCGTTTGTCATTGGTCATTTTTCGTTGTTTGACGTCTTTACGTGTACGTGTGACGTTTGACATAGACGAATATGCACAGACCTCTTTGTAGGGGGCGGAATTAATCCTGTTGTCTTGAATAAACTTGTATAATTCATTTGGATTAATACCGTTAAAAAATAAATTACTCTGCATGTCAATCCCCTTTCTGGAACATTGTCTTGAATTTCCACAGAATTTGAAGTTCCACTGAGTTTGTTTCAGTAGGCTTGCTTTGGTGGTAGACTCGATAGACGTTCAAAAAGATACTTTGTTGTTACTATTTTGAATAAAATGTTTGATTCTTGAAAAACAATGGCCGTACAGTCTGTCTTAATGTATTTTTTGTATTTGTATTTGTATAATCATATTTTACATGATGAATTTTGTCATCTCATTAGAGAATTCTTTTTTCAAATGTTTTGAATTCGTGTTTGAGTCGATTTTAAAGCCAAGTAGTGCCAAATGCCAATAGACGTTACACATGAGACATTGTATTTGTAAATATAAATATGTTTAGTATATAGGATAGCCGTCGCTTGCGTCACCCGCCAAGACGTTCCCCCCCCCCCCTTCTTCGCTCCCCCACCACTGACCTCGCACGCAGGTCAAAAACATTGTCGCTATTGATTCATAATTAGTATAATTGGAATTTATATAACTAATATATAAAGTTTTCGTGTCGCGGTGTTTGTTAACAAACTCCGAAATGACGACTGATTCGCATGAAATTTTGTGTGCATATCGGGTAGCTCTGACAGTTGGTCACATCTATTTTTCGTACCACTAAATATCAAGGGTTGTCCACCCCTTATTACCTTTTTTGCTCTATTTTTATGGCACTTACACTTTTTTCACACATTTTCACACATACGATCAACGTCTGTTATTAACAATGATATCTAATACTTTTGGCAGAACAAAGCCAGTGTGGCCGTCAAAATAATGTGATGAAACACCAAATTATAAGGAAAGACAACATGTTTTTGTATATTTATATATTATTTTATACAAACATTTTATGAAATAAACAGCACTAGCGTTCTAAGTAAACTTGCCATCACGCAAATTACGGACACAAATCCTCATCGGCCACAGATAATAATTCTTTATTATCTATTGTATATTATAACATTGAACATAGAATGGAGAAGACTAACACGAGATAGGTTAGAGTGGTGCAATAAGGAGGAGGCCTATGTCCAAGGACAACCCGACACCGAAACAGAGTAGTAGAATTAGTTTAACAAAAATAAAAATAGCACTTAGCATATAAATAAAGTTTTGTATAAAAGTCAATATATAAGCAAATAGTTTATAATAAATTTATACTCTAGTAGTAAGGGTATCGGTGAATAAAGGCTATTATTATTACTATATAACATTACATCATTCACTTGCATATCTGACTTAATAAGCCAATAGAGTTATGTAGTCTTAATCTAAAAATGATGTATATCCAATATCATTTTATTATCATGTCGATCACGCACTTCAGAACTTTCTAGATTTTTCCTGCAATAAAATTGTTCAATTTTAATGAGGGATAAGTATTATTACTTCAAGGAGTATTATTCCTCAATAGCTCTCCAATAATAGTAACATAATAGATATTATGTAATATTCTTTCAGATTTAATGTGTACGATTTGATTCTTTTTGCTGTTTTGCTATTATAATACGACTTAGAAAATTAATTTACATTATTTTACTCATATATAAAGCTGAAGAATTTGTTTGTTAGAACGCTCTAATTTCAGGAACTACTGGTCCGATTTATTTTAAGTTAAATCTGAAGGAATTTATCAAATTATCTTACTTATACTAACATATAAGGCTATATATTATTATCAAGCCGGATACGGTTGTAAATCTAATCTAATGCAGGCAAAGCTGCGGCCAACAGCTAGTTTAAGAAAAAAATATTTTATTTTGATACCATGGTTTTGGGCACACCTCCTCCACAGATAACACTATCTTAATATTGTCATGTTCGTGATTCTTTGAGTAATTAGCATAATATTATGTTGCATGCGATAAAATTCTACGAAAGTCCTTATCACAAAGTAAAGTCTTGAAGTTAAAGTGGAAATGAAAAGGAATTTGCCGTCAGTCATGATAATAATAGAATGAGCTGTATTAGCTTGTCACTTGCTTTTATTGAGACATCTATTAGTAATTTGCCGCATGATTTGAAATAAATGGAAAATGTTTCATGACTAAACAAACATTAAACATTATATTATAATTATAGGTTTTTATTTCTCAGCTTAATTTGTTCTAACATAATATTATGTTTGTAAACAATTTTTAATACGATTATTTTATAAAGATTCTTAAACAGTTTGATGCTTGAAAAGCAATGGATCCAAATATTATATTTTAAGAATACGCTTGTGATACACGTTTCTTAAGAGGTAGCGTCATGCCACTGTGCAGCCGAATTGGGCCAGCACAACCGGGGTGTTACGTGGTACTGGTATAAAATGGCCGCTATACTGTCGTGTATCGGTTGGGAGTTTCCAACGGTTGGACCGTTGGAGTTGAAGGAAAAGGAAAAAGGGGGATAACGCATCTGCACGATCTTTAGTTATGCAGATGTCTATGGATGACGGTGATAACCAATCACTCGATTTCCTCCTCGTGACGCCTCCTCCATAAAAATACGCCAGCATCAACAAGATCGAATATTGTTATTCAATGCGAACTACGAGTAATTTCCCCCGGATCATCGCCCATAAAACATACAAAATTATGATATTAACAAATGCCCGTACTTGTTATAATCGTGCACAAAATTGCACATGGCTTGCCAACTGGCAGTGGATGGGCCGAAGTATCCATCCAAAACATTGTGGACACGTTTCGCTCAGATCGATGTGGGCAGCTGCCATTTACGCAAAAACTATTCAGAATCTACATATTTATTTAACAAACACATGATACGTGTACACCTATGCGATTACAAGATTTTTAATATGTTCCTGTGCCTGCAACTAGGGATTTCTAAGGTGCTGGATCTGCCCCCCTAGACAAGTGGCCAAACGCTAAACGAATAGAATAGAATACTTATTGTATGGCAATGACACTAGCTTACGATATGTAATTTGACAGCTAGTGTCATTCCCATACAATTAGTATTCTAATAAATTGATTAAGCTTTTGTGCCCCTTGTCTAGGGCGGCTGGTTGGGTACGGGTACAAGAATCGGTATTGTTAGAGTTAGCTTTACATACTCTATGGTAGTGGCTATCATAGATAAAGCTTTATGTCGGACATGAAATCGAATTTTAAAAATAAACTGGAGGATAAAATAATCATCAAAATCGATAACATCTATAAGAGAAGAAAATTATTTTTTGGATTTGAGAATGAAGGATATATTTTTGAACTGGAGAAAAAAGAAGGTAGAGCCATAATGCTTATAAAAAACATAAAAAATTGTGAATCAGACATATTTTTTCCTGTTAGTTTTATATTATATAACATAAAAGTACCAAGCAAACCATTTGTGAATAATTGAATTTGCTTATCTATAGCACCGGAACTTATAGTCGAACTCTAACGCTGTACTTGTGAATTACACGAGTGTATGAAATACCAACTAGTGACAAACCTCACGATAAAAAATACATCCTTTAAAATATTGCACGTCGCTACTATCGTTTATTTATATAAAACAAATATCTAGCAATAATTATAAGCAACGATCCATGAATATTTATTATTAATAATACTACTTCACTTCACGAACTGTTAACATCTAAAGTGTTAATAAAATCAGTTGCATTGCATTTTTGAAACCAATTAGGTTGCGTAATTAAAGAAAAACAAAATTAATATAATTTAATATATTTTGTTTTTCTTTCTTTAATTTGGATATTTTGCTCAGCTAGTTTATATACTTACTCTTTACAAAAGGATAGGCTCTTTCTTAAAAACACATTTAAATTTGATTAGTCAAACAGGTTAGAATTTATATCCTATAAATAATTTTACAAAACCTACTCGCCAACGAAAAATATTAATATTCGTTATTTCTACAATCATGCCATACAAAATTGCAAACAATACACATGTCCATATTTCCGTTTCTCTTTTACTTGCGAATTTAAGTAGGTAATTTAGTTTCAATGACTGTCATCCGCTTTCTACAGTTATTACTTACCTAAATGGATAATCACCATTGTCAATAAATAGCTTTTGTGATCACGATCGTTTGATCACTATTTCAAAATGACCATTGACAATTATTCTGCTCTAATTTTCCAATTTTTCAGCATAAACATTCATTACGCAAAAATATTCAAAGTTGTGCCAAATGAAATTGGACAAGTGAAAAACAAAAAGCAAATTTTAATAAAGTGTTCTTGTCCTAAATATTTTCGTTCTTGGTATTTTTTAATTGTAAAGGACCATTTAAATCAAATAATTTGAATTATTTTAAATGTTCTCTATTAATATAGGTTTACAAAAATATCGAAAATACGATTTCAATAAGGACTTGGAAAACTTACTCTATTGAAAATCCTGATGAATATAATATGTGTACATACATACTATCGATTTTAAAAGTAAAAAGTGGACTGTATTTAGGTTTGATACGAATGCTATCCAGTGACAAATAGATGATTGGAAAAAACCATGAAACCGACTTACCAGCGTCTCTGCTAAACTGCTGTAGATATCGGCGCCGACAAATCCGACAATGTCCTGGATTAACGAGAATACAACAACTTCGCACACGCACTAAGTTTATGATTATTGATGCTGTATATAAACGATAATTCGACAGGATTCGAGATCGAAAGCGACAATATGGCGCGTGTGCGTCTCTTCGATACTGTCTTCAGCGTTCGACAGCCCAGCGAGCAGTACACAGTCACCAATAACTACCATCACTGGATTTAAACATTTAAAATTCGAATTTCGAATTACCGACAAATTTTACAGTCGCTAATGTGGCCAGTGTAATTAAATCGATACGAAATAAAGCAAAGTATTTAAATAAAATAAAAGAAATATTTAACTATGTATTAATTTAAATAAAATTATTACTGCTGATTCTACAATATGTATAAACATTTTTGTATTACAATGATTTAAAAATGTTTTATATCGTTTTAGTTTCATACGACTGACGTTCAATTACGATAAAAGAGATCGGGAAGCATCGAAAATACTTAAAAGTCGACAGAAGTTTCCACTGGTGTGGCCGTAGATAAGGAATATGATAACCAGGCGACGAGTGCTTGTGCGACGCAAAACGTCGTCATTAAAAATTACAATTTTAACAAATACCGTGTGACCTCAATACTGACCTCATACGTACTCTACGTTTACTTCCTTAAAGCTTTTGTTTGATCCACTTTTCTAATTAATAATTTACTATTAAACCCAACAGAGTTTCTTGCTGAATTCTTCTTATATATTATACTACTATAGTAGTATATATTGTATGTATTTTTTTTTTCATAATAGAATATCTAAAAAGACTAGTTCCACTGAGTTTGTTTCGCCGGTTCTTCTCAGTGGACTTGCTTTGGAACCGGTGGTAGACTCAATTGACGTTCAAAAAGATACTTTGATGGTACTATTTCGAATAAAATTTTTGACTTTGACTTAACTGCAAACAATAAAAAAACGTGTCACTTAAATCTAGATCTATAAAGACTAGAGCGCAGCCTGGGATTCGATTTTTAAAGATAGGGCTCGTTCCCTTGGGAATACGAGGGCGAAAATTTTCCTTGTCTAGCTTCCGAACGTTGAACGAAATATTATAATCGGTCGGTCGTTTAGTCGTAAAAGAGTAAGTTTTGTAAAAGGTAGTGCCATGCTAATGCAGTCTAATTTAGTTAGCACGACCAGGCTGGTAATTCTCAAAAAAGAGTAACAAACACACTTGCATTTCTAATAATAATAATAGATATAATCTTGATTCTTAAGTTTTATGATTAGGAGTATATATTTTGACTGGGTAAATTTCTCGTTCGTTTAAACACAATCAAAACTGTTTGTATTCGCAAATTATACGTGTCTGATATTTATGGGATGTGTTCGCACTTCGTTATGAATGCAATTAATTTTAAATCAAGTATTGATTACAGTTTTAAATTATAATTATTCGGTAGGTAACGATAATGTTACTGTATATAGACATGTAATATAGGTCGTAGTTTTCATCGATACTTCAGCACTATACTCTTACAATAAATAATATTTGTGAGGTTGAATGTATATTGTATATAATTATTTATAATTTATATGTTAGTTAGATAGGCAAACCGGCACAGGTTCCATCTAGTAGTTAGTGGCCCTAGCCTAGGCAACTCTGAGATATAAGATATTACTTTTACTTTTATTCTCTACGAAACTCAGCAAAGCTGATTCACGTAATTCAGAGCCCACTAAGATAGTGATAGCCATGCAACTGGGACAGCGCTGGTAAATGTAGCAGGTCCCATATTTAAAACTGCTAATCCGATTCAAATAATTATTACTCATTCATCATCATCATCATCTCAGCCTACAGGCGGTTAACACTAGGTCATTGGTCCATCTAGTAGGTGGATGGTGGTCTCCACTCCAGAATCTTTCTGCCCCATCGATTTCGGCCGTGCGATCTTCGCGATATGTGGCCCGTCCATTACACCACTACAATGCTTTATTATCTCAGAGTGAAATAAGCCATTAAATAACTCCGTCCGTTACTGTCTATGTATCATGGATGAAACCACAGACAATAGCTACATAAATATTCCTTTATTTTGAAGACGGAAAAATATATAATCAAATAAAACCTTGACTTATCGTCCATTAAATTTTAATTGGGTCGATTCAAAATTTATTAATAAACATCAAAACAATGTTTTACGAACGATTAATACGGGCATTTGACGAAATTGCTGTTTAGTTAATATAACAAAATGCTTTGTTTTTTGGATGTTCTATTAAACAGGGCAAATTTTAATTAAGAACAAGTCTTTTCATTTCTAATAATAAAATCCAAGCAAGTGCGAGTCGAAAGAGTCTTGTAAGGAGTATTGTTTTTTTTTTCGTGATTTAGGGCCTGTTTCACAATCTCCCGTTAAGTTCCCTATAGGCTATTGGCAACATATTTGACAGATGTTTGACAGATACTCCATACTCTATCTGTCAAATATGTTGCCAATAGCCTATAGGGAACTTAACGGGAGATTGTGAAACAGGCCCTTAATAAAACGTTTTACAAATTTATTTTTTCACTTTTACGATGATATCTAACTAACCTAACGAAGCGGAATTTAAATAGTATATTGAACAAATTGTTATTTATGGTTTGTATGTCGAGGCTGTGTATCGACTATCGGCCAATGTCCTTTACTTAGAAAACACGCTCCGCTACGCATACTTATCAGAAAACTATACAAATACCCATATGTACTACGTAGTTTCTTTTAATGCTCACTATATTGTTTAACATCTATTATCCAAATTAGTCAACTTAATTACTAATGAAATACTCCACTACTTTTATAGACTTAAATTTAATGAATTAATAATATTATATAATTATTTTTTTTCGAAAGGTCTAGACTTTTAGGCCTGATGACCTTTAAGCTCAATCGGTAAGTAGGTGAGCAGATGGCTCACCCAGGGGTACCATTACTACCTAGACGTATTCTTATAGTTCAGAGAATTAAAAAAATATGATCATTGTTGACAAGCTAAAATTTAAATCACGAACACATTCACTACACGATTTTTATCATACTGTTATAAAAATTTTACGGCTATGTACAAAGTTTCAACTGCGCATTTTTATTGGCTATTAATTATTAACAACATTTTCTTTTCGTTTCAGCGACACTCATCACTGCAACAGCGGGTACTTGCTACGGTTGGCCGTCACCGACTTTATCGTACCTAAAATCAAACGAAAGTTCCATTCCAACCCTTGAGAGCGAGAGATCATGGATCACATCTATAATGATCCTCTGCTCAGCGCTGACACCCATACCCTCCGCGTACTGCGCTGATAGATTCGGGAGGAAAACAACACTCCTCCTCGGAGCCATACCGTTCATCATTGGCTGGGTGCTGGTCATCGTGGCCCGATCTGTTGCTGTCTTATATGTATCTCGAATGTTCTCTGGCCTCGGATATGGAATAGTGTACACAGTGGCGCCCATGTACACAGGCGAAATAGCAACAAACGAAGCCAGAGGGGGGCTATCAACTCTCATTACATTAATGAATAAGGTACGTTATCACAGAATGTAGGTTAAGTCAACTCACACGTATAACACAGACATATTTTGGCGTCTTCGTTCTGGCAATGACTTTATCAATGTATAATCGATAAATGTGGGTGTTCGACAATCGTAATCTATTTTAGTATTAGTTTAGTAGCTTGATATATCGTTTGTTGTTGTTCTAATCTGTTAGTTTTAGATGTTTTCAAAATTATAGAACATTATAGAACATTCTAGTAAAGGAATGTGTGTAAATTTTCTGTATTATCCTATTACTTGTGAGTTGTTAGTTAGTTAGTTGTTAGTTTTTAAACATGATATAGAACAGTTGTAGCAACGAATTCGCTACATTTTTGCATTACCATATAACTATTATCTTATCCACAATGTAACTCACTTTAATGTAGTATTATTAAATCATAGTTCATCTACAGACCTAGCCTATAATATTAGAATCAACACATGGGTTAGATCCATTTGATAGAAAAGCTCGCCCTTAAAATTAATCGCCCATAATTTAATTTAAATTATTTTATATAAAAAAAAAGAAGAATACGCAAAATTATAGATAACATCTAGGTATATATTGTTACGTGTTAGGAGTGGATTATCCCCATATTAAAATTATATTCGTCTTTATCGTCTAATTGACAAGTTTTCCTTTTGTACGAATGAGTTGTTTTCTTAGTGTTATCTTAATAGTATAGGTACAACAGTTCTAAGTATTGACTAACTTGATGATGGAGGACAAAAACATATTTCATAGGTTTTGTCTTTATTTTAAACTAATTGGGTTTGTTTATCATTCCAGGTCGGTATTCTTACTCAATACTGCATCGGGCCGTATGTGTCGATGCAGACCTTAGCCGGTATCAACTTGATCCTGCCTGTGACGTTCGTGATTTCGTTCTTGTTCTTGCCAGAATCGCCCTACTTTTACCTGAAATTTGAACGCACCGAAAGAGCAGAACGAGCTCTTCGAAAATTACGTAGTGAAGATATAAGATTAGAACTTAAAAATATAGAAATAAGCGTTCAGGAAGATATGAAAAATAAAGGAACGTGGAGCGATCTAGTCTCAGAAGCCACGAATAGGAAAGCTCTATGGATAAGTCTCGGAGTCTTCACAATTCAGCAGCTCTGTGGAAGCGCTGCGGTAGTCGCATACGCACAGAACATTTTCGAAGTCACAGAGAGTAAAATCGATCCAAGCCACGAATCGATGATTTTAGGAGGAGTACAAGTGGCGACTTGTTGTTTGTCAGTAGCGCTTGTGGATCGACTCGGCAGGAAGCCATTGTTGCTCTTCTCGGCTTTCGGCGTGGGACTGATGAATGCCGTTATGGGGACGTATTACTACTTATATTTCACAAATAGGGAAGTAGTAGCGACCCTACATTGGCTTCCCATCGCCACCCTGCTGGTGTACATCGTGTGCTATGCTATCGGACTGTCGACGGTTCCTTACGTCATCATTGGAGAAATGTTCCCAACGAATGTCAAGTTGTACGCGTCATGCGTTGCCCATATTTATACGGGGATATCAATGTTTGCTGTTCAAAAACTATTTCAGGTAAATTTTATTTACATTTATTTTATTCCCATTGTCCATGTTTTATTCTATTCAAATTTGTTAAGAATGGGACCGTGTAACTAAGCTCAGTTCGTCCATCGAACCTTTAAGCGGGTGTGCCTTTTGAACCGTGTTTGGATGCTGGTCAATATTTTTAAATATAACAACCCTTTTTATTTTTTCCCTGTGTCATTGAGCTATATAACTGGCCTATTGTTCTTGTGATTAGTGACCCTGACCGCTAAACTAGAAGTTCGTGGATTCGATTCCCACCCAGGACAAATGTTTGTGTGATGAACGCGATGATTTTGTTCTGTGTCTGGGCATAATTTGTCTATCCCATATATGTTCTTAGAAATATATAAGTATGTATCAATGTCAGTTGAAAAAATACAAACTCAGCCTGGTTTAAAGTCAGATGGCCGAGTGTGAGTTATCCCAATTAATATTATATTAAATTAAATTAAAATATTTTTAATTTAATTTAATACAATAATATATTCGTATAATTGATGAAAAATCTGTAACTTGTCTGCTGCTTTCTGTCATAAGTAACTGAAGTATAACGTATCTACTTTTATACGACAAAACTTGCATTTGGCTTATAGAACTTGTGATCATTATCGGAAATAAGCAGAGCTACTTTCACAACTCGATCCAATTTGAGCTCACTTCGAGACGAAGACTGTCAACTCAATTCAAATTCAGTCTCATTAAAATTATTATTTGTTTCAATTTGTTTGTAAATCGGTCGTCAATCAATTTTATTGATGTATATTTTGCTTCCATAGTTTGCAATTAGAAAGTCTGCATTGCATGTTGCATAATATATACACATACAGAGATCAAACAAGAAATGCTTAAACTGGATAGATAAAGGATAAAGGCTGATATTGATTGTGATAAAAAAGATAAAAAAATAAAGAAAACGTTTTCAATAAGACAAGTCCAACTAAATAGATTTTACTTAAGATCAGACTTTGCTGGTTTTATTTCTGGGTTGAAATAACCTAAGTTCTCTTCCCTTTAAATTGCCAAATGATTGTCAATATCATTCGACAGAATATTTTCAATAACATTCTTCTCCTTTCATTTCCAGGTTTTCAAAGACATGTGGGGCATATATACAGTATTCTGGGGCTTCTCCCTATTCTCCTTTCTGGGACTTCTCTTCATGCTGATCGTGCTGCCAGAGACCAAGGGCAGGTCTTTCTCCTCCATCCAGGCTCGTCTAAAGAGAGCGGTGGCTCGGGACAACGCCAGCAAACTTAAAACCGTCGAGTATTAACAGGCGCAATTGCTTAAGGATTAAGCTTAGGGATCAAGTTGAAAATAAAACATAAGATATTGATTTATTATTAATATAATGATAGTACTTAGCGTTTTACATAAGTAACCGAAGGGTCAGGACTGTCATAAACGACGGGACAAGGATGTTTGAACTGGAGAAGGCCGTGAAGTCGTCGGGGTTGAAGTCATCTGGAAGCTTCCTAGACTTGATGACCTTGGCGTACATCCGCGCTGAGTCCTTCGGGGTTCTTGTCTTGTTTGGGTTCTTGAAATCAACCAGATACAGACCGAAACGGGACCTGCAAATGCATTTAAACATGACGAGTGAAATTATAAAAAACATTTGGAACATGTTGTGTTTTATTTTAAACTTGGAATGATTTGATAACGAAATCTATTGCTGGAAAATTGGTATAAATATATAATATATCACTAATACATTTCTAGAAATATACAGTCGATATTTCTAAACAAATTAATAATTTGTAAGAAGACTATGTTGTGCCTTTTAACAAAATCACTACACCTTATGCATAAAATTAATAAAATAAAACTTAATAAATTATCGCAAAACCATCAAGAGACATAGGCTAAACCTAATTAAGTTTACCTGTTATTCAAATTTATCTCATTTTCTGAGACAATTAGTATGTAGGTAAAATCTTAATTGAATGGTTTAATATGCTACGAAATATTAATTATCACGTTGTGTACATCATAGTTTATTTAATATTTATATAATTTAATAGTATATGACGGGGAATTATGCGACTAACGGAGCCATTACCCTTGTTCGAACACAGATCACAGTGTAAACTTTCAAGTAGAATTGAGACCAGTCAGAGATTCTCAGTTGGACTTCTGTCTTCAGAACTGTACCCATCCTGCATTAAATGTCTTTATACTATTTTATCCAGAAGTAAAGTATCAACCCTTATAATATAATAGTAATGGGCCAATAGTCCACCGCGCTGGCCCAGTGCGGGATGGTGAACTTCACATACCTTTAAAGACTTTCAATCTCATCAGGCATGCAGGTTTCCTCACGATGTTTTCCTTCACCGGTGAGCGAACGATGGTCTCGTGTGCACTTAGAAATTTAGAAAAACCCATTTCAAGGCACACACGGACAGGTCAGGATCGAACCCGGAACCCCTCGCATAAGAGGCCGAAACCATTCACCACTGGACCACCGTCGCTCCATATCCAGAAGTATCTATTCCTATATAGTATATACATACCTTCATAAACTAATATCTTTTATATTTATTAGTATAATCGCAGGCTGGCCTAGCTTAAGCCATTTCCCCACCATGGTTCAAGCCTTGTCGTGGCGGTGGGGCTCAGTAGCCTAGGGTGAGCCCAACACCTTGGGCGAAGCTAATTGAGCCAAGGGGGCTCTTTGTACCCCTCTTATAAGAAGATGGGTCAAAAGAGCAGGGGGCAAGGGGCGAGGTTGGGAACCTCGCCTCATTGTACTGTCCCGACGGTGGGAGGGGTTGTTCTGTGGTGCGGTGCAACCCCCCTGTGGAGGTGGCGTCGGTCCCCCGAGGGACTAGCTAGCCGTCGATGTGCCCTGTTGCTTGTAGATCCGGGGCACTTCACCAAAGGCGGCATTGGTGGCACTCGCCGGGTTTTAGTGGGTAGAGCTGCGTCCATTTACCAGCTTTCGGGCGCAGCGAGTCCCACATACCCGCCTGGGGAGACCCACTCCCCAGCGGTATGCGTCAGTGCATTTCCCGGTAAAAGAAAAGAGGTTAAGCCATTTAGCCGGTTGAAGTTGGTTTCAAACAAAAGTTTAGTAATCGTATAATGACGATTCTGCCAATGTTTACACTTCACGTGCAATGTTTATATTGTAAACATTTACGCTCAGTCATTAATGACAGGATTTGTTTACATTCTCGTTATAATGATAAGATCAATACCGTGTTATCAGTAACAGGGAGATATTTAATACACTTGTATTAACACACAATAGAGAGGTAGGTTTGGATGTAAAATCATGTAATACATATTATATCATACTTATTTATTATGTATTATACGTTGTATCTTATTAATCACAGATATAAAGGATTATGAACAAAGAAGACTCAATAAAATTCCTGACATCTTTTATGCGTAACTGGTAAACCCCGTTTTAAAAGGATTTTTCAAAACGTAAACGGAACTCATAAAAAACTAGTTCATCGTTTCTAATATATTATAGTGTATAGTAAAAATCTGTATTAATTCTTGTAGCACAGATATCAACGTTTATCTCAATTGTCAATGATAAGGGATATCGACCATTAATTCATATTTTTCATAACAGTTCTAACTCGGTGTTTATTTTAGTGTCTATCGCATATATAGATGGCGGTATAAGTTCAGGTAAATACTTATTTAATATAAGGGCCTGTTTCACAATCTCCAGTTAAGTTCCCAATAGGCTATCGGCAACATATTTGACAGATATTTGACAGATACTCCATACTCTATCTGTCAAATATGTTTCCGATAGCCTATTGGGCACTTAACTGGTGATTGTGAAACAGGCCCTAAGTATATAAGCATTTAATTTATTAATATAAGAGAGCTTTTTTAGTTGGCTGCTACAAGTAGATATAAACGACCTCACCAATCTTATTGTCTACTATGATACTATCTAAATCAATAGATTTACCAAGACAAGAGTAAATACTCGTCACATATTTGTAAGTTTTAAAGTAAATATAAATGTCGTATATAATACGAATAGGTATATCTTTTAAGAACATTAAATAATTTTATTACGAGTTGTCCAGGCAGTCGTCGCCTTAACACAGAAAACCGAGACGAAAAAAAAAGATTATCCGAACTCTCTTGAATCAAAATAGACGCATAGAGCAAGAATTTATCAAAATCAACTCAGTAGTTAAAGCGTTCATCACCGACGACGCTAATTTATATAAGAAAACCATTAATGTTTTCTTATACTTACATAATATAACATACGTTTTTATATACGTAGTATTTTAGGTATGCAGTTAGAACACAACAGCAATTCAGTTCCAAGGTTACTTATAAATGGTTTATTACACCATAACTATACACGACATATCGTTACTTTGTTACTGAGTATCTAGGAATCATTTTCATATTTTCCGACGTAAGTTATCAAGACCATCGTAGATTTATGAAAGTAGAAACACAGGAAGACTAACAAGGAATACCTGCCCGCTCTCTCCATGCAAACGTAGTCTGCCAGAATAGTAATAGAACAAAATCTGTTTTTTTTTAATTATTATTACCTATTTAATAATAACAAAAAAAATATTATAATAATGTATCATAAGAACTCGAAGTGCCATGACCTCGCTCCTAGTAAAAAAATACCGCCATGTCTTGGGGTTTTTGTATTATTGTCACAGGAAGTAAGAGTATTCAAAAACTAGAAATATCGAATAATTCTTTATACATTTTCAGAGAAAATAAAAATTACGCATATTTATAAAAAAAAAGAAAAACAAAAAACATAGATGAAGTATATTGTTCTCTTATTGTTCTCTTTTCATTTTAATAGATTTCATTATAATAGATGAAGTATTTTTGAAAACAAAAAAAAATAGCATGGTTTGTGAGAGGAAATAGTCGATTACGAAATGCTGTTTTGTTCATAATAATTAATAATTATTAATCTTAAACGGTCAAAGCTGCCCTTTCCTGCCTTAGGGCACAGCTGTGATACAGCGAGACAGGAACAATTTAATCGTTCAAATCAAATTCGGTAATTATTATTGATAAAAATCTGTAAAACATTATATAGATAATTGTGATTTCATTAACGAATACTTTAGGGTAGGTTTACCCATGAATCACGGACCATGGACCATGAGACATGAACTAACAAGACACGGTAAGAGCGCCACCTATTGCAAATTTAAAAATCCTTTAGAAACGCACGTATTCAAGTGATTCCTAAGCCTTTCCATAGATGGCGCTACATCAATTTATGTGATTGATATGCATTCACCTTACAAAGGGGGTCAGCGGTCACCGGTCAATAATAACAGTGAAAAGTGGTGTCGATATTTGGCACAATGCAAGTACAGCATGTATTACGTTAATAGGCTTGTCAGACTACCGAGTTTTTGTCCAACGATTGAATGTATTTGCTTTGTAGTCAAATTCAATTACTCAAAGCATTCGTTGGTGAATTAGCATATACTATACTTACTAATAAGATTCTATTAGAGCAAGTAGATGGTGGTGAGCTAATAATCAAGTAGATTAGTCTAATATAATTAGTATTGATTTGACTTGTGTTGATTTTGATAAAATCAGTTATCTAAAGCTAGTAAAGTAATTCGTAAGTAAGTAAATTTGTTCTATTTGTTACATAGCAAGCAATACAAGCTACATAGAAATGTACCTTCATTTAGTTCATAAGTTCAAGAGATAATAAAGGGTCCCAACTCCCAGCATATTTCACATAGCACCGCTTCTAATTTAATTTATTGGAAGTTCTGACGAGACCTAACGCGAGTAGCGGCCTACGAATGTACTTTGGACTCGGTTGGTCTGAAGGTAAGAGGGCTTAAACGATTACCTAAAATATATTATGTATTAAACAAGTTTCGGTATGTAAGTATCGTGTCTTGTCGTTTAAATAAAACTTAACATCCAAATTGATATGATTTCTAATTACTATTAAAATGAAGGTACCAGCTTATTCGGCATTTTCTTTCTTCACATCATTTCTTCACATAAGAATTTCTATAGTGCCTTCAACGGATTTACATGCATGAGTGTTTTATTAAAATATGTAATAACAATACTTACGAAAAGCCGTCGTCCCATTCCCAATTATCCATCAAACTCCAAGCGAAGTAGGCTTTAACGTTTGTTTTGTCCTCGTGTATGGAGTGCAGTAGAGCGTTAAGGTAGTGGCCGTAGAAGGAGACTCTCTCTTCATCATGGACTCCGCTAAAGTCAGCATAGCCATTCTCCGTCACGAGAATTGGCACGTTGTTGTATTCCTTTGTGATCCACTTGAGCAGACGACGAAAGCCGATCGGTACAACCTGAACAAATTGTCGAACTGTAAAATCATTTAAAACAGGACATTTACGTATTTTTTATTTGTATTTCGCAGAGTTGGATTTTATTAATCTTAAATATCAAGATAATCATTTCATGATTAAAATTAATCTTCAATATTTTCCTTAGGTAATTTAAATTTATAGATTTAAAATAGATGAAATGAATCTGCATGTTGTCGATAAGCGAGGTTGTCTCTCTAAGTTAATAGCCAATAAGGATACAGGATTCAAACATTTTGAAATACAATTATTATCTTATCATCAGCATCATCACCATCAACCTTTGTCCATGCATAGCTGACAAAGGCCTCCCTCAGTGAACGCCGAGACGACAATTATGTTATACCATATTTAAATGTCTTATGTGTAAAACTAGGTAATGGGCTATATGCAAAGAAAATTTTATAAATTAGTCTAAAATTATTTTAGCCGTTTATGCGTGGTTGGGTAATGACTAACGAGCATACAGATTTACAAATTCTTATTTATAATATATCATTTATATCTACAGTAGGGGCTATTTAATATAGCAATCTAAACTAAATAAGCACTTGGTGGCTGTAGGTTAGTCATAAAATTGTGCAACCAATCTATTTGCCTTCAAAGAACTAGATCGGAATGGCGCCTATTATAAAGCTATTGAGCTTAATAATACCATGTCATTAAAATTATTATATTATTTATAATATATAAATAGTTTTGAGGTTTATCTTATTGCTGGGTTTTCATCATGTCATCTCTGAAGTCTGAAGTGTAATGCGGTGAATCTCGTATAGGGTCTAGGGACATGCCGCCTGCCTTTTCTCTTACTTTGTATCCTGAGTTATAATACTATCTGTCATATTTATAAGTGACTTTCGTTGACACCAAATAGAGTTTGGAATTAAGGTGGTAGATAACATTTATTACTAAAGTCCTCGTCTACTTAACACCACAATAAACACGTTTACTGATAACAATGCAAAGTAATGCGATTGCAGTCTAATATAAAATGTATCATCGACTTTATTAATTTATCACTTGAAATGCAACTCGTTATCATTTCTTGAAACTAGTGAAAAGATTTTTATACTTTGTTGTCCATTATCACTGGCTGATTACCGATACCTTTATCCGTCCACTTCCGAACAAGATAGTAGCCGTAGCCATGCACCTCGCATCCAACACGAACACGGTTGTCCACGCGGCCGACCAATAAATTCGTCTACCTAAACAAGGTCTCTACTCTTGATCTTTATAGGCCCATCGGCCACTTATGAAATGATATTGGCTGATTGCAGGACTATAATAGACTTGTTCCAGAAAATTACAGAATGTAGTTAGTCTGCGGAAATCCCGGATTCGCCAGAGGTTCGGGATAATTCCTATACCTATATATAGTATCCTAATCTTACCTGAACATTTTAAATCGAATCATTTTAGTTTTTAACCATTTTGTCGTGGGCTGCCTAATTGGCAGGATGTTAAGATTTTGCATGTCCCACGTTACGTAACATAATTGAAAATTGATAGTTTCTTACCTTCAACCACGAGGACGCGGATTTCGAAGGCCATTTAGGATTCTGGAACCTAATGATGCCGCAGTCGTTCGCGTGAGATGGTACAGCCCCTACTGGCTTATCAGCCATGGTCAGGTAATATGTCGTGTAATGGTTTAGACCGAAGAAGTCGGCTGTGCCTCTGATATACTTAATCTCTTCTTCAGTAAATTTAGGCAAGCGGGAGACGCTGTAGTTTTGCTGTTTGCTCTTCTCGTCAACAATTCTTATCATTTGTTCAGGATAGTTTCCTTCAGCTGAGTATATAGGGTGAGTATACCAGCCCAACTGTAAATAAAAATTATTTCTTAACGTATGCCTTAATAACCATCCGCTTTTCGTATTATACATGTATAGAAGACATGTAATAGAGCTTGCTATGTATGATAAATATATGAAGTCCTCCTCAAGATGAAGATTACCAAAAACAAAACCATATATCGTGGCAAAAACCACCATTGTATCTCCCACGTTGGACAAAACTAAAAACTGATTCAAATACCATTGTAGCCTTCAATGTTTCAAGGATAAACAACAAAATACATTTCAGCTAAAAAGAATATCTAGATAAAAATTATTGAACTCATGTTTTTTGTTAAATTTAGAATTCACTGACAATTATAAAAAAATGTACTTTTTTAAACATGTTAAAATATTAAAGAATGCTTTAGTTTACATGAAAAATTATGTACAGGTATTCATAGCCCGAAAAGACATTTTAATATCCGTACAAGCCAACAAAAGTTTAAACGATGAATGTCGATATATATTCCATTGTATACTTTTACAGAAATATCCTTTGGTCTCAGTATGACTTCATCATATTGTATACACGATGCAATGAAAAATGTTTTTTTTTCTAAGGAGGCATTATCATGTAAAAGATTGTAAAGATAAAACAAGATTTTAATTGTACTCAAGTTTGCTATGACTTACGTCGATAATAGTTTTACAAATAGTAGACTAAATTAAAGTTAAATTTTAATATCGCAAAGCGGCTGCGTTTGTAAACACATATAAATATAAAAAAAAAACAATATGTGTCTGGATTTTATGTAAAAACTCATAGATCAGTTTTGAGAGAACTTAATTGTTCTCCTAGTTAAACTGCTCTTTGTGTGATTAGTTTTCCCGATGGATTTTTCTTCAAATGATGTGACCATAAATTTATTTTTTAACTAATTATAATTTTTCGAAATTTTTAGACAAATCTTGATAATTACTTGCGTAGTTTATGTTATCTGCCCCTCTAGACAAGTGGCAAACGCTCGCTTCTATTCTTTTGCGTTTACTCGCTAACTCCATAGGGTTGCTGCAAAATTTTTTAAGAACGTTTATTAAGATACATAATGAATATGGTTTAGTTTTTTAAAACGTTTAACAACCTCTGTACTTCGTTTAAAACGAATATTATTGTTATAATATTTCTTGAATTTGTTTTAATGTCGTAAGCTAGTTATTTCCCATACAATAAGTATTCTTTTATGTTATATTCGTTTAGCGTTTATGCCACTCTTCTAGGTGGATCGAATTACATACGTTTTTAGACGTTTTTACAAACAAAACCATACACTTTATGTGTCTTAATAAACGTTCTTAAAAATTTTACAGCAACCCTATGGAGTTAGCGAGTAAACGCAAAAGAATAGAATTGAGCGTTTGCCACTTGTCTAGGGGTGCAGGATTTGTTTCATACTTTTGGGGCTTACAGCGCTTACGCCTTTCATTAGCGTCGCCGCTGTCATTCGTCACTTTTTTCTCACGGAATTCAATTTAGCTCGTATCGAAACTGTGTGAAATGAGCAGAGCGTGTGTGAGTATTATTTTCGACTTCCTCGTCTCAAGTCACTTTGAGTTTCGTAAGTTTTAGGGTTTAGAAGCGTCCGTCTTTACTTTTGTTCGAGATCGAGAATAATATTATGTCTGTAAAGGAGACCAAATAACGTCTTCCAGATTGTATCACGGTTGCCATCAACTGTTTCCCACTCCCATCTAGGGTATCCTGCCTTACACAATAATACCTCGAAACAGTCAAGCACAAAAAATGCCCTATCTCGCTTCCTACCGTCGCATCAGTCTCATGATCAACAGAGAAGAAATAAGGACCTCTCTTAAAATATGGTAGGGGTGTCCCATTAGGAGTCCCAAATACAATAAATTTAGAAAAGGCTCGAGACCTCGCCGTGTAACTAACACGAAGCTACGGCACGACCCTCGGGTCTACCACGGTTCAGGCTCAGTAGCCCAGGGCGACTCCAACACCTTGGGCGAAGTGAATTGAGTCAAGGGGGCTCTTTGTACCTTCTTATAAGAAGAGGGGCCAAGGAGCGGAGCGGAAACCTCGCGTCATTGTATTGGAGGGGTTATTCTCTACTAGCCGTCGAGGTGCCCTGTTGCTTAGTTTTAGATCCGGGGCACCTCACCAAAGGCGGCAGTGGTGGCACTCGCCGGGTTTTAGTGGGTAGAGCTGCGTCCACATACTAGCTTTTGGGCGCAGCGGGTCCCACATACCCGCCTGGGGAGACCCACTCCCCCGCGGGATGTCTGAGCGCATTATGAGAAAATTAAAAAAAAAGACCCCCGGGTCTAGTAGCTTAGGTCCATCAAAATCCCTAGACTTTACAAACGATGATGTACCTAAAGTGTCTCGCAGTATTATTCAATCATTAGACATTGAATGTATTATAGTGCACATTTTAATCACGATAAGCATCCGGCTGGTGGTTGCCGTGCGACATTACTAAATATGTCCCACTAACATACATGCCAAGGTAGGACTCAAGAACACAATTAACATGTACACTTTTTTACCTTATATATTATTATAACTCAATCATTCGTAACGGGTTTCGCTACAATAATATTTATTGTTAAGGAAAACAAATTATTTAATTGATTTACGTCCATGAATTAATTTTAGGGTAATTCATAAATGTTTTTTAAATGAAACAATAAGTATTGGATTGAAACAATATTAAAGAGACAACATGATGAAAAATACACCACGAAGACAGTGATAAAAACGTGTCTGTAGTATCCCAATCCTACTTATCCTACTATCCTACCATCTTACTAATATTATAAACAAATCAAATCAAATCAAAAATATCTTTATTACGTAGGTACAACTTGTACACTTGAAATAAGTCAAAACATAAGTAGTAGTCAATAAGTAGTAATAGTAATAATAAAATAAGTTTGAAAGTATGGATATTTGTTACTCGTTCACGTAAAAACTACTGAATGGATTTTAATGAAACTTTACAATAATATAGCTTTTTCATCAGAATAACACATAGGCTATAATTTATCACCGTACTCCAAAGGGAATGAGGAGTAAGCGGGTGAAACCGCGGAGCGCGGCTTGTCATTCATAACATGACTGAAAGACGTGATTCAATTTCCTTCTTTTGATATATTCTGTACATTATAGGAACCTATCCTTTTCTTGACGCAGGATAGTAATTTTGGATGTAGCCAGGTACCTGGGTAATTCCTGATCCTACCTGGTACTCACACTTGGGAAGTGCATACCCAAAGTAAAACCACCACGACCACCTTCAGCAGCTTTTAGGGCGTCCCGGATCTGCAGGCAACAGGAGTAGCTCAGTGACAGGCTGACCCTGGCAACGGTCGGGGGACTGCCCGGTCGCCACTAAGCGATTGCCGCGACTTTGTTTCTTACTAGGCCCAGGTTCAAATCCTGAGCCCCAACACCAGAACCACCGATTGTTTTATTGAGGGCGCATTAAATAGCGCCTCCTTTGCACCCCTCTTCATCGCCTGCGAGGAGAGACCTCGACGGCGATATGAACCTAATCTATATGGTTTTTACATACAAAACAAATACAAAGGAGGATATTTCGTTGCACTATGATCGTCAAAATAAAAATAATCGAAATAAACTAGCGTAAATCGAACTAATTTAATTATAGGTGTAATTTGGAATTAAATTAATGTACCCCGATCCTCCCATCCTATAATTTAAACGAAACATATAAATGTCAAAATCCTAAATAATATAGTTATCGTGCATCTAGATCAGTGTTTCCTAAACTCTTTTGTATCATAGACCTCTTTTAAACGTTTCCCGCATCAGGTGGACCCCTTGCTGACCTTTTTTTTTTGCTCGTAAAGATATTTCATTACAGTAGTAAAATTCTCTTAACAATATTGATAGGAGAAGTCAAGCCAACATGGGTCTTCTTGGTTGAATGCCTCTTTCATTCTTCACTATAGAAACCAAATTAATTTTCTTAATTTTCATGGACCACCGCTTACAAATAATGAACCCCCATTTTTTGTCACGCTCATCGTGGACCCCTTTCGAGTCTTCCGTGGACCCCTGGGGGTCCACCTGGACCACTTTGGGAATCACTGATCTAGATTCTAGATAGTTATTATAGATATCGTATATCTTAAAATATTCGTAAAAATATTTTCGTTAAATATAATTGTTTCCGAACCAAGGACCGGGATTTCGATTAGTGTCACTAGAATGGTTTTTAACCTCGACAATGTCGCTTGCTTTGAGATCGGAAAACGTCACGACAAAACGACAATTTCTTTTATAGCCCCAGCAACCAACTGCAAAGGGCCAAACTTGACCAGCAAGGCCAATAAAGAGGAAATCCTCGACAGCAGCACGTATTTAGTTCGTTTTATTATTATAAAGTTTTAAGAACGCTGTTGAATTTTATTTAGCCAGAACTAAGGCGGTTTTATAGTAATATGCCCATCTTCCATGTGTAATAGAATAAAATATTTGGGCGACGTCACTGAGCGACGAAGGTCCAATATGGACTCGGTCTCTTAAGCGAGAAGTTCCGGGTTCGATCCTGACTGCCGTGTGTACCTTAAATGACTTTTTCTACATTTCTAAGTGGCAAGTGCACCCTAAAAACACGAGACCATCGCTCACTCACCGGTGAAGGAAAACATCGTGAGGAAACCTGCATGGCTGATGAGATAAGAAGAAAACTAGCATACGTCTTCAAATACACTGAGAAGATCCAAGTACCTACTTGCGCTTATTGGCCCATTACACAACAGTAATTGTATTATTTGAATATTATAATAACAATATGTTAACTAATATTATTAACTAGCTGTTGCCCGCAAATTTGCCTGCGTTAACTACGATTTACAACGGTATCTTAGCGGGATGATATAGTCTATTTTATCCCGCGTTCCCGTGGGAATATGGGGATGAATTATAGCCTATGTGTTAATCTGATGTATGAGCTATATAATTATGAAGTTACATCAAAATCAATTCAGTAGTTTTTGCGCACGAACTTTCGCATTTATAATATTAGTAGGAGTGTTTATCGTATAATTTATGTTCCCAAGACATATTATTATTTATATTTAAAGTGTTGAATATAAATCAGAGAAACGTGTTAGCTTCACGTGCCAGACGGCAGACCGTGTACACGATGATATTTAGACATTGTTATATTGTTATTAACATAAATACAAACAACAATGACATTACTTTAAACTAGTCACCTGGTAAAATCCCGCTTAACAGGTACAAGATCACGAAAATTAATTTAAAATATATTAGAATTCCGCGTATTAATAATTACATTAAATTAAAATTTTAAAAAGACCCCTACACAAAAAATACTTATAGTTTAAGGAAAAACCCTTAAAATAATGAAACCCTAAATAAACCCTTAAAAAATAAAATATTTTTATCGAAATGGAAACTGAAAAATATTTAACAAGTCGTCTCTTAACATTATATTTTCTAATGAAACTGAGAATAAACTATGTACCTTAAGTATATTATACTCAATTTAACTAGAGGTACATATTTTTTTCAATATTCCCAAATATACATTAGATTTTTTGTAGAGATTTAGGAGACACAAATTTTCCGTTCTTTGAAAGATTTTCATCAAGCTTGTGATACTCACGTGGAATTGTAGGTACAGCTCGGCAGCCTCGCGGTCTCGAGGCGAATCTGTTTTGGGTTCCGCCCAATTGGAGTCACAGGAGATGGCGACTTGTCCTGAAAAACAAGATGTGATAAATCGTGACATAAATCATCAAAGTCGTCCGGATAATTTTATATGAATCCTAGCTGTTACCCGCAGCTTCGCCTGCGTTAACTAAGATTTAGTACGGGATCTGAGTGGGATCATATAATAAAATTTTCACCCATCTGCGATCAATCCCTATTTTTAATAGCAATATTTAAGTAAGTAAGTACTTTTGGTAAAGCGAAGTCTGTTGGGGCAGCTAGTGTGAAAAAAAAACATATTATATTCGTTCCTACTACCGTAACACGAATTCGTACGAACTTACCAGGAGGCTGCCGGGTTAACGTAGTGTGAATGTTTAAAAAAATATAAAAATAAGATCAAATATCAGATATTACTTTCATAGTCACTCATAATATTTCGACCCTGTTCAATACTTCCGAGTTTCACAACATATAAGTTCAATCTCAGAAACGTACATTTTGCTCTATATAATGGACTTGCAGTGATTAGCATTAAATGACATTTTAATTAACAATTTACAACGCAATTAAAACATAACTCAGTCATAGCTCTTAGGATTTTGATATTTACATTGTGCAATACTTTTAAGGTCTTTAGGTCGCAAAAAGTTTGTATGCACTTTAATCGATGCGTGGGTATATTTTTTGTGAATCCGTGTTACTGGGTAAGGTCTAAGTCATTAAAGTTAAAGGATATTGTTAATCCTAATACAACTTACATGTAATTTTGCTTCAAATATTAGTAAATAACATACTTTGACGACCCTGAAGACAAAGATAGTTCGACTAAGCTTTGAAGCTCAAAGTTGAGTTGAACTGTCTATATAATATTCATATAATATGTAAATACGATAAAATAGTTCGCATTATTATAAAAAAACTTAAACAATTGCACATATCATTTTTGTAGAATTTGTTATTGCCATTGTTGTAACGATTAAAATATAATATTTTCCTTAAGATTTCCGTAAGATTTTACTCTACATTTACGTTCTATTTATACTCAATATAAATGGCGGAAGAAGGTATCTACTTATCAGATAACACTTTTATTATTATAAATAGCCTGTTGAATACACTGTCAGACAAGCCTTTTACAAAGATCTCACTATACACTAGCTACGTTAAAAGTAAAAAAGTATCAACACTTATATGTCCCACTGCTGGGCACGGGTCTCCTTCCTCGAAATCAGGCGAGGTACCGTCCTCGGGCCAATAGTTCACCGCGCTGGCCCAGTGCGGGTTGGTGAACTTCACATACCTTCAAAGACTTTCAATCTCATCAGGCATGCAAGTTTCCTCACGATGTTTTCCTTCACCGGTGAGCGAACGATGGTCTCATGTGCACTTAGATATTTAGAAAAACCCATTTCAAGGCACACACGGACGGGTCAGGATCGAACCCGGAACCCCTCGTATAAGAGGCCGAGTCCGTCCACCACTGGACCACCGTCGCTCCAGCTACGTTAACGTTAATATAATTGTTTCTAACATTTGGAATTACAATAATAATAATATAAAAATATTTTTGAATTAGAAAAAATTAGCCCTTCTCTTTGAAGTCGGTCAAATGTAGCCTAAGTCAGTCTCCGGTGCCTTCTTATTTAGCAAAATATGATCACTGCTTTAGGTTATATGGGAACATACTAAAGCCCTTTTGGCTTTGTCGTTTTCGGATATATTTTTTTAGTTGGTACCTTAGGTATTTTGTATATTTCTTGTATTTGTGAATTATGATTTTGTTTGTTGTTGTCTTCTTTTTATAATTACTTAGATACTAAATAGTATATAAAAATTTACCTCCGTATTTCGCGCGGTACGTGTCATTATACATGTGATATGCTCTCGCGTGGGCTTTGAGCAGGTTATGAGTGCAGAGGTAATCGGCCACACCGGAGGCGTTCAACTGAGGAGCCCTGTACGTGTTACCGTAGCCCTCCAGACAGACTTGCATCGGCTCGTTGAAAGTCACCCAATATTTCACTTTATCCGCAAAGTTGTCGTACAGCACTTTAGTGTAATCCCCGAAGTACTCCACAATGTTTGGATTCGTCCATCCACCTAACTCCTGGAGAGCCTGCGGCAGTTCCCAGTGGTACATCACAGCCATGGGCGTTACATTATACTTTTCCAGTTCTGTTAACAGGTTCCTGTAATACTGAATGCCTTTTGGGTTGATGTTATTGGCTAAGCCGTTGGGCAAGATCCTCGGCCAAGATATTGAGAATCTGTAGATATCTACTCCTAATTCGTGAACCATTTCGGCGTCTCTCTTGTAAAAGTGATACGAGTCAGCAGCGACGTCAGGATTGGAGCCATCTTTGGCAAATTTTGGATTAGTAACATGTAATAGGTGGTCCCATATACTTTCGCCTTTACCTGAAACAATACGTCGTGGTATGTAATCGTTGTCGGCAATCGTCCGCAAGTAACAAATAATTCAACTGCAAGATGTGGCTAGCCGTGTTGGTAACTGTGCGATAAATTATCGTTCACGTACGTAAGACGTATGTTAGCAATAGACAAATGTTCAACGATGTCCAAATAAACGAAAATTTTATTTTTTAAACAACATCTACGGTTAATGCAACAATGTTTTACTGAGTTTCATGCATTTTTATAAAAACAAGAAAGTGAACATCAGTTTATTGTTACAGCTGTACAAGACGAAATGATAGGTCATTACAAGAACATATCGAAAAATTAAATACGATAATTTTAATCCAAATACGATAATTTTACAGTTCCAGCACGATAGCTGTCGGGGTTGAGGTTACTTACACTGGCGGTAAGATTATAGACCATAATATAGGACTCTAAGCAGTAGCAAATGTTCGGAATAACAAAAATATCCCCAGAGACCCGGTGGTCTCCTAGAAGGATTTTCTCCATTTTGTGTACAATTCAGGTTTCTTCTTACGCTGAACTCCTGAACAATCCAGAAATTAAAATAAGATCTTACCATCAGCGTCCCATCCCCCTTCTATTTGTAAGGCAGCTGTGGTCACTCCGAATAGAAAATCCTTTGGGAATGTGTAATTCATCTTAGGGCCACCGGTTATATTTGTTAATTCTGCATTTCTGTAACAAAACTCTTACGTTTATGATATATTTAATACTAGCGGACGAACTGAGGTTGTCCTTTAATATGTATGTATGCGATATAAATAAATAAACTAGATACTGCCAGCAGCACCACCTGCCAGGCTGAGTTGTGAATCTAAATCATCCAAATACATGAAAAATCATTTAAATGGGTCTTGCCATTTAGGAATAGTTCAGTGACATAAACACATAAAGCGGAATTACATATATAAAGATGAAAGAATGAAGATGAAGATTTTTGATTTAAAGTCTCATTACAAGCTCATTGCAATCTATAATTTATAAAGGTCAGTGACCTCATCGTGGCGTATACTTGAAATATCTAACAAAATAGCCTTCATGGTAAGAGGCGCATTATTGCAACCTCGCGATTGACAAAAGGTCTATGGTGATAAAAGAACCATAGAAACATGTATGAATAAAAATTGTGTAATCATAATCACAATATCAATCCCCTTGCATTTTCCATTGCCATTATCAAATCATTTAGAAGTTCAGACATACACTAAGCTCACTTTATACATTATTATTTATTGTATTTAATATTTCTATTAAATATAAATAACTGGTGATTAGATTATTCCTTCTTTAATTCATTATTAACTTATATCCATTAGAGCAGGGTTTCTCAAAGTGGGGTACCTAAGCGAAACCCCTAGTTGTTCGGCATTCGGCATCAGTAGGGAGTTTGCGACAAGATTCACGTAATGGTGGCTTGATAACTGACGCTCTCACGCAAAGCGGTTGATACCCAGTCAGAATTATGGTTATTTTATGTTATACTAAGGCCATTTGCGACTAGAAACAAGCACACCTATCACATTAATTATACTATAGTCGTCGCCACTTTTAAAGTCCTGCGACTAATGGCCGAACTAAATTTGACAACATTGACATCTTGACGTCTGTCTGGAGTAAGAAGTTGTGATATTTTAAATTGTTTTACGTAAAATATGGAGCATATAATATAAAGTGAGGTGTAAAAAGGGAAGGCCGTAAAATGATCATTAAAGTGAAATAATTTTGTGAATTAGAAAGTAAAAATAATCAACAATTAACCCCGTTAAATAATATGTCTATAAATGTCACAGCCATGACAGGTCAATTTTAGAGATGCCAGAGTCACTCATTTTTGCCTAATTTATGGTTAAAATATTATCATTAACTCTATACCTACATTTATCTTATGATATTTTATATGAATATAAATACAAGGTAAAAGAATTAAAACCTTGTTCAGATGAATGATATTTTCAGGTGTTTCTGTTAAAAAAGGTCGAATAATAAAGGAAATAACAATGGCAGCAATTACTTCTGAGAAAACCGTCACTCCTGGCAAAAGCCGAACACATCCGAAGAAGCTTGTTTTTGATGAATTCTACTCAGTCTTTCAATCCACTACAGACCATAGGCCCTATAATTATTTAAATTTTTTATTGTACTAGACTTGGTGGAAAATCATTACACTATAAATTGGCAACATTGAGTTATGAGACCGCAGCGCCGCGTTTATCGGACTTCTAAAGTGGCGATGACTCTAGCGTCTTGTTTACATTATGTATGCATTATTTTATAAAAATATGAAGTTTTCACACGTACAAGGTTATACCAGAGTCGGAGAAACTTATAGGTCAAAGTCAAAGTCAAAGTCAAATTTTTTATTCAAAATAGTACAATCAAAGTATCTTTTTGAAAGTCAATTGAGTCTACCACCGGTTCCAAAGCAAGCCCACTGAGAAGAACCGGCGAAACGAACTCAGTGGAACTAATCTTTTCATATTTTCATACAAAAAATAAAATACATAATACTTTATTGGTATAGTGAGAAACTCTGCTGGGTTGCCCTTTTTAAAATATAAAATATTTAAAAATATTGCACACTAGCCTAAGATTAGTGAGTAGGTAAATTTAGACCCCGCAGCATCCAAAACAAACCAGAGGATGTTAATAAATATAGGGATAGAGCTATATCGATAAACATAACACGATAACAGACCCGATATTTTTATCACAAGATCTAAGAAACTAAACTACTGCCTTATACTTTTGTACTTTACTAACTAATAATATATTACATTACATGATGTTACATGTATTAATTTTGATTGCTAATGCCGATTTCTTTAAAATTTTCAAAGCTCTTCTAAAACTGTGACTCTTGACACTCGAATATCAATGAAACGAAATAAACGAAACGAAAAAATATATTATAACGTTTTTGTTGTATTTGTCTTTGTTCAAAATATAATAAATTTATGCTATCGATATCATTAGTAATCGGACGTCTTGGCGTTTGTTGAGGGAGGCCTATGTCCAGTAGTGGACGGATAAAGGCTGATGATGATGATTATGATGTCGATATAATTATTTATTTGGTCACAACACTAAAGCTATGGAATTAAAACTGTCATCGAGAAAATAAAGAAATGGAAATAGAGTCATCGCCACTTTAGAAGTCCGATAGACGCGGCGCTGCGGTCTCATAACTCAATGTTGCCAATTTATAGTGTAATGATTTTCCACCAAGTCTAATACAATAAAAAAATTAAATAATTATAGGGCCTATGGTCAGTAGTGGATTGATAAAGACTGATGATGATAATAATGACAAAAATAATTATAGCAGCAAAATAAAAATCTCCCTGCCAGAGTTTAGTAAAATAAATCATTTTTTTGTAAATATTTCATTCGTATTTTTTACATATAACCGATTAGTAGAATTCATCTAAAACCAGCTTCATCGGATGTGTTCGGCTTTTGCCAGGAGTGACGATTTTCTCAGAAGTAATTGCTGCTATTGTTACTTCCTTTGTTATTCGACCTTTTTTACAGAAACACCTGAAAATATCATTCATCTGAACAAGGTTTTAATTCTTTTACCTTGTTTTTTTGTATTCATATAAAATATCATAAGATAAATGTAGGTATAGAGTTAATGATAATATTTTAACCATAAATTAGGCAAAAATGAGTGACTCTGGCATCTCTAAAATTTACCTGTCATGGCAGTGACATTTATAAACATATTATTCAACGGGGTTAATTTTTGTTTATTTTTACTTTCTAATTCACAAAATTATTTCACTTTAACGATCATTATACGGCCTTCACTTTTTACACCTCACTTTATATTATATGCTCCATATTTCACGTAAAACAATTTAAAATATCACAACTTCTTACTCCAGACATTTATTATGTCAAGATGTCAATCTTGTCAAATTTAGTTCGGGCATTAGTCGCAGGACTTTCAAAGTGGCGAGGACTATAGTATAATATCAAAAATATATTTCTATTGGCACTTTATTTGTTACCTTTAATTCAAATAAAAACCTTATTTCCTTCAACAGTCAATTTGTATAATAAATAGTTAGGATCGCTGTCACCTAAAAATTTTAACAGGGGTTCATGGAGCCCAAAATTTGGGAAACGATTCACTTCCATGCAACCTCACCTGTTGAAGACCGTCCGTCCCGATCATAAGTACTGTTAAACTATAAGCTCGATATTTTAAAAGGCCATAGATCTATGTCGATGTTTTTTCATGTATCTATAAGTATGTCAATGTCGGTTGTTAAGCGTTTACACGCGAGATATCGAGAAAAATGGTTGATAAAATTACATGCATTTTCCATATTCATATCGAAGAAATCGTTTAAAGGAAAAAGCTGTAGACGAAAAAGATAATTTTTGAAACTATACAAGGAATGACAACTGGTAGTTACTGCACATAAGATTCATCTGTGAAAAGAAGTGTTTGCACCTGTTTAAGCTTCTTGCGAACAGTGGTAAGATTCGGAAGTTGTCGGCATGGTAGAGTTAATGTAGAAGTGCTTATAGATAATAATTATATGTAACATAGGCAATCAAAAATAAACCATTATGTTATCCAATGATTATTTTTATGCCAAAAACTTTTATAAAATAATGGGCAGAGGATTTCATGGGAAAATTTATAGAACGAAGAAATTTTATAGAACTAATTTTTAGAACTAGTCCTGCATGACTATAATGTTGTATGGCGAAAATTAAAGAAATATATAGGACATAGTTTTTTTAAGATTTTTATTTTTTATTTTAGCGTTAGTGAAAACGCCGTGACCCGCTAGTATCCAATAATCGGTGAACTGCGAGTTCAGGAGTTCGAGGTCAACTGAGACCTTGTAAATGATAATTAGCCTTTCGTGGGAAATAACGATAACATCAATGTCTGAGGCGATTGTTAAAAGAAGACAAAGACACGTTCAGAGGAAAAAGTGAAGAACACGATATTTTACATTATTTTATAATCGTCAGTTTTATAACATGAATCCATTACCATTTGCTTTTCGGTGATCAAATTTTTAAATGCTAACATTGGAGCCAGATTGTAAGCCAAAACGGCAATAGACAAATTCGTTTAAGAGCCAAGAATTGACCAGGTAAGTCAGTTAAATATATAAAAGAGAAAGAAAATATATCTTGTAAGAAATAAAACCGGACAGGTGCGAGTCGAATTGAAATCGAGCGCGAAGGGTTCCATGCCATGTATACAACACTACCTGATCCGGCAAACGTTGTTATACAATAGAGACAAATTATTTCTAGTTAATGTTTTGGGTAGTCAAACAATAAAAAATGTTTGAAAATCCCTCTCCTCATCAAAGATGCCAACTTCGCCATATGGATGATCCGATTGGCGAAGGTTCTTAATTGTGACCAGTCATAATATATTTAAGCCTAGATGTAGAGCGACGATGGTCCAGTGAGCGACGGTGGTCCAGTGGTGGACGGACTCGGCCTCTTATGCGAAGGGTTCCGGGTTCGATCCTGATCCGTCCGTGTGTTCCTTGAAATGGATTTTTCTAAATTTCTGCACTTAGCACACGAGACCATCGCTCGCTCACCGGTGAAGGAAAACATCGTGACGAAACCTGCATGCCTGATGAGGTTGAAAGTCTTTGAAAGTATGTAAAGTTCATCAACCCGCACGGTCCCAGCGCGGTGGACTATTGGCCCATTACCCTCCTCGCCTGATTTCGAGGAAGGAGACCCGTGCCCAGCAGTGGGACTTAAAGTTAAAGGGTTGATACTTTTTTTTACTAGATATAAGAAAGTCCCATATTCTAAAAATTAAAAACCTTTTTATTCTTTCTTTATTTTTACTAGATAATTTTAACCTTCCATAAAAGTAGTTTTGGCTGTGCGTTGTGAAACAATTTTTTAAACATAATTGTACACAATTGTCAGATGCACCCGCCAGATTTATTTTATGGTAACTGTTCGAATAGAATCGCTCATGAACATAAACGAGTGTTTATCTGGAACTAGCCCAGGCAACTAAGAAACAAGCAGTAAGGTCGTGCCCAAGCAGACAGGAGCGCGCCACAAACATAATATCTACTTTATTTAAAAAAGGAATCGGAACTCTCCCTTGCATCCCCGAGACTGGAGTCACTAACTGTCGCTCACTTTATGTTTAACAGTTTGGCGAACAAGACAGACATTACACGGAAATAATTGTTATATCCTTTAAAGGTTTACATTCAAATGACCTTGCGTTAATAATAATGAATGTACGGAACTGAGGCGAAAATTAAAACAAATAAATATTCAATACTCAATCCTTCAGTGCTACTAATATTATAAACGCGAAAGTTTATATGAATGTATGAATGTATGTTTGTAACTCTCTTACAGAAAAAAATATGAATGGACTTTAACACATTCATCTCCGTAACGAAGGAATGAGAAAGAAGTACGCGCGTTAAACCGTGGGTAGAGTCGCTAGTACTTCAATATATTATTATGAATAGTAAAAAATCAAGGATTTGGCAGAGGCTTCATATAATAGAAAACTTTAAATAGAACCGTTAACCTCTCTCCATCCGCTGCTAAACATAAAGCTCATCCAATAAACGCCAAGACGGCCGATACCCCTACGCATTCAACTTGCTACAACAACACTTCTTAACTTTACTTTTACCTGAAGATAATTTATTAGATTACCTTATTTACAGATAAACTGCCAAACGAACTTAGTAAATAGGAGAGCAGAAAATCGTGAAGGCTCCATTTATTTGTTATCAAAAGGCTCAAGACAATTATTATAGACAAAATAATCAAATTTTAAATACTTGACGAAATTCCTAAGAAACAAATAAAATGTGACATACAGTTAGACATTCAAGTTAAACTATCCTTATAATATACATTTTTAAATCCTAAGTTTTGACCTGACTTTTTAGTGTTGGATTTAAACAGGTTTCCCAAAACTTGATGATCTATGAAATCACGATCCGACTTCGTGAAAATTATTACTAGATCGGGGTTAGTCGTTTTTTTTTTTTTAATACTTTGAACGGGACATTACGATATAGGAGACACACGGATAATGTCATGCTAGTTACATATTGGCCATAGATAATATATTAAATTCAACATCTATTAAAAAATCAATCCTTACCCGAAATACCTAAACTAAGTATTCTTTTAATTATGAAAACAGAAAAAGATTTGATTTCAGATTCGAATTAAAAAACTATCACTTTAATCTACATGTCTATATCTCAATCAACTCGATAACATCCACAAAGGTAATTTCTTTACAATTTAAAATCGTATTTACACACGAAAACATAATCAAAACAATAAAAAGATAGCTTACCCCTTATAAACTAATGTCGTTATAAATAATAGTTTGAAGAACATTTTGAATGGTATAATATAAACCTAAATATCACTTTAATAAATTCACTCTATATTGTAATACTATGTTCTGGTCATTGCTTGAGCGACACAACTGGCGACCAAACGGAGTCTCCGCCTTCGACGTACTGCGCTCTCTACATCTTAATATCTTAATATATTGAAACACAAAATCACTCCAGCCACTCGACACTAATCCAGTCTTAACTGAGAACAATTGCAGATAAGAAATGTAAAAATTGTGTGTGACTATTTGTCACACACAATTTCAAAAGGTATAAAAAAATGTTAATTATGGAAATCGTTTGTGGTAAAAGAGTGTACGATATTGGGTATTGCATTTCAAACTGCCTCATCTATATAGGCCCTTAATATAAATAATTGTAGCAGAACCGTAGAATAAGAATTCAATACATATCGCCACAACTGGTTTATATTTAAGTTGTAACTGAAAAAATGTCACATTCCAAAGTACCTGTATTTTCAGCGATTAGTTTAAAAACCATTCATACACCATCACCAGCTATGTTTTAGTTCATCTTAATGGTACCGTAAAAACAAGTATACTAATGCGTGATAGTTTCAACAAAAAAAGTAATTAGTCTAAATGGGTCCTGTAAAGACATGGCCTCTAGAAGTCAAGTTAGTGGAAAGGAAATCCACGACAATAATTGCTCTACCCTCGAATAACATTTTACCTTTGTTTAGGCTGGTCTAACTCAAGGCCTTTTTTTTCCTTTTACGCCGGGAAATGCACTGACACATACCGCTGGGGAGTCCCCAGGCGGGTATGTGGGACTCGCTGCGCCCGAAAGATGGCAAGTGGACGCAGCTCTACCCACTAAAACCCGGCGAGTGCCACGACTGCCGCCTTTGGTGAGGTGCACCGGATCTGCAAATAACAGGGCACCTCGACAGCTAGTCAGACCCTCAGGGGACCGACGCCACCTCCACAGAGCGGTTGTTCCGTACCACAGAACAACCACTCCCAACGTCGGGACAGTACAATGAGCTGAGGTTCCCATCCTCACCCCTTGCCCCCTGCCCTTTTGTCCCTTCTTCTTATAAGAGGGATACAAAGAGCCCCCTCGGCTCAATTCGCTTCGCCCAAGGTGTTGGGGTCACCCTGGGCTACTGAACCCCACCGCCACGACAAGGTTTGAACCATGGTGGCGTCTAACTCAAGACCTGTATTTAACTTTTCTACCAACACTGATAATTTTTTATGTGTGGCAAGGCAAACGGACAGATGACTGATGAGCCACATGACGTTAAGTGATCAGCATCGCCTGTAAACAAACAAGTTAACCCGAGACTACCAGGATAGGCAAGACATGAATAAGTTGACTACTCATTCATGTCTTGTCTATCCTAAGTCTTTATTCTCGCCGAAACAAGGTACTCGGGAGAAGCAAGCTGATTAGAGGTACCCATAGAAATATTAAGAACTTATTTCAAATATCTGTGGAGGTACCCATGAAAACATAGCATGGCACGACCCAACGCACACATTAATAAAATAAATATACAATGAGCATTTATTTTAAGAATTTCTAGAAAAGTGCTATGTACTATGTGTGTTCAGGTGCAATATTCGTCGGTCGATGTGTTAAATGCATGTTGTAAACAGCCCCCTAAGTGACACAAACGCTTAACGAATAGAAATAGAATAGAATACGTATTGTATGGTAATGACACTAGTTTACGACATGTAATTTGACAGCAATTGTTATTCCCATACAATAAGTATTCTATTCTATTTCTGTTCGTTTAGCGTTTGTGCCACTTGCCTAGGGGAACAGGTCAGCTGAATCAGTGTAATTAGTAGTTACTAGGTAGGTGCTTTTTTTTTAATTCCAGGCAACAGAGAACGTGGACGAGTTACTCAACCTTGACATAATGAAATCCGAATCCGAGGAGAACATCGTTATTGTTCATGTTGAAAATCCCAAAAAATAACTTCGTCAGTTCATTGCCTTAATCTTAATTGTTATAAGGGAATAGTTGTTTTGTAGCGAAGCAATATTGAATGCAATTATTTTGAGGAAAATCCAACCAGTTTACTAAAACATAATTAAGTACACCAAGACATTCGTGAACGTAAGTTTCCTTAAGAAGTTGACGGCATGCATTTAAACCGATCCGAAAAAATGTATGGATTGAAGGGTTATGAGAAACCGGTGTCGAGTGACGGTTATATTTTACAGATGTATGAGGAAAACTAATTGTAAGAAAATGGAGTCGAACGATAGAATATCATCGTAAATATTTTTTAATAAGAATGATGATAATGATGATGATGATGATGATGAATGATAAAAAAATATCATGATATTATCATCATCATCACCATAATCATCATCAGCCTTTATCCGTCTACTGCTACTACTACTCGCATTCAACACGGACCGGCCATTAATTAATGTGTTTTTATATTCATAATGAACCTTTTCACAAAAATACCGATACAGTTATTAGTACTACTACTATTTATTAGTACTACTACTACTCGCTACTAGTTATTAGTACTACTACTACTCGCATTCAACACGGACCGGCCATTAATTAATGTGTTTTTATATTCATAATGAACCTTTTCACAAAAATACCGATACAGTTATTAGTAATTGCCTCGGAAGAACCAAACACGGGAATTCCCGAGGAACTTTCTGATGGGACTTACCGCAATTGCGCTGGAAACGCATACTTATTTGTGACGATATAACCCGTTGTATCCACCTTGTATAATTATTATACAGAATATACATTCACACCGGTGAAGGAAAACATCGCGAAACTGCGATATGATTAAAATTTTCGGGTGTGCATTTGTATAATTTACACCGCCGCACTTTGGGCGGGAATCTAGGATGAACTTTTCCGTCCTATAACATTACCTTATAATTTCTTCGCCTTACGCCATAAGAAGAGATCCATACTCATATCTGATGGAGACAATAAGGGTTTTGTGGATGATAATTTAGTAGTGGTATTTACATTACAGTACAAATTATAGTAAAACATTACATTATTATTTTTTACCATACACATTTACAATTTCAATTGTTAATGTTAATATAATAAAAACTGTACTAACTGGCAAATTTATCACCAAAAAAGTTGCATCTAACTAGTTGATCAAGTTTTAGCTCAACTTTTCAGTGTCGCCTTATTAACGTATTTGTTTTAGGAGTAGGTATCTCGCAGGTTATGCTGAAAAAAATCTCTCATACAGATAAGTACACCTTGCTTAAAATATTTCCATTACGTAAAGTTGTTAACAGAAGGATAAATAAATAAATATCTGCTACTTAATTTATATCAGTAGCCTTATTGTCGATTGTAGTTCTTCGACCTAGTTACAAAATGCAAGTAAAGAAACCTTGATACCGGTACTCGACGGTTAAGATAAATTTTAATACACCCAGTAACAGAGTATTAATCCATATTTTACCATCATCCTATATTAATATAAATAAATTCGGTTTGATGTAAAGGGCCCTTTTGGAATTTTGAGTCTAGTTTGTTAGAAAGGTAAGGCAGATTTACACCTAAAACCTACTATTAATTTATTTTAGCGAAAAGTCTACTTTCCAATTTCGAAACTCGTGTAAACCCAAGGAATAAGTATAGCATATATGCATCTCACTTCTATTATTTAACAGCAGCTTCTTTTACCCAATTATAAACCTACAGCAAGATCTAATGGCTTAAGATATTTATTATTTATTTATAAAAAAGTAATAAAAAAATCATCGTCAAAAGCAAGGCAATTTTACCATTCGTTTTCACTGAAATAGCGCTGAATTCCTACGGCCCAAGACCGTTGCTTGAACTTGCGTAGTTGAACTTGATAAAAGTTTTATAGTTTTTAAAGTATAGCTGATTTTATTTATTTTTATGGTATTGATTTTATTGTATCTGATTTTATTTATTTTATTATATATTTACACATTTTAATTAGTACAGTGATTGCTGAAAAGAAAATGGGTAGGGATTTTTTTTTTATAAAAAGAAAGTAAGTCATATTATATTCTAATATGATTCTAATGTATGTGTATCAATACACGTGTCTACTCGGACTTATGTGGGCTATAATATAATATGTATGAAAACAAATATATAAATATTATATTATATTGTATCTTTACATATATAACACAAATACTCCGCATTATTACTAGGTAAGGACAATTATTGTCTCTTTGGTTATGCAGCCCTAAAAAGACAATATAACCAGATCACTCGGTAACCAGTGAGAGGATAACTCGATATTAAGTGTCCAATGTTTATTATATCTTGTTAGCCCTCAAAACTTGTTGAGGTCGTCTCTTAAACCTTAACACTTACATAGCGGCGTATAATATCGACTAATTTGTGTTACTTAGCGGAAATGTCACAAAATATATCTAGCTGTACGCTGCGGTATCTCTCGCCCCGAATTGAAAAGAACCACCCATAAAGCAAGCCCAATAGTTTGGCTTTCTCATGCAAAGCCTTACAGTCTGCAGATCTGCATGGTAAGGAACTTCCCGGGATTAGCGCTTATGAGGACTCTAAAATACTTCTTTTTCAATGTTAGATCCTTAGGGATTTGCCAGTATGAAATAGGGTGGAATATTGTTCGGTACAGCAAACCGAAATAAATTATCGTAACATCATTACTTAACATCGAAATCAATGAGTGAACTGTTTCGCCTCGCGATAGACAAGAAAGATATGCAGAGATGACTGCAGACCATCATCACGTGGAGAAGCACCCAAGAAGAAGAAACGAAATACAAAATGACAGACATGGCGATGTTTTTTTTTAAATTAATTTAGAGCTAATAACTAAGGATACAAGTCCTTTGTCAGGAAATGTATTATGAGGCAGCAAATGTACAAGAATTGCCTGAACAAGAAATGGCGTATCTACAATTAAAATATAGATGTTAGTGAAGATGTTGCTTTCGTAGCAGGTAAATGTATTTCACATACATTTGACTTCTACAACTTTCAATATTTAAGGAAAAAACAAAGTAGAGCATTCGATTCTCGTAATGCAAATGGGTCAGTTGTGTTTTTTATCCTTGTTTAAGTTATTATAGATCTTACTAACGTCGCACATGGCTTCGCTCACATGGATGACCTTTATGTGACCAATGTCCAAGATATTTTCCAATTAGTGGCTGTGGGACAGGAGACAGGCATATTGGGGGCTAACAGAGCAGGGGGCAAGGGGTGAGGATGGGAACCTCACCTCATCGTACTGTCCAGACGTTGGGAGTGGTTGTTCTGTGGTGCCGGGCAACCGCTCTGTGGAGGTGGCGAAGGTCCCCTAAGGGACTGACTAGCCGTCGAGGTGCCCTGTTGCTTGTAGATCCGGGGCCGGGGCACCTCACCAAAGGCGGCAGAGGCCGGGTTTTAGTGGGTAGAGCTGCGTCCACTTACCATCTTTCGGGCGCAGTGAGTCCGACAAACCCGCCTGGGGAGACCCACTCCCCAGCAGGATGCGTCAGTGCATTTCCCGGCGTAAATGAAAAAAAAAAGGAGACAGGCATATTGCTAGTGATTTAGCAATCCCCGTTAAACGAGTCTTGTTTTTATAATACCTCACAAACCTTACCCTAATATTACAATAATAACACCAATGATATTTATGTTCCTTCAAGTCTGGATTTAATCACGGCTCATATTTACATCGACGTTACGTTTTAGATAATAACAGTCTAATAATATTTAAATAATATAATGTAGCCAAGTGGTTCAGTTAAATTTTCTTAAATTCGGTATGGTGTAAATTTTGATAAAACCAGATTCTTTTTCATCAGACAGTGGAAATAAATTGTAGAATATTTTATACGTTACTTGTAATAGTACCTAACATGGTTCCTAGACTGTAAAAGTTTTTTTTTTTTTAAGTATAAAATTAATTAATTGTTGGCACTGAATGTGATGTAAATTTGCCAACCATTAGGTATTTACTACACCAGAAGCCCGATTGCTAATTAGGTGAACTAGCTTCAGTACCTAAGTATTATTTTTTCATATTCCAACTATTATTATTACAGATTTTATCAAAGGCAATGCCAAATCGAATGAATGCAAATCTAATAGAAAGCGAATGAAACCACAAGCAACAACTAGTTTCTTTTAATTTAGAATTAGGATTATTGATTTCATTATTATTTTTTTACACGGTTGAATAAAAGAACGAATGAATTTATAAATTTTCTGACGTTCACTTCAGTATTCATTTTTTAATTAAAACTTATTTAGGTGCGACTCCTCTAGTCGGACGTACCTTAAGTTCTTATAGGTAAAGTTTTACTTCAATCTCATGTAAAGTTTACACGTACATTTTTTGTAAAAGGATATTGTTTCTAATCACCTTCAAAATCTGCATAACGTTGGACATGACGCATCGAGTCATCATCGAGCTTACTAAAAGTTAGCTTGATATTTTAACAAGACTGTCATTGAAATACTTGTAAACTATGTCAGTTACAAGTTATTTATTCGCTTCAGATAGAAAACGGCTAAGTGCGAAACCAATTGTGTAGGGTTTCGTAACAAAACTAAAAGAATATTTACTTTTAATATCCACAACCATAACGTACAACAACTTACATACTATTGTGCAAAAAATAAGAAAAATTGAAAGAGTCTAATTGTTAATATTTTATTAGCTGTAAAAATCCTATTCTCATAAACCGTCTGTAGGGGGGCTGGTGTAGATAAAGCATATCATTTGAACTTAACAGTTTTAGAAGAACCTTTACATTCTTTAAATTTGTGAGAAGTATGCCGAGGCAAAAATTAACATGGTTGCCGACTTTGTAAAAACGACCATGGTGAAAACAGCATGAAAAAAAATCTAGTAGTTTTTGAGTTTATTGCGTACTGATAGACTTACAGATGCGGCTATGGTATTTGCTTTACATTGTGTAATACTGATAAGTTTTCACAAAACAGATATGTGTAAACTACATAATAGTAAAATTTCATCAAAATCCATTCTTAGTCTTTGCGTAGGCGTTGCGTGGTCATTGCGTGAAAGAGAAATAAACTTATATTCTTACAAACTTTCGCATTTATGATATTAGTTAGTGTAGAATGGAGTAACTTAAAAATAAATTTAAGGACTGTCGAAAAGCTTAAGCAAATTATTAATACTTAGGTAGTATTTAGTGTAACCCTAATAAGATATCAAGAACTTCGTCTATCGATGAATTGTGGCAAATATGTACAAATGTCGATATTAAATTATGTCAATGGCAATTAAACAGCTGTTTTTTAATAGTTGCCATGGCGTAGTATGCGGTCGTGAATTCCGGTTACTAATAAATGAAATACAATCGTGAAGTGTGAACTATATGTATATCTTATACCTTTTAACGAGGCTTCTTATATCTTATACCTTTAAAAACCTTTAAAAAAATGCCACGGGCCCCCAGCAATTCTTGTATATATATATATATATATATATATATATATATATATATATATATATATATAGAATCGGGATCTCCGAAACGGCTCCAACGATTTTCATGAATTTTTCTTCATTTGTATACATATGTTAAAAACGGTGATAAATCGATCTAGCAA
The DNA here is from genome assembly GCA_905333005.2 of Lycaena phlaeas. Lineage (NCBI taxonomy): Eukaryota > Metazoa > Arthropoda > Insecta > Lepidoptera > Lycaenidae > Lycaena > Lycaena phlaeas. Next base: position 7,208,251 of record HG995171.1, read on the forward strand.
GGATACATTTTTAGAAACCTTTTTTTTATCCGTGTTTTGAGACATCGATAAAAATTTGATTAGAATACGAACGTCAATTTCGCTGTCAAATAATATGTCATGGTAGCTTAGTGGTGAAATTAGGCAGTTAAGTTCGAACGAGCCTGGTTCGAATCTCCAGTCCGATTTTTTTTGTCCTTTTTTTTAAGATATTTTTTTTTTAAAGAAAAATTTTATCGTATTTTATCACCGAGCAAATGCTCGGTCAACCGTTGTGCACTAATTATAGTATATTTAAAATACTTTTCCAAAAATTTTCAATATCTCTATAAGACAATAATCTAAGACTAATAATATGTAATAATAACATGCGATGGTGCGTGCTATGTTGGGTGTTTCTTTGGCAGATAGTATTCAAAATGAAGACCACCGCCAGAGAACTAAATTTACCGACATCACGCGAAGAATAAGCATGTTGAAGTGGCAATGGCCTGGTCACGCACTCAGGGGAACGGTTGGCCGATGGACCCAAGACCGGAGACCGTGTTTAGGTAGACGAAGTGTTGTTAGGCCATTAACCAGGTGGAAAGACAACCTCCGAGCAGTGGCCGGCAGTGGCGTAACTACAGGGTGGCAAGTCCGCAAAATGCCACGGGCCCCCAGCTGAAAGGGGCCCCCGGTCGGAGGAGAATTCAAACTCCCAACATTTATTATACATACATATATTTATTATACACATTTAATCAAAAAAATTGTGTCTTTCCTAGCATCCGATGAATTTGTCACGGGCCCCGAACGATATAGTTACGCCACTGGTGGCCGGTCCATGTTGGTATGACAAGGAATCGGTCGTCTTGGCGTTCATTGAGGGAGGCCTATGTTCATACCCCACCATGGTTCAAGCCTTGTTGTGGCGGTGGGGCTCAGTAGCCTAGGGTGAGCCCAACATCTTGGGCGAAACTAATTAAGCCAAGGGGGCTATTTGTACCCCTCTTATAAGAAGAGGGGACAAAAGGGGGGGGGCAAGGTAGGGGTTGCTCTGTGGTGCGGGACAACCCGACTGTGGAGGTGGCGTTGGCCCCCTGAGGGGACTGACTGGCCGTTGAGGTGCCCTTTGCTAGTAGATTCGGGGCGCCTCACCAAAGGCGGCATTGGTGGCACTTGCCGGGTTGTAGTAGGTAGAGCTGCATCCATTCGCAGGCTTTCGCCAGCACCAGCTTTCGGGCGCAGCGAGTCCCACATACCCGCCTAGGGAGAACCACTCCCCTGCGGGATGCGTCAGTGCATTTCCCGGCGTATAGAAAAAAAAAGACCTATGTTCATCAGTGGACGGATAAGGGCTTATGATGATGGTGATGATGATTACGAATATCAATGTATTGTTTTCTAATGTTCACGCGAACTAAGCAACTATTGATGTAAAGTATCGGGAACGTAGAGCATGCCAAAAATTTAATACACCGCGATAAAATCTGTAAAACTGGTTTCATTATAATGAAAATCATAACAGGATAGTGTGATATTAGTTTGGAAGAACTGCATTCTTATAATTTATAAAGTATTATAATGTATAGATATAAAAATAAATATTTTGCTATTTAGCGGTACATAATGCTAGTTTTCCAATTACAGAGCATAATGCGACTCGGTGCCACACCATGCCGAATTATGCTGTTGCTTAATTGGAACGCGAATAGTTTTAAAATGCACCAGCAGAGTGCGCTAATTTCAGGATAGAATAAAAAATATTCATAAAAGTTAGCAATAGCCTCATTAATGTAAGTAAATAAAGTGATATAAATAATAATTGCTTAAAAGATATTTATGTATAAGCTATATTATTGTAAAGTTTCATTAGAATCCATTCTTTTCATCAGTAGTTTTTACGTGAAAGAGCAACAAACATCCATACTTACAAACTTTCACGTTTATAATATTAGTAAGATTACTGAAACCTTTTTTGTAGATTAACTTGAAACATCGAATTTTATTCCCAAGTATTCTTGGGATGAAACTCATCAGCGCTGAAATAACCTTTTTCATATTTTTGTGCACGTACGCGTATTTTTTTTTTTTTTACAATATAATATAATATTACTAACGATAAACGTATTTAAATAAAACCTTTCGATAAATGCCAACTTAAAGAAGAAACACTTGTTAATTTTCTGTCACAGCTGGCTCGGCACGCATTTCGCGAAAGCACTACTTAAGAGAGTGCTCATAAATGCAGTGCGTTGCTGTAAGTGGAACATCAACTTTCAAACTCAATCAAACTGATCAAAAATTTCATTGAAAAAAATTGTCTTTTTAATATTATTTTGACAATTGTATTTCAAGAAATTGTAATTGAATTTATTTATTTAAATATATTTCCAGTTCAAAAAGAAAACATGAATTATTATTGTGCTTATTTCATTTATTTCTTATGGTAGCCCAGTTAAGTGTCATCTTGACATTTTGTATTGTAATGATTGCTATGGTTACTTAAATAACATAATTAGGGCCGTATTCAGAGACGTGACTTGAGCGCTAATCGGCGCTTGATACTAGATTTTGGTGCCGCCAAAACTAGTATCAAGCACCGATCAGAGCTCAAGTCACGTCTCTGAATACGGCCCTTAGTAAATCAAACTACTATGGTGACCATGATTTTTTGGAACGAAGTTCCTTACGGCAGGCTTGGAGGGGAATAATAGCAATGCGAAAAGCAATGGTCAGAACGTGAGACAGAGTGACTCCGTACTAAACTTCCCACGTTCCTAATTTTTTTAGTCAGTTTGAATCTATGGCATCTTTAGTTGTTCTGTAATCTTAATTCAAGAATGCGTTATTATGAGAGTAAACCTAAGATTTACTGTTAATATTTTGGGATGATAACGATATCTCGACCACCTGATGACGGATTCCCGTCAAATATATACCTGGAAGTATTTGTATTATGTATTTCGTAATCCATCTACTATTCTTCAGATTTTAACCACTGCTAATGTTGGTATTTTCGTTTGTAAGTATAATACTTGTGTCAGATTTTTCAAGCACCCTAAATGCATCTAAGCTAGCTTGCGATATCTGCCGGGGCTAAACGCGCCTTTTGAAGAACTTAAAAACTCGAGATTTATAATATTATGGCAGACGTGGTAAACTCATGCAGCGCTAAAAACTGCATACATCAAGTATGTACTAGTAGGATATAAACCTTACAAAAAAAAACCAATAAAAAAAATTAAAATTAAATAAAAATTTTCAATACCCATTTCCTGACAGTTTGAATTTTTGAAAGACATTTGTCCCACCTGTCAAAATCTTATTGTCACCTTATAAGAAAGGGACACACTCCTTAACACTGGCTATCTCTGTCGGCTCGTTTTTCTGTTACGAGTGCTCGGTCCTGTTATATATTATTACGTCCATTGTCCTGTTATATATTATAACGTCCATTGTTTTTGGCGTTTTCCGCCATTCCTTCTTCTTCACACGGACTGTGTAGCTTACGTCAGACATGGCAGCATGGCCTCTGGTATTAACCGGTTCTAATAGGAACAAATATACGGGAAAAAAAGCGACTACGACAGAAAAGGCAGCATGGTCTCTGGTCTTAGCCTATTCCAACAGTAACGAAGAAAAAAAGTACTGTCAAATTTACTGATTGTCAATTTGTCAAAAGTCAATCTAAATTGACAGCTGGCGATGTATTATTTGTAATCTCGTACATTTAACAAACCGCCGATACAGTCAATTTTGTGCTGAGAAGTAATATTTTAATAGCGCAGACTCTAACAATAAACAGATTTGATGTTACTTATGAAATTATGTACGAATAGCAAGTGTTTTAAGTAAATAATATGAAAGTTAATGACATGTAAAGTGTTCGTAATAAAATCGATTTTTTCGTGTCATGAAATCTACAGACATTGTGCAAGAATGAATCCTATTATTGTATCTAGTCTCTTAACATGTTTGATAGGAGCATGTCAGGCATCAGGAACGGATATTGCTCTTGATGCGAAGGCCACTCTTTTACATCGCATCGACAGTTTAAATCTTCTTATTTATACTTGCCTATTGACATTAACTGTTTTAACTATATGGGTATTCAAACACCGTCGTGTAAGTTGGCTGCATGAAACCGGTCTAGCTGTAATTTACGGTAAGATAAAATAACTTTTTCACTAGTTATCATCCTTGTCACTGTTGTTACTTATTCACATAATAAAACATTTTACTGACGAAAGTTAATTGTTGTGACCAATTTTTCTCACTGTGGATATATTTTTTGTTATTTTAAGCAGTTCCCAAAAGATTAAACATAAACAATGGTTAAAATCCAACAACTAAAGGAGATTTTCTACTAATTTATAATATAAGATTAAAAGCTTAATAAGTAAAGGCTTTTTAGTATTGCTGAGCATTTTTTCTATAAAAGCAACATCTAAAATTTCCATTGATACATACTAATTGTTACACCAATCTGACATTAGAGTGTGGGTTAGCATTGCATCAAACCTAAATTTTAAATTGAATATAGTGTATATCATGACACATTTTATTAAGTTCTTGCCAAAAAAATCAATAGAAGAAAAACTTTCTAGAGTAATGAGTATTGCAAAATGCATAACAAATATATTTTTATAGAACATCTATCTGAGTACTAAGGATAAAGTATATGAAAACTATTAATGCTAGTCATAAAAAGCCACAACTATAAAATAAAAAGTCCTATTTTATGATATATTATGACCTTACATTACAAGATCAATTGTAAGTTATTCTATAGACTGCTTATGTAGAACATTAAGCATGTTGGGCTCATAAAGAACTAAATAAACTGCAGTAAAATGCATTAAAGTTGTTTCATTATAATAAGTTCATCAATATTAGTTTTAATTTTTTTAGGTCTAATAGTCGGAGCAATAATTCGATATGCTGGCAGCACAAATCAAGTCACATATATTGACGCACACCCTGCACCGGACACTAAATACAACTTGTCCGTTCCACCTGATATGGTACGATTTCATTTTCCCGACAAAATACAAATATCACCCGGAGGTCAGTATTGTATCAGAAATTTTGCTTTAGTAGTAATTTTAATTAAAACAGCATCCCTAACATAACATATTTTTCAGAGGCACCAGTGCCAAACAAAACATATGCTTATAGTTTTAGAGGAGAAATAGTGAATGTAGAGCAGAATGAAATAGATCTAAAGGCAACATTTGATCCTGAAATATTTTTCAATATAATTCTTCCACCTATTATATTTCATGCTGGATATTGCTTAAAAAGAGTAAGTGTTTTTGATTCTCCTTTAAAATCACTTTCATTAAATACTTTTACTATAATAGTTTATTGGATATGGAAATTATCCGGCTAGAAGGACCATGTAAAAAATTTTTTTTGTTTCTTCCTGAAGGTTTAAACTTTTGTCTTAAAAACTATGTGTCTACTCAAACAAAATGTCTGCTAAAATGATACTGATTTAAACATTTGTAGTAGAAATGATTAAATTAGATCAACAGACTAGAAAGTCAGTAAAGTTGCCTGAAAATATATTAACACTTAGAACCTTATTAAATACGATTTTATAGATTACATTTGTTCATTTAATGATTATTTTGCAGAAATATTTTTTTCGAAACCTTGGTGCAATCTTAACATTTGCAATGGTGGGCACAGCTCTGTCGGCGCTTGTGATTGGTTCTTTAATGTACGGATGTGTACAACTGATGCCAGCATCTTTAGCAGCTAGCTTTACATTTTTGGACACATTATACTTTGGTGCTTTGATATCGCCGACGGATCCTTTGACTGTTTTAGCTATATTCTCACAGCTCAAGGTAAGAGATTGACATTGAAACATATACGATATATATGTTTCAATATATTGTAAACTAATTACCAAATAATATAAAGTAGGTTAATAACAAAAAAATATGATACAAAACTGAGCAAAATTGGAGCTGTTTATCTACCCTATTCATATTTATTAGTTAGTCTACTGCAGGCAATTAGATATGGTCGTCTGTCGTCTCTCTGCGTAACGAGATGATTATTGCCGTCAAAATAGCTATAGTTTTATTTGAACTATCCAATTCTCAAATCTACTGTCGGAGATTCGTAGTTATATGTATAGGTACGTATTAAATATGAGCGAACTGAAAAGATAGAAAAGCGACATACATAAAGTTACGTCTTTAGTGAGTACTCTTCCTAACGTATCTTCATTATTTATGGTACATTTAAATATAGATAAGTTAAGGTTTTCATTTAATTCTAAGTCATTTTTACGTTGCAAATGCTGAACATAGTTTTGATCACCAAAACATTAACAAGACAAAAAAAAGTATATACTATACGGTCTGATTGAGAAACGTCTCCTTCCTTGAAGTCGTTTAAAAAAGGGAGACAAATGAAAGTTTGTAAAATCTAGATAGAGTATGTAGCTGCACCCTCATAAACTACGTAAGGGTGTAATATGATAGGCTCTTTAAAAATCGATATGTCGCTATCAGTTTTCAATAGCTGTTTACTTGTTTATCGTCACTCGTTGATATTTGCTTAGGTACCAATTCTTACTAATATTATAAATTTAAAACGTGGGATGTTTGTTACGCTTTCTCGCTAAAACTGCTCAACCGATCATCATGAAACTTTGTACACATATTCTCTTAGGTACTAAAAGTAACATAGGATACATAGGATTAAAAAAAAGGATTTTTTATACTAACGCGGGTGACGTCGTGGGCAACAGCTAGTATATAATAGCATATTTTTCGTCTTGGACCTTTGCTTTATTATAATCTTTCATCACATCAACAAAGGATAAAACTTATCCTTTCGTTTCATTCGCAAATTATTATGTAAGTTGGTTTAGTCTGACAATTTATAGCAGTATGAACTAAAACAAGGTAATGAAGACATGCAATGTTTCAGGTTGACGTGAACTTATACGCAATGATATTCGGCGAAAGTGTTCTGAACGATGCAGTGGCTCTAGTACTCAGCGGGTAAGTTGTTATTTATGGAATATTCCTTAGACGTTAAAACTATTTAAATTGTAACTGTTTGCATCTATTAGCAGACTCCCTGACTGATATTGTATGGTCTTAACATTGACCTAACACAGGTAGTTGATATAACATAAACATCTGACCTTTGTGGAATATTATAACTACTAACAAGCAAGTTATATTTCCGTGGCCAAAGTAAAAGGGCCAAAGTACGTTTTTGTATATTTTATATAAGTTTATAGAGTTTCTTCAGTCTTAGGTAGGTTCTCTCGTAACGATGAGTGAATGCTATGAAGCGTAGTGTATCCGAAACACCGGGAACGCAAAAATCTTAATTAATAACTACAATATGGAAAACGGATATAAATTAATACTCTTCTTTCCTATAAGCAAGTAGGTGATGTAGCGGACGACTTCCGTTTATATAGGTACCTAAATAGAACCAAACGAACGCTTGGACCACCAAATAAAACATTGACATGAACGCAATGCGGAAACCTTATAATATATTGAAATAAGGAAAATATTAAATGATTTAGTGGCAATGTCCAAAACTTTGCATTTGAATAGTCAACGATTTTTATCCTCGTACATTCAAAACGTTAACAAAACGGGAATTTTATGATTAACTAAACCTGAGAGTAATCGCGCTGGACCCACTACTTGTTCTTACCATTGCGACGCCTGTTTACACTGGATCAATAAACACCAATTGACCCTTCAATGCTATCTCAGGGAGCCCGAGGGATAGATTATATAGCTCGGGGGAGCAAAAGTGAATTTAATCAGTAGAATTGTAGAGTATAAAACGTTTATAAACGCCTGAACGTAGAGCATATGATCATCAGGTCACTGATCACGTCGGCATATATAGCACGAGCTTGATATACAAACTCCAACCAACCAGCGTGCCTATCAGTTTTAACCCCTTTAAAGAACTCATAAGGATTTTTGTCATGTGCTTTCTATCGATAACGGTTAAACTTAATGGATGAATTTCAATACATTTAAATGGCACTCTACCCAATGTGTATTGTTTTTCAATAGAGCAATCAAGATATTATAATCTTAATTAAACCTTATTAGTCTCAAATTTCAAAGATATAATCTAGTGAGTGACGATAGCCTAGACTCTAGGGAGTAAGTACGGGCTCGGCTCTTTCAGTCTTGGGTCGATCCTCACCGGTTGTCCTGAAATCGGTTTTTCTAGAAAAATCTCCGCACAGTATCTCTAACTCCATCACCAAACATAAGAAGAAGTCTCTTGCTCAACGATGAAGGATAACAACTCGAGGAAACCTGCAAACCCGGTGAGATTCCAAATCTTTGAAGGCGTGTGAAGTTCACCAACCCGCATTGAGCCAGCGTATCGGTGAACTATGGCTCAACAACACACAGCCCGTGCCTAACGCTGGGACACATAAGGGTTGATGATAAATCTAGATTACAGACCTCTTGAATTCTCTAGAATACGAAGTATCCTCTGTACCACCAATTAGTAAGAGCTCGGTATAAGTTTTTCCAGGTCCCACACAACTACCTATATTTTGTAACCATTCAGTCAATCAATGTACGAGGGGCTTTCAATGTATTCTCGGTATAGGCATGAAAGAAAACTCGGAAAAATTTGGAAAAATTCTATTTTTCAATGTAGTCCCCTAGACCCTCAATACATTTGTTAGATCGAAGAATTAGCTTTTCTAAACCTCGTAAAAAATATTCTTCTGGCTTCTCCTCAAAATGGGTATTAATTGCTGCCTTCAGTTCATCATCGTCGGAAAATCGCTTTCCACGAAGATCTTTCTTCAAATTCGGGAATAGGAAGTAATCACTAGGGGCCAAGTCTGGACTGTACGGAGGATGATTAATTTCTTCGAAGCCACAGTTCCGCACAGCAGCCTTCGCCATGCGGGCCGTGTGAACCGGCGCGTTGTCGTGAAGCAGCAACACCCCCGCTGTGAGTTTTCCTCGCCTCTTTTCTTTAATTGCTTTCCTTAAATTAAGCAAAGTGGTTGCGTATGATGCTGCTGTGATGCTTTCGCCTTTTTTAGTGTATTCTATTAATAAAATACCTTTAGAATCCCAAAAGACCGAGGCCATTATTTTTCCGGCGGACGGGGTGACTTTGAACTTCTTCGGAGGCTGTGCACCCTTTTTAACCCACTGTATGGACTCCTGTTTACTTTCAGGGTCATAGTGATGAACCCACGTCTCATCTCCAGTAACCAGTCGGTCGAAAATACTCGATGGATCTTCTCCACAGAGCTCTAAAAACTCCTTACAGCACTCGACTCGCACTTGTTTCTGAGGCGCGGTGAGCATTCTCGGCACCCATCTTGCACTGACCTTTGAGAGATTAAGATGGTCATGAAGGATTGCATGTATGGTACCCACAGATAGGTTTATCATCTCTGCTAACATCTCGATTTTTATTCTGGTATCTTCAAGTACCAATTTCTCCACTTTTTTAATATTTTCTTCAGTGAGGGCGCTTACGGGTCCACCCGAGCGAGGGTCGTCTTCAATGCTTTCTCTGCCTCTTTTAAACTCACTTGACCACTTTTGAACGGTGGATAACGACGTGGCAGAGTCTTGGTAAACAGCAACCATCTCTTCGTGAATGGTTTTTTGACTTTTTCCCTGCTTAGTGAGGAACTTTATAACAGCGCGATGCTCGATTTTCTTAATCATTGTGGCGTCAGTCATTCTGATCGTCTTTCACTGCAGATAATTAGAAAACTAATGAACGTAAATTAGTGAAATTTTATATTTATACCCTCAGATAGTGTTATTAGTAAATGAGATACTTAGATTACCCATATTATTAGCAAATCACCCCGATACCGAGAATACATTGAACGCCCCTCGTAAAACTAATGTAAGCAATTAAAATATCATTGTGCTTGGTGTATTCTCGACGCAGCGACGTTTTAGGAAAGCGAGAAAGTGTTGACGGGCTTAAGTTATAAATACGATAGCTATTATCGACTTCAATGACTGAACAATGTAATGCGAAACACGAATTTTACTATCATCACAAGTTAACTCATTTTGTCTACGGTGAAATAAACGTTCCTATAATTTATTTATCGATATCCATAGATTTTTTATACCTTTTTTATACATTTATACCTTCGTACTTACGCGAATTTTATATTATTGTTTGTCGCAATAAAGTATTTGAATATATACACTAATACTATGCAAGAAATATTTATTATTTAATACTCTAGTGAAAAATCACGCGTAAACCGATAAACGATTAATTTTGTCAAAATATAAATATACGTTTTTGACAAAAAATGTAAGAAACGTAGCTATTTCAACGATAAAAACAAGGTTGCCCAGGGTTTTTTATATTTAAGTTGCTCGTGTGCCTAATGTTTCAAAAAACTCGTAACTTACTGGCGAAACCTTGGACAATAATTTATTCCTCAATTTTTTTGGACATGCCGTGCTATCTGTCTGTATACTACTGAGGAACATCAAATTTTAAATACAGGACAGGCAGAGTAGTTGCTGGTATCTAGACTCTACATCTCATGTCTTAGGTAGACATGCATGATTTGTCTGGGCTAGTTCCACTTGAACCTTCTTATATTCATCTGGCCGTGTCTAGTTAGTCGTTTCAGAAAAGGCCGCTTGTTTTTCTTCATGGTCGACGCTAACCATTTAGCATGATGGCAATAGAATGGCAAACTTTCCGACGAGCCTTCTAAATATGTGCTTAATGATTATTATCTTATACTATTATATAAAGCTGGAGAACTTGTTTGTTTAAACTCGCTATTATCAGGAACTATTAGTCGGATTTGAAAGATTCTTTCAATTTTAGATAGCCCTTTTATCGAGGAAGGCTATATATCATCCCCAGGTATTTATACGATCTTAACCAGATGGAGCACAGATATGGGGGCCTACCCAAAATGCCATTAAGAAAGCGTTAGCGAAGTTCAAAAAGGATAAAATGTATGGGATTGACATAAGGCCGCGCTTAATCACGTGGTACATCCTATACATTTTATCATTTCGTAGGCCCCATGTTGTATGCTTGTCTGAAACGTTGAATGTTTCCTTTCGAAATGCAAAGCTATTTCAAGATAGGAGCAAGCAGTTTTAACATAAAACAGATTATACATAATAAAACCCCTTTCGAAGGTATCAGTTTTGATGTCACGTAACCGCTAAACCAGGCATCCGCCATTATCTCTAGTATTGCGACCAATTTGGATCATAGACGGTAATCATTGTATGCTCCCCCCAAATCAAACCTAACGTAAGTCTATCCAGATTATTCTAGAACCTAATACAATATGTATTAGGTTCTAGGTGGGTAGCAACATAACATTTTGTATATTAAATACTATAATGGTTTTTATAACATAAAAACAATATTTCAAACGAGGAAAACCGATGTTGATATTGAAATGTATTTAAGTGTGCTATGTTCTCACAAAATTTCAACGTGAACTACGTTTATTTTAATAATGAAACTCATCTCTGTTTTTCTCGTGCCTTGCCAGTAATTACTGACAATTGCTTTCGATCTGTTTATGATTAGTGTAGATTTTCGTCGTAGCGTTATGTAAAAAATTGTTACCGCTATACTTGGAGATTATAATATGTTATTATTATGATAGATATATTTCCCCCTCTTCTTTTATTTATATGTATTTCAATACGTACAAAGAAAATCGCATGATTTTAACGTAGTTCATTTTTATGTAAATAATACAAATGAAGCCCAAAACATTTTAATTCAAATCAAAATGTTTTCAAAGGTATCTAGAAAAATAATCGATATCGATATTAATAGTATTTATGTATTCATTTAGCTAATACGATTATCCTTAACACGATAAGATTGGCAACCATCTGAATTTTATTATATTACGCACATAATGGTATATTATACATTGTTAATATTATGTTTATTCGTTATATCGATTTTTAATGATTTTAATAATGTTCTAACGTCTTAGTAATAATGACATTATTACTAAGATGGTTATTAGGGCAAGAGGGTCTGAGTTTAATCCTGACCCAACCCAAATCCATTTCAAGGATTTTTCAAATTTCTAAGTGCACTCTAAACATGAGACCAGCGCTCGCTCACCTGTGAAGGAAAAATAGTGCCAATAGTAATATTGGCTTTTCAATTGGAGTTTCATTCTCATCAGGCATGCGCCTGCGATTGAAACTCTTTGAAAGTGAGTGAAATTTACCAACCCGCATTGGATCAGTGCATCGGTGAACTATGGCCCAGAATCCTCCCTGCTGATTTCGAGGTGACCCGTGCCCAGCCGTGGGACATGTGTTGATACTTTACTTTTACATATTTATCTATTAGCTAGCGAGGTGAACAAAGATTGTATTAGTCTTAACATTTTAAAGGGACTTATATTCAATAGGATTAACTACCGCAATAATACCGACACAGTAAGGCAACCTTGCAACCAGCTTCAAGTTCATTATCGTTGTACATTTTTTTTCTGTAAAAAACCAGTTTTGTTCAGTTTGAAATAAATAAATATTTATATTCGATATCATCGAGTTCTTAAGAAACAATAAAATATCTTTGTAATGTTACTAGAAACATGTATTCCATATTGTAATTAAGTGCCTGGTTAACCGAGTATTTTTTTGTTTTGTTCTATATACTAGTAGTAATAATAAAGTTTTTCTTTAAAAAAAATGAACTTGAAAAAAAAAAGATAAAAAAGTGATCGGACTTGAGTTACGAACCAGGCTCGTTTCGATTTATAACTGCCTAATTTCTCCACTAAGCTATCATACTATTTGACAGCAAAATTTATGTTCGTATTCTAAGGATATTTTATCATTGCTTAAAAACACGGATTAAAAAAGTTTTCTAAAAATTTATACTAGCTAGATCGATTTACCGCCGTTTTTAACCAATGTTACATACAAAATTTCATGAAAATCGTTGGAGCCGTTTCCGAGAATTAGATTATAAATAAATACAGACAAGAAATGCTCGTTTAAAGGTATAAGATAAGTAATAGCTACCTACTCAATAGTTTTATCCGATTGCAGGTGGAATAGATGCTGTTAGATTAATTTTAATGCGTGGAATAAAAAATTAAGTTTTCTCTTTTCCACGATTTTTTATTTTTTACTATGGATTTTAAATTAACATGGTTATTTTAATTATTTAAACTACTTATTTAAAACGGGATATTTACCATGTTTTTTAATATTATTTCGCGGAGCTCGATATTTCTACATTGTCTACGAATGTCATGTTCACAATGTTTTTTACTATGGTTTAATATACGCCGAAGCCGCAACAATTCAATCCTAAATAGTTTCAACAAATTTATGACTAAAAAATTTTATCTTTTCAGGGCCATTCAAAACTACGAAAAGAGGTATTCAAATGATGGAGGATTCGAAATAACAGGATTTCTAGGAGCCATTGGGGACTTTATTGCCATATTCAGTCTGTCGCTACTGGTTGGTGCACTGATGGGGTGCTTCACTGCATTGATATCCTTTTTATTACAACTGATTTTATAAATATATTTATTTAATACCATCGACCACAAAACCTATAGACTCCTAATGTTTGATTTTTCGTATTAAATGCATTTGCATTCTGGCAACTAGCTGAGGTGAGACGAAAGAGGTTGCAATGCTGTAATTGGCTAATTCAAGGGCATACATTACCAATTACGGAACGTTAAAAAGAAATGGATATATTTCGCAACGGGAAAGAATGAGACGACACGATAGTTTGAGTACATTGTTTACGGCTTACATCGGAACTATAAGTCAGATGTGTCACAGAACCCGTTCCTCTGTTATTAGGAGTCTATGGGTTGTGTGGTCGATGATTAATTCACAATTCTCACATAAGAACATACGATACAAAGACTAGTTGTAATTGCGAAAATGTGGTTACTATTTTTTGACGTGACAACGTCTTATAATTCAATGGAGCCGGCTGCACGCGCGAAAAAACATGCGGCGTTACTTCGCTCTGAGGCGTTCCATTTAAGGCTTAAAGTGCAAGCGAGAGCGCGGAACGAGCGGGGCACAATCTCCCCATAAGTACTTTCTTATGACGTTGTCACGTTCAACTATCGTCAGAAAACCGACTTTACAAACAACAGATTATTTTAAGGACCTATTTAGTTGGTCTACTAGCTTAGGTAATAACCTAAGCTAGTAGACCGAGACATATACATTTAGACTCCGATGCAGACATCTATAATTGTAAGTCGTACTTGATACAAATCGTCTTAGAGCAGAGGATTTGTGTTTAAACTTACGACCTTTGTCATGACACAAAATACGCTTAACGCTACTACAGCAATCTATGCTAATATGTATTCTATTATAAAGAGGAAAGTTTTGATTGTTTGTTTGTATTGAATAATCTCTGAAACTACTTGAGCGATTTGAAAAATTCTTTCACTGTTGGGAAGCTACTCTATCCCCGGTGAACATAGGCCATATTAAATTTTAAAAAAGTTAGGGATCCGTTTTAATTCTTAGTTGACATAGGCGAAGGTGCGTGCAACAGCTAGTACGTAATAAATTATTACAGTAGGTAGAATATGTGCCATAAAAATAATACTACTACTATATTATGAAATTCAAGGGCATTCCTGTCAATAAGTGCAAATGTTCAAAACACGAAATGTGTGACACGCTGGCCTCCACACTATGTAAGCCATATTTTCTTACAAATCTAATTTCCGTTAGTTCGGTAAAAATTTAGTTACATCTGGTACAAACATCTCTATAAGTAACAAAGCAAAGTTTTCAGTTTTTACTCAATTCCTAGCCACTACATCTTAAAGTTCTACATCGCTGATTTTCCTTAAATTATCGCATTATACCTGAAATTAGTGGCAAAATAGTTTCATGATAGAGTTATATACGTAACAGATATTCATGTTAAATAGGTTCATGACGCAGGACCCTAGTAACAGAATCTAAGTAAATCGAACATTTGACCAATATGCCGGGTTAGAATTTTACCTACAATGGTTAATTGTACTGGAGCTAAATGATAGTAGGTAACGACCTTCATTCACAGGAAGTAACTGAAATAAGAATATACTGATAATTGTATTGCATTTCGACTATCAATGCCTTGGCTAGACTTTAAATAAGGTCCTCTTTTCTTTAACATAAATTAATATAACTAAGCTATTAGCTTTTGCACTGAATAGACAATAAGATTGTTTTTTATTGCGTTGGGACAGAGGACTATAATTTTAAGAACGAGACAACGGGAATTTAAATTAGGAATCATTGTTACATAATGCCCGCATATGCATACAGACCATACAGGCATATGCATTTGTGCAATGACTGTATAAACCACAAACGTTTCACCTTGCCCTGAAGCATTGTAGATGTATCTATGAACATTTTAAAACACAGTACTTGTACACGTACTACACTACACACACAATACACATAACTTATCATAGTGGGGTTTCCACAAAGTAACGCCTAATTCTTTCAAAAAATTCCTTAACCTTGCAACACATGACCAAGTTCACTCACGTGAGAGATTGGCCCCTTTTGGAATCTGCGCTCTTCGTGCTCATGTCATATGCTGCCTTCCTTATTGCCGAGGTCTGCGAACTGACGGGTAAGTTTTGTTCCTCTATCGTGTCTGAGAGTGTCTGAGAATATTTATAAATCCCACTACATAGCAAACCAGGCAGACCATTTCAAATTTTCTATTAAAGGGAACTGGAATTTAGCTTAAATTCCAGTTCCCTTTAATAGGAAATTTGAAATTTGAAATTCCCAATAGTGATTAGTGATAGTAGATATAAACTGAACAGCACAAGGCATATTTGTTACTTAAAACGTTATTTTCCATAGCAATTTTAAAGCGTTAAAACAGTTAATGACCGACGCAACCGCCAACGACGCAACGCAACTTATTTCTGCCTAGCATGAAGAAATGGTAAAAAGAAGTTTATTATAAAAGACCCAGAACCCATTCTTCTCAAAACAGCAAAACTATTTTGTACATAATCATCAACATCAGTTTGTATCCGTCCACTGCTGAACATAGGCTTACCTCAATGAACGCCAAGGTGACCGACCCCTTGCCATTTGCATTCAACACTGCACGGAAATCTTCCCTCCTGGTTAATGACCGATCTACATTTCGTCTACCTAAACGACGCCTCCACTCTTGAATCTATTTGCACATAAGTTTTGTTTTTTCTGATATATGTACCAACTTCTAATGCTATTTTAACGTACCTATGTCTATACAAATGTGATGACATCGCCGTTTTCATATTTGTGTGTAGGTGTAGTCGCCGTGCTGTTCTGCGGTATATGCCAAGCCCACTACACGTACAACAATCTGTCGGCCGACTCCCGGAACAGGACCAAGCAACTGTTCGAGCTGCTCAACTTCCTTGCCGAAAACTTCATCTTCACATATATAGGGGTCTCCATGTTCACATTTCCGAAGCATCACTTCGACCCGTGGTTTATCATCGCTGGATTTGTATCCTTTTAATGGGTTTGATAAGAAATATTTTTATATACGGCGTACATATTGTATGTAAAAGTTATACGAAGTTTGTGTTCATTTTGATATTTAATGAATAGTATGAAGGCGCAATTTAATCAGGCCGAAGATGTCATATTCAGTTTTAGGCGACGTTCAGTCCTGTAAGTTGATCCGCGCGTTTTCGCGATTCTGGACTTAGTTTTAGATTTATATGCCATCAATGCATTGATAATGCAATTCATGATCTTCCAGACTAAAATTACATCTGCCCCTGACGACTTTAAAGCTAAATTCATGTTTGCAAAAATGATTGTTTCCAAAAATCATCTAGATTTTATAGTCTAGTACTTATATTCGTAAATCTCGTAATATATTTGTATGCGTTTGAAGTTTGCTCAAAACAAAGTTTTATTAAACATTTTCTACATTAAGGGGTCGGAAAATATTGAAGGTAATAAAGTCCTTAGCCCTGCCCAGCTGACGTCCACCCTAGGTCGAGCAGTGAACATTTATCCACTATCTTTCCTCCTGAACCTTGGGAGGAAACCACCGATACCTATCAACTTCCAACACATGCTATTCTTCTCTGGTAAGACTCTAGTTAATTTCGTTACAACAATAAGATAATTCAATATTGAAAACATTTTCATTATACAATACTATTTAAATTACTTTATGGCTTTTTGTATGAAATTTGTGTGAGTCAGGCAACAGTTTACATTAGAATGTTTATAAAAGAAAAAGATATATCATTACTAATATAATAATCTGATTAGTTGTTTTCCTTTGCACGCACTAATCTCCAGAATTACCATTCTATTGACCATCATCAGCCTTCAACTGCTGAATATGGACCTCCCTCAATGAACGCCAGACGACCGAAACCTTTCCACTCGCATTCAACACGGAAAAAATAAAACTCTTTTAAACAGTCGATAAAAAAATATTTGAGTATTGAATTGGATGATACTGATAAAGCCTGAATTGTATAAACATAACCCAGTGCGGTTGGCTGTTATTCTTATAGCCTACCTTACATGGATTGTACTGGTGAAATATTTCTTAAGTGGGTGTATAATTTCTAAGATTAAACTCATACACCCAAACTTACATTTTTTTACATTTAAAACTCATTTTGCATTTGATAACACTATCATTGAGTTATGAGCTATTTATTGCCAAAGGACTATTTTCATTTCGTGGTTGGTGAGCTGTTTCAATTGTTGTGGTATAATTAATGTGCTAATACAATATTTGTTGGTTGTAGGTCTGCGCGGCGCCATGTCTTTTGCGCTGGCGATCCGGAACACGGTGTCGGAGGCGCGGCAGGCCATGCTGACCACCACCTCGCTCATCGTCATAGCCACCGTGGTGCTGCAGGGCGGCGCCGCCACGCATGCGCTGGCATACCTGCGCATACCCACCGGGTACTAACGGGCTAGACCCACATCACCGCTCTAGCCTTTGGATATTATGATCTCTTCGATGGACTATTATCGCCTTCCAAAGCTATCTCAGTAAAGAGCTTGAACTTTTTTTAATGTGCAAACAGGCAATTCAAGTGAAATTGATTAAAAACTAAAGATTATAATGTACAAAATGGTAGTCTAGTCAGGTGGAGTGAAGTCACAATACCCCTCGTATTAAAACGATACCAAGGAGTAGAGACATTAAAACTACCCTAAGACCCGCCGCATTTGTCTTACATTTGTAGAAATGTCTTAAGTCTAAACGGACAGTCCCCTTTAACGATACTCAAAGTGATCATAATTAGCAAGGCGGAGGCAATTTCAAATAAAAAAATATTTTTATTTTCTTCTAATTTACACAAAAGCATCTTATCCAAACGAAGAATAACGTTCTAATCTTTTCTATTACAGTGAAAGCCAAAATGATGAGAACGAGGCGCTTCCATACCGCGATGTGAGGAGTGTACGTACTTTTACCTTTATACGAAAAACTTCTCATTCCTATTAAATTTTCTTTAAACTAGCAGCACAGCAAATTTAGTACGGCACAATTTTTATAAAATTTTTCAACACCTCCATTACATTTAGGAAGCGAATGTTTAACTTTGAATGCTGGTCACAGTGCTAACATGTCTTGTGTATAATGCTTCACTTGTAGATATTGCTTTCACAGTTATGGTAGAATAGAACTGCAGACATCAATTCTTATCATCATAAATACTGGCATATGGGCTTTTTAGACCTCGTATTAGGTTTGAAGTGATTATTTATAATGTGGACATTGTTTTTGGATAATGTTGTGAAGGAACCTTTATCCGATATGACATCTACTAATACTAAATCAGGCCGGGAGGAATTTGTGACTAAACTGTTTTTTGCTTTATTTTATGGGTCAGTATTTAAGCGATTTCATAAACGCTTCAGTGTATATTATAAACATTATCATTATCAAATCTATTTCGTTTCATAGTCTCGGAATACCCATCTCATCTGATAGACGAATATTGGGAAAGTTTGTCGCCAAGCAAACAGTTCTACATGCTGAAATATTATACAGGGTGATTTTTGAAGAACGGACATAATCAAGGGTGTGATAGATCTTGGTTTCACTAATCAAAAAGAATTATATTCACCACAAAAATACATAAATAACAAAAAATAGACAAATGTAAGTAATGTATTGTTGGACTTAGAATATGGTCACCCTATTGTATTATCACGTGCAGTTTGCGCGCTGAATTTAGACAGGTTAATAGTAGGTGTAAAACGCCTCGCTTCATACACTCGTGCGAACGGGGCCTTAGGCATCATATTTTACCTATATCATAATACTGTGTCTACTTTAATTCAATTGGAAGGATAATTTAAAAAAATAAGCCCCACTTGTGATATATTTTCGGAATGAGGAACGTTAGCTCCATACGCTACTTGAATATGTCCGTTCTTCAAAAAATCACACTGTGTATATTGGTAAATGGGACACACTCTTAAATACAAGACATTACTCGCTCTACCATTTTATTTAGATCATATTTAAATGACTATCTATCATTTTATTTAGATCATATTTAAATGACTATAGATTAAAAACAACACAAGACATATCTAAACATTATATGAAAAAGTCATCATCAAACAGAAACTTTCAGGAACTTTAAACGTCATTTCTTTTTCACGCTAAAATGGTCTAAATAAATGGCGGACGTGATACCTTCGATTATTCTAGCAAGGTTGCTATGCGCATGTCATTAATAAGTAATTGTTGTGGCAGCTGTACCAGGCCACGGACACGGGCAGACCGGTATGTATATACGAGTACATGGAAGTATACAATGTCGCTTGGGCTAGGGGCTTATATATATAACACTAACGTTTCATACAAACCATACATTGACACGCTATACGCTTATCGTCGCCATCAATGTTTGCCAATGATACAAAATAAACATGTTTTTAATATCTTCGAGGAATTTAATTCACTTAGGGCCTGTTTCACAATCTCCAGATAAGTTCCCAATAGGCTATCGGCAACATATTTGACAGATAGAGTATGGAGTATCTATAAATATGTTGCCGATAGCCTATTGGGAACTTATCTGGAGGTTGTAAATCAGGCCCTTAATGTAATTATTCTGAGGAAACATTATATAACATGAGTGTGACACTTTCACTCGTTTTATATACAATAGTATATTATTATTGATTAATATAAAATAAATAATGAAATTTCAAGATTTTCATATTTCGTTAAAATGTGCATGTTTGGGCCATTTGATTAGTATATTACAACTTATTTTGTATCATTGGTGTATTGTTTATTTTTTGTTAAGCAACATGAATTTATATGGCAAAATTTTGATAGGTTATATTTTATTGTTTAGCCCACTGATATAAGCTTCGGTCTTCAAAACATGGACCCAACACAGCCGCCTAGTTATGAAAGGGCAACAGTAAGACGAAGATACTGTCTGCATGCGATAAACATAACATAACTCTAAGCTACTATTTTAATCTATCTTGGCATGACTGTTATTTCGTTTCTTAACAAAAAATGGCACAATACTTAACAAGCTGCAGCTCTATTGAAAATTATTAGCTCATACAACGCCTATCATATTTTTTCATGTTTCCTGAATGACAACATACAAAAGAATACAGAGGTACCGTTAGAGAATTTTAATAGCTTATTATAACAAAGATAGACTACACATACCATTATTTTAACCAATTCTTTTATCATAATGCATGTTATTTTATTATTTTTTATTTGATTTCAATGTCTAGAAAGGCCGCATGGTAGTTAAGTGGGGGAATGGCGAGAACGAAGTGATAATGCCTTGGCAACTTAATTATATGGAAGTATGTAATATTTTTATCTCTAAACGTATTGTTATATATCTGTATAACCACATTTAAGCACGTGCATGTACGTTTGTTCATTATAAGTCAATGCTGTGCACTGTAGAAAATTATATATCTACCATTTTAAGGTTATACTAATTTATTTGCTAATAATTTAATGTGTTATTTGTGTGTTTACTAAAACTGAATCTAATAATAAATTAATATTGAATCAATTTCATTGTATAAATATTTTATTGTAAATACTTATCGATATATTTTCAATTAAAATACTTATCTTGCTTGATATTATAAGTAAGTATATTGTAATAATAATATTTTGTAAACATAAGTATTCGATATTTTTTTTACTAACATTATATGAGGTATTAAAAGCGTATCAGGTACTAATATGTTACGTTATAATATTTTACATAGGACACGCCGCGCGGTAGCACCGACGGGGGTAGCGAGAAGGCGCGGCTGGCGCGTCTGTGGGGCGCGGTGGACAGCAAGCTCCTGAAGCCGTTGCTCACGCACGCCCGCCCGCCGCTCACGGAGACCTTGCCGGCCTTCATGAGACCCATAGCCCGCATACTCACCACCACCCGCCAGTACACGCAAGCGGTGAGTACATACTACGGTTCCTTTAACCTTAGCGACTAGTTAAAAATAGATTTCTGAGAGAATCATGGGCATATTAATCGGATTTCGCCAAAAATCTTTGGTCGAGGCTGAAATAAGTTTTCATCCGAAAATCATAGTTCTTTTTTTTTTTTTTTCGAAAGGTCTAGACTTTTAGGCCTGATGGCCTTTAAGGTCAATCGGTAGGTAGGTGAGCAGATGGCTCACCTAGTAAAATTCGAAAGGGGGGCGCCCCCCTCCGTGCCCCGCAGGGGGCGCGGTATATCGCGCGCGCTACTCTGGAGAGTAGGTGTTTGGCTAGTCAAATCCAATACGGTCGACGAGTCATTAGCGGATGAAGTTAAACTATTAGTCGGAGGGCCGGCCCTCCCCTCCCCCTCTGACGGGGGAGGTGGGTCGTGCGCGGAACCCGTTCATCGACCGATAGCAAAGTGCTAACGGTGTTTTCACGGTTTTGATTAGTGTAGACTCGTATCGGATTCGAACCTAATCTTACCCGATCGATCCGGATCGATGTATTTACCATGTGTAGGGATCGACGTCGCTCACGACCCCGAGGCCCAAGCGGTGTGACTGAGTACCTAACCCCGGATGTTGTATTGTTATGTGTGTGTATTCTATCTTGAATTTCGCGTCGCGCTTTTGCGTCGCGCATTAATAGCTGAGATATTTCGTCAGCCGGATCGGTAGTAACGAAAATCATAGTATTTCAAATCAATACGAACTGAATTAGTTTATGAATTTATGAAAGCATTTGAATTTTGAACAATGTTGAATTACATAATAATAGACCCATTTTGTCCATTTTGGCTAGCCATCAGCTGAAAGACCAAAAGAATCCGACGTGAAGTTTCGATGGAACAACTGTTTGTCATAATATTATTATCCATTGTCCATGATTTCATGATTCATGATTTTACTATGGAATATTACAGTCTCCTATTTATAATTTAATTTAATTTTTATAATTTTCTAAGCTAGTCAAACTCCAGAAACATTAACGCCGGTTTCTGAAAATCTGATCAACACTAAAGTTAACAAATCAATTGTCAAAATGAGTTGCTAGAAGTATGATCAAATAACTTATTTTGATCAGCCTGTCAGTTGACATAACAACTACATTGAAAAGCTGTGAAATTTGACTCTAGAATCGTATGTTAACCGCCATTGACAGCCATACAATATTTGATATACACTTTGACCAACGTTTCAGAAACCGGGCGTAAGTTTCTGTTGTTTGACTTGCTATGAAACTACCAACAAACTGAAATATGAGCATGCATATATTCGAGGGTATTTGGAATAAACAGTGATCCAACACTACGACTCGATTAAATGTGAGCATACCCTTATTGGCACAATGGGACAGACCGGCCTAGTCAAATAAACCAAGAGCCGTTACCCGAGTACCAAATATTCAAGTGACAACAAAAGAAGATACAAATGATATAAACTTTGTTCCAAGACGTTACTCAAAAGGCGCTTGAGATTCCTAACAACACCACTGCTATATTATGTGGGTATTAACTTTTCAAATGTATTTTCAGGACAACAGTCTCCGTAGAACTGACTCCGATTCCGACTTATGTATTGATGAGCCTCAACCGGTCCCCACAAGTATCGATCCTCAGGTACACTTTATTTAAAGCATTCGATGCTCTTAAATAATTTGATATTATTTTCAATTTCTTCTCGTCTATGGATTTGTGATAAGATTTTATGTACTTGTTCACGCCTTTCTTTTGTTCTGTTGCAGCTATCTTATAATATACGGAATGGCTATGGCAATGTCTAAGTTTTGTTATTTTAATGACCCTTGGCTGTGATATAAGGTCGACTTTTATCGTTATGTAGCTAATGTAAGTATTTAATAGAAATTTTGATAAATTGCACGCAGCAACTCTGGCCCGGACTCGTGGATACGAGAATATCGGTAGAAGGTATCACGGGAAGTAACATCTAGATGTACCCGCTCTTGTGCCACCATTTTGTAAACTGATCTGAATATAAATGTATTTTGCTACTGTGAATTTGGTGTAATATTTACCTTATAGCGTGTAGTCAGTATATTCTAATAGTAAATTTTCAATTTCTTGTAAACATAACAGATGGTGCCATTTCTGTTTCGAAACAAAACTTTTTTTTTATATCGTGCATGCGACCAAAGGGTTGATTTTAAGAATACTATTTAAAATTTTCTAGGCGTTTTACATTGTAAAGTAATTTTACAAGGAAAACAAAAAAACGAACTATGGTTAGTGTTATTGTTTAATCTGTAATTCAGGGAATCAAAAGTTAAGTCTATGAAATAGCACCATAGTATATATAGCGGCAGGCCGCATAGTAGATTAGGTTATATTATTGTAGTTCTTTAAGTTACTACAAAAGTAGAGAAAGTATAACGTAATATTTATTTTTAGATATTTTTCTGGTAACACAAATTGTGTGCTAACGTAAAAAATAGTTATATTATTATTTATTTCATTCATAAAGACAAGATTAGAAGTAAACTTTTTTCCAGCCTTACTAAATAGGTCACTATTGACACAAAATATCCATTGTAGCAAACTATAAATCACGCGAGTACTGCGCTTTGTGCGAGTATAATATTGTAATATTATTAGTCATAAAAACCTTTTCAATGCGATAGATATTTGCAACATTTTTTTCTTTCCGTTCACTATAAACTAGTGGAGCTTTTAAAGCTAAATAATTTTTATTTCTTATTATTTGATAGTTTTTAAAAGTAAGTACAAATTTTTCATTTTTTTTTTGCCAGTGTCTATGGTAAAATATTAGATTTTTGTTTTTGAGTTGTTTTAAAGATCTTGATCTTATATGGTTTTAAAAATCTAGCTCTTAAAGGGCAACTGCTTTTCAAAATTTAATCCAAATATTTTGCCTATGCCAATTGTTTTCTAGATTTAGGTTTATGTTATAAAAAAATATATAACTTTTTGCATTGTAAATACATATAATGCTTATATTTTCCATCCCTTAGTGAACGTGAATTATATTATGTGAATTTACTGAAACCAGGATTTATTCTTATTGAAAAATAAAAATTTATTCATTTGACATTGTATATATTTCTTTATAATTTCCCCTAAATCTAATTAACATCATTATCAGCTTCAATCAACTGATTTTTCAGGGTTTCTCTTATTTCGTTAGTCACCTCAAACTTTGGCCCATGACCTGGTACTATCCAATGAGCTAAATCAGCAATCATGGATCTATTTTTCGTCTGTTTCTTTGGATTCTCGCTGCCAGCTTCGAGCCAAATTTTAGAATCTCTGATATCTTCGAATTTTTCAAATAAATCCCCTACAACAGTTTATAAAACTTAATATATTCTATACCTTAGTATAAATTATACTCATTATTACAAGTTTGTATCCATTAACCAACTTTATAATTGTATCTAAATTTATTATTATTTTCAAATACTGGGTATTTTATTAAACATATTATAAAATGATATGTAATTTAAAAATTCTAATATAATGAAAATAAGCAGGTATTTATAGCTTTTACATTATGTGAGTTAAATACATATCATACCTGCAATAGCATAGACTTCTCCATCAGTAGAAGTAACAAGCACCGTTATATCAGATAATGTATGCCCTGGAGTTGGAATAACCCTTATATGCTCATTTAATATTAACTCTTCATCTGAATAGAAAAAAGTTTAAAATAGTAGTTGTAAAATATTTTCTAGGCCTTGGTTACTGCTTTATAAACATATAGAAGGTAAAGCATAGACAGTGTGATTCAATTAATACAGTCTAATCTAATTACTAGAGATGCGCCGAAAGTTCGGCCGAATATTCGTATGTACCGAACATTCGGCATATTTTTTCATGTTCGTATTCGGCCGAATATTCGGTTAATTTGCCGAATTAATACCGAATAATTAAGTGTGGTTTATTTCAAAGTTTTACATAAGTAGGTTTTTTTTTGTAAATGAAAGTAAATATTTTTGTACTTACTAATTATTTGTTAGTAAAATAAAAAAGAATAACTTTAACAATCAATTACAATAAATTTCACATCAAGAGAACTTCTGCTTTTTGTTACAAATAATAAATTAAACTAAATTAGATCTCAGTAAAATTAGAAATTTAAAGAACATAATATTTTCTGGAAACATTTTTTTTTTTATATTTGTCGTAAACAAAACACAAATTTTAGGTAACATTAAGAATCAATATTATATAGTTACCTAACATTAAAGTTTTAATCAAATTAAGTTTTTGTGACCATTGACATTGGTCAATATCAGCAGATTTTCAGGATTACTGTTAAAATCCTTTAATAATCATATCATAAAAATAACACACGCACACAAATTAAATAATGATTTATCAAGAAATTAAAAAAATATAATATATAAATACAGTTCATAATTAAAAGTGGTAAATTATGACGCGGTAAAAGTGTGAATACTAAGTTTTCAGCTTTCAAAATTGAACCGAATGATTCGGCCGAACATTCGGTTCGGTACATTTTGGACCAAATATTCGGCCGAACATTCGTATTCAGTTAAACCTACATTCGGCGCATCTCTACTAATTACCATAATTTGTTTATGTCTCTCCAGATTAGAGATTTCAATTTAAAAAGGAAATTACCTTTATCAAAAGGGTGTATGAAATAGGTATCTTTGTGTGAAATGCTAAATCCAACCAAATGTTTAGCATTCAAAAACAAATTGTTGTTTCCAATGTGGTCAGAATGACCATGGGTAGATATGACATGGGTTATATCACTTTTGGTCAAATTGTGTGTCTTCAAAGCTGTAAAATAATATAATTTTATAACCCTAGAGTATATATGTATATTATATACATTATACATATCCATATATTTATATACAATAGTATAAAGCATAATATGCTAAGCTTTCGAATAATTTAGTCTAGGTTCTATTATATAATACATATTTTCAAGTAAAAAGGATATTACAATAAAATAGGATTTTTTTTAAAGTCACTGTCCCACTATGCAGAAATATAAGTGAAGGAAAAAAAAATTATGCACTGACGCATCCCGCTGGGGAGTGGGTCTCCCCAGGCGGGTATGTTGGACTCACTGCGCCTGAAAGATGGTAAGTGGACACAGCTCTACCCACTAAAACCTGGCGGGTGCCACCACTACCACCTTTGATGAGGTGCCCTGGATCTACAAGCAACAGGGCACCTCGACGCTAGTCAGTCCCTCAGGGGACCGACGCCACCTCCACGGAGCGGTTGCCCCGCACCACAGAACAATTACTCCCAACGTCTGAACAGTATGATGAGGTGAGGGTGGGACCCTCACCCCTTGCCCCCTGCTCTGTTGTCCCCTTTTCTGATAACAGGAATACAAAGTGCCCTCTTGGCTCAATTAGCTTCGCCCAAGGTGATGGGGACACCCTGAGCTACTGAACCCCACCGCCACGACAAGGCCTGAACTATGGTGGGGAAACTGTAGGAAGCCTACTTTAACGTACACATGACATGACAATAATATGACAAACCAGCAATAATTTTATCCCCATCCCAAGGAGTCATTGTGTCAATGATTATATTAAATAATTTCCCTTTTATAAGGGTACATGAACAATTGGCTAACATTTCATCACTATTTTTCATAGTTGAATAACCATCAAATAGAACATTAACCTCACACATCTTCAATGAGCATATAAGCAATATTATATATTATACGTTTTACACATCTTGTATATTAGGCAATGGAATTAATAAATAATATTTGAAATCAAGAAATTATTAATGATCTTGACGTTTTCAATTTTTTTTTTTGAAGTAAAAAACAGATTTTTTTTCCGTATATTTGTTCCTGTTGGAACCGGCTAAGACCACAGGCCATGCTACCATGTCTGACGTAAAATACATTTAGTCTGTGGAGAAATGGCGGAAAACGCCCAGGGGGGGGAGAGGCATCGTCACTAACGTTACCATCAATCAATTATAACCTGCAAATCCATACAGTCCGCCACAATATTTGTGAACAAATCACATTATAATATATGGATAGAGTTTTTAAGAGAAACACTATAGAAAACCACCAGAACAGTCACTATAAAACACCGCCAAAACAGTCCCATACAAAAAACAACCCCAGAACAATTTTCCATAGCATTCGCGAATCAATCACCATATAAACAGATTGCGATTTTTTTTAACAAACACTATAATATAGAAAACCACTCCGAAATAATAAAATTGGAAATAATAATTCATTAACGGAAAACAGAAAAACACAACCGCACGCCTTGACGTTTCCCACCATTTTTCAAAAAAAAAAAAAAAGACGTGTGGCACTCGGGGACTGCCGCGGTAATGCTATTGCATAGCATTTTGTATCAACTTATGCAATTATAATTATTTATTTATTTTAATTATTAATGCAGTATTTCTTTTTCTTTGATATTAATTCAAGTTACACTTTTTGAGCGTGGTGACCGATAAGAAAACATTTTTTTTTCCTTTATTAAATAAATAAAAAAATATAAATATTTTAAACAATATTAACTAATATTGTTTAAAATATTTTTATTATTTTACAATACATGTGTTATATTTTATTGTTATTCGTGCGAGCTTCGTAGTGTCGTACAATACGTCTAGTTGCAAGCACACAAACACCGTGTCGAAGACTGCCGAAAAGAAACGACGTTAGACGATGCATGGCCTTCAAGCCATACCTCCGTGCCCGTCGGAGTGGGGAGCGTTATACCCGGACTTTTAATTCGATTCCAGATTTGACAGTTTCAGTGTTGCAACGTTATGACAAGTATTAAATAGTAACGTTGCGAAATTATTCGATACGGAAATGGAGTATTTCCGAATCGATTCCTCTCGATTATAGTAGTATATCTAAACAACTACTACTTTTAATAGAAACTAAGTATATCAGGAAATTAAATATTTCTGAACGGATTTAGTTATGACCATTAATTTTATTAAGGATCTGAAAGTTTTCTTTATTAATTGTGTGTAAAATAAATAAATAAAAATTGATAATGAAGGAATATGAGAAGATAAACAAAATGGCGATAGCTGCACGAGCGCGCACGCATTGCATATACAGAAAACTATCTATCTAGGCTCTTTTATAATAAGTTTTGTTTTTAATATAAAAAACAAAAACATTAACTTTTTATAAAATAAAGCAGTGATTACTAATGAATATATAATTATTATGAATAATTATGTATTTATTTGAATAAAAATCAATAATTTAGTCTTTAATTGGCACACCAATATTATGATTACATAAACATAAATCGCGATTGTTTATCGATTTTTGTGTTCATCACTACACTATTATATGTGGTATCATTATTTTACAAAATGACAGTAGCTAATGTCAAATGTGGAATCGAATTATAATTCCGAGTATAGGTTTTTTTTTCGTTACGGAATTTCTGGACTCGGTCCCCGCGCTCAAGGCCCGCGATAGAAGCTATGCAATAGCTTAAAACCATAGATATATATATTGTTGATGTTGATATATATATTGTAATATCTATAATTCGTGGTCCGCGTGCTTATTTTGTAGCATCTAATTTATAGCCAGTATAATATTGTAGTCTTTGTTTATAGCCAGAAATGGCACCAAACGCCAGATTATTGCGGAGTCGGTAGTATTTAGCACACCTGAAAAAAGCATGTCATAACGTCACTTTTGATGGCGGCGATATTATTTTCTATTTTATTCATTCGCTGTAGTTTTATATAGTGTTTATTTTAAAAACTCAATCTGCTATATATCATAATATGAATTGGTTGGCAAATATTGTGGTAGGCTGTTCTGGATGGGTCGGATTGGAAGTGATAATTGATTGATGGGGATTTGAAGAGCGGCCTTTGCCATTTTCGACGTTTCTCCATATCACAGACTAAATATAATTTCTTTTTCTTCATTAAAGATTTTGCTACTTCGTGGGGGGGAGTTTGTAACTAATGCCTTAAATAAAACAACAAAAAAAAAAATATTTTGACAATTTTTTGACAGCTGACTGCTGACATTTCTGAATTGTATTTTTTTATATGCCTTGGCCTGTCTCTTTCCCAGCTGTCTTTGCCGGTTATTTTTAGGTTAAAATCTAAAATAAATTTACGAAAGCGGCAGTGGTACTTTGTAAGGTAGGTTATTTTAATTTCCCAACGTGAACATTCATTTATGAAAATTGCGCATTATAATAAATCGTATGTATTCGAACATAAAACAAAGGTCTTTATTGCTTACTATTTATACAGGTGTTATGAAACAGTAAAAATAAATCTTCTGCCGCTTCTTTAGCGTCAGATATTAGAAACTGAACCATGTCTGGTGATGTACAGCCAAGAAAACGAAAGGATAAAAAGAAGAAGAAAGGTAAAATACAACTTAAACTTATGCACTGCTTCTAAGTATGCATTGTGTTAAATAAAACTGTATGTTCCAGATGAGTTAAGTATAGAAGAGCCGCGAGGCACGGCGGCAGCTCTTGGTGAAGGAGATGTGTTCATGCATTCTCCCAACGAACATGGAACTGGAGGCCACTGGTGTGCCAAAATAATATTTTTTTCCCTTCTAGCAGTGCTAGTAACTCTAGTCGGCTTAATCATTCTGGAAAACAGAGGATTATCAGAGTGTAAGTAAATATTATAGTAATTGTCATACTTATTGTTATTTGCTCATATTTTAATTATATAATTGAGGCATATAAAAGTTATATTTAATTTCAATCATTAAAACAAAAAAGCAGTGAAGTATCCAACCATCCAAATAAAAAAGCCACCTAAATGTATTTTTATTAAAATGAAAAATGTATTTCTGTTATAACAGTAGAAGCCAATTCAGTTGAATCTCGTTATTCTGGAGTTTTAGAAGGCTGGATTGAAGAAGTTCATGATGATGATCATCATGATGAGCACACCTTGGAACTAAAGCACCATGTAAGTTTATAAATATAAATAAACAATACATAATATAAAAACCCATTTGCCACAATTTCATCTATAGTGACATCAATAAAACTTTCCTCAACAATAATTCAAGTCACAGTAGTGCTAGAGATAAGTTTCTCCAGACAAAAATAACATTTTTCTTTTAAATTATTGAAGATATTTTGTATTTTTAGTTAATAAAACTTAATAGTTAGTGTAAATAAATTGTGTTACAATTTAGGATGCAAGGCTTTATTTGCACAGAATATCTTATCTCAACTGATAGTGATATATTGCACCCAGCCAAACATCTAAGTAAAAAAAATAATTGGAATAGTTTTCATAAAGTTCAGAAAACACTTGCTAATGTACAATCACTTGTAACAGTGGATTGAACATTATTTAAATGGTGGTCACAGA
Organism: Lycaena phlaeas; assembly: GCA_905333005.2. NCBI lineage: Eukaryota > Metazoa > Arthropoda > Insecta > Lepidoptera > Lycaenidae > Lycaena > Lycaena phlaeas. The sequence goes on from HG995171.1 coordinate 7,239,083, forward strand.
GACTGCCAATAGAAGTGTAAACATATAACTTATGACATTGTGATTTTTTTTTAATTATGATAAAATAATTTCAACTTCATAATGGCGTCATATTATAATGTCGCACAAGCATGTCTTTGATGCGACCCTGTGAAATTTGTCTCTAACAAAATGTGCTCAGACATGACTTGATACTTGGCAAGATAAAATTTATATACTACAATAATACATACAATATATAATAATATATACAATGTGGTAAAGTAGGATAGCACCACAAAAACTCTTTCCATGGGTATTCTAAGAGATGATTAAGGGAGTGTGAGAAAGTACTGATCCCTTTTAACCCGCACTCGCTCTGCAATACTGTTCACATTGTCATAACGTAACATAAATATAGATAAGTATGTGCGCCTGTGTCTTGCGTGTACACTTGTGCACCCTAATATATCCTGCGGATATTACTGTTTCCATTACAGCTGGACTCCCATCACATTACTGACACCTTGGTATATGTCATTTGCCAGCTGTTAAGATTTTGTAACTTTTAATGTTAAATAAACCTAATTTTTTTTTTAAATTTATATTTGGAAATTAACGACAGTCATTATTATTTTTTATAAATCTTCACATATTCATAACAATATGCATAATATCCTTTGATATTTTAAAACACATACTTAAATATAGGAACAAGATTTGAACCACAATGACCTACATTTATCTGAAGATGATGATAAAGAACCTGATAGTGTAGAGGACCTTGATAATCTAGAAGATGAAGACAATGAAGAAGTAGAAACAGGAAATAATGATGATAATAGTGAGGAGGAAAATGAGCATAATGATGATGATGATGATGATGATGATGAAGAAGAAGATGATGAGGTTGATGAACAGGAGGATGAAGATGATGATGAGCAAGATAATGATGATGAGGATAATGAGGACGATGATGACAATGAGCATGATGTAGATAAAAAATATGACAGTGAAGAAATAAAAAGCGAATTAGATAAAAGAAAAGATGCAATTTTTGCAAATCAAATTGAAGATGATGAGAATGAGGATGATGATGCTGATCAAGATATACCGGATAATGATGATTCTATTGAGGTGTGATTCTTTTTGCAAAATTCATTATTAACTTTTTCTTATCTTAGCTGAGACGACATTTTTGTTATTAAACTATAAACATTATTGAATGTTATTTTTAACTAGGTGTTGCATGATAATATATTGGTTATCATAATTCGTTTTATATGTAGAGAATTTATTAATAAATTAGCAAAAAATAACGACAAACAGGATATAGAAGAAACTGCCAAATATAGATATTATGGACGTAATTTGGAAGAAGACTTCGACAAATATGAAGATAATCAAGATAGTTTCCAACAATCTGCTGAAGAACATAATGACGATGATAACAGCGCCGAAAATAATAAGAGCTCGAATAATGCCAACATATTTGATGTAAGAGACAAACAATCAAGCCAGCAACGAAATGCATGATGCGTAATCTAAGTGTGAAATATTAACTTTACAATTTTATTTCAACAACAATTTTTACTTCTATAAATATATTTTTTACTAATATTTTGGTGATTTGTGAGAATTGGCAAAAACAATAGGATTAGGAATGTATATGTATGTATAGAAAATATATGTATATATTCAATCTTAATTGAGGCTAATGAATATTTTGTATCACTAAAGTGTTGTAGTGCCGCTTATTAAAATAACATACTTTTAATCTTAAGGTATATTATTTTATTTGTTAATATAACAAAAGATTCTATAAGGCGCTTTATTAATGTTATCACTTTCGTGTGTGTGTTTATTTATTCTATTCTTGCAGACTTATACATAAGCATCGGCAACCTCGCAGTACTAGATAGTAGATAGCTAACATCATAATTCATAAGCAACAAAGTTAGTTCTAGAAATAAAAAATATTTTCTCAAGAGTATCATACTGTAGTCATATTTGTAGGCATGTGTTTCGGTAGGTCGGTCAATCTTTGCATCTTTTATGCGCATATAGTTAACGATGGCACGGTGGGTACGGGCTCGGCCTCTTAAGCGAGGGGGTCCGGGTTCAATCCTGACCCCCCACCCTCGTGGTGCCTTGAAATGGGGTGTTCTAAATTTCTTAATGCACCTTGAATACGAGACCATCGCTCGCTCGTCGGTGAAGGAAAACATCGTGAGGAAACTTACATGCCTGATACGATTAAAAATCGGTGGTAGGTGTGTGAAGTTCACCAAGCCCTATTCGACCAGCGCCTCGGTGAACTATGGTCCGATACCCGTCTGATTTCGAGGAGACCCATACCCAGCACTGGGACTGAAAAGGTTGCTACTTTATTTTGCTTTTAGAGTTCTTACCGCGCTTATAGTTTCGTTGAGGTCCAGATATTTCGCCAATGTTTGAGGCGCAATGGTAATAACGTGTATAACAAATTTTGATGTTTTATGATGTTAGCTATCCAGTCCTGCGAAGATGCTGATATTTTACAGATAACATTATGAGACTTAATGCGGCTCTGGAATATATATGACTGCATTATAAACCGGACAGTATCCGCAAATGTGTGAATTAATATTAGCTAATAGATAGTACGAGGGTTAATAAACATTGACCTGATTTCTAGGATGATGATGAACATGAGCACGACGATGATGATGATGATGACGAAGAAGTAGAAATAGAGAGAATCGAACGAGAAATTACCGATGACGTTCTTATATCTGCTGAAAAGGAATTGAAAAGGGAAAGTCGAGAAGTTAATGTTGTGGGTAAGTAATGAACATAGTTCAGTTGTTTTACACATACCATTGTATTATACACGGTGTATTTGAAACGCTTGCAAAAACGAAGAAGTATGATAGTGTTGGTATAGCATAGATACAAGGGAAGAAAACGCGATTTTTTTTTTATTGGTTGTCATTTTTTAACTTTTTTGTATAAGTAATCCAGTTTGGTAAAAATAATGATACAGACATTTGATGGTAATGCTTTAAAATAATCGTTGTTTGAAGAAAACAGCTATGTAATTTGTTTATTAAATACTATCGTTCGCGCCGGCCGGATTGCAACAGCTGATTCACAAAGTTCGCCGCACTAGGTGAACGGACTCCCGCACCGTGCGTATCGCGGTCAGCGTTGCGAGTTTGCAAAATACATAAGTACTAAAATTGTTTTTAAAATACGTGTTTGAGATAAATAGTTAAATGACTTATAATATAGTCAACCTATGAATAGTATACTATTATAATACTATTAAATCTTTGCAAGCATTTCAAATACACGCGGTATAGGGTAGTCAGGAACGATGTTATTACGGATTTATTTAATTTATGTACTATGTAATATATTCTATATATAGTATATAGTAACTACGCTAAGTTATTATAGTCAAAAATTTGTTTTTGCTTGGCCATTTGAGTTAGAGTTCAAGTAGTTAAGATAATTCCACCGTATTGTGTTAGATTGTCATTGGAACATCCTCCATTCCATCAGGAGTAGTTATAAATAGGCAGTGATGCAAGGAATTGAAACATTACAACATATTTGAAGTAACTACTTAACGACTTTTGTTGATATAATACTTGATATTCAATATTAGGATAATGAAACAGTGTAAATAAATAAATTATATTGTATATAAGTTAATAAAAATTAAAAATGTATATATTTGGTTTTCTATCAGACACACCAAAAGCTGAAGACAGTGGCGAGGATGATGATAACAATTTCACTGATGCAATTGATGATGATGGTGATGATGATGATCCGCCTGTAGAAATTATTACAGCGCCCAGTGGAGCTGCTTTCGATGAGGTATGTGCACATAAAACATTTTACACGATAAAGCGCTCTTCACGCGAACCCCGGCATCTGTTTAAACAGACATATTTGTGTTACGAAAATTATACCATATATATGTTTTCGATTGCAAAAATCAAGGACTTAGGTATTTGTTATTTTTTTTCATTCGGTTTGAAAAAAAAATTGATCAAAAGAAATTTCAATAATTTTGCCCTGCAATTGTTTACAACTTGACACTTATGTATTATCTATAGCACAGTATCACGAGGGAACCACGTAAGATGGTGTTTTTGGGACTGTGCCAGACATAAACTAATTGATAATAATTAACATTCATCTTGTGCGCTATTATGCTCTAAGGTTGTGCTAAATGATTTGTCTCTTAAAATAATCCAAATAGAAAGCGGGAGGGACTAACAGCAGGATATCGACCAAATATGAAAGAAATAAATACAGATCCAAGATCTTTTATCCTGCTTGATGATTGCCTGCCTGTCTGGTGATTTTGTTTATGCTCCTGGGTAAAATTGCCCACTTAGCTTCAGTAATTTCGCCCATTCTTTTATCGTGATACCAGGAAAAAGTAAAGAAGAAAAATTAACTACTTTTGCTATGCTAGTTGGACTGGCAGACGTGCCGCTTGTTGGTAAGTGGTTGACATCGCCATGGACATAAACTAATTTAATTAAACAAGTCCAGGCAGCTCATTTATGTGTTGTCTACCTGAGACATCGACCACACAACCTATAGACTCCTAATGTTTGATTTTTGCATTCTGGCAACTGAGGTGAGAAAAGGTTGTTGCAAGGTTGTGATTAGCTAATTCAATGTCATACATTACCAATCACGGAATGTTAAAAAGAAATGGATGTATTTCGCAACGGAAAAGAATAAGACGACACATCACATCGGAACTATAAGTCAGATGTGTAGCCAGAACCGGTTCCCCTGTTATTAGGAGTCTATGGGTTATGTGGTCGATGACCTGAGATATAATATGTTAAATCCAATGCCAATTATTACATTCTTGATCTTTTCTCCGAAACACAGCATGTTGATGGGAGTGCGGCCTAACGCAAAATTCGTTTAAAATAAAAAGTATAAAATAATTAAAAAAAAAAAAATTATACACGTCTTATGCAAACTTAATATTGTTTAATATAATACTATTAGGTATTTGTTTGATCGTTTGTATTGAATTCGGTGCCAATTAGTTATTAGTTTTTGAAGTCGGTTTTTTCACGACGTTTTAATTTTTTGTGTCTCCAGTAATTTGGAATTATCTGAATTATTACACACACTACAAGCTGACAAACCACTACAGGAAAAGCAATAATTAAGACAATTGAATCTAGATTATTTTTATTATTTTTTCGTGTCAAGGTTTCTTTACTCCGTACACTCGCTCCGCATCAATGACAGGTCGCCTAAGACTCACTTATCGGACACGAATTAATAATAATAATAAATGATAACCGAAATTAAACTCTTAAAAAAGTCGTACACAAACAAAGTAAACAAAAAGTCCAAGTAAACAAAAATTAAATTCATGTACTATTTTGTAGATTGAAGAAGAGACAGTGTTCGTGAAGCCGCCAGACACGTTAGCTGAGGAGGAAGAATATGAGAAGCGACAAGAGGAACTGCGGCGGGAGATGTCCGAAACGTCCCACAGTAAGTCACGTGCTTATACTGCTTGTCTGGCTGTGTGTATCAATAACACTTATATTATTTGTGACATCGGGCTTAGATCGGTCGATATATTTTTACACAGAACAGTAACAGACAACAAGACCCGGTTTAAAAATGCCCTTAAATATTTAAGAATAGAAACTTAGTTTTTTGAAGAAGATATTTTTTTTTTAGTTGCTTACTCTAATCTGATCTAAATATTGATGTCACTAGTAACTTTCTTTGCATGTTTTTATTATAAACTAATGCTTGTGCAATATTATGGGTATGGAACAGTTAATATAACAATACATGTAACTAACAGTTAATTTATTCAAAACCAAACGTTATACTTATTTAAAATAAAATACCTTATATTAGTTTTACATCAAAAGTATTACTTCTTAGGTTTGAGAAATCATGTATTTTTTAGAAATTTGTACTAACTTTATTCTATTATTTTGTTTTTCTTAATAAAATATTGTAGAAATAAATTGATTGTAATAACTTTTTTACGAACCTTATATTTCAACGAAGCTTTAATCGTGATTGTATACAATATATTGTTTTTTAATTGTATTGTGTTACAAATTATAATAGATTTTTGGTATAGAAAAAAAAAATTAAATTAAAAAATGGGTTCGTAAATGACACCTATGCACTGCCTATGTTGTATTTGTCGCTTTACAAGCGTGATGCTAAAGCTTAATCTGTAAAGGATGGAATATTCATTCTATTTCTAAATTTTGTAAAAAAAACTTAAAATTTCTAAGCATAACGTTACATGAACCTATTCTTGCAAAAACATGGAGTTTATAAGTAAGGAATAGTTAAAGTATCATGTCTATACGAAAAGTAACCACAGAAAAGAGTATTTGTATATTTATATTATACACATTTAATTCGTCTGAAACCTGTACATCATAATATTATAAAACATTATTGTACACCAGCACCATTGTGGACGGTTTTCTATTTAAAAAATTTAATAAATACACTTTATCAATGAGACTGAGTACTCGTTACTTCTATACTCCATTCCTATAATTAAAACAAGCGACGTCATTATTTATGTAAAATGACAAATTTTGTCAGCAAAGTTGTCACATCGCTCGATCTTGGCGACTATCACAAATATTTAGCGGCTCCTCAAAGTACTAAGCACGCCTTAAATCCATATGTAATCAAAATGTAAGCAGCTCCCAAATTTGAGCTGCTTTTGAGTATTCAGGCAATAGTTTCGTACCCTACGAATACTCTGCTTTTACTTTGTAAATAATATTGTTTATAATATACTTATTACTCTAAACTTTATCGATGTCGGCAGTACTATTTTACCATTTGAACTCTGACATTTCGAAGTTTTATTTTTAAATTAATATGGGAACTATTACACTTAGTTTTATTATTAGTTCTTTTTACATTATTTGCATATTTAAAATTGGAAAGGTCTTAGAATACGTCGTACTCAGTACTGAGTACTGACAGAGTATATAAATACACCGTGCGTTTCGGACGTTTCTCAAATACCACCCACGCTTTTTCTCCTTGTAAATACGTTTTACTCGTATTTACTGCACTTAGCGCGTTGCACGTACGCACTGACCAATCTTATAAGCTTTATAATGACCATTATTTCCAATAGTCTGGATGTTTTTCACGATTTCATACGGACGGGAGGTAATTTGAAACGTTTACATAATATGCGCTTAACATTTAATTATAGTTTTAGCTAATTGACATTCGAAAGATTTTAACATTTTGTTAGTACCCGAAGAGAGAATCACTTTTATATTAACCTTGGATCTATTCTAAAATAATAGTGAGAACCAGATGAATATATTAGTGAAAATCTGCATACTTTTGATTATTATCCTATAATTATTGACGTATATAATATATGCTCGATAATGATAGCGACATTTCGTTCTACCGTTATCATACGTAGGTACGCTATGTAGTAAGCCCTTAAAAGCTTGACGAACTGCTAAAGAATTGAATAGTTGACCTTTTTTGACAAGATATTAGAATAGGTGACGACGATGATTTGTTCACGTGGGTTTACGTTTTTTGAACTTTTTTAATTAATCCACAAAAATATGTATCAGTAATGATTAAAAAAATATGTATCTGTACCACATTCCTCATTACAATGAAAAGTACATCTCCTTTTACACGGACGTGGCTATTATTAAATTACTTGCGTTTTGATATTTGTGATATTTTATTCATACTTTTGGCATCTGGTCCTCATTTAAAATTTTGGAGCCATTATTATTTAAAGAGGTTCAAAAAGTTGATATATTTTATAGCTTATTTTATCTGAATAATAAGTAATAGGATGCAATTTAACTTATATTATGCCTCTTTATAATGTGTTAAAAGTATATTTTAAGACAGAGATTTATTCATTTACAAATTATAAATATATAGTTTAAGCAGTATAGCATTTATACTGAATAGTTACTTATTCTTCATACAACATAATATAAAACAATGGAATTATTAAACTTGCTAGAATTATATTATGTACCTACTTCAAGTATCTAACGTAACACTAGAGAAGAAAAAAACTACTAAGAAATTTTATGTTTAAGAATGAAGTGATGTTGGTGAAAATTTATTTGCAAACACTGGTTACGAGGAACCGACTCAGTGTGTTGTTTAAAATATCGAGCACGTGTTTATTTGAAAATTTGCAAAATTTATACTTAAGACGTAAATATTATATTAAAATTATGTGTAACGTAAGTCATACTTAACTTAAGTAATCCTAACCATTCAGTGACAACCTTAAATCCTGGAGAAGATTAATTTTTACGAAGTAATAGAATAGATCATAACTAATAACCATAATTTTAACTAATTATTTAAGCATTAATATTGTAAGTGAACTTGTAATAAACTTGTTCAAAGGCATAACAGAGATTTCGATCTCATACAGCTAATGTTGCTTGAATGGCATAATACAGATACCATATTAATTTCATAGATATTATTGCTTGTTCATAGGCGTCATAGATATTCCAATATATATATCTAATTTGCTGTACTAGTTCAGCTTCGGTTTAATATCTACATTGGATGACTAAACGTCATGTAGCATATGTGTTACAGTGTGGCTGAAGCTGACGGTAGGCGGGGCCTTGCTGGTCGCCACGCACGCAGTGTTGCGACGCTTCACAGCGCCACGCGGTGCGTAATATGTTTATGCTTACGGCAAATAATAGCCAAAACGAACTATCATTAGTTTCGATTCTAACGTTTGCATATTCAATTTCTAATACTTAATTAGATAAATCTAGTCTAGTAAATATGTCAAAATTATATTGCTTTAATTTTATTCGTAACACCCAAAAAATTATAAATTTCGAGATCGTATCAATTATTGAAATAAGTTAAGCATATGAAAGTAGGTAAAGTGTTTCCTAGGTCTTATAAAAAATAGATGTATTCTGAACAGATGACCCTGCGGATGAAAATGAAGAAGCTACATTAAGTGACCACCGAAGGACCATTGTAGCTGAAGAACCATTAATTCAAATGTCACAAGAAAGTGTACAAAATGTCCCTCAACAGGAAGTACAACAAAAGGAAACAGTACAAAAGCCTGTTAATATAGAATACTCGCAACCCCAAAAAACCATGGAGAAAGTAGTAGAGTTTGTAAATGATTCGATTAAAAAAGAGGTAAAGTTAGCAGTTCTAAAAATATATCATAATACAATTCAAATACGTTTATTCAACATGTTAGTTATTATTTAGGAATCACCAAAAGAAGAATTACATGAATTATCCGATGATAAAGAACTGTACAGTGACGAGGAAGAAGTCGAAGAAGACGAGGAACAGGAAGAGGAAGATATAGTTCCAAAACAGGACAAACCAGCTCTTCAAAGTAAAAATGAAGAATTTGAGCCAGATGAAATTGAGGATGATGTAGAGTTAATAGACGAAGAACAAGAGGACGAAGAATTAGAAGAGGACGAAGAAGAGGAAGAAATAAGCGATGTTGATGACACCGAACTATTGTCCCGACTCGAAGCCAAATACGGTCGACTGCCGGAGCCGGAAAGACCAGGAAGACAGAGTAAAAATGATCGATCTTCGTGTATTCGCTTGTATAGAATAGAGCATGAAATAACCATAATAACATTTTAACAGGCATGACTAACAATGTGAGTGAAATTGTGTTATTTAATAATATTTTAACATCTTTTCATATTATTGATATTTTCACAATATCGGTTTTCCTTCCTTTCTGTATGTCATTTCTTTTGGTAGAAAATATGTCAGATTATTAAATGTAAATTTAATTCCTCTAAAATCTATATATGTTATTGTTATGTTCTGTATTGTGTATATAAAATGTAATATAAGTGATATATATTTTTCAGAGGACGGCGGTAATAGCGTAGATGATTTATGGCCCGGTGAGCCCAGCGAAGCGCGTTGGCGCCAAGAACTCAATCGGGCTGAGGAGGAGCTGCGCCAGGTAACTAAGCTATACGAAGAAAAATGAAGTTGGAATTTATTTATGATACATTTTCTATTTTAATTAAATTCATTGATCTCAGTTGCTGGTACAATCTTTATATAAGCCAAGCCCCTTTGGCTTCAACTTCTAGCTTGACATGTTCCGCCTTGTTTCACACTCGATGACTATACTTCCGAAAAGTATTTAAAGAAATTTTGCACTCTGTGCAGTTTGATCCAAACTGAAAAATAAAATAGATTTAATCACGATAGACAGCGCTCTTGCCTTAGGCGGGAACAGTTAGGTTGTTAGAATATAACGAAAACATCTCTCTCTCTCTCTTTCTCTCTCAACAACTCTGTTCTGTGGACGGATAAAGGCTGATGGTGATGATGTTGATTTACCTTGTTTATTGTTGACTCCGATTTTTTTAAGCCAATGCCAGTGCCATTTTTGGTGGTAGCTTGTCACAAAAAAGGCCGTGTTTTTTTATAATCGAACTAAGTATACGGAAGACTATGTGTATTATGAATATTTAAATATATGTATTTGGAGTACACTTACTTTATATTTAATACTGCGAATTTTGAGTTTTGATTTTCACGCATGAAATGTTTGAATATGCTGTGCTTTGCATGAATATTGAATGACTAGTAAGTAGTAACATCTATTTGAGTGTACTCCAATTATGGTCTTACTGCTCATCCGAAACAATTAGGCGCATGACAGCGACCACCCGAACCCCGCCTTCGCCCCGCGCATAGTGCGGGTTAGAGTATTATAGATTAAAACGAAGGAACAAACAACCAAACAACAAGGCGAAATCTTTATGTCTCATTGAAGTAATGTAAAATTTGATTCCAGGAATGGCTCGACTAACATTTGACTCTAACCGTTTTTCAATATTTGCTCGTTGTGCCATTTAATATCACTCGTCGAGAGGTCGCCGGGCTAAGGTCTGCGCCCGCACCCCGCGCTCATCTTCCCCGACGCTTTCTCGATGATTATCCTCTTATTTTATTGTTACCCTTTCCATTTTCAATACTAGCAAAATGTCAGAGTTGCTACAAACGATTTACAGTTAAATTTAGATTGCATTTAAAATTTTTAAGCCATTTATGCATTTCTATTTAAAATTTAAAAAATGACTATCAATTACACTTATTTTAATGATTTCGTCAAAAATATAACAACAAAATTGCTGTAGCAACTCTATAGATTTTTTTTTGTGACAAGTGTATATAGTATGTTGTTATGTTTGAATGTGTGATTGTTGTACTAACCCGTGAGGGCGCGTGGGAAGCGTGCGAGCGGCGGCTCAGCGTAGCAGCGCTCGCAGACAGCGCGCGCGCCCGCTGGCTCACGGCGCGAGCTCTGGATGTAGGCGCCGAGAAAATGAGGGACAACCGCCTTCTGTCTCGAGCCATTACCGCCTATCTGCATCTCCTCAAAATGAACGAGAGACTGTCGGATAAGAAGCTTGTAGAAATTGCTCAAAGAACAATAGATAGGATACAGTTTAGAGGTGAGTACTTTCTAAATTTCAGGCATTTCATAAAGAAATTTACTGTGAAAGTAAATTAACTTTAAAAGCTTTATCATACTAGCGGTTCGAGGGAGCGCAACAAGATCGTGAAGAAAGGAAGTGTACACATTTCTCGTACAAGGATACATTTTTGACATTAATTTACGTAACATTTGATCATTTCATGTAAAAAACAATTTGTTATATTATTTATATTAAGTAACTTTTTAAGAACTTAATAATATAAAACAAAAATGTCTTGAATAATTGGATCATCATGATCATCCTTTATCCGTTGACTGCTGAACATGGGCTTCCCCCATGAGTGTGTGACCTAACCCACTGCCACGTCAACGCATTTTTTCTGCCGCGTGGTATCGGTAACTTCAGATTGGATAAATAACATAATGATTCAATTGTTGTCTTATGTTTATGCGAATTTCAATCATTACACACAATGATATTTGATTGTGTGTGATGATTCACTTTTTCTGTCTTTATCGCGGTCTATTAAGTTTTTTATATGCCCGACGTTCGGATACTTAATAAACCGCGATAAAATCCATAAAAGTTGTTTCATTATAATTATGATATAATTTAAATTTTAGATACCAAAATATTTGAAAAAAAAATTTATTAGTACTAATTCAATTACTTGCATGGGTAGACTACTCCGCAAAAAAAATTATACAGCTGGACGAGGGTTAATAATATTCGTGCATAGTGTGTACGGATATGGAAACGTTGTCAAACAAATGAATCCACGCAGCTTTAGAATTTTGTTATTAACCGATTTCTTTTGAATTTAAATTGTTAAGATTAAATTTTGATACCGAGAGAATTGTACTTCTTTAGCTCGCTACAAACACGCGACGAAATCGTTGCGTAATTGCCACGCTTCCGCTTCGTCCCGCAGCAGCTCGCAAATCGCTACCATTATAAGGCCCCATGGCATATACTGTACCTATTAAAAGTATAATAATATAAAAACTTACTTTTTATTTCAAAACTTAATTCATATATAATTTTACCATCAATTTCAGGAACTTATTTGAACGCTGAACCCGTATACAGGCTACTAATTCGAAGATTTCCGAACGAGGTCGGTTATCGCAACAATTTGACGATATCATTCTTGATGGCTAATAGGTATATCAATTCAATTCATTGTTCATAAAAATATTATAAAATATTCGTTTCGAAAGAGATTCGTAATAATGCAAGTACAAATTTAAATTTTTGACAGGGCAGATTTGGCAGAGGAGGTTCTCAAAGAAACGATCAAATTATGGCCCAATGATCGAGTGGCGCTGGCCCACCATGGCTTTGTGTTGAAGAACCAACATCATAAATACGAGGAAGCGGTGATCGCGTTACAGAAAGCTCTAGAAGGGGACACGGGCCCGGCGAATGAGGCCCGGTTCTACTACCACCTGGGGGACGCGCTCCTACTGCTGGGTCGGTTCGAAGAAGCCCACGAGGTCCACAAGCGGGGCGCTGCGCTCGGCCACTTTCTATCGCCATCTCAACGATCTCTTTACAACGTCCCGCGCTTAAAAAGTCAGCCGTGGTGGCGAATAGAGGACACGCCGTATCTCAATCTAGCTAAAGCCCTAGAGAAGTCCTGGAGGGAGATCTTAAAGGAGGGCGAGGCGGCGAAGGAGTTGTACGATACCGAGAAAGAGGGGTTAAAAGAGAGGGGTGAGTGGTCGCAAATGGACCTGTTCGTTCAGGGGCGGGAGCTAAGCGGGCGGTGCGCTCGTGCGCCCGTGACGTGCTCGCTGGTGCGCGCGGCGTCGTGCCGGCGCGGGCAGGTGAAGTTCAGCGCCATGGCGGCGGGCACCCACGTGCGTCCGCATGTCGGCCCCACCAACTGCCGCCTCAGGATGCATCTGGGGCTGTCCAATACTGAGAACACGTTTATACGAGTGGACAAGGAGATCAGGTTAGACGAATAAATTTTGATAATAAGAGGCTATTGTGGAATATCATATAAAAATTCCAAACCTTCATAAATAATTGACCCAAATAATTAAATTAGTTTTTAACAGTATCTACTATATTTAATCGTATCAGGCTTACATCATATTTTCGATTTATAAATCAGTTGTTCATAGTAACCCATTTAAATTCAATAAATCTCGTGTAGCCATAAATAATATTATTATGTATATCATTATACATAAATACTTGTTAATAATGAATTAGTTTGTCTTTATCAATTTTCAAAAATTTTAATAAAAGAGTATTTTAATTTATTTTTTTTTTGTTTACAGACAATGGAAGACAGGCAAAGTGTTCATGTTCGACGACAGCTTCGAGCATGAGGTGTGGCACAACGGCACAGGCACGCGCCTCGTGCTTATCGTGGACGTGTGGCATCCAGACCTGACTCCCGCCGAGCGACGTCAATTGCCGGCTATATAAATTATATTATTGGCAACTTCTAAGTTTAACCCTCGATTTTTGTAATTGGCAACATTGTTTTACCAGTATTTTTATTTTGTTTTAACACATTTATATTGAGTCAAATGAAAGGGTTAAGCAAATGTTTCATCATCACAAGTTCTTATAAGTTGTAATACAATAAAATCGCACGAAAGTGCCTCAAAATTGTTCAAATTACTTGCCAGGTTATACGAATTTCAATTTATTTTTTGCCAAATCAGTCTAAATATATTCCCTCCATAGTAAAAACTCCTATCGTTTGTGTACATTTCTAACAAAACCATAAATATTAAATTTCAAACACTTCTTATGGTGCTTTCCTATGGATTGAATATTTTAGACACGGTTATTAATTATTATGGCTCTTAGAGCGTCAGTGTGTTTATAATGATTGATGATGTTATGAACCTACTTGTTTGTATTGCTTCTATAATTTAAACTGTATAGAATAATTATTATATTAGCGATTTATACTGTAATATATTTTGTATTAGATCTAGATTTAAGTATAATTACAATGCTCGAAGTAATGATTGTTTTCTTTTCTAGATAATTAAATATATATGTACTTTAATACATAACCTGGACAAATGAGTAGTTAGTTTCTATAGGAGCCTGGATAGAACGACTTGGAAATATTTTTTGGTGCGCATTTTTTTTTTAACTGTAACTTCTGTCTTACTGCACCTTACGTATAATCTACCCACACAGGTGCTTCTAAGCTAGTAATTATTTGAATAAAAATGGCGTGTGATTCTGCAATTCTGACCCAGGTATCAATACCGTGGCGTAATCATTATCTATTTTATTTTAATTCGTTGCTTGATGATCGACAGACCTCTTTCAATGAAAGCTAAGATGGCTAATTCTCGCTCGATGGATTCGAACGCGGCCTGCACTCCAGAATCAAACCTTTAGGCATTTAAGGACGGCATGATAGTCATTCTGTGACAATGGCTGCCGTAAAGTATCAGAAACGGAAAAAAATCTTATAAATCGCGATAAAATCTGTAAAAGCATTATAATACTAGTAAAAAGTTTCTGTAGGCCTTGAATAAAACAATAAAAGTAATCAAAGGTGTATATTTGGTATAAAATAAGTTTGGGTCACTGTACACTTAGTCGAATCTTATTCTAGTAAAGCTCGATGTTTAGATTGTAACATGACAGTCCTATCGCACAGTACAATTTAACAGTTCATATTTAATAAAAAATAGGACCAATTTGCGTGGAGTTGAAACAAATTATCTTCCCTAACAGGTACAAATTTTAACCAAACAGCATTAAACTTTAGATATTAAAAATATCATATAAATAATCAGAGTATGTTGATATAAAACCAGAAAAATTAGCTAAGCAATAGTTTTGGAAATTGATCTTATATAATAATTCTTACATTACCTTAAGGATTGGACGGAAGGGTGACTTTTCCTGTTTATATTAGTACACTTAAACAGCGCGGATATAGATGCAGGTACAAAAATAATGTTCATCATAATATATAGGAATGTGTATTGCTATTTTTTTTTTTTATTAAATCTTTCAATCAAAGCTTATTTTAACTAAAAATAGTGATTCCATACCCACGCTTTTATATAATTAGTACTTTTATTTTACACATAGTATTCAAACTTCGTAAAAAAACTACATACTAAAATGGCTTGGATGTCTTACACAAGTAAAATTAGAAGAGTTCAATTCCAAAAACAGTAAATATTATTTATACTTATCAGATGGAAGATTAAGAGTAAATTATGATATGCTTTGGAATGTGCGAACACCTACAAGTAAACATATAACATACTTCTTTCATAAAAAAATAGAGAATACATATTTAAAAATAAATTAACAGATATAATATGGCTGAAATCACTTACCATACTTACATACTAAATTTATAAAGAATATATAAACAGTAACAAAGTACTAAACAATAAAAAAGGATTGTTAATAGTCTTACAATTAAAGGCGGCTATCAAAAATTTCCTGAGCTGATTTGATTCAATTTTTACAAGATACAGATATATTGAATATAGTATGCTTAAAAAAAATCTCATAAAAAGCGTATTCAATTTCTTTATTACTTTCAGAAAAATCTATTTTTACAAACCCCGGGTTTAAAGGCAAAAAAAAAATATTTTTTATTTTTATACCTAAAAATGATTTTTATTATACAGTACATATACAAAAACATATTTGTTTTTTAAATTGATGCCTTTAAACTGTATATAACCGAATATTTACCTGAGAAAAAAATAACCTTACCTAAATCACTTATTATTAATAAAAAAGGAATGTATTCCATACATTATCGAGATTCATAAAATATTTTTAAAAAAATCGTCTGCATTATAATATAAAATAATTCGGCAAGGATACCTACTTATTAAAGTTTTCTAGAAAATATTAAGTTTACGATTCATATCCAGGTTAAGATAATTCTAAATAAAAATTAATATATTTTGCAATAATAATAAACTTAAGTACTTCCTTTTTAAGATTTTTGTGGTTTCTCATTCTTATATATTTTGCAAACCTGTTGTAGGCAATTAAAGGCGTATAATTTTCCAGACGGTATTTTTTTTACCTAATCACTTGTACTGTCAATCTGTCATTGTTAATAAACAATATATTGCAGACTCCATATTATGAATTTGCATATTATATTATTTGTATACAAAACTTACATTAAAAAAATTGAGCTTCTTACTGAGCATCACTGGCATTGTCGTAAAGGTGATACAAACTTGACATAGGTGTGTTAAAAACTACTTAATTGAATGTTAAAAATACTAAGATTAGTTTTAAATCGTTGTAAAAGTATTACGTTAAGGCACTTACAGGTTTAGTTAACATTATAAAGGTCGTTGGTGGGTTGGTAGGCGGGTGGGCCGGGCGCTTGGGGCGTCGCGCGCGGCGAGTAGGGAGGGGCTGGGGGCGGCTCCCACGTCTGCTCGCCCGAACCATATGCGTATCCGTACGCTCCGTACGTCGGCGATTCGCACGGC
The DNA here is from genome assembly GCA_905333005.2 of Lycaena phlaeas. Taxonomy (NCBI): domain Eukaryota; kingdom Metazoa; phylum Arthropoda; class Insecta; order Lepidoptera; family Lycaenidae; genus Lycaena; species Lycaena phlaeas. The sequence goes on from HG995171.1 coordinate 7,256,025, forward strand.
ATCGCACCCTCCGCACGATTCTCATATGTGCTCCTATCGTATCTCCCTATTGTCTCGTACGGTGTCACAGCCGGTTCACTTTTTGCGTTATTGGGTTCGTTGTACGGTCCGACTACATCGCGACCGTGATTTCTGCTCCTCCGTATTGTGTCATACCTGTTGGTTATTATGGGCACCGATTCCACGGGTGGCGGGGACTCGTATTCTTGCGAATTGGCGGTGGTCTCGCTTTCAGGAGTGTGGTACGATACTGGGCGAGCGGCGTGAAAGTTTGAGTAAGATGAGTGCGCTGAGGTCGGGCGCGACTGCCTTGGTTCCCGTGGTAAGGATGCATTTGACGCTATGTACCCCGCGTTTCGGTACGACCGTCGAGATCGCCTCACCGAAGACCCGGCACTTCTAGATCCAGACCGACGTTTTACACGCCGTGGAGTCATCGGTTTCAAGGAGCTCTCGCTAAAATTTGTTTCGTTTTTCACTTTCTCTATTGTATACACTGATCTCATTGGAATTTCGTAGTTTTCTTTAGCTGTAAGAAAAGTTATAACATATTATTCCAACAGTACAAAAAAATCCTTAATAATCTAAAAACCCTCACTTATTTGGATAGTCAGATTCTTTAAAATAAATGTCAGGCGATGTCCGCGGTTATTTGTTTTACTTGAAAGGGAGAAATTGCAAAATGTGAAAATTGTGTATTAAATTTTCAAGTGTTTGCCATTTGCCACCAATAATTAATTTGAAATTTTTTTAAAAATAAATTGATATAAAAAAAATACTTACCAAATATAGGTTTTCTAAAGGACCTGTAAGCTAATATTACTGAAAATGGCAAGGCTATAGCAGTTAGAAGAGCTGCCATAGAGGATTGAGCTAATTCAACATGGTGCCATTGAAAAAAGCAGCCATCAACACGTGCTGGTCTCCAAGTTCCTGGACCATCCACTTCTCCCCAGACAGGCTGACATCCCCAGCCATTGCTCTCCCACCAGCTCACACTACCGGTTCCAAGTGATAGAAGCCCACCCTCCTAAAATTTCAAAGCCATACAAATACCATGTAATTCCTTTTTTATTTAATTTATCTTGTCGAGCCTATCAATAACTTAAATTTGTGACTTATCATTTCAGCAACCCTAAATGAAGTATTTTGTCAGTTCAATAAGATAACCAAATTATTTTTTTAAATACTCGGATATGAAGGTCAGCCGCATATGTTCAGAATCTATATTTGATATCCAAATTCCATTTTGCGGAACACTAGATAGGATTCTTTGGTGTTTTTTACATTGTGACTTAATACAAAAATGGAAATGTTTTTCCAAAAAATTAAAATGCCTTAGGGATGTGGCAGATCTGTTAGCTTCAAAAGCTATTGCCATAAGTCTATTAATCTGTCTCTTGAGTAGGTAAAAGATGCACCTATAATTTTTTTAAGCTATTACAAGTTTGAAATTATTTCAAATTCTGATGTGTATATTATGTTAAAGCATAAGGGCATGTGCTTTTTATTACATAATTAAGTTCAGTATTTAAAAAAAAACTAACTTACCCTATTGAGAGAGCCTGTGTTTAAATAATAGCAAATTAAAAATACATTCCAAGTCAACCACATACAACTCCATATTCCATACTGAAACAAAATCATTAATGTTGTCTTATTCATTACAATGTATTATTTTATACATGTAAAAAATTATTAGTGGTTAACAATAAAAAACATATGTCAGGCTTAAAGGATAAAAAAAGTAAAGTATCAACCCTTTATATGTCCCACTGCTGGGCACGGGTCTCCTCCTCGAAATCAGGCGAGGAGGGTAATGGGCCAATAGTTCACCGCGCTGGCCCAGTGCAGGTTGGTGAACTTCACATACCTTCAAAGACTTTCAATCTCATCAGGCATGCATATTCTCCTTCACCGGTGAGCGTATGATGGTCTCGTTTGCACTTAGAAATTTAGAAAAACCCATTTCAAGACACACACGGGCGGGTCAGGATCGAACCCGGAACCCCTTGCAAAAGAGGCCGAGTCCATCCAACACTGGACCACTGTCGCTTGAAGGTCTGGAATGTCAGGCTTATTAACTGTAATTTGTATAATTAATACAAGGCATCTATATACTATAGTAGACACAGAATGTCCACTCTAACCATAATCCTTATATTAAAAGGACACCAGATAAAAACAAGCACCTATAATCAATCAAAAAATCAATTCTTTTTTTACATAATGACAGACTTACCGCAACAAGATATTTGGAAACATACTGTACTGCACCAAAACACCCAAATATTATAAATAAAATATTAAGAAAATTGACAATTATTGGCAACCACATATATCCCAGGAAATCAAATACTTGTCTTTGTACTGTGACTATCTGAAAATAAAACAAAAATAATTATTTACTAATATAGTTTATATTTATAACGTTTTGTAGAAACCATTGTAGAACGTAAGCATTGTTTGTTAAAATGAATCATACGATCAAAATATTCAAATTATGCATACCATCCCATTTAAACCTAACTTATAAGAAAGTAAAAAAAATGTTTTTAGTATAATATAATACAATAGCATTAAAGTAAATTTAAATGTAAAAATAGTATAAATAAAAAAACGTACCATTTCTAAAATACAAACAATTAACAGTATCGTCCTCAATCCACAGACAGCCATTGCTGAAGACGTTAAAGAAACTGATACTATTTTAACCTTATAACATATTTGCTTTTATTGATGAATTCGATTGAATTGCTTAAATTAATTACATTGTTAATATTTACGAACACAAATCACAATACGTTGCCCATTTTGTAGAATTTTGACATACTGCAAATCGGACAGTTTTTTTATTGACTTAATAACTTAGTGCATTGCCAATGTAAAGGAAGAAATATATAATACATATTATATAAAAAATAAAAATGTGACTAACGGACAAGAGAAATTTATGAGAGGATTTAGAACAAGCTATATAGGGAATGAATAAAATATAAAGTTGGAAATCATTAATCAAACCTGTACATTTTGTATTATAACTTCTTTTATATTGTTTTTCTATAAAATACATATAATTAATAATACTAATTACTATTTCTTTAAGTCTTAACAATCTTAGCGCCTCTTATGCCTCACACTTCACACTTGACGATGACAATGATCTTCAAAAAATATTTATTGAATTTTAAATCCATACAATTGAAGTTCTTAACATGCCTTTAGAATATTTTTCCCTATATCTTTTGCTACAGCTACACATGAAATAATATGGCATCCCCAGTAATGATTAACATGTTTGAAAATTTACCCTCAGAGCGCGTCGGGAAACGTCGGAGCGCGTGGTTATGGTTTTCTTTTTCTGATAATTAATTATTATCATTTTTAACTTTATTTAAATTCGGAGTGGTTTCCTATAATGTTTCTCTTAAAGACTCAATCTGTATATATTGTGATTGGTTGGAGTATAGTAAGTCCATGTATAATGTGATTCGCAGCGAATTTTGTGGCGGACTGTTATGGACGGGTGGAGGAGAGCTGGAGCTGGAAGTGAGAATAATTAATTGATAGGAACGTGAAGGGCGAAACTACGCCCCTTGGCCTTTTTCGCCAATTCTCCAAATTACAGACTACTGGTAGTTTTTTCTTCTTATTTTACTTTCTTATATTTCTTATTTTAGGGGATAGTCTACGATGTGGTGTACGACAGATTTGATACTCGACTTGGCAATGCACTAAGTGGTGTAAATTAAAAAAGTTTACCCTCGATTGACAGTTGACAGTTCATAAATCAGACAAGACATCCATCAATATTTTAATGAAAATCGACATTTTGCAGAAATAGTTTGCAGTTCTCTAGATTTTGATATTTTTCTAACAATACATTTCTTATAAAAATAGGTAATTTTCTTATCATTTTCATTGAATGTATTAAAATTATTATTATAAGTATATTTAAGTTAAAAAAACTCTTATTATTCGAGGAATAAACTTAATATTTACGTGTTGCCGGCTTTCATGAATCAACTGATTTTCTTTTCAGACTGAAATGGCGTCCGAGGTACTTATCCCTTTAGAGTCAAATCCAGATGTGATGAACAAATTTCTTCAAAAACTGGGTGTTCCAAGTCAATGGAACATTACTGATGTGATGGGATTGGACCCAGAACTGCTAGTCTTTGTTCCCCGCCCCGTTCTTGCTGTGACATTGTTGTTTCCTGTTTCGGAGGCATATGAAGAACACAAAAAGAAGGAAGAAGCTGAAATTTTATCTAAAGGCCAAGAAGTTTCTAGTAATCTCTTTTATATGAAGCAAAACGTAAGAAATGCTTGTGGTACCATAGCTCTCGTACACGGCGTCGCCAATAATTGCGATACTATTCAGCTCAAAGATGGGATTCTTAAAGACTTCTTGAATGAAGCCAAAGGACTAGATCCTGCTGCTCGAGGAAAGCTGTTTGAGAACTGTGCAGGTATTGTCAATACTCACAAGGAATTGGCTTTAGAGGGACAGACAAACACACCGAGTGCTGAGGACCCTGTCAATCATCATTTCATCACATTTGTTCACAAGGATGGTGCTTTGTATGAATTGGATGGTAGTAAAGCATTTCCAATTAACCATGGACCAACAACAGCTGATACACTTCTTGATGATGCTGCAAAGATTTGTAAGGCATTTATGGCTAGGGATCCGACTGAAGTACGCTTTACAATTGTAGCTTTAACTGCAGCTGACTAAATATTATATATCCCAATAGGGAATCCTGCAAGGATTTGCTGTCTATAAGACATTGTGATGTTTGCTTTACAATTATAGCTTTAATCCAGCCATTTAATATTGTGCACCATGAAAATTGTTTTTTTTTTTGTCTAAAGGAAATGCTTCGAAAATTAAATGTGAAAAAAAATAATATGATTTTTATTTAAATTTATATCTACTATGAAGTGTTATTTATCTCATGAATCATGTTTAACATGCTATGAATTTTATAAAGTTTCAAATTTATATAAAATGTAATGCTGCGATAACAATATAGTCCATATTGTATGTGATATCAGAATCACTAATTATTATGTTATAATTCTGTTTCATAATAAAAATTGACACCATATTATAAGGAATATCAAATACAGACCTATTAAGGTAAGACTAACATGACGAGATAAAGAATGTAGGCAAAATTTCAGGGATACAAAAATTTTTATTTGAATAAATAAAATAAATAGCTTTCATGTGGTTCTGCGAGAAGGGCAAGACAGGCATTTTAATTTCTGGCCCGGACCTAGTTACTTGGGCTATTTCCCAGTTAGTATTTAGTAGTTAATTCTTACTATCAAGTGGCATATCTGCCTATCCAACTAAGATAAAATAGGTTCAATTCGCCATTCTAATTGCTATTGTCTGTATGTCTATATTAAACAGTGATACTTGTTGCAAGAGTCCGAACTAGTCTTATTTATAACAAAATTCCAATATCAATCATGTAGTCAATATTGCTTTAAAATTACCCTCTACTTGCATGATATTGTGACTTTAACTTGCCTTTTAACACTTTACGTGATTGATTGTCATCCACTATATAATATATTATACTCTATGTTGTCATCTTTCTAAAGTTGTCTAGAGCTGCCAGCTGCTGCTGGTTATGATTCCATAATTAAAATTACAATAAAGAGTACCTACTCATATCAATAATAAAAAAACGGTACTTTAACATGTCTAAAATTGTTCCCAAAATGACAAACCAAATGTTGACAACGGCGATACTAACTACTTTCTTTTGCTGAAATATAGGCAACGATGGCTGTCGTCGAAAAAGTCACCATATCTGCATAATTGCTGGCTATCTCAATGTAACTCAGAATCGGTTCGTTTTAATTTTTTATTAAGTCTCATTGGCGTTAGTTTACATGTAGGTTCATAATATGTAGTACATATTATGTATATCATTTGTAGTCCATAAAATTGTAGAACAACCTAAGCCATATGTGGACATTATTAAGAATAACAAAGACAATTTTTAAAAATAGTATAAGTATATATTAACTTTTCATATAAATATCATTTTTCTACTCTTATATACAAAAACATTAATTGCGTGCTTATAATTTACAAATTTTTACTAAAGCTTTAATTAAATAAACATTAATCAGCACCAAGTTCTTCTTCAATTTCGTTATGATTGTTTACTGATGGGTTATCTGAAACAGAAAATAAAAACTTACAAATGATCTATATTTATAATTTATATATAAAATATAAGAAGAATCTTCGTCATTTTTTTTTTTGTATCAATAATTGATACTAGAAAATATATGCTTTAATTAGAAACTACTTATATCAGTGTCAAAAATGTAATTTTATGATGAAGATGTAATGTCTGCCTATTGTGTGTAAAGGGCTAACCTCTTAGTTAACTTAAAAAAAAAAAAAAAAAACAAAATACCTTCATCTACAAGGACGTTGTGCGTTCGGCTTGGTAATAATAGTGTTAAGGCAAGTCCTAGTAATGTTGCTCCACCACAGACAAACGCTAATACAATTCTGTAATAGTCTGCTCCAGAATTTTCAGCGCTGAAACACGTTAATTATTTGCAAATTAATATTGGCAGTTTTGTGAAATTCGATAGATAAGTCATGGTTGTCACTAAATAGCTTTAATATTTTCTTTCTATCTTTTTCTAAACTTTAGTGAAATATGGCATAAAAAATTACTGGTATGTACGTACCACCACATAAGTATGTACAATACATAATCAAAATTTAAAATAGGAATAAAAACATCATAATATTTTATATTTTCGTACACAATACGAGCAGTTTATATTATGAATGATAAATAAGCTAAATTACATAAACTTATATACTTACAACATCTGAATCACAGCAATAGCAATACCACATGAGAGCTTGTCTGTGAAGCTCATCACGCCATAAATAAACGCGGAGGCGTGAGTGCTCTCCCCCACTAGATCAGCAGTGAGAGCTAGACTTGTGACCAGCATTTGAGCACCACCAAAACCTAAAATATTTTAAGGTATTAACTAAAAGGTGAGATATGGAGAGAGGTGAGATAAAGTAAAAAATATGTACTTTCAAAACCCCCAGTGTTATTAAAAAAACTTAATAAATCGATCTTACAGCTGAAGTCAAATATTTCTAAGATAAACTGATAGAAATAATACTTTGTTATAAAAAAAACATATAATATCTTAATTAGTTCACCCATTTAGGGCCCCGTTGACACGGGCGCTTTTTTACCGAGCGGTAAAAAACCGTTTGAATGAGACATGGACACCCATGTATCTGTTCATACGAAGGCGTTTTTAAAACGCAACGCTTTTTTATCGAGCATTGTTGGATTTTCGACGATGAGTGTTTGACGTTAAATTGAATTCAGCATGCCAAACTCGCAACTCAGGCCGACGTCGAGTTTTACCGCGACGATTTTTAAGCGCTCGTGTGAACGGAGGCTAAGAGTTACACCACTTACCACATAGATAAACACATATAGCGATCAAAATTATAACAGTGGGGGTTAAAAATAACAAGTATCTAATGCAGAAACATGATACTGTAATTACAAACAATAATAATTTACCATGAAAGCCAAAACATTCAAGGAAAAAGCCGATATATGGTTTATTTTAATTAAATAACATATAACTTTTTAAATGAAATACAAATAACAGTCGGGATGGACTGATTTTAAAAGCTTAACATATATAATATACGGACATAGCTGATGATATTATAAATCAAAGTGAACAGTCTCCGATATCCATATTTAAGATTTGTTTGCCATTGCAGGACAATACATGCACAAATAACTAGCGCACACAAAACAGTTATATTACCACCTATTCTATTTCAAACTCAAGTAGGTACTAGGAAGATATCGGAGTAAATCGCAAAGCAGCTAAGCTTAGCAGTCTTCTCGTCTGAAAAAACATATTTATGATATTCAGTCTTGATTGGACACCGGCAGTAAGCTATATTATATAAAGCCATGGCCAACATGTAGCTATTGCTTAATTCCACGTATAAATCAAACATTTAAGACTAGAAGGTTAAAAACTAACCTATCATAACAGCAACCACGTAAATGAAATATTCTTTATAGGTTTCGTCATAGTCAAGATAAATCCATGCGAAGCAACTCAGTGAACATGCGGAACCCACGAAATAGTTAATCTTGCGGGTAACCGATCTTGCAGCCAATCTTTGAACACCAGCAGCGGCGAGGCTTCCAATGTAAATCGCCAGTGGCACCACGGCAAGAGCGCGGGCGGCCAATCCCAGAGTTTGGTGTAGATATAACGGTATTAACATCTGCGAAACGTTCACCACTAATCTTGTGCTCATATATATGCCGGCAATCTACGGACACACAAAAGAAAAAAACATAGATTAATGCCATTGCTACAAAGATAAAAAACAAAATAGCTTTAACTTAGAACATTTTTTTATGATAAGTGGTAAGTACTAAGTTCGATAAGCTCAATAAGGTAAGAATGGAGTTTTTTCTAATAGTATGCTGCCAACAGTCTTCATCATCAATAGCCTTTATCCATCCACTCGCATCGAAGACGGACTGCACTGAGATAGTCTTCCCACCTGGTTAACAAACGAAACCTAAGCGCGTTCTCCACTCTGGAACCTGAAACTTCACTCTGAAACCTTATTGGCCCATCGACCAGCCCACAAAATAGAGTTCATATAAATGATAATAATAATATCTATGGACGCTTTTACACCACTTCAATCTGGTCCCATGCTAAGTTTCCGAAGAACTTGTGTTACGGGTACCAGACAACGGAAATACATATATTTAAGACTTTTTATATTTATAATACTTATATTTAAGATTTTTGTTATATAATACACAAATTTAATACACATCCATGACCCAAGAACACAGAAAACTTTTTGTTCCCTGGCGGGATTCGAACCCGCTACCTCCGGCTTGAGCGCCAACGCCCTAACCACTGAGCCACAGAGGTCGTCAAAATTCGTCATTCGTCGTCGATTATGTTAGCGCCATCCAGTTTTTGATCAGCGAAATTTAAAATTAAATCATCTTTATTCTTTAGATCCTATCAAGTATAAATACTCTTAGAACCAGCCAACGCATTCGCGCACATATAAAAGATGCCAAGTCACGGCGCCAATAATAACACACACTGACTGTGTTTCAATTTAGAAGAGCGAATTTTTTTCACGGAACAAATGAGAAAGATGGCGTTAGCTGTACAAATAGGCGCGGTTTAGTGGAACTTTACCACCTGTTAATATATTGAGTTATTCGTTACTATACAGTAAAAAATGATCTAATATTTCAAATTACAGTGATTTGAGTTACCTGATACATAATTCTTTTCCGGAATATAGAAAAGTGCAAAGTTTCATTTTCATTGCCATCATTTGGCAAGAGAGACCTAGATGGCCGCTCTGACACACCAATATGGAATATTGTTGAGGCAATGGTACCAAAGCCAAGCACAAAATACACAATATGTTTAAACTTCCATGCATCTGCTGGACCAATTTGCTGAAAAAAAATTATATACATATATTCTTAAGTTAGCATTTGTGCCATTTTTTTTTTGCAACTAACAAACTAAATCTTTCTTTATTCTGTATATGTTTCGGCAATCTGACAAGAACTGTTATTCTTTGATAGTAATGATGTTAACATAGCAACATTGCTCACTATTATAACAATGATCAATCAATTATTTAATTAACAGTTATTTTTTACACTTATACTAATTGTTTTCTTTAGCTTCGCCCGCGTTAGATTACATGTACAGTCATATCCGGAATGATGATGGTTAGTGAGTTAACATTAAAAGGTAGACATAATATTTAAGAACTTTTAAACGGGTACATAATATATTCATAGTTCACCGTCATAGATACATAATTATTTTGTTATTTTTATAACTGTTGACACATTGCACGCAAAGGAAGCTCTCAATAGCATTTTTTGAGTTATTTTGAATGAATTACGACTTAAAGTAGTTGTGAGGGTTCTATTAGATTATGTAGAATAGCTTGATAAATAAACAATTTCTTTTTTTGTAATGCCTGGATTATGAATTAGCCTAGCTTATAAATTATAATCATCTGATGTGTAGAGAAGGCTAACTTATTAAACTATACTTGCCTACTTTAAAACAAAAGATTGATGTAATTTAAATTAAATGGATATTATAAAGGAATATTATAATGAATTACATTAGGTAGTTAATATAATGTTGTTTGAGGTCATACACATAACAAACAATTGTGTTCTTATTGGCAATAAGGCAATTCTTTGTACAAGTATAAGATTAATAACATGTGTTTACATTTTACATACCTCTTTGTCACATTTTCCAGTTAAATGCAACACTAACCAGGTAGTGACATACACAAAGAGGTTGGAGAAAACTGTAAAACCGTATCTGTAAACAATTAAGTTATATCAATAAGTACATCCAACACAGTGGCATAACTCTAGGATAACATAGCTGAGAATAACTCAAAATGCTTAAGAGAAAATTTCTTAAAAATTACTAACTCTTATATGGCATATGGTTTATTAGCTTTGGAGTGGAATATATGAGCATATAAGGTGAATGCTATTTATCTACAGAAGAAATAAGTTTCATTACTTATAAATAAAATGTATAACTCGATTAGTTAACAGACAACAGTAGTATAGAGAACCTGCATAAAGACAGGTGGTGCCCTTTGTTGGCAAATTTAGCTTTTGTGTCAGAATGAGCTGTTTGTAAACATAAACTCCTATGATAAATTTCATCATAATCATCATCAGCCTTTATCTGTCCACTGCTGAACATAGGCCTCCCTCAATGAACACCAAGATGACCGATCCCTTGCTACTAGCATCCAACACGGACCTGCTACTGCATGATATAAATTAATATGATAAATTTATTCATAATTAATTATTTCTTTAATAATTAGTGATTCCTGATATTTCTAGTTTATGGAATAATTATGTAGGTAGTTGCATATAATAACATCACATAAATATAAATGTAACCATCAGAAACGGCAGAAAACATTGTATGAGCTCATTCGCGATAGTTACTTGCTCATATTACTCTTGGAAAAATAAAAGAAGCCATTTTTGAGAATATTATAAAAACAATTTGTATGTTATTATTTACCTGATTGCTGTGAGATGGGTTCTGACATGTGGATCTTCTGCTAACTCTGGAATAAGGCTGAGGTGAGAAATTTGAACTGAAGCCCATCCAATTTGAAATATTATGATAAATGCAGCATAATAGTACATTTGAGCCCATTTATGTGTAGTTTTGCAGCCAATACACTCAACAAAAATAAATGGAAATGAGATCAATACACAAACACTGCCTGAAAAAGAAATTGGTTTAAGCAGGCGTAAAAAGTATTAAAGAAATATACGACTGCTTAAAAGTCCTTACCAAATAAATGCCAAAGTTTTCTTTTTCCATAACTTGCACTTATAAAATTGTCTGTATGATCTGAATGGTATCCAATAAAAGGAGTGGCTAGTGCATCAACAATTTGGCCTATCAACATAAGATATCCAGCCTGAGAAGCGGAAAATTCTAATACTAGGTGAAAAAACACTAAAAAATAAGTAAACCATAAACTGGCACAAACATCATTTAGAATATGTCCAATTCCATATGTAAATTGTAGTCTGTTACTAGTAGATATGTCAATAAATTCATTATCCATTTTATTTTCAGTAAACCTCCCACAAATTCGCGTTTCACTCGTACATGAAATTGTTTTAATAAAGCAAATGCATTACAAAATAAGAAAATTACTATCTACTCTCATAACAAAAGGTTTATCTCATAGTATTATTTTTAAATCATATTTTGTTAATAGTATCCTGCATAATATGAAACATAATTTGTGTTTATTGGACTACAAAATAGTCAAAATACAAATGTAACAAATCAGTGAAATCTGCAAGTAAAGAAGTCTTCTTCTTCTTCCTCAATATTCGCTTCCTGAAGGATTTGCCAATGTCAGAGTGGGTGGATTATTGTTCGGTGAATGTAAAGAAGCAAAGTTAGCACCCCATCTAAGGAATTTTGAAATGACTTTTATCTATAGGTCTATGTTAGGTCCTAGTTGTAGTTCTTCATAAAATATTTTTTTTTAATTTTGCCAAAAAAATGGGCATCTTAGCATCTCACTAAACGAAAACTGATTAATCTTTAAATTAGGTTAATTTTTATAAAATTTTGTAGGCATATCGGTAAGTTTTTAGAATCGACCAACATCTATTTTTCATCCCCCTAAATTATAAGGGTAGCCCACCTTTAACTATTTTTTTTCTTTATTGTCAAAATTTTCCATTTTTATTTTTTTATAATGTGGCATTAAAAATACACAGACCCTAAATTTTCACCGTTCTTTAAGTAACAATTGTTTTTTAACAGGGATCTGAGTACTTTTGACAGAACGAAGTCTGTCGGGATTTATAATTGTTCATAACATCATCAAATGAATACATAATCAAAAGCAAAAACAATAGCCCAATACTGACCTAGCCATACAGAATTAAAAAATATAAATATTAATCAGTTTTCGTTTAAATAATGTGTTAAGATGCCAATTATTTTGGCAAAATTAAAAAAATATATATAAATAAACTATAGGTGACTTAACAAACATTTTGATGAACCTATTTACAAACCCAACGGAGACCTATCGACCATAAGGCACAGAATTAAGGTCATTTTGATTTCAAAAATCCTTAGATGGGGTGCTAGCTTTGCGTAGGTTCTTGTGTTTCTCCAAAAATACCTAGTTTCTTTAAAGATTTTGTTACCTTGAATATACCAATAACTGCCTCGTGGCAGATAGTTTACAAACTAATGTCTTAAAATTTAAATTAAAAAAATATGAGGAATGGTGGGAAACGCAAAGGCGAGAGGTTGTGTTTTTTCTGTTTTCCGTTATTATTTTTTTCAATTTATTTGTTTCGAAGTGGTTTTCTATAGTGTTACTTTTAAAAACGCAATCTGTTTATATTGTGATTGATTCGCGAATGAAGCGGAAAATTGTTTTGGGGCTGTTTTCTGTATGAGACTGTTTCGGCGGCTGGTTTTTCTATAGTTTTTGTCTTAAAAATTCGATCCATATATTATAATAATGTGATTGGTTCGCAAATATTGTGGCGGATTGTTTTAGGATAGATGGATTTAGAGGTTATAATTATTGATGGTGACGTAAGGGACGAAGCCCCGCCCCTTGGCATTTCCCGCCTTTTCGTAACAGACTAAATATATTTTATGTCAGACATGGCAGCATGGCTTCAAGTCTTAGCTGGTTCCAATAGAAACAAAAGGAAACAAAATATATACGAAAAAAAAGTTGTGGTAGCCGCAAAATTTCGGAATTTGGATAAGTTCTATTATATTCATTGGAATCAATCAATTTTATTCACATTGCACGTATTTATTCATTATGGTCGTTAATGTTGAAAGTTATCTGTCGATTAGCATTTGTTAATTTACCGCTTTCGTTTTGTTTACTTTTAGTTGACTATGGAGGTTCAAAAATAATTTAAAAGTTTTGAGAAAACAATATCATTTCACATAAATATCATAATGGAAATTAAACAAACTCTTTTGTTGTATGCAGCTTTTTTTCTGACTTACATTAATTGGGCCAGAAGTGATGATTTCAAAGAGGAAATATTTATTAAGCCACTCCCTCCATCTCATCTTTACGTAAATTTTAATTTTATTACTCTTATAAGTGGGGACTCGTGTAAGTTGTATTTTGATTCTCTCTTGATCTGAATGTATGAAATATGTCTTGTTTGAATTCTTCATGAACAATACTTGAATGTTTAAACAGAGGAGATATATAATAATTTGTTTTCAGTTGAACATTCTTACTTTGCTCCCCGCTCTTTGGGAGAAGTTATGACGAGATACCAAGTTGAAGAATTGCATTTGACTTTAACTGAAGGACAATGGAAACACAATCAATGGGGCTATCCTATATCAGATGCTGCACCTGGTGCAGAGCTATATGCATGGTTTAATGCAGAAGTAGAAGATATTGATACACAATGGAAAAAATTAAGTTCTACATTGTCTGGACTGTTTTGTGCATCATTGAATTTTATAGAAAAATCTAACACCATTACACCTCAAATGGCTCTATGGCCATCTGGTGCTTTTAACAGTAAACATAATGTAACATCAATGCTAAGATATTCATCGCTTCCTAGAGAAATCGTTTGCACAGAAAATTTAACTCCATGGAAGAAACTATTGCCTTGTGAATCTAGTCATGGATTTTCCTCTCTTCTTAATTCTCGAATGATACACAATACTAACTACCATTCAATTGGAGTTCATATGAGAAGAATATGTTTAGATAGCAACTGTTTACAAACAGGCATTGAAATTAAGCAAACAGTATCATTAGTGTATGATTTTAAAATAATTAATACAATGGATTGGTCATTACGAAAGTTATTTGGGCAAGGACTACCAGGTGGATGTCCTCTTTCATCTTCAAGTAAAATTTACATCGACATAAGCTCCAATTCTTCATATCCATTTGTGCTAAACCCAAAACCAGATAATGTTGCCTTTTCACAAAGGGGAGGAAGCGAAAACACCCTTGCTATCTATAATATTCAATCAAATGGTACAATGGTTAATATTGCAGTAAAATATGAATCAAAGGATAAATTAATTTTAGCTATACCTCCTCCACTTTCATTCAGTCGTCACATTCTGGGTTATGGTAAAGAATTTGGTGGTATAGTTACAGAATTAACAAATAACTATTATGCACCTATTAATGTTGTCATCTTAGAAAATGCACCCTGGTGGCTCCCACTTCAACTTAGTTCCTTAAGGATCAATGGTGAAGCAGAAAGCAAACTTATTTTATCACAATACTACTCTCCAGGAAGAAGTAGACAGAGACCATATCATCTTGAATTACTGGTGAAATTACCACCAAAAACAACAACAACTATTACTATAGATTTTGAATTTGTATTTTTGAAATGGCAAGAATATCCACCTGATGCAAATCATGGCTTTTACATAGGATCTGCATTAATTTCTGCTAATCTACCAACTGCAAAGAATTACACTAGCATTCCTATCACTGGAATAACCTATGACTCTACATTTAATGCATCAAGACCCTGTAAGTATTTATTAATTTTTTTTTTTGGAACCATGTTACATTAATATTATCTTTATAATTTTGATATATTTCGTTTTTCAGGGTATCCAATAGTATTCAGAACAAATGGTGCTATGGTATCACTGCCTACTCCAGATTTTAGTATGCCTTATAATGTTATATGCCTTGCTTGCACAGTAGTTGCATTAGCATTTGGGCCCTTACATAACATTTGCACTAAACGGCTGATCCTTAAAACTTTGGAGAGTGAACCAACATTAAGACAAAGAATATTAAATTTATTTAAGAAGAAGAAAGACTAATGTAGTGAAATATATAGTAAATTATTATTTACAGTTTTAAACTTTGTTTCATTCATGTCTCTGCATGTTGATGTCGCCTCCCTGACGACCTAACATTCTGGTTGTTCTATTGTGCAGTATTTTAGAGCCATTCATTTGTTATTGAAAAGAAATATCAAACTAATAAACTCACATTAAAATTCTACATAATATTGATAACATAGACTAATTTAATTTTAAATATTACCTTGTACTTACTACTTTTTATATTACCATTTAATTTTGATGAAAGAAATAATATAAATAAATAATCTAGTCTAGCCTTTTTAATTGATCTTCGAAGTGTCCATAGTTTTCTCTTTTATTCATGAATGCAAAAATTCAATGAATCACCATCCAATATATTTTTGCTCTGTCATGCATTCTTTGTGGATTGTCACCGTTCCTTTGGGGGTCTTTTATTTACTACATGTATTTCTTATACAAACATACTTATCAAACTAACATTTAGTTTGATAAGTATGTTTGTATGTAAATGGTTAGCGTCGATTCGACATTAAAACGACTTTACCTTGGACATGCCTAAGTAACGTAACTCTGTAGACGAAGGACAGGTTCGGCGGAGGCGATATGTACGCATTTTGCCACCGATGACGATAATAATGATGATGATGCCGTAGTAGCCCCTTAAGTGAAGGAGTCGGTCCTGGTCGACCAGTCGCTGAGACCCCGTTCCTTATATAATATACGGGTTACCTTATATAAATTCCTAATTAATTTTCGTTCCCAGTACTTGTAACACAAGTTCTTATGAACTTACCATGGGGCTAGATTAACGTGGTGCCACTGTCGGATAATATTTATTTTATTTCTTGCTTGGGTAAAAAAAAAGAGTACCAACCCTTATATGTCCCACTGCGGGTCTCCTTCCTCGAAATCGGGCGAGGTGGGTATTTCTTGCTTGGGTGCCTATTATTATTTCTTAAGTGTAAAGTATGAATCATCGACCTACATAGAGACCTCAAGTTAGAATCGATTAGGGGCCACCTCAAAGCGATGTCAGTAGATCACCTTAAAAAGGCTATCCACCACCCGTACCCGCTCATAATGAGCGCAGCTAACTATGTCCCTGATAGCTCAGTTTCAAACAATTTTAGGTAAACATGTTACAACCGATCCGGCTGACGAAATATCGCAGCTAATAATGCGCGACGCAAAACTGTGACGCGAAATTCAAGACACCATATACACACACACACACACACACAAACATACAACATCTGGGGCTAGGTACTCAGGCACACCACTGGGGCCTCGGGGTCGTGAGCGACGACGATCCCTGCACATGGTAAATATATCAATACAGATTGATCGGGTAATTCCATCAGGCTTAAAAGTTAAAAGACCTTTAAAAAAAACAAACTTGAAGTTCGCGATTTTTAAGATCGACTTGGCTCGATGTCGCGCAGAGACACACGCACGTGATCTTGTAACAAATTTTTAAACTTATCTGATGACAAATCGTCAAAGAAAAATGTCGTAATGGGAATTAATGCCTATCCGCATTAATTTCATTAGCACGCGGATTTATAAGTCAGCGTGCTTATTGCAAAAGTCACGATAATTAAGTAAGTACCTATATTTTTCGTTAATATGCGAAATCACAGATTACATACTACAAACTAGTCAGAGAATGATGGGAGACATTCTACTAATGCCACGGTCAATTGTATAGTAATATCTATGGACGCTTTTACACCACGTCAATCTGATCCCGTGCTAAGTTTCCGAAGAACTTGTGTTACGGGTACCAGACTACGGAAATACATATTTTTAATATTAATACATATATTTAAGATTTTTATCATATAATACACATATTTAATACACTCCATGACCCAGGAACACAGAAACTTTTTGTTCCCTGGCGAGATTTGAACCCACTACCTCCGGGTTTGGTCATTTGTCATTGAGCCACAGAGGTCATCAATGTATACAATGTGTGGATGCATGTTACTTTTTACCCAAAAGATTTCCTACTTAATGGATTATATCCATGAAACTTTTCATTAATATAGCTTATAACCATTCTAATAATGAACACCAAATATATACCTAATAGGCTATACTTACTTAAATTTATTTTATAATCGGTTTTACAGTTGCCATGTCGCCAAACCTAATAGCCGGACTGACCAGCCAACTTGGCCGGACATTTGGTTAGAAAGACCGGACACCCAACATTATTGAGGATTTTATCTCAGTATTTTAAAAAAAGAGGCCAAGACATAATTAAGTAGGTAATATAATATTATGTATCCATATTATGTAGGTACCGACTGCTAGGTATATCTATTAACTTTATGGGCCAAGGAGCCTATAGATAACATACATTCTACTTTCTAGTTTTGATTTATTGTCAATTTGAGTTATTCATGTATCTATCAATGCGGAGGTTTATGTTTTTACTGTGGTTTTTACGTATTTACGAGACGTAGTTGAACAGTTATAAATATTATCTACTAGTTCTTAGTTTGGAAGTGATATTAAAATCTTCTTAATTTGCCCAAGACGACATAATATGACTCGCCACAATAATTGAGGTTAATTGCAGCCAAATATTTTTTTCTTCTTCCATCTTAGATAGTAATAATGTGAATTCTAACATTTTCACCTAATATTACCTTATTAAGTCAATGAGGCTTTTTTGTCTTTTTGAGGTTTTTGTAATTTTTGGAAATGCTAATTTAAAATTGAACGCAAATAGCACCACACCGTAAGCTGTTTCTCCTTTTTGGGAGTAGAATGGTATGTTACAGTAGGAGCAATTTCTTCTATTCATAATCTGGGGGCACGGCAGTGCCCACGCCAAGTCGAGCGCGAAGAAAACAGTGCCGTATTATGAACATTACAAAATAAGAATAACGGTCACTATCAATAATTTAATAACTAACGCATATTGCGACGCATTTTATACAAAACAATGCTGACTTACGTCCGTCCAATGTCTCTTATAATCGGAAATCAGTTGTTATGATTTTTAGCCAGCACTCACTAGCGTCTAGCACCTACTAATTTTTTCTAACGAATTTTAGGGTCTTTTTGTCGAAAAATGATCTATGATGGTAATAATAATATGGATTTAAATGAAACGTACAGAAATAGTGAGATTATTGTGAATGACACATGCAGAAACAATAAGATGATTAGGAATCAAACGTGCAAAAATGAAATGGCCTTAAATGAACAATTCAAAACTTTGATATATCTACTGGGTAAAAACATTTAACTACCGATTGCATAAAAATTATATGTACCTAATTTAAAATACATGAATAATTATTTGGTTTTAAATGTATTTTAGTTACCTACCTAGTTGTAATGTAAAAAAATGGTATTGTTATTTTCAGGAAAATATGTACCATGCTCAAGATGTAGATATAATGTATTAAATTATAACGAACGCTTAGTGAAGTCAGAAGCTGAAATTCATAAATTACAATTCTTCAATATACTGTGCAGTCATTGCAAAAAATATTTTCAGCATGAGTGTCAATGCTTAGGTCAAGAATTTGTAACTAATAAAAATTTACCGAAAATAGCGAAATGGAAACTCCCATTTTATAAAAGAAGAGCTGTTTCTGCTTCAAATATTGAAGGCAAACCTAATTTCCCTTCACATTTTCTTTTGAATGAAGAAAAAACAAACGAAACCACACAAGGTTACCCACATTACATAGCAGTGTCTTCATCTGATATTTTTTTACCGACAAACAAGAAACTGCAATTGTTGCCAAAAGAAAGCAAAAATAAGGGCCTATCCAAAATATATACTTCAAAAGATTCAATAGTAACTTTAGACGTTAAAGATTTTAGGGAAGAAATTAAAAATATTCAGAAAATTATAAAATCAAAGCAGGACATCAATAAAGAAAATAATAGCAAACAGAGGAAAATTTCATCAAATGAAATATTAAACGATGACGCAAATGAATCAGCTCTGAAAGAAAAACATAGTAATATAAATAAATTCTCACTAAAAATAGAAAGTGAAGAACAAATGGGAAAAGTAACCTTAATAAATGATTCTTTACCTACTTTCGTTTCTTCTGTTGGAGAATCAATAGAAGATTTTAAATATTTTTTTGCTAAACCAAAAACTAACGCAACAGATGATAAAAAGCTTTTACACAATGACAAAACATCATCAGAAATAATAAAAGAAATTAAAAGAAACTTAAGTAAAAAGAAAGAAGCGAAAGGAATCAGACTTAAGGAAGATGGATCACAAAAAAATATTGAAAAAAACAGACTTATTAATCCTTACTCTGAAATAAGTCCAGATGAGTTATTATGGACAGAAAAAAATGGTATACCGAAAGAGGGAAATTCGGGTGCATCAAAAAGTGATACAATAATTCAGTCTAAGAAAGATCGTAAACGTGATAAATATGATAAAGGAATAGCAAATGTGACAATGAAATCCTCAAAAGACGTGACGCAAAAAAGTGACATAGATAAAGTACCTAAAAACACTCGAAAGCATTATGATAATCAAAACCTTGCCCACGAAATTGTATCGAAGAAGAGGACATATAAAGAATTAAAACAAATGAAAGTACCAAATTATCAAACCCAAGGAGAACTAAAGATTGCAAAAAACGATGAAGAAGTCAAACTTCTGTTAAACAAACAAACAAAAGACAAAAAAGAAAAGCAGGTAAACGAAAATTTTAAATTTGAAGAGAGTAAACAAGTGCATGACATTAAGTTGACACAAAAACTAGAAAGAGTTCCAAGAAAAGAAAACAAGAAAGAAGAAAAAGAACAGGATAAAATACAGACAGATAAAACGGAAAGCAAAAAGTATAAGCAGAGCTTAGCTAAAGATCAAATAAATACTAAAGAAAATGTCGAATATGATAAAACAATAATTAGAGAAGACAGAGTAGTTAAGGAAAAAACCAAGAAAGAAAAACATGAATCTAAATCAAAGACAAAAACTCAACCAAGAGAAATTGTATCTGATAAGAAGCTAATAAACAAAGGAGAACAAGATGAAAGTTTAAGGAAAGAAGAGAAAATGGAAAACCGGCAAAATATCAACGAATTGGATCCAAAACAAATTAAAGTACTAAATACTTCGTTAAATAACATTGTTCATTTAATAACTAAATTCAAACAGGAGAAGAATGTAAGTTCTAGAGGAAAAGCAGAAAAGATTGATGCAAAACTAAATATTTACCCTGAAAAGACAGATGGTCTTGCAAATCAGACAGTTAACCAATCAGACACTAGAGAGTCCATTGATTCTGAATTAGAATTAGACCTTAACAATATGAATGTTCAAAAAGACGTGAAATTAACGGAAATGATCGTAGGCGAAAAAATCGTGAAATATAAGGAATTAAGTCCATTTAAAAAACAAAAGGAAGAGAATTTACCGATCTTTCACAAAAATGGATATGAGGACAATTCATATCCTTTACCCCAAGAAAACGAATTAGAGTATCAGAATAAAATTAGTCATAGAATACCGGTTGATGCTACCGGAAAACGCGTAAGTACGGAAGTACCTATACTAGTATGTACTTATTTCCGGAGATCATAAATAGATGATGTTGTACTACTGAGCGTACGTGTATTAGTTGAGTCATAAAACAATTTATTATATTGTATAATATTGTTACGTGCTAGGGTTCGATGGATTTGGAGAGAAAGACCTGCTGACTCTTTAGAAGACTTTTTAGGCGCTTGATTCTTCCTGTTTTGTAACAATATCTATATGTATAATATCATTAGACTTTTCAATAAATCCTAGATATCATAGCCACAAAAAATAAGCTTATTTTTTGCTGCTTAGACTTGGGAATATAGAAAATAAAAATGAAGCTACCGTTTGAGGTGTTGTGTCTCTTTGCGTCACCTGGACTTAAAAATAACAATAAAAAAAGATAATATTAAACCTTAACGTTTTAGTTTTCTAATTTTTGACTCATAGTGAATGTCATTAGTAATCGATTTATTTTTATTTATGTATGTTTTTATGACTATGAACTTTTATTTTATATGATTTACACATGTCTAAGGCAAGGAAAATTGGGGTATTTATAAACGTTATTTAGCTGGTAGATTGCCGAGAAAAAGAGACTGATTCTAATATCCTTTAAAATTAGATAGACCAGTTGTTTTCGTAACTAATATTCCAACAGTGTATATTACATTTTTGAAAGATAATAAATCTCGTTTTTCCAGCTTGATCAAGAAACGACAAAAGGTGTTATAAAATATGCTTTGTCAGATAGAACTTTCATTGATAAAGGGTGGACAATGTTACCAACTGAAAAGGTGGTGCGAAAGGTAAAAGTAAAAATTTGTGAAATTATTAAAATCCCTATTTATATAAGTACCTAATTTATCTAAGTATAAAATATTAAATCCGGTCTGAACTTCTGTGTTCAAGTAAAATGTAGGTATTCTTGCTGTTTAAAATGTTTATAAAAAAAAAGTATAAAGTAAAGTATCAACGCTTATAATATGTCCCACTGCTGGGCATGGGTCTCCTTCCTCGAAATCAGGCGAGGAGGGTAATGGGCCAATAGTCCACCGCGCTGGCCCAGTGCGGGTTGGTGAACTTCGCATATCTTCAAAGACTTTCAATCTCATCAGGCATGCAGGTTTCTTCACCGGTGAGCGAACGATGGTCTCGTGTGCACTTAGAAATTTAGAAAAACCCATTTCAAGGCACACATGGACGGGTTAGGATCGAACCCGGAACCCCTCGCATAAGAGGACGAGTCCGTCCACCACTGGACCACCGTCGCCCAAAAAATGTTTATACTTAATGTAATATTAAACGCAGATGAACGTTTATCGCATGCGACCAGCACATCCTGAATTTGATTGGTTCCATCATAATAAAAATAAAAAAAACATGCACTACGAAACTGGAGAACATTTAGCCGAGATAGACGACAACGGGAGAGGACGATGGTTTTACAGAAACGGAAGACTTGCTCTTGATTATTACGACTCAGAAGGTATCAGTACAAACTATTTTTCGATGATAAGCTAATTTTACTTTGTAGTTTGTACAGTGTACACTGTATCACATAACGCGCTACAGGACATTCAGATTTTTTCTATTTTTCTTTTAAATTAAAGTCCATTTTTTTAGAGCTGAACAGCCAACAACGAATAGTCATTTATAGCAGTGGCGAGCCTGATGAGCGAGGACGTGCAAGGCCCTTGACAATTCTAGCCACATTTGACCACATTGGCAACGGAGTCGTTTTTGATCATGCAGGAAAAATTAGGTAAATACTGTAAAAACAGTAACTTTAATATAAACAGATGGATTCATAAACTACATCAAAATTCAGAATTACTTTCGAATTCATATTTTCAAACCATTAAGATTGAAAACAAAAAGTCTGTCCATTATTTAAAAAAAAAAACAGAATTGCACTACACGTCGAAAAAATTATAGCCGGGAAAAGAAAATAAAATTGGGCTACTGAGCTCCACTATCACGACAAGGCCTGAACCGTGGTGGGGTGCTGAACATAGGCCTCCCGCAATGAACCCCCAACTCATTACATATTATAAAATATTAGTAATCATACAGCGAGACGGGAACATTTGATTTAAATATATTTTTCTAAAGTCTCTTAGGTATCCTTAGGAACTCCTTAACGATCTAAAGTCCAAACTGTAACTAAGGATTCAATTTAGATTTGTATAAAAAGTTTGAATATGTACTGATTATGAGTCCCCTTAGATTAACGGACTATCCAGTATTTTAGTTAAATGTATTTTAATTCAAACAAGAAAGTTGTAGCTACAACAATCTATGATAACGATTAGGGTCTGATAAAATTGGATACCATTTGATAAGATGATTTATGGCGTCATTCTTTACCTATCAAGTTAAGAATTATGCGGCATAAATAATTAATTTCAATAATACTTAATAAAAAATATGCAAATATATACTAATAATATTTATAATCAATATAGGTACATAATATGCAATTATAATACAAAAAATATGTAAAGTGCATGAGACAAAAAAAAAACCAGCGCACATTGTAAGTTAGATATAGAAAAGTGGCTAATGTCCTAGCAGATAGATAAAGTTGGTAATAAACATAATAAAGAACTCATCCACGAATCACAAGCTACAGCTATCTACCTCTGTCATCACGCTCAAGACAAATGGAATAGATATCGTTACTCCGGGTAGTTATAACGGTTCAGCGGGAGCCACGAGCCGATGTTGGTTTTAGCCAAATCCCATATCAGACCACCTTAAATAGTATTTTATTTGAAAATTGCCATAGTTTTGACAGTAGTATACAAATTACAGGCTCAAATATAACCAAACTGAAGGTGTTTTGCTGGATCGAAGTATAGGACCGGTTTCGCGCTGGAAGTGGCACACTTTGAATGATCCTCCTGTGCTGCAACAAGTCATGGTCGACACACAAATGGCGCACAAAGATCCAGACATCATAAAACTCGGTGGACCGGCCGATGACGTCACAAAAGTCGATAACGAAGAAATGTTGGCTATAGAATTCGAAAATTTCATTAAAGAAAAAAGTAAAAAATCATCACAAAAATTCAAACCGTTCCAAATAAGGATGAAGGCGCTGAAAATAAACGAGAATTTTTCTTTGAAAATTCTAGATCAAGCTACTATCTATCTCATATACAGAGATGGATCGATTAATTTGAAATTGAATATCGGCATGGTTTTGGATCACAGGGAAATTGTCGACACAGATTTGGCCGAGGTGGGTGAAGTTTCTAATAGCATAGAACGTTTTCCCGCTAAAACTGATAGTTTGGCGGGCTTGCAAAAGAGCGTGGAATTCGCACAACGAGTAGAGCGTGCTCGTATGGAGAGAGAAAGACGTTTTCGTCCAGCGGCGCCCAGCGCCAGTTCTGATAGACTGGTTGCTGCAACCTCCAAGCCTCCACGACCGCGGCTGTACACTATACCCTCTGGGTGCACGCTACCAAACAGTGAATGTCGTTGCAGAAACAGAAAATCTTGTATGAATTTATATTATGATACACGTTTAATGTAGTTTTATAAATACATTTGTTTTCATTTACTTTTCACTTTAAATTATAATTCTTGACCTTGAAGTTAAAATTTAAAATACCTTCAAATGAGCAAAAATACCTACTATACTAATCATCCTTAAAATCTAGCAAGGGTAAATTCAGTATACCCACAATAATGAGTTAAATAGACTCTGGCTGGCTGTGGCTCTGGCCTAGAGTAAAATAGCCACAATTTTGACGGGACTTTCACTAGCGGATAAGTGATGTAAGTAAGGGTAAAATTAGGCTATAAGAATTATCACCATCAATCCAGTTACGTCCGTGAATCTAAGTTAATGCGGGGAAAACCGCGGGCAACGGCTAGTAATATAAAAATATTGATGGAATAAATAATTTATACACAATATAGGAAAAATAATATATTTATACAGATGTTGATAACAAGGGAAACGTACTTACTTATAAAATGAAAAATATATTTTGCTTTTCACTTTACAATTAGAATATGCACATGCTTAATATGATGAAATGATATATATTAATTTCTACAGTTTATACAGTATTTAGACCGAGCATTGTGCTAAGGATGTATTTGTAGGTCTGCGGTCTTGTCTGCCGACTCCCTGACCCCATTGTGAAGGTATTCCATGTCAGATCTCGTCTTTATAGCGCACTGAGACTTGTTTCGTAATTCAAACACCTGGGTTATGGCATCGCGGAAACACAAAAAGTTATAATCTATCACACCTGTAACAAAGTAATATTTGTTATTAACTTTCAAACTTTTGAAGTATACACAAAAGAAACACAAAATATTTCATATCATCATACCTAATATCTTCAAAGAGCTTTTAACACCCTGTCTATTTTGGTAGAAAACTTTTCAGGCATAATTAATTATCAGGCGTTTCATTCATAAATTAAAATATTATTGTTAAAAAAATGCATTTGAGGTGGTGTAGCAAAAGAAGTGTGGGACGAATCGTCCTTGAAAGGCACATTCGTTCTACGTAGAAATGAAAGAGAAAATAGAGAAAATAAGCAGGGACGGTACGAATAAAAAAATATTATTTATTATTTCTTATAAAATAATATATTTAATATCTTATTTTAATCGTAATAAATAAAAACAAAATTCCCCACTTATCATCATATAATATCAGTGTTACTAATTTTATCAAGATTTTTTTACAAATAATACAGATGCGATTGATAAAATGTAAATAATGGTAACCGCGAAACACCTTTAGCACTTCGCTACCGATCGATTGCTCGTTCCGCGCCCGACCCATCTCCCCCGTCAGAGGGGGAAGGGGAAAGCCGGCTCTCCGACTAATAGTATAACTTCACCCGTAAATGACTCGTCGACCGTATCGGATTTGACTAGCTAAACTCCTACGCTCCTGAGTGGAGGGTAGAGGTGGGCATCTCCCTTTCGAATAATGTTTAGGTAAGCCATCTGTTCATCTACCTATCAATTGCTCTTAAAGGCCTTCAGGCGAAGACCTTGCAGAAATTAAGGTAAAAGGTTACTTTATGATTTTTTGCTATCCAGATTTTTTTTCTATAACGTTTTTTGAACACAACAGTCCACCCATAAATATGATCGAGAATAACATTTTTTTAATTTTCTCATAGCATACATTTCTTTTTATTATTTATTTATTATTATCTATTAAGACCGGGGTCTCCCAGTAAAAGTGACTCTCGCTTTCTCCGAATTCCGATACAAATAGACAGTGTGCGTCGGCGCACCGATGCTAGATGTGCTGTGCTTTTCTTTTATGCATCGAAAACATCGGAAAAACTGTTTGTCTTGTGTTAAAAATCTAAAAACTGTGTACATACTTTAATCTTATTATATAAGAAGTTTAAATATTAACTTAAGTGTGTAAATTGTAATATAAACCTTATAATATGATGGAGATCAAAGTAAATAGGCAGGGCCTGAAAATTGAGGGATAATACGAATTTCAAGGGCATTTTGGTGTTGACAGCGCCTTAAGTATTAACTAAGGAACTAAAAATGTCATTAGGTGTATGAGGATCAACTCAACGATGTAAGATTCTTTTAATATCTCACCTTGTTTTTGGAAATTCTCCTCTCTTAGAATACATACAAGGGCAAGAAACTTGTTCACTTCTCGTAAGTATAGAACTGTACCATTGTTTAACTTGATCAAACTCGAGCTTTGGCTGTTGAATGTATTTATATCAGTTTCGTCTACCATCCTAAAAATAAAGAAAAGTTATGTCTTTTAAATTTCTTTACTTAATAATAAAATATAAAATCTAGTACAATATAGTTGGAATAGCTTTTTATACTCATGTAGGTGTAGCAAACAGTAAATATTATATTCAAGGTTTCTTTAGTTAAGTATGCGTCATTTATTTAGTGTCAAAACTTGTACTGATTATCTTACATAAAACATTTCATTCTTTAGGGCCTGTTTCACAATCTCCAGATAAGTTCCGAATAGGCTATCGGCAACACATTTGACAGATAGAGTATGGAGTATCTGTCAAGTATCTGTCAAATATGTTGCCAATAGCCTATTTGGAACTTATCTGGAGATTGTGAAACAGGCCCTAAAGCTAATTTATACACGGTTTATTTGGAACACTTTGAAAAACGAAGCGGTATGATAGTGTAGGCGTGGCCTGACATGATAGTAGTGAAAAAAAAAACTCGAAATCATATTTTTTTTTATAATATGGTTGTCTTTTTAATTATTTTTTGTATAATCCGGTTTGGTAAGCACACAATGATACAAACATTTGTTGACAATGCTTTAAAATTATTGTTTTTTGAATAAAACTGAAATGTAACAGCCACCCAATATGTGGACATTTATCCTTTAAGCTTTTTTATATTGGTACTATATAATATGTATGTGCATTAAATTTTATAATAAAATTATACCAATTTAAAGAAATATAGATCATACCCATATATACATGAAATATCAATAACCACGTCTATCATATCACAGCACAGTTCATAGCTTTGCATATCCACAGGAGAACTATCGGTAGCAATGTAAATTTTTGATACCACGTCAAACAGGAACGCTTTCTCAATTCCGGAATTCTGAAAATAGTAATATGAAAATTTTTACTTTGACTCACTCATCACAAGAGACACAAAATTTATTGGTGTAAATAAAGCAAACACTATGCCTGTATTTATTTAAAATACAGGTGTATAAATTATAATTAAAATAATATCTTCTTTCTGTAAGACTTTATGGGCAAGTCAAGTGACACACTGAATGTATTATAATGTTTTTTTTTTTCATAAAAAATTCTTACCGATATCAATATATTAAGCAGATTTTCTAGTGTTGGGAGCTGAGGTATTAGTTTTTGAACAACTTTACTAAAAGCTTCAAATATGGAGTGGTCATAAATAGATGTTAAATGAAATGACACATGAACATGGTCTAAATTGTTATCAGCAAGGTCCTCTGTAGCGCGATGGTGAATGTCCCTTTGCGATTCCATTTTGTAATCATCATTCAAGCCATCAACCTGAAAAAAAAACATCATTTTAGGCTTTGCTTAGTCCCATCAATGTATAATCATCAATGTTCAAGCTGTTGCCCTAATGTTCTAAAACTTCACTCTATTAACTCAGATTTACAGACATGTCTGGACTAATGATAATTAGTTTTATTTATTTAGCCAACTAATGTAATAAATTAGTAACTAATATAGTAGTTGGCTTTTTTAAAATAATAAGGATTAATACTATATTCGTATAAATAGCTACCTAACTAGGTACCATTATTTATAACTGTCTTTTTTTTCCTTTAATGCGTTTATGTGGGATTTGCTGCGCCCGAAAGCTAGTAAGCGGACGGAGCTCTACCCACTTAAGCCCGGCGAGTGCCACCAATGCCGCGTTTGGTGAGGTGCCCCGGATCTACATGCAACAGGGCATCTCGAAAGCTGGTCACAGCCGCCGAGAGATGCCACCTCCACAGAGGGGTTACCCCGCACCACAGAACAACCCCTCCTAACGTCGGGCCAGAACAATGAGGTGAGGTTCCCTTCCTCACCCTTGCTCCTTTACCCCCTGGGGCAAAAAAGGCCTTCTCGGCTCAATTCGCTTAGCCCAAGGTGTTGGGGTCACCTTGGGCTACTGAGCCCCATCGCCACAACAAGGCCTGAAATATGGTGGGGTTTATAATTGCCTACTTTTAAAGTAGATTTAGAGAGAGTTTAAATAAGAATAGACTTACTTATACTATTATCAAAACACATTAATTATTGTTATATCTCAAAGGGCAGTGTTTTTATTGAAACCTTCCAGATGGCTTATTATTTACAACACCAAACACTCAAACAAATATTGCTATATTTGAGATAATGTATACAAAACTTAACAAATTATATGCTGTAACTTATGAGTAGTGTAGCTTATTGTTAGTATTATAATTACCCTACAAACAAACTTATAAGCTTTACCTCAATAATAAAATATGGACTTTTCTTTCAGCCACTCACCTTATGAATAAAAACCTCAAACTTAATATTACTATTTACTCTGTAAGCCTTTGTTACTGTAAGTAGAAGCTTCTCTAATGCTTCTCCATAATCATCCTGAAATAAATAAATAATTATACATATTAAGGAGACATAATTTATTATTGTTAAATAAAAACAAATCCACTATACTATACCTGGGCATCAATGACAAAAACCAATGCACCACAACCACCAAATACAGATTCCGAATCAAAAGTTGGATCAAAAAAATCTATTTGTCCCGGAAAATCCCAAATTTGAAATTGAACAAAGCTGCTGTTGTTTATATCATCTTTAACTATCTTATTTGTAGACTCAAGGAATAAAGTTTCATTTGGTGACATTTTATGAAACACAACTTTTTGTATTGAAGACTTTCCAGACCTGAAGATAAATGATATTTATATTATTTAACACATTGTGGATACATTTGCTTACAAACACTATGTAGTTGAACATGACAGTTGAAACTTACCTTCTCAAGCCCATTAGTAGAATACGCGGTTTTGGATCCTCCTGAAGCGATGTGCTATCATTATCTCCATTTTGTTCAAAGGGGCCATAGCTAAAATCCTTAGGGAAAGAGCCTACATATTCATCTTGATAACTCTGCGTGAAACAATGATAAAACAGTTATTATAAAATTATAAGAATCAGATTTGACTGACTATAAATTTTCAACACACCATATTTCTGAAGTTTATATTGTCAACCCAATCTCCTTAATAAATGTATTTTTTCAAATTATTTCATTTCGAAAGAAAGAACTTTTCACAATAAAACAATAAAACTTCAAAACAGACAAAAATTTACAGAATTTCTAATAACTTATGACACTAGTGACATTTGAATTAGTCTTGTGTCGTTCGCGAACGATGAATGAATAGGAGCCGTATCTTCGCACTGTACTAGAAGAAACGTTTCCGAGCGCGGAGTTGTAATCGGTCTATTCGGTCTAATAGCTCTTTTCGGACTCGTACATGTTTTGAACCGCACGATTGTATGTGCGAGCGAGAACGAGAAATAAAATACAGTCACTGTTCGTTTCTGTGTCTGAGAATGAGAGCGAGAGCGAATAGCCGATATTAAGACGCTCAGTGCTATTGCTAAAATTATGAACCTTATTCCTATGTAATAAGGTATAATTACGTTCTGAATACACTTGACAATAACAATTCCTACTGAACTGTTAAGAATTGGTAAATGAAATTGAATCCTATTCTTTGAGTGACAAGGCTACATGTTACGTGTAGCATTTCCTTAATAGTACATTTGTACTGCTAAGAATTGTTAACTTAAATTGATCCGTATTTTATATGCAACAAGGCATAATCACGCGAGCATATTCTTAAAAGTACATTTGAACTAAAACAATGGTTAAATTAAATTGATTCTTATTTCATATGTGACAAGGCGCATTTCTGTACTCTATGATACTAATAATACTGACCGACGGCGAAGACCGAATAGAGCTAATAGAGCTAATAGAATGAACTAGTTCACTGTCCGAAATGAACTAGTACGGAGCGATCTTAAAAATGACCGAGTAGGCACAAGACTAATTTGAATTGTAATTGGCCACAGATTATACCCGTGTATACTGTTAATGGACTCATATGTTACGCCTTTTTTGTAGTACTTTTCTGTAGTGTTTGTTTTAAAAACTTAATCTGTAGGTAATTTATTATGAAAGGTTGGCTACAATTATGAGAATGGAGCTTTTCCTGATATTATATTATGGAGAACCATATTACAAACTTAAAATTGCTTACGAAAGACTTGGAGCTATGGCATCTGGTCGTAGCCAAAAAACATTGTCTGACAAGACAATCACTACGCCAAAAAAAAAGAAGAATAAGAAGACAATTTACCAATCAGTATTCAGTACCAATCACCATTCACTACTGTCATTTGTCAATACAATTTAGATAATTTTAATTGTGTTTAGTGCGAAAGAGTGAATTGTGTATCGTTTTGAATTTTTACAAATTTAATTTTGTTTCACTGGAGTTATTTATTGTTTATACCAAGCTGTGTATGTGACCTATAATTTTTGGTTAGTAAACTGCACTTCTCACTTTAGAAAAAATAATCTTATTCAATATCTTATAGCAAAAGCAGGGAAAGCCATTGTTCTTCGAAATAATCGATTTAAACTGTTACACTATAAGAAAAATATTTTCATTTTCTTATTAATAGACAATTTCTAAAAGAATTCTTCTATAATAACTATTAACTATGATAAAATTTTATAAGGTTCGATTTGTTGATAGCCAAACAATTGTTGAAACAGAAGTAATTTGTACCCTCTAAATTTAAATTTATATGCTTTTCTATTGTAACACTCATAAAATTAGGCCGTCTTGTTCACAAAAACTGCTCATAACTGGCATGGGGATCAGTATCTTTGTCCAGGTCAAATATTAAATAAATATTTGAGAGTTTTTCCAAGTATTTAATAAAATATATTATTTGCAATATTATGTATTTCTCCTAAATTTAATAATTATCAGCAATCATAATTGGTTATAGGTTTTGGTGATTATTTTGTGATACTATTTTTTGTTTCGTGATTTTGTGTTTTGGTAGTTTTTTTTTATAGTATATTGCTGGGGTAATAAGGATTCAGGGCATAGACTTAAGCTAAGCCTTTGTATTCTAATATAGAGAGGAAAGGAAAGTAGTGGTTTGGCTGGATACCGGATGTTTGGCAAGCTATGAGACCAGATCGCTCGATATTCAGCCCTTTATATCTTCTACTTATATATGAAGCTAAATAGTTTGTTTGTTTGATCGTGCTTATCTCAAGAACTATTGATCAAATTTGAATGATTCTTTAAGTGTTAGATAGCCCATGTATTGAGGAAGGCTATAATAGCCTATAAAAATATATCTTCCCAATAAGATGCCGTTTTAAATCTTGGTTAGTAGTCTGGCTCTTTCTTCTTCATGCCTAAACCACAGAACTGATTTGATGAAATTTGGTTTGAGACCCAAGAAAGGACAGGGCATAGTTTTTATCCTAGAAACACCACAGGAACGGGAGCAATTTTGGTAATATATCTAATGGTGTAAAGTAGAGTATACCATCCATATACCATAGACCAAAGTAACAAAAAAATGTATGTACTTATTGTGGAATTCTTTATCTTTAATATCTACAGAATAATCCGCAATTACATAAGCTTATCTCTAAAGGATATCAAGCAGTATCCATTTGTCATGTTAATGCATATTGTGTACACATTTTTTTTTAGTTTATAAATATGATCGACTAGTTTTGATATGAAAACTTACTCCTCCAAGATATAACTGTGACGCAAACTTATTAAACCGACTAAAAAAACCTTTTATATCAATTAATAAAAAACCTCCCTTGGGCAGCAAAATTGTCAAACTTATTTAAGATGGTCAATAAGGTAATAATTCGTCTAATTATTTATAATACATAAATAATTATTTTAGACAAATAACATAATATGTAGTTTATTTACTATTGAGATAATATACCTAATTTAAAAAAAAAGACATATTTTGGCTTGGTCGTTCAGCGTCATAGATTGGCAAAGCTCAAGTTTTAGATTCGGTACCATGTCAGAAATTCCAAGAAAATTGAATAATCCTGTGAAAAAAGTATTAGATTATATATGAAAAAGAAGTAGATTAGATTAATTTCCAAATTTACTAATTAGTAATATGTCTATTTGCTTGTGGCCTATATTACATTCTTATTTTTATCCAAATTTAAAAGAGGAGTTATGTCTCCTTGGTCTAGGTCAAGTATTTGCCATTACCAATCCTAGCCCAATTATAGGGCTTTGTGAGTTCATTAGCATGTTTATGGTTCTTTGTGGTGCTTTTCAACAACTTCTTTCTAATAAACTTGAATTATTTTGTATATTGTATATTATAATTTTTTCTACATGTGTAAAATCTAAAAAATAAAAATTACTTAGTAGCATCTATACTTAGAAATATGGAATGCACTTGGCAATAGACTACAAGCCCATGGAGAAAAAAAACCTGTGAAAGGAACCAATGTGAATGACGCTTAGAAGGCTGGTACTAATCAGAAAATAGCTCTGAGCACTATGCCTTCATTTCTGAGCGATACAGGTGAGTACAGGAGTAAATTGAATTTCCTAGAAAAAAAGTGAACAATTACTACCAATTATCAATGTATGGCTTTTGTCTAAGTTTAAAAACCTAGTGCTATACTTTATCCATGAACGCTATACATATTTCCAGGACAGGGGTCGGAAGCCATGGGTCGCAACCGAAATTTCGGCATGCTGGAAAGTGTTATCTATTCGTAATGGATTGTCAAGATCATTTAATTTTATGTTGTTCTATATAGTCAGAGATAGAGTTGCGACCCCTGGCTTTCGACCCCTGTCCTGGAAATATGTACGGCGTTCATGGGTAAAGTATCTGTATATATATGCCAAAGGAACTACACAAATACTATACAGAAATGAATGACCGGAATATAGCCTATACAAATATCGACGAATTTAAAGTTTGCACTGACTTTCGGAACCATTGCTAAGTACGGCACTAGGTTATTCGACATTTATTTTTAATCATCTATAAACTTAGACACAAGCCATACAATAATAATTGGACGTAATTCCTCACTTTTTTCTGGGAAATTCGATTTACTCCCGTACTCTCCTGTACCGCTCAGAAATGACGGCATAGTGCTTAGAGTTATTTTCTGAACACTATGCCGTATATAGTACCAACCTTTTAAGCGTTATTGGCGTTGGTTCATTTCACAGGTTTTTTTTCTCTATACGTTTATAGTCTACAAGCATTTTAAGCATCTTTAAATGAAGTTACTCAGTTTAATGATGTTTATGATGAGCTACTTTCACATATCTATACGAATGACACTTCATTGTTATCATGTACTGTTCGTTGAACGATGAGCAGAAGATACCGAACATTTTCAACATGCCTCTGACCTGCGGAGTCAAAATATGGCCTCTTATATTAGGACACATGCTATTGAACATCTTTATCAGACGCTAATTGAATCTTATCATAGAAATATTCTTAATTGATTAAACAAACTTATTGTATGCTATTGATAATCTCTATTCGCTGCTCAACTTTTTTTATAATTTATTACATTAATTATTTTTTTATTTTTTATTGTATGCCACAGTTACCTAATAGAATCTGTTATATATTCCCGAACCGAAAATATATTTTAAAACATCAGGGTCTTTCGTTAGTATGATTTTTTTAAATAAATGATAAGTCCCATTGAATATTATTAAAGTTAATTATGGTTCCTTGCATAATTCTAAGTTTTGTCCCTTGCGCAATCGTTCAAAAGTTTTCAAAACTAGGTCATTTTAACATATCTATATCTATATCTACCACTTGTTTGTGTGACATAAGTGTATGATAAAGCAATGTAAATAGGTATGAGAATACAATAACAATAAACATGTTGTTCTATGCCAATTTGAATCTCGTAACAAAATATGCGTAGTAGAAATGATAAACGATAAACCTTTTTCACAAGTAAACAGTTTACACATTCACTATAATGTAGCGTGTATTCTGTATAGTTAAGGTTTAATTTCGTTATCTCGGTAGCTCTGCCGTTTTGAATATGGCCTTGTATGACTTGAATTATACGCAACTAGCATCGACCATGCGCCGTCGTGTTCTGTCGTAAACGTTACGTCAGGACACACCCATCGCTAATCTATAGGTATGGCTGCATTCGGCTATTTACTAGATGGTGCCCGTGGATTTGCCCCATATAACATTGGAATATACACTGGCGTGCATAAAAACGCCATCCGCTCAAAATGGAGTAGCTTAAGATGAGACTGATTATTTTTACTTTTGTCATTGTATTAGGATAAAACCGTGACTTAGGTACCTAAAATAACAATTATTAGATTGGTTTAATGGTTTTTTAATAATGTGTATTCCCTCCTCTAGTTTTGATAATACTTATCTTTTAATCTATATTTCATAAATCTCACAAATTCGTCAATTATAGGGTCTTACGACCCTGAATTGTTGCCTTTTGAAGCAGTGGAAGTCATACTCCGATAAAACCAGCAAATGTTAGAGCAAAAATCCCACAATATTTTTTTCACAGACTTACTGCGTCCGGTAACATATATGTATCCTTTAGTAGTGACATTTTCTACAAAGGCTAACTCTGTCTTTGCTTCGTAAGAAAAGCCTGCCCAAAACATGACTTGAATCGCTACACTAAGTAACAGTTTCCCACATGATGCCCGGTGCATATATTTCTCCTCGGCGCCGGTACACAAGGTTAAAGCCATCTAAACCGTGTAAAAACATTCTGTTCTTATCTGTAATAAGAATCTTCTGCCATTGCTCCAAACTCTAATTAAGGTGTTTTGGGCAAAACTTAATCGTGCAACTTGACGTCCTGAACTGAGTTTGGTCCCCGTTGCATTCTTGTCGAGGTCAAGGAAGTCGTCTTAGAGTCCACTCACTAAAATTAACACCTCTCACTTCTCTCGGGAGATTTTGAACTTCTACTCCGACTTTAAAAAAAAGATGATATCACAATAAATCAATCATAACATTATGAAGTGGCCCTTCTTCGACTAGAACCGCGTGGTCTTACAAAGCCACCAGTCTCCTTGTAGCATTTGAATACTCTTTGAATTGTGGATTGGCTTACAAATAGAGCTCGAACCACCTGAAGTAGACCCGTTGTCCCGTTGAAAGCAAATTACGATTCAAGATGATTCAACTTCAGTCAGATGCACCTTTCAATGCTTCCAATACTAGCAGATTAAGGTAGCAATGTTTTGTTTCATAAATCAAAATGAAATTCTGAAACAACTATTTAATTCTATTTTAAGTAAATAAACAATTCAATGCAACATTTACTATTTTTTGCTTGTCGGCTGCATAGCGTACACGAGTATTTCCAAAAATTTCTTGACAAATAAATTACTGCCAAATTAAGTTAACTAAGGAATTTTTAAATTATTATACACTAGAGTCATCGCCACTTTTGAAGTCCTGCGACTAATGCCCGAACTAAATTTGACAACATTGACATCTTGACGTCTGTCTGGAGTAAGAAGTTGTGATATTTTAAATTGTTTTACGTGAAATATGGAGCATATAATATAAAGTGAGGTGTAAAAAGTGAAGGCCGTATAATGATCATTAAACTGAAATAATTTTGTGAATTAGAAAGTAAAAATAAACAACAATTAACCCCGTTGAATAATATGTTTATAAATGTCACTGACATGACAGGTAAATTTTAGAGATGCCAGAGTCACTTATTTTTGCCTAATTTATTGTTAAAATGTTATCATTAACTCTATACCTACATTTATCTTATGATATTTTACATGAATATAAATACAAGGTAAAAGAATTAAATCCTTGCTCAGAGGAATTATATTTTCAGGTGTTTCTGTAAAAAAGGTCGAATAACAAAAGAAGTAACAATGGCAGCAATTACTTCTGAGAAAATCGTCACTCCTGGCAAAAGCTAAACACATCCGAAGAAGCTTGTTTTAGATGAATTCTACTAATCGGTTATACGTTAAAAATACGAACGAAATATTTACAAAAAAATGTTTTATTTTACTAAAACCTGGCAGGGAGATTTTTATTTTGCTGCTATAATTATTTTTGTCATTATTATCATCATCAGTCTTTAACAATCCACTACTGACCATAGGCCCTATAATTATTTAAATTTTTTATTGTACTAGACTTGGTGGAAAATCATTGCACTAGAAATTGGCAACATTGAGTTATGAGACCGCAGCGCCGCGTCTATCGGACTTCTAAAGTGGCGAGGACTATAGCTGGCTAGACAGACTCTGTTCTGCCAAAGATACTAATATCGCTGTTAAAAACGAGGTTGTATTTCTCTTTCGATGCTATGTCCTAATAAAATAAAGATAAAAATGTCAATAAAAAAAGGGTATGAAAAATAAATGTTGGTCGATTCTCAGCCCTACTTAATATGCACACAAAATTTCATAAGTCCTCACGTCGGCCATCGTCGTCACTAAGGCCATTAGCATAGCTCTATCAAATTTTTTTTTATAAAAATCGTTCCAACTATTTCGGAGGAGTTTGGTATCAAACACCGCGACACGAAAATTTTATATTATAATGGATAGAATATGCCCAAAAACATTATGTATTCTAAAATAATTAGGGCTTTCCACAAAATTACGACGATGTACAAATTTTGGTAATATTGTAACACACAATTGGACATATTAGATGCCTAAGTTTTACTCGATCTTATTCCGTGAGGCGTAAAAAGCAATAATTTTTGTGTGCAAAATTTTTTACATTTTTAAAAGATGTTATATTATGGTGTGTTTATTATGATTTTACCTATGCCTAAAATAATAGCTCTAACTATAGTTTTTACTTTCTTTATTTTTTAAGTTAAGTTTAAGTTCCACTTCGAAATATCGTCTACATACACAAAGTGTTTGTTTAGTTAAAATAATACACAATTTTATTGTTTAGTTAAAAGTTGGGTTGGAAACTTTTGTCTGTACTATAATATAGGTTATTAAAATGTTTTGTTGTAGTATATTTTTAATCAAATGAATTGAAACCACAGTTTAAAACTGTGGTTTAAAGTCTTTCTTGGAAAAAAGGATTCAAATACAATTTTCTTTGTGTTAAAGGTTTTTATGGGCATTGTTTCATCTATTATTTCTATATATTTGCTGAGGATCCTTTGCTATTGTTATGTTTTATTTATTTATACTTCTTATGCGTTTTACGTGTCCATTTCAAGTTTTGTAACGACGATTTGTGTTACTTTTTCCTGATCAGCCCACATCACGCCATGTCGCGCGATTGACTTGTTGCTCCATACGGCTGCGAAGTGCGTGCCGTTCTTACTCTGATCGTGCGATGTCGACGTCACAGTCTGCCAGCTTAGCAAGTGCCGACTAGCGACCGAACTGTCATCAGCCAAGCAACTCGCCTCCCCACCCAACGCACGTAATTTGTTCCGCACTTTTTAGTTCGAAACTTCATTTAGTGCGGATAACACGTGTTACTTGTTTCCTTTCGCGCGTTTCTCGTAGTCTTTATTTTCCAAATAAATTCCGCAAGTCTTGATACCAAGAGTGAAGTGCATAGTTTATTTTGGATTATAGGTATAGACACATACGATACGATACTACTAAAACTAGTTCTATCAGTAAGTTAATCATATTTTTGATTTGGGTTTAATTATAATTTCCAGCGTTTTCAGTCCGTTTGATTGAAAATTTTAAGTTAAATTCTTAGGATGCATTTATACCGATATAATGGGATATGTTAATTTGAATCGTATACAGTTCATATGATAAAGAACTTTATTGAGGTAAAATCAATTTTTCATGCATCGCAAAACTACAGCTGTATTGATTTTATCTATGGGGTTTTCCTTTTACTCATGTAATTTAGCTTTCCGTTATTCTTAGTACACCTTTGTTTAATACATATATGTAATTTGCAGATTTACACCAATTTACAGAATTTGGACGATATGTTGATTGTTGACGATAATTTTTATACATTAAATCGCTTCTTTATCTTTTAATTCATGTTACTTTTTGCAACAAGAATTTCAGTTACTTTTGTTAATTAGCATTAAGTATTTAATAATTAATTTACTCTTTGTTTTATTTTAGTTCCAATGTACGTAATTTAATTTGCGTCTGTATAAAAATGCACGTAATCTAATGTAAAAATCGCGTATACAGTGCCTATCACAATATTATGATTTTTATCTTTTGGCGAATTTGAAAGTGATTTCTATATTTCAATTTGGCGTATATATTGCGTTTTTATTGTGTCGTTTAATTTGGTGAAGTAAATAATTGTTTATCCAGAAACACTATGAAAATAAATTACAAATGCTCATTGCCTGTTTGTGCTGTTGCATTACTAATTTTCCGTATGGTTGTTTTGTTTTTATTTCTTACAAATGACATATAGGTTACTATGGTTTCATGCTTCGATCAATTATACATTTTATTGCTTGTGCACAATTCATGGTGATTCTTGATATATTATTATCTTGGCATATCACTTATTACACAAAAATGTCATAAATCTATTTGGTTTTAGTTTTTAGATGTTAAATAAAAACCTTAACCAATGTTAATGAAATTTTGTAAAAATGCATTGTTTGCTCTAATTTGAGATTTAGGATATTCTATCGCTTCTTTGGACCCTTTTTCTTCAAGCATAAAACGTCTACTTTGCAAGCCGTTTTGTCAATCGACGCTGTGATGGCACTTGGCAAATGACAGCAAGCTATAATTTGTTTGTCATTTAAAATATATATATATATATATATATATATATATATATATATATATATATATATATATATATATATATATATATATATATATATATATATATATATATATATATGTATTTTAATGAGGTAGGAATTTTTATCTTAAGATACCATATATCTTACATATTCTATTCAGCATCCTGTGACATCAAACCTTTTTAAATAATATTGTCATTATTGCTTACGAATATTAAAATTAAAATTATTATCATCATCTGGCTCCCTAATAGTGGACGCAGTGCCACGTGGTGTTCATTCCACTTTGTGGTTGTTTTGTGACGTCAACTCATAGATAAGGTTTCATATTTCTCAAGGTTCCATTTATTTATGATAACTTCATTTTAAATTGTTCAATTTGAATATTGGCTTCATGTTAATATGATAATATATTAATTTATATCCATTACAATATTTTTACTATTTACTGACGACGTATGTTTTTTTTTTATTTTGCTAGTAGAGGAAAGTAGTAGGAGTCGATTTTTACTGTCTTAGTGAGATTTATACTGCATGTGTATTAAGATAACATCCATGTGGTTTATAAACTGCTCTGCTACGAGCAGAATGTTATTGTGCTGATTTCATGGGTTACTGAATGTGTACAGTCTAAATTTAGCAGACTTTAAAAACAGTTTAGTCTATGCTCATTACGAGTAATTGTTTGAGAATAAAATCAAAGAATTGCGTATTGAACGTGAAATCATATTACGCTCTGATGCATGAATGGATCGGATATGACGAAGCTAGTGGCTACAATTATTCCATATCGTAAACCTTTTACAATATTTTACCAAACAACCTGTTGTTTGCTACATCGGCTAGGTTGGCACGGTCGACCTGCTATGGTCAAGTGTATTGGACCACGTTTAAATTTAACACTAAGTCACGTTGCGGGGCAGAGAACTCTGCTAGACTGAAGTCATCGTATGTCACAGCTTTGGCGACGTGCCAATTATTGTGATGTGAACACGAGGGAAGAATCGATCATAAATGATTATGATTGATTCGTTTTCCAAAAAGTAAAAATCCATTGTTTTTTGCATTGTTAGATTGGGTTGTGGAACTTTTTATGGCAATGAACTTTTACTATTTGCCAGTATTAAGTATTAGCTGAGACTTACATTTTTTAATAGACCATCCTTATCCTTATAACGCGAATATTTATTAAAACGTGAGGACGTAAGGATGTATAGCTTGGCAAAAAAGAGTGTGACGTGGTGACAAATGGAACTAAATATTTTAATTTTGGAAGTACGAGAGTGAAATTGCGGGACGCTGCAAATTGACTATAATGATGCGATTCGACTCCCGCTGGATTAAGGGCGAGTGCGTGCACAGAAAGCGGAACAACCACTCGTGCTCGTGTCTGTTGAATGTAGTGTTGTACGCAAGCGTGTAGACTGTAGACAGAATAGGTTATGACATGATTCAAATTGTATTTTATCTATCAGCTGTGCGATTAATTAAAGAAGACTTTGATCGACATTGTTTTGCAAACAGTCACGATGATGATAGCAATGTTAAATATTTTCTGTGAATTATAAAAAATGTATGATGATTCATAAAATTTCTTGATACTTAAATTTAAATTAGAGTAAACAATACGAACTTCGAAACTTTACTTCTTGTTATTGTATCGAACGCCGTCGAACCGTAAACGTAAAATTAAATAAAAAATCGTATAATAATTTGAAAAAATACTGAGTAGAGCTGAATCGATATTGCGTAATTTAAACCTTTGTTTGTGTAAAGGATAACGTAATTATAATAAGCCAAGAAGATTATAAGCATTCTTGATTCAAGCGAATTCACCTACGTCATCAAGGGCGGCATACATGTTCCGTCTACCGTGAAACATTAATAATAATTGAGGTGTACGAAATGCATAAAACCTTGTAAGATATTTCCCATCGGAAGTATTATAAATCTATAATTATTCATGTCATACATTCGCTTAGGGTTGCGACTTGCAAGGCGTTGGGATAGAGCCTGCTACTACTGCTAGGTAGGCTTTTTATTGCGTGTCCGGCTTATGTTAGATTTTTTACATTTTGCAAACGAGCGATGCCGAATTATTAGTCTTGGGCTAAGACTGTCTTGGCATTCGTTTTTATCTATTAGTTCACTAAAATTTAACATAATGTATGATACTTATAAAAAAACTTGATTTTTCATACAGTTTATTCGTCGTACCGATAAACAAAATCCTCAATAATTTTGGGTGTCCGGTCTTTCTACCTTGTGAGAGTGACACTTCTTGTGAGATAATAGCGCAATTAATTTACGTAATAAATTTGTAAAGTACATATTATTATTTGTGTGTTTAACACTGATAATTGTCAGAGTTGACCGAGTCGTTGACACACAAAACGATATTCTTTTGTGTCGATTCACATCCGGAAGTTATGACCTTATTTAGTGCAAATATTGATAGGAAAGAATGTAGCAATATGCGGTCATTGTTTTGTTTGAATTTTGTGGAACTGTTTTAAAAGATCGTTTTGATCTTTTGTTTAATTTTTAGCAAAGTAAAAGTATAGCTAAACTAAAAAATTAAAATAAGTGTCACTTAATAGTGACACTTATTTTAATATGTAACAATTTTTAGGAATTTCAAAATTTGTTTTATTATAATGAGTGAAATTCGCTCAAACGCAATCGCGAAAACAATAAATGTCACTATTTTTTTTCAATGAACTTTGAAACAACATTATTGATATAAATTATATTAGTCTCTCGCGTTGTTTAGTCAAATTTGAATAATTAAGTTAGTTTTGTATACGATAGGCGACACAGGCAGAGTATATTTGGTCAGAATTATAAGTCTGAAGCCCCGTAATGTTGCACGCAATGACGCAGATAGATGCACTATGGTCTAATACCATCCCACTACAACTATATGACGTACAATCGTCGAGTTATTGATATATATATACATATGTCCAGATGTCATGTCACGTGAATGTAGAGTAGGCAGGAATGTTAATAAAAGTCGAAAGTATTTTCCAAATTGTGAATCTAAATTTGTTCATCGATTACTTGAAAGGTTATCAATCTAACCTATTATATTCAGTAAACATAAAAAAACCAACTGGGCAAAGGTGTAGGTAAAGAAAGTTAAAAAATGATGTTATCAATACTTTCAATATACTTTTTTTGTGACAAAAACAAATCGTACACTAACCTTATAATGTGTTATTTATGCTAATTCTTTGAACTATACACATATTCACTACACCTTTGCGTGAAAATCATCATGTGTCGTTATCTTGTTGCGTGCACTGAAATAAACTTTTATACTATTTATATAAAATTATTATATTATTTACATATGTTATTTTCATTGGTTCTTGATAACAAATGGCGAATATTAAATTATAGCTATATTTTTGAGAACTGTCTGGGATTTTAAAGGGATGAGCTTCATTTTTCTATTGGCACATTGTCTTTACTTCTGAAGCCTAATAATTTAGTTGCTTTGAATTAAAGGTCGAGATAGCAATTTACTATTGCCAACGAGACTAAGCCTAGGGTACACATTTGTATGAGTCACACCGACCGATGACCGGATCTTGCGCATGAAATGCTCATAATATTGCACAGTTTATCATTCTTATGGGCAACGTTATTATAATACTGATGGCGTCTGGCATCTGCCATATTTCTATAGATATTAAAATCTGTTAGTTTTTTATCGTTGTCATAAATTCTTAAACGTTACTTATACTATTTGGCAAAAATATTGTTATTTTTCCCAAATAGTATAAGTAACGTTCAACGTACAAATCAACATGAAAATCTTCCAAATCTTTCAACGACAAGAGCAGTAGGGCTATTCTGTAAGGTCATTTTCAAATCTCGAAAGCGGAATCCGCAGTGATATGACGAATTTGTATTCTTTAAAACTCGACTATCTATCTATATATTTAAAGTTCGCTTTCGAAGTGAGCGTAAAGTGAGCTCT
The DNA here is from genome assembly GCA_905333005.2 of Lycaena phlaeas. Classification (NCBI taxonomy): domain Eukaryota; kingdom Metazoa; phylum Arthropoda; class Insecta; order Lepidoptera; family Lycaenidae; genus Lycaena; species Lycaena phlaeas. The sequence continues at coordinate 7,299,437 of HG995171.1, forward strand.
ATCACACATATGAAGCTCGATATCGAAATGTTTTTTACAAAATAGCCCTACAAGACACTGCTGCCATGACAAGCGTTAGTAATCCTGTGTCCTGTTAGTGGTCTTGATGTTTGAATTGGTCGCGCTTTAACGCAAGACCAAGATAAATTTTGCTCACCACTAGGAACTATTAAGTGCTAACAGTCGTTACCATAATATAATAACGGTAATATTTGTTTCAGGTACATTTTCTTTTGCTCCACCCTAGTCATCAACATGAGGGAACTAGCAAAGGACTAATTTACATTGAACTATTGTGATAACGGACATTAAAGTGATCATTACGAAGGAATAGAATAACAACGCCAACATGTATTCTATGAACTACATTGGCAAGTTCATTGCGAACTTTTACGAATTTTACAACGAAATCAATGGTGCCACGCTGACGGGGGCCATAGACGTGGTGGTGGTTGAACAGCCCGACGGCAGCTTCACTTGCTCACCGTTTCACGTGCGCTTCGGCAAATTGGGTGTTCTACGCTCGAGGTTCAAAGTGGTAAGTGTTACTTCACCTACTTCTATCTTACCACCTCGTTCCTCTCGTGAAACGGCTTTGGTCTGTATAGAAGAGGGGGCAAGACAGACACTGTAATTAATAACACCGATTATGTCTAGGATAGGCAACGGATGAATGAGTTTCTTAGACTGATCCCAGTTGAACTTGTTAATGTTCAGGGATTACTCTGGTCGCTGACCACTTAATATCAGGTGACAGTTTTATAATATTGCATAAATCCACTTCTTCCTATCCTGTGCTATTTGTTACGTTACTATTATTAATTTTATCTCACTCACTATCCATGTAAACTCAGCCTAACCTTTCCATAGCCTTCTAAATCGTTAGCATTTAAAGTTGCAATCATATTATATCTACTAGATTCATTTGTAAACAACCTTAAGTATTGCATACCTACGATTTATCTCGTTAAAGCTACCGTGCCTATGAACGGGAACCTATTATAAGCCAATATCGTCTCTCCGCTCTACATTTAATTGGTTTTGCCGTCTGTAATACGTATGTCTATATAAAGTTGAATTTTCTTAATTTCGATAACAAGTTACAAATTTGGACAGTTTTACGATTTTAATTCTATTTTTAATTATTGCTATAACAACATGTATATAATCAACAGAAATGTCGATCTGAACAGATGAAATTTTCTACATATTGAGTTCGTGATTCAAAACTAGTCAAGAAACGATTATCACGCTGATAATAAAATACGTTTTAATGTCTAATGCCTCAAAATCAATTATCTTTGTTAAAAAAACCTTTGTTATGAGTGATAATTATTGTCATCAAACATTAATCACTTGAATGATTATGAAGTAATCTTTATTTATGCAATAAACGATCACGTAATGTTTCTCGCTACGTCTTCATGGAACTAACTCGTACAAACTGTATTTAATCGCTCACTGACAATGTTCTCCCCAGATTACACTACTTTACCATCTGCCTGTTGTTAGATCTAGTATTAATTTAAAATGATCTCACTGGGCGCATATGAGGAAGTCCTAAACTATAACCTCTCCTTAAAAAAAACAATATTATGTTATATCATATTGATTACGTTATTAATAAAAATCGAGATCATATAAAAAAATCGAGAGGCTTAATTTATAGAAGCCATTGTTTTTCCCTTGGAATTTTCAATAATGGAATATTTTCTATACAGAACAATGAGTTTTCCGAACACGAATACAATGTTCGAGTTTCGTTTTTATTTTGTAATTCGTACTTTGATACTTGGGGTGGTGTCATGAATATACTAATAATATATTTCAGTACTTTGTATATATTATCATCTAAACGTCGAATAACTTATAATAAAAAAGAGAACTACATAGTTACCTACATGTTCTTCGAATTGCATAATTATCTACTGCGCGTTTCTGAAAATAATATAAAAACATTTCGCGTTAAAATATTCTACATTGTTATTATGATAAATCGACACGTTTTTACAAAATATTTAACTTGTAGGCATGTACATCTTCAAGGCTGGCCTATATCGAATGATTATTACGTAATTTAACTTATCTCGATGTTTACGAAAATTAATTTAATGTTGATAACATTTTGTGAACTTCCTTGATCTTGATCGATGTATTTACGATTAATTTCTTTTGGTAACATCTTTGCAAATATACGGTTAATATATTCTTGACAAAGTTACGAATGTCTGTTAGTTGTTACGATCTTGTGTCGACATCGCAAACCGGACGTACTACTTTTCTCAATAATTCCTATCCATTGACACTTGTACATAGTACATACATAAAACCACTTCATTTTTTATCCTTCACGTTTTTATCGTTATTTGATTCTATGAAATTATCATTTTCTACATGACATTTTAAATCGAATGGACATGACTAATATTTATCTTTATGCTGCGACTTTGGACTCTATCCTTTATACAAAATGATAGGTTCGTGAATCGATACTTTTTATTTTACAACACATACGTACCTACACATTTTAACTTACAAAACGACTCTTTTTTTTGTTTAGTTTCAGAAAAACCTTTTTTTTATGGCATAAGAGGGCAAACGGACCGTCGAAGAGTTGCGACTATCGACGCCCATTAACATCCACATAACCAGAGGTTATGCAGATCGTTGCCCTCCTTTTCCTATCCCCCCTACAATGGGCCACCGAAAAGTCACAAACCGCACGAACCACGACAGCATAGCTGTCACTTTACGCTGATTTCATGGGAGCGAGACGTTCCTCCCCGGTCGTGCCGGGCGTCGGCCCAATTTGGCTGCAAAGCAGCATGGCACTATCTCTTACTACTTTTTTTTCGTTTTCGTTATTCCGAAATTATGATTTATGTTTGTTATTTGGGTAGGCAAAAGAGCAAGACCACCTGATAATGAGCGTTCAGCGTCACCCATGAACATAATAAAACAAGTTAACCTAAGGCTTAGTTAGGGATCAATCAATTTTTGGTTAATCTGAGACGTAAGTCAGTAAGTCTCGGTGAAATGGTATATCTATCTTTCTTTAAAATTTTCCTTGGTTTCCATGAAACATCAAAAAATATAGAAAAACGTATGATGTATTGCATAATAATCACTGATCGCATGAGACATGGTAATTGTGACTAGTCATCAAATGGATATTCCGTTTGTCATACATTCTAACGCTGGAAATTTACACCAGTACAAAAACAATATCGCAAATATTGTTTGTCAATATCTGGTTTAGATAATATCTTAGCAGGTGGCTGTGAATTAACAAATATATAGTACACGATGTGTCTAAAGATTACTTCGCGCGCGAAAGGTTATAATAACAATTACCTACTTGTGGATTGTTCTAGAACATCTTCGCGTTCCGTAAACGTTTCTCTGAGCGTTTACTTTTAACATAACACTCTCATTGTGAAAATGGCTCGCATTTTTGTATCCGTTTCACTCAATATTTGTAGATATGTCGACTGTTTATTTTAATATACGGGGGTATTGCCAAAACAAGATAGAAATTCTGCGACTGATTCACAGTAAACTGGAATAATGCCAACGCGGTATACAATTCCCTTCAAGAATTGTATTAAAGTTTTGGCACAAATTCTTGTCTTCAGGAAGCCACCTGTTATTTTTATAAAAATCTATATTATTGTTATATGCTAATTGAGAACGGAATTGTTTAGGAATACGTTGACATCCGGTTACTAAAAGATGATAATCACTTGCCAGTAGCAATTTATGTTTGGCAAAGATATGAGGAGACATAAATACGTTCTCTACATTTCGAAAGAAAATAAAATAGAATATAAAAAACACAGGAAATAAAGTGTACTTATTGTTAATATTTTTTGATTTTATTGTGAAATACAAACAACTTTGTTTCGCATTGCTCATAATATAAAAATCATAGATCATATAAATACTTAATAATTAATCAATAAAATGTTTTGTCTATCTCGAAAATCATATTAAATTGTGCTATTTGTTTTATATTTCTTTTATTTTTTGAGGATTTTATGAAATCTGAAAAATGCTAATAAATTAATACAATCTATTTCTATCCGCTGTACAGAATTCCAACAGAGAGACACGAGGCATTTAGAAAAGAGAAATATATTGAATAGAGAACAAAACTACTATTTTTACGAAACAACTTTTATGGATTTTATTACGGTTTACTACATGATCATGAGCAACTATGACCACGGATCATCTGAATAGACTGCGATAAATAAAAGTTGCTCTATCATAAAAAAAAGTTGCTCCATCATGAAAAAAAATCTCTATGATTACACTGCCTGTCTTATTCTTCTTTACGAAACACAGAAAAGCTCACAGGAGAAACAAGCAGTTGTAGCCGGGAGCGTAGCATAGAGCGGAGCGCTTTAATGATGGAAAACCCACCGTTTCATTGATGGAAAAGACTCGGTCGAGCTCACTGTTGGGTTTTTTTAAGTTTCATAAAGGTTCGGTGTTGTTGGGACCATTTTAGTTTGGCCGTGAGGGAAAGCAGTACGAGGTCAGATCATCACAACAGCAGTGGAGAGAAATTGTGATAACCTTGATATCGTTTTATCCCGCTCTGGTTATGCTCGTGTGCGAGTCTGGCATCGTTTTCACGGTTTTTTTCTTGAAGGTTGCGACTAATTCCACCGGTCATTCCGAAAACTTTTTTGCAATGGAATTACAATTCGTTTAATCGCATGACTGACGTGAATTTTAAGGACATTCGTTTTATGCCATTTTCATGACAATCTTCAGGCATTATCCAGGATTTTCCAAACATTCCTACCGTATCTCGATATTAGGTATATCAGAAAATTAATAATGCGACTAGGTTTTAAATATAAAAGTATGTAGTTGAAACTAATAAAACAGTTCAATACGGTCATTTAAATATATGTTTTGTCCTAAAAATGACGATCCAGACTTGGCAAATAAAAAATAACATTCGTCAATTACAAATCTCACTTAAACGTCGTTAAATTCTCACTACAATTGAAAAATAATTATTTTATCTCATATCTAACTGATATCATTTTGTCACATAAGTTTAAACATTAAGTTCATTAACATTTTTATTAAGATAAAGCTGAGATACCTACTTCTTACGTCACAATTAAATACTATGCATACATTTAATTTGAAATAATTTATTTCTCAAATGTTTTTAGTTCTTAATATTTTTAAAGCTAAAATTATATTGTACTCGTGTTGCTCATGGAGTATTATATAAAAAGTTAATTTTTAGGTTGATTTGGAACTGAATGGCGAGCCCTTGAATATTCATATGAAACTCGGAGAATCCGGCGAGGCGTTCTTCGTAGAGGAGGTCGGTGAGAATGAGGCGGAATGTGCAGCGCACCTGGCTACCTCCCCCATACCTGCGTCCAGGTTCGAGGAACTCTACGAACCGCGTCGACGGAACTCACTCTCTGCCGTCGAACCCGACCATGGTCAAGCCTCCGACTACACCAAAAGAAGGTGCGTTTACCTAATTTGTTTGAATTCCTATAATCAAATAGGTACACTTAAAAAAACCATTAAACCATTAAAACCTTTAATTGAAAAAAACACCTCCAAATTTTTCACCTTATTAAATATTATAACAAAAATAGACTCATTGTATACAAGAATAGTATCTATATAGTGATCGGCTAACTTGCTAAATGGTTGATGCTTGCTCTACAAAATTATGAATTACGAAAATCCACGGACAATGTTTCAAATTTGCAAATATTGTGTCTGTGCTTTACAATTTATTTTCGAAGGATAAAGTTCTATTTTCCTGATAGTAATTTGAATAGTTTTACATTCCGTATACGTTGTTTCCTTTTGTTGGGTGAAGATTATTTAATTATTTCCTATTTAGCGCCCGCCACCGCATAGGCTCACTAGCGGATATCAATCTAAGGACAAATAAGATAAAAATGCTAGGTGGAAGTAAGAAAAACGGTTTTGTATTTAAATTGATAAACAACATGTTTTTGCCGTCCCTCAGAATAGCTACTACCATCTAGCTTCTTACTTCCGTAAAACAGCTTAAAATAGCTGTGTTTCAAAAACTAGGTCGTGTAGTGATATCGTTGGTACTAAGAATGTTATGTCTCAGGGACTTGTGGAGTTGCCTGGCTTAGTTACGTTAACAATAAACAAGGAAAAATCGTTTATGATGTCAAAATAAACCCTGACATATTTTCTTCAACTTGTGGTTTACTATGTGGCGACTTTCCCAAGAGGAATTTACCCATAATCGCCTCTGAGTAAGTGGACTGGTAATGCTTGAGCTATGATATAATTAGGTCATACTTGTATTGCTGCTGACTAGGATTCTCACGATTGAGAGAATCTTGAAAATGAAGTATTAAGATTTGTATCTTATTGCTAAAAACAAATATGTATTGTCACAATGGCCTACGTTACTACCTGCTTGTTACAACCGTAGGATTACATGTTGAGAAATAAAATTGCTCATGTAGTTTTAGTGTAATCGAATTTTTACACGAAATAACAACACATTATATAATAGCGCATAAAATGAGTAAAAACAGGAAAATCTGTGGTTTTTATATATTAGTTGTAATAAAATTAAGAAAAATGAACTTATGTTCTGTTCAATGTCAATATCGTCCTTACATCATAACTAACTTACCGTAAAATAAAGTAGAAAGTAAACGTGCAACGCAGTAACCAGTAATTTGCTTACATACTAATGTACTGGTGTACGTGTTTATGTTCTGCTATAAATAAAGCATTGAAGGAGCGTTTTTAAATGAATTTCGCTTTCAAGGTGTGTTAATAGCATTCCTTTTACAGGTACACAGCTGATATGCAAAGCATGCAGAAACCGGACTTGAGTAAGCTTGCTAAAACTAAAGAGGAGAAACTGTCGAGACAGGACCTCGACAATGATGCTCTATTTGAAATGGACGGTCTGAACGAAGGTTGCTCGGATTGGACCGATTCTAAACCGAAGACTTTCGCGGCCACCCAGCTCGGCTCGGCGGAAAGCGAAGCCAATCAAACCGTGCTGAAAATAAGCGAACACAACGACTTCCGTCCCATAGACGCTGCACCGGCCAACCAAGAGGAGGCGAAGACCAACGGAAACGGAAAGAAAAAGAAGAAGACAAGGAAGACGAGCTCGAAGAAGAAGCACCAAAGAAAGTCCTCCACAAGTTCTATCTCTAGTCAGTCTGATCTCACCGGCTCCGAGCAGAGGGGATCTCAGCCTACAGCCATTCGCAACCCGACCGACATCAATTTCTTCAGCGACACCGAAATCGCCGCCTGCGCTCTCAGGTAGATATACCATAGTTAAATTAGCAAAGAGGTCTTATATCTCTCTCTTCTCACGAACGTTACCTGGTTACAGCGAAGAGATGTCGAACTTGCAGCTGAACGGCGAAAATCGCATCCCAATGGCGTTGTCAGACACAGCGTTCGAAGTTCACGCTGCATCCAGACACTCGTAAAGATTAATATATTATTCATACTATGTTGCAACGCCTCGCTCGCTTAACATTTCGTAGAGTAGTTTGCTCCATTTGTCTGACGAATCTTATATATAAATAGTGTACAATATACTCGAGTAGGAAGCTTCGGTGTCTAATCGCCTATTTCTGTACATAATTTGATCCGCGTATTTACATAATGAGAGTTGTTCACGTATTTATAATTAAATTTTATTACCATTAAAGTTCACTTGCGTATGTATATTAGATAATCTTATTGTCGATGGTAGAATAAAAAAAAACATGACATACTTTGTTTAAAGTTATCTGTAATTAGATTGACGTCATACGTAATATATAATATTTTAAGATGATTAACGATATACTTGCGCATACACTTTTTTATGAATTCCAATGTCACAAAGATTTTTATTGCATAGGCTTATCGCATTTTTTTGTTTCAATTTTTGAAATTCTTGTAAATCGGGAATACAGGAAGAAACATAACTTTCAGAATAGTTAGCAAACTAATAAAAATTCTTTAGACGTGAACACAAAGTGATAGTACGTCGTACACGCTCAAAATATACGTTGCAGTCACAACAAGTAAATAACCATAAACAATAATAGCGATAGCCATACTCCTTGGTAAATAATAATATAAGTAATCAAGTGTCATATTTTCATGTACTTTTAACTCAATTTATGACTTTGTTGTCTTAACGCTGTTACTACAGAGTACAGTGTGAGCACATTCCCTGTGGTCTATAATAAATTATGTTGTACAACGTCTGGGCAGTGTTATCACTACTAACTTTATGTGTCACACTGAACAATTAAGCCGCGGCTCCACTGCGACGCACGGAGTGTCTACGTACGTTTGTCAAGCTTCACTTTGCAAAAAAACCCGGTTGTCTGTAAAGTCGGTTTACTACGACATTTGAACGTGACAACGTCATAAGAAAATACTGATGGGTCTATTGTGCGTCTTTGTCGCTCGTTCTGTTCGTCTGCGCTCTCTTGCAATTCAAGCCTTAAATTGAACGCTTCAGAGCGAGGTAACGCCGCATGAGTCATGTTTTTTCGTTCATGCAGCCGGCTCTATCGAATTATAAGTCGTTGTCACGTCAAAATGCATCTGATAGTCTCCCCTGAAACCCACGGACACGCTTAGCATCAGTTGAAATTATAACACGTGCGTAGACTCTGCGTGCGTTGCGGTGGAACCGCGCCCCCAATCACACTGCACCTAAATAAACAGTAAGGTTTAATAGTCAGTAGTTACCAGAAGCGTATGTTTACCAACCATATACTTTGTCTATCGAGCGACAGCAAAATAAATAACTTTTAATTTATTTATATATAGGCAGCTTGTTACAATTACTGTAACGCTAATGGATATAAACAAACAATTTACTAATTGTAAATTATCTTATTATTTATTTATATTAATATAGAGTCTTATACGATGCAAATTAAATTTATTAGGGATTGTATAAACACGCTGGTAATATAGGGCAGTGAAATGTTAACATATAAATCTTTTGATACAGTAAAGAGTCGCGTCACGGCGGTACCCCGGTACAGTCGGATACCGAGGTGGAACTGGCGCGCTCTTCGACGGGTGACAAGTCGTCGCAGTCGTGGCGCTGGGGCGAGCTCCCCGAGCCGCCCGTGCGGAGCGCCGCCGCGGACCCCCCGGAGTCCCCTGCCTCGCTGGCGTCGCCCGCGGAGCCCGCCTCCCCCGCGCAGCTCAGCTCCGACGAGGAGCGGAACGTGCGGCGTGGTGTACTCAGCGGCATGTTCCGATTCATGTCCTCCAAGGAGGCCACGGAGACGCAAGGGGTCTACCTGGACGACCTCGACCGCGGTCAAGTGGACCCCGATCTATACTTCCCGAAGCACCACACGGACCGCTACCGGCCAGGTAGGATAGATAGATATGCTATTCATTAGTTTAATCACTATGGTCCACTACAGTCTCAGACTACAAAGTCGGGTAGCATAATATTGTTGATATTGTTAACAGCTGTAAGTGAAAAAACTTTGTCGACTAGTCGGGTAACGTACCAGACATTACCCGGCTAGTCGACTCTCTCTATCTCTTCCTGGCTACGTGTCCCACGTGGTGGTGGGGCCTTCCTTATCAAACTCCTCTACTTCGCTTTATCCTTGACGTCTTCGGAAACATTACATTTTTTTTACCCGGCTAGTCGACAAAGTTCTTAATTATACGCAGACGAGAGAATCAGAACTCCATGGTAGACCCGACTGATGAGCATAATAATTTATATGACTGTAACGGAGTATTTAAAGTGTTGTATTGCATTTATGTCCGTTATCTTGAACCAGTAACACAAGTTCTTACGACTTTCGAAACTGGGCCAACGATTTTAAATATTTATTTTATTGTTAATTTAGACGGGATGAGCCAAAATGAAGCGGTCGTTGATGAGATTGAGGATATATTATTTAAGAGGCATACAGAGTATTAGTATTGTAGAGTATTAGTATATTGTAGAGTCTGTTTGGGGTCGTGTGTGTTATATTACGCTGAAGCACGATAATCATGATGTTATCACGTCTGATGATGCCGGTCACGAAATTGTGTCGATATTACCATTTAATTGAATACATTCGGATGGTCTTGTTACATAAGTCACGTTTGGTTCCGTACACACATCTCCCGGCTGCGGCGACGTCAGGCTCGCTCTACGTAATATAAAATACTTGGCTTGTCTCGTACGTCAATAGCGTGTCTTATTCATTGTTATCGTTTTCATTTTCATCGCTATAATTTAAGCTCGTAAAAAACTAATAGATGCGAGTGAATTTTGCATTCATTATGCGGATACTTTCGTTTTCTATATTTGTGTTCTTTCTAGCCATAGTTGTATGGTCTAAATGCTTTTTTTTTCGCTTAGTCCATCTAGCAGAAATGAAACCAACTTATTTGCAAATGTAAATGCACAGATGACTTGCCTAGTTTTCTCGATGTGATTAACTAGACCTTATTATGACTCTGGTATTAATTATTTGGCTGAAACATGTTTGGCAAATTTGGCATCATTTGTGTTAAACGCTATCCTATCTCTCAAGTTAACCTAAAGTAAAGTGTGATTTTTTTATTGAAATCGGTGCATCATCGACAGCGTGACACATTTTTTTTTAATATAAAGTCCGTTAACGCCGACTTCATGAAGGTTTTTGTTCGTGTAGATCCCAGCAGCGGCGCGGCCGGACCCACGGAGGAGGAATACGAGTCCGGCAACGGGCCCTCCCTGCCGCAGTCGCCGGCCTCGCCCGCCTCGCTGGAGCCCCCGGTCTTGGACTCCGATGACGACGACAAACTGCTAGCCAAGTGAGTGGAGATCATTTATAATGTTACTTGGATACTTGATGAAGATTAGCCTTCGCAGCTTATTCATGAAGGCAACAAATGAATATTCTTGATCTGTCTGTCCCGGTGTTTGTCCCTGGGCACAGGAAAGATATTTGGCTAATATGTCTGTTATGTAGTATTTTACTATCTATACAGATGAGAGGGTACAGTTCAATTCCTGGTGAATTAGAAGTAGTGAAAATATAATAGACTAACAGCGCCCCACATTTTCTTGCGCGTACTTCCCTTTCCTGTGGGAGTACAGGCCCTCAGGTAGAGTACGGGATATAGCCTGTGTTATTCGAAAGCTATATTATTGCCAAGCTTCCATTCGATAGTTTTTGTGTAAAAAAGTACATAACATACAAACTTTCGCGTTTATAATATTAGTAAAGATTTAGTTTTAGGACATGTTTGCTGTTCCTTTCATATTGAGAATTAATATCGTAATGTATCAAGTCGATATATCTGGTTGAGCTCCGTTATGATATCACTATACTTAATAGAGATGTATATACAGAATTAAAGTGTTAGAAACAAACAGTTTGATGTTCACATAATGTATGCAGTCGGCTCTCGCATAAATTACTCTCACTCGATACTCTGTGGCCATTAACTTATCGCGTCCTAATGACTCGACCGGCGATCGTACGAATCGTATTTGAATAATTATTTTCAAATATTTCAAAACTTTTATCGGTGTTTTTTGTGTTTCGTAAATACTTTATCAATGTCGAAATTACGTTACCCAAATATTTGAATTCATATAATTTATGGTAACGGGACCGAACCGCTAGTGTGGATAAAAATATACGGATCGTACGGATTTTGACATTTTTCCGCTAACAAAGTCATCACCGGTATGAGGAGATCGTGGGATTCTTCGGGTAAATAGCATTACAAGGTTTTCAGAAGAAGAGCGTACGGCAGTGTTACTTAACATATAATATACGATAATACGATATATATATAGAAAGAGGTAGTGCCATGCTGTTTTACAGCTGAATAGGGCCGGCACGATCGGGGTGGTACCTCTCCCTCACATAATACCGGAGTAAAGTGGCAGTTATGCTGTCGCGTTGTGAGAGGGGTCAGAGAGTCGCCAAAAGGCTTCGACTGTTCGTTTGCCCTCCTATGCTATAAAAAAATCGATCTAATAATATGTATAAGGAAGGGCAACACCTGTTCGTGCGTTATCATACATGCGTACGATAAGGCACGAACAGAAGGCCAAATGAAACTCCTTTATTATTCCTAGAGGCCTATACAGACGGATAGAGGCTGATGATGATGATTGGCGGCCAATCACTTCATTAGATCGCTTGTCTGTCGACTACTTACCTCGTGACAGAGAGTGTCTACCAACTAAGGAACTAGAGAGTGGGGAGAGAAGAAAAAAAGTGACCAATTCGGTGTGGTTGTAGGGGTCAAGTGGACGTGTACGTGCGCGAGGGATCCGTGAGCCGCGCGCTGAGCTACGCGGAGTTTTGCTCGGAGGGGCTGCGGGCGGCGCGCGAGGGCCGGCTTGAGGTGCGGCTGGGCTCGCGCCGCCTGCCCTGGCGCTGCGCCGCGCCGCTGCTGCTCACGCTGCTCGCCTACCGCCGGCCCCTGCCCAACGTGAGTGCACGCACACACACATATATATACACAGACACGCACACACTTAAGTACTTACGTCTGCACTTCTACACTTATAATATTATAAAGAGGAAAATTTTGTTTGTTTGTTTGGTTGTAATGAATAGGCTCAAAAAGTACTGGACCGATTTCAAAAATTCTTTCACCGTTTGAAAGCTACATTATCCACGAGTGACATAGGCTAAATTTTATTCTAAAAAAAAATAGGGCTCCGTAAGATTTTTAGGTTTTTCGGACACAAAGTGTAAATAATCAACCAGAAAAGTTACTTATTTTGCGTATTAAGATCTCTCTGTAAATCTTAGTTAACGCAGGCAAAGCTGCGGGCAATAGCTAGTTAGTCATAATACGACATAATGCTCGTTTTAACTCCCTCGTAGTGTCATTGCCTACGGGTCGTCAAACCTTGATCTTTACTCAGGTCTTTACTTTCCCAAGAAGTAAACGCAACTTCTTGGGTATTACAATAATAACAATATTTTAGTTTGATATCGGCGTAATAAATTCTCATATAGCATGCACAGCTTGAAATCGTTTTAGTATTAATATATGCATTGTACCAAGGTTTCCTTGATAACGCACAACATTCGGCTGCCGTACTGCGGGCCGGTCACGAATAAGCCGCTCAGATGCTCGATACTATTTTAGCTAACATTTTTGCCCTCCTCAGTCCTCCCGCGTCGACCGACATTTTAAAACTTGTTTATTTGCCAAAGTATAATTCCATTTTTTTATATAGTTCAAGGTTGAATTTCCTGTTATGTTGATTGATATTAGCATGAAACAGATGAAAACTACCATAAATTACATAAATTATAAATATACATTTATATAATTTATATGCATTTATTTGATATTATTATATTTCAGTTTGTGAATTACTTATTAAGAGGTGTGTCTTGTCCTTGATACTAAATGTTTTTCCTTGTTAATATAGAGTATAGACAGATTAGATTTATTCATAATATTATTATTATTTTCATCTAATACTAAGGTAACCGTTCGTATTATTGTATAGTTCATACTTATTTAAATTAATATAATAATTAACGAAAAAAGATGTTTTGAATTTCTGATCTGATCTTCAGATACTCATTTTAAACATTTACTATGTTTTATGCTACTTTATTACTCTATGGTGATGCATCGAGAAATATTTCACGGTCTCATTAGTTTTTACATTACCTGCTAAAATACGTACCTATTTTAATTTGATAACATTGCATAATGCAAAATGTCAACCGCAAGTAATTATTGTGCGCATTTAAATAATATTTCCGACGTAGCCGCTAAAGGTCGAAAGGGCGCCAGCGTAGGGCGGGTAGGGTTGAAAAGATAATATGCAGAAATGTTTACTTAGTTTAATTGTTATTTTTATTAAAACATTCTAATATCAAACTCTCAAAAGACGAAAAAGTCTCACAAGAATCTGTTAAATCAGTTGAAAACTACTAATAATAGTTTTTTTTTAATATTTCCATAAAATATGTACTCACTAAATAGAGAGGCGGCTTTTGACAATGCTCGTCCGGTGTAGATAGACATCTGGTATATTGATGTCGAAGATCAATTATTTTAAACTGGAACTATAAAAAAATGTGTATTCGTGCAGCGCGTGATGGAGGAGTTGGAGAAGGAGTCGGAAGAGACGCCGGCGAGCGCGGACGCCGCCAAGCCCCGCGCCTACTCCTGGTGGAACTGGAGACGCTCCAACGACGCCAAACGGTAACTATCATCCGGACACATACATGTATCAACCTATATATGTCTTACTGCTGGGCACGGGTCTCCTCCTCGAAATCAGGCGAGGAGAGTAATGGGTCATAGTTCACCGATGCGCTGGCCCAATGCGGGTTGGTGAACTTCACATACTTTCAAAAATTTTCAATCTCATCAGGCATGCAGGTTACGTCACCATGTTTTCCTTCACCGGTGAGCGAACGATGGTTTACATATCGTCATCATCATCAACCTTTGTCCGCCCTCTACTGAACATGGGCCTCTCTCAATGAACACCAAGAAGACCCTTGTTAATCGCATCCAACGCGGACCTGCCACTGCACGGAACTCGTCTTTCCATCTGGTTAATGGCCCATCAACACTTAGCCTACCACGCGGCCTCCAGTTTTGAGTTTTATAGGGCCATAGGCGTAGGCCATCCGTTGTTTTGAGTGTGTGACCAGTCCACTGCCACGTCAACGAGCTTACTCTACTTACTCTTACTGTTCGATGTTCAAATTGGTTCGTATCACGTATACAGTAATAAATCCTATGTGGAGTGGTTTGAAGCTTATGATGTCGTTACGGATACCATACTTGTTACACTACTTCTAGAAGTCAGCTTTAGAAGTATAGGGTGTTTAAATTGTCTTTGTTGTTCCTATTTACTTAATCTTCATTAAATATCTAGGTTTTTACGATTTAATAACTTGTCCTGATTTAAATTTGTCCTACTACTCTTTAGCGGGATAAAAAGTAGCAGCGCATTTAATTGCATTAATTTTAATCTACTTGTTTTACTATTTGAAGCCTTGCATAATAAACAAGAGAATATACTTTCGTTTTTGATAGAAATAAAAACCAGAACAAGCTAGTAAAAATGCCATACGTGTGCCAACACATGAAAACATAGATTATGTTCTATTAGCAGCATATGTCTATGTTATTACTAGATATATACAATTAATTGACGTACTCACACGTACATATAAATGTGACTTGTTTAGTCCGTGGTATTTTCCACGTTAAAATAAAAATAAAATTTCTCAGGAATTTTACTATGAAATTCGAAGAATATAATAATTATAGACATGCTATAATTTTCTTTTATCGCTGATTATTATCATATGACATCACCTTTGCATTTTACAAGTAAAACATACAACATTATTTTATAGGATCGAATCATCTCAGCCAAAAGATGATATGAAGGGTCCAAAATCGGAGCACATGGACTCCACAAAGACCGAGTCTACTGATGAGGACCAGGTAGACCACTGGGCGGAGGAGAAGGACCAGGGTACGAAGAAGAAGGTAACGCATGCGGACGAGGTGGCAACCGCCGCACAAGAACAGGAAGCCGTGCCTATTCCGGAGAACAAGCCCACTCAGGAGCAAGGTGAATTTATAAATATTACCCAAAGATCAAGTTAACACGTAACCACGTCAACCTAGTCTCGTGGTAAGTTCGTAAGAACTTGTGTTAGTTCCTAGTACCCAAGAACTAAAATAAATTATTTGAATATACGTTATTATACGTGCCCTATGTGCAGTGCAGACCCGGTGCAGACGTTTATATTCATCATAAAATTTATCTGCACCTAGCGGGTTTTGAACCGGCGACCACTGCGTTATTTTGCTCTGTTCTGAAAAGTAGAGTCGGACTAGCAGTTGAAATGTGGTTCGGTGCCACTTATTACTCAGGATATGTCACACAAAATGATTATATATTCGCCCGGGATAGTTTTGGTTGGGCTCGTTAGTGTTCAACGACGCTAACATACAGTTGCATGTTAAAGTAACAAAAACAACTAAATTGAAAATATTTTTATCGTACTTATTCAACGGACTATGACTACCGATAGAAAGGATTATGATTTTAACGCGATTCAATTCAATCGATTCGCTATATTAGTCTAGTGACAGTATAGGCCACATTGGAACGGACTTAAAAGGAATCAGCTCGATGTCTGGTTTTAAGAATTTTCCCTTCATTGTATTGAATATGTTTATCTATTGGACAGTTCGTCACGAGCAGAGCTCCTCGGATTCCGACAACGATGATCACTCCAAGCCCAACCGGAGACAGTCGTCCTTCAGGAAAACTCTGCGGCTGTCGTCAGAACAAATCGTAAGTGTTACATAAATTACCAACGACAACCATACACAATTTTTGATGGATAATTGATATATAATGTACATTATATTGTCTTTTATAAATCAACGAAGCTAAGCTTTATAGTATAAAGTATGGGAACTAATCGTTAAAAATGTCTGCATGTTTAGTAAAACGGGTAAATATGAGACGCTTGGTACGGACACGAACATCTATCTGTACAGAAACCTCGCTTCAAAACTGAAACAAATGTTACCAAAAATTAATATGGAACCCTCGGCGCGTGAATCAGCCTCGCACTTTATGGGTTTATTTTCATTCAATGGAGACCCATTGAATGAAAATAAACCCATGTCAAGTAATTTCAAAAACCCGTGTGTCGCAGAAAAACCTCAAGCTGCGCGAGGGCATGAACGAGATGGAATTCAGCGTGACGACCGCGTACCAGGGCACCACGCGCTGCAAGTGCAACGTGTTCCGCTGGCGGCACGACGACAAGATCGTCATCTCGGATATCGACGGCACCATCACCAAGTACGTACCGCCCCGCCCCCCGGCCCCGCACCCCGCCGCGCACGCACGTAGTACCAATTAGAACTCTATGGTACCCTATGGTGTACCGTCAAATAGAGTTTATGATTCACATGAAACATTTCTCTAATTATGCTACAAAAATGGCTTTGTATATTTTACGTGATAAAACGGCTAAATAACGTTAATTTAACATAAAATTTATGTTCGCAGGTCTGATGTGCTGGGCCACATCTTCCCGCTGGTGGGCAAGGACTGGGCGCAGTCGGGCGTGGCGCAGCTGTTCACCAAGATCAAAAACAACGGCTACCAGCTGCTGTACCTGTCCGCGCGCGCCATCGGACAAGCCAAGGTCAGTCAGTTGAACACATTATCAGCTATGGTATAACCCGTGTGTTGGAAAAGGATGGGGATAAGTATTTCCAAAAATGCCAACAGAGCCGGCTTGAGATCTAATTCGTCAGATGAAATTAGGACAACAGAAGGCAGAATAATATATTTTTTTTAAATTAATATTCTTTCTATTTCGGATTGGTGACAGTGCGCAACCGGCCTGAGTATTTACATCCGTATCCGAACTCCGAGCTGATATTTTTTGCCTTAGCCTTTATCCGTCCATTCTGCCATGAAACCATTATGATATGTACATATTATATACATAGCATTAAATTTATAAGAGTATTATAATGAAACAACTTTTACGGATTTTATCGCGGCTTTTAATAAGCCGCGTTTTTTATGAGCCCGACGCTTCGGATACTTTACAGCAACCATGGTCACGGGAGCACTGAGGTGTCAGATGTCCTACTGTTACAAAGTTATTCGAAACTACCCTATGATACTTTATTAAGTCCACGCGAGTAGAAGTAGCCTCGCGAATCATTCCTTTGTAAGAGTATTTTAAATTATGTAAGTAGTTTCCAACATGATGAATTCCCGCGTCGACACTTACTTGTACCGCCTTTATAATTTTGTCATACATGAATATACATCCGTTACAGGTGACGCGTCAGTACCTGCGCTCGATCAGACAGGGCGAGGTGTGTCTGCCGGACGGACCGCTGCTGCTGAACCCCACGTCCCTGCTGCGCGCCTTCCACAGGGAGGTCATCGAGAAGAAGCCGGAGGAGTTCAAGATACAATGTCTGGCCGATATCAAGGCGCTGTTCCCGCCCGGGTCCAATCCCTTCTACGCGGGATACGGGAACAGAGTTAATGTGAGTTCACCAAGTATTTATGCGTGAATGGAAATATATATTTCTCTATTATCCGATGTAGTCGTTATAGTATATTTGAAACTAGCTGTTGCCCGCGGCTTCTCCCGCGTTATTTTACATTTACGGACGTATCCGGTTTGATGATGATTATTTTTATAGCCTAAGATACTCCTTATTATAAGCTACCTGTCAGTAAAAGTCCCATCAAAGTCGGTGCAGCCATTTCAGAGATTAGCCGGAACAAACATACGGACAAATTAGGTCCCTTTGGGTCATTCAGTAAAAAATATCTGGGATTTTTTTAATTTCAGTTTGACCTTTGGATTCGGTATAACATAAACGAAAGAAGCATAATATCATTGCAAATATTTAAATATATTAAAAAATATAATATGATTACAATTTGAATTTCGTATTGCCATAATAGCTAAGCAATCACAGTGAATTTGGGAGCCTTCCTGCCAACTGCCAACAACCAAAATTCTCAAACTTAAATTATCCAAGTCTATATTCTAAGCTTATTTACTTCCCTATGTCACTGAGACTCGTATGACTACGCGGTGTGGCCGTATTTCACGAGGACGATAAGGACGCTATTTCTGCTGCCGTAAATTCCCAGATAGTGGTTATCGTTGTGATTAATCGTGTAGAATTATTTATGAATTATTGCACAAGTTTCACAGGCAACTAACAATATTACGTCATGTTTTATGCAATATCCCCCGTACTACCCCTTTGACAAAAGTAACCTATAACCATAATACATTATTACGAGATAATAGACAGCTTTATATAGTTTATAATAATATAAATATGTAATCAGTAGATTTACAAGAAGAGTATAATAGGCTAGTGTACTAAAAATCAAATATTGGTTTATAATTTACCTTATTCATTTTTAAGCCCAAAATATGTATTATTTTGAAAAAATGTTGTGTTAATATTATGTATTTTGCGTTTTAAAAAATCAATTTAAACATTGCCGCGAAAACACCCCAAACTGTCATGGCGTTCGGAATGACGGCACGCCGTGCGAAACAAACTATTCTGTCCTATGAAAATGTCAACAGTAACCATAGTGATTCGCACGACGTGACGTCACACTTTCTGATCGGTGTTCACGGTCACGTGACTTATTGCTTTATTTTGCAAATTTTATTTTGTAAAAATAAAAACAATTCTTCATTTTTGCATTATATAAGTTTACTTTTTACTATATGAATACCATGCTTTATCATTAGAAACCCCAATAACACCGATTTATTCTTAGTGGACACAGGCCTATTTCACATTTAAAAATAGTTTATAAGCAGACATATCAATATTGTACTCTTTAGTATAATTTTATATAAATAGACAAAACCCTAAAATAGGTACAAAGAATTCAAATGGGAAGTGTTGCTGGGTAGTGGAAAAAGCAAAATGTAATATCAGCATATTACAGCAGATTGACGCATCTTACAAAGCCCCTCCCATTAATGTCGTATGATTAGCGTATTAATCATTATGTACTTTGCACGTAATATAATATCATCATAAGGCAAAAAGGTTAAATGACGTAATGTTCATTACGGTTGACCCAACAGCGTCTTACTATGAATTGTAATTAATAATGTATTTCTTTTCCGCCAGGACGTGTGCGCGTACCAAGCCGTGGGCATTCCCATCGTCAGAATATTCACCATCAACTACAAGGGCGAACTGAAACACGAACTGACACAAACATTCCAATCCACGTAAGTACACTCACCATGCGCATACGCATACGTCCCGTCACTAACGCCATATATTTGTACATGTATTTTTATTTCAGCTACCACGTGCAAAGTGACATGGTCGATGATTTCTTCCCGCCACGCGATAATATTGTTAGCTAACGAAATGTTATCGGTGTAGTAACTAATATTTGGATTTGCGACGCTTCGTTCCGGTAAGCCGTATGGCATGACCCGAAGTTTATCTGCTTATCTCAGACCATTATCTAACCCCATCGAAATAACAAACAGCAATCATCGACATGTCATTTCTTGTGTCTTCTTTGTTTTGTTTGCGATGTTATAACTCGAAGCAATTAATTTTAATACTCATTATTTATCGTTATCGTCCCCGATACAATGTAAATTAACATAACAGAGTGAATACAAAACAAAGAATGTATTTGGTTCATATAAAGACGGTCAGTGGTGATGTATAATTTTATGCAAATCTAAAGTTGGCAATTCAATTTTATGATTTTATATAGTAAACTATCAGCGCCCCGCAGTTTTACCCACGTGGTTTCCATTCCCGTGTGAGTATGGGAATAAATGATTGCTCACGTTTTATTCTGATGTGCGAGCTACATAATTGTAAAGATTCAACAAAATCCATTCTGTAGTTTTGCGTGAAAAAGTAACTAACATACATACTATTTAATAAACTTTCGTGTTTATAATATTAGTAGGAGTATGAGAATGCCTTTTGAATTGTTTTATCGCTTTGTATCCTTGATGCCTGTACATACGTCGTTCTTTTTGACTCTTTTTCGCTGTACGTCTTTCTCTCTCTTTTATAATGATGTGTACATAAACGTGATGCGTCTTTGTATCGTGGGATACAGGCACTGCCTGTGGCACTGTGGGAACCTCTGTTCCTTCTGTGTAACGTGTATTTCTTTTGGCTAAATAAACTGTTTTGATTTGATTTGATTTTTTGATATGACAGGCGTTAATAGCCTTTGTTGATCATTTCAAAGACTGTTTTTTTGATTATTTAACCATTATTCATTAAAAATAGAAGAATATAAAGAGAGAGATAAAATATTTAGCTCTTTATATCCAAGATTAGATAGCTACGCGACCTTCATTTTTTTCATAAATAATTTGTATAAAATTATATTCATGACCAACTTTATATAAATTTTAATTAATTTGGTGGAAGAAACATTGTTCTGGAATTGGATTTGTGTGTTAAGGTCAAGGGTACGGACTACGGTTATTCTTTTTTGGTTCATTTATATTGTGTACTAATAATAACATTATGACAGATATTAGCATATCATTGTACATTGTGTTTAAACTCGAACTGGAATATTAATAATTCGCTGGAAGTGTGTTTCATAAAATAATCAGTCAATCCTGTTTTCTTGTGTCTGTTGTTTTAACTTTTATTTCACCAATTATGTTATTGTCTTGTTTGGGTCTTGGTTTGGTCTTTTTTAAATCTTCTAATCGCAAAAAAGCCCCTAAAATAATGCTTACTCTTATAACTGGTTGAAAGGGATATTTTTTTTGTATACGCCCAGGATCCTAAGTGCATAGCATTTATTCTTTGTTGATGGTTAGTTTAGTGTTTTAAAAGGTTTAAAAAGGTCAAATGCTGCCAAGGGAATTTGTGTTATCAATATAAATCTCTCGTACCGGGGTCTGTGTCTGTTTTCTTTCTAGATTTCTTATTATTTTTATGTATTTTATGTATGATATTCTTAGTATCCAATACAATACATTCTTGCAAGCTATTAAACTGGCTCAACCACTACTACAATACTACAATAAATATTTATTCTTCGAATGAAATTTTTTTCCTCAGTTACCTAAGTAACTTATAGGTACTGAGTAGCGCAAGGATTCTAAACCAGTTGTGAGTTCAGGAATCCTCATAAAATGGGCGAAGAAACACTATGCCTTTCTTACGTATGTTTTACTTTTGTTAGTTTTTTTTAAAGAATTTTGCATTAAATAAAATAAAACACATTTCTTCTACTATATTGGTAACATAAGGATGTAATGTTTTTTATAAATAACTAGCTGTTACCCGCAGCTTCGCCCGCGTGAACATAAATTTACGGATTTATCGTGTCTGATGATGATCATTTTCTATTTAAAATGGATATAATATTATGTTATCTTGAACATAAAGACACATTATTATATTCCTTCGCAGACTTTCTGTATGCATACGCCGCCGTTTCGAATCACGGCAACACGATTTATTTTCTGGCGTATTATTTTGATTTTGCCATATCTCCTAAATTATTCATTTAATTTGCATGATGTAAAGAGCAAAAATAATTTTTATGAAGTGCTCAAGCTAATTAACTGATTTAAAATTATAAGGATTCATACCGTATTTGTGTAAATAGCTTTAAAACTATCGCGTTATAATTGCCCATTTTTTTAAATTATTAAATGGATATAGTATGATATCCCTAAGAGATAGATATATGCCGTCGCGGACTTTTTTGTAGACCTATTTAAGATACACAATTCCACCATACATTATTTTGTTATATCTCGAAGGGTTTAGGCAGCGTTTTCGTTGGAAATTCCCAGACGGCCAATTTTTTTCAGACACCTCCAACAATTATTGTTATATCTTAGCCAATGTATATAAAAACTTAATAAATAATGTACATAAACCTTCCTCTTGAATTGTCCTATCTATTAAAGAAAACCGCATTAAAATCCGTTGCGTAGTTTTAAATATTGAAGCGTACAAAGGGATATAGGGACAGAAAAAGCGACTTTGTTTTATAATATGTAGTGATATAATTTGTTAAAACTTAAAAGTAATTACTATAAAGTGGCATCTAGCGTATTAGACGCGAGTGCCTAGTGGCTACCAACTACGTGTACGTTTTATTATTCATACGTTAATATGACATGCGTATATATGTGACACGCGTTGCAGGTACTCGCACATGTCGGTGCTGGTGGACCAGGTGTTCCCGCCGGCGGACGAGCCCAGCGACGAGTTCTCGGCCAGCGTGTTCTGGCGCGAGCCGCTCCCGCCTCTGCCGCCGCTCGCGCCTCCCGCCCCGCCCACACACTAACTCCCGTAACGCTCGCACGCCGCCAGCTGGGACGATACGATCACATGATCGCGTGATTTGAGTCACCGATAGAATCAATGATACGATGATAATAATCACCTTGTTCTGCAATTTTAAGAAGAACGCGTGGAATATCGCCGTTTATATAGATACGTGATTTTATAAAAACACATGAAATATCACCGAGTGATGAAACAGAGCCACATCGTTATAACTCGCAATGTGACATCTGTAAGATAGTATAGGTCATGATTTATCATACAAAAATATCTGCGTGATATTTGTAAAATAATTAGTTTCCATAATTGATGAACATAAGTGTATCCGGCGACGTGGCTTGAGGCCGGTCTTCTTGCTCCGGAAGTGTGTATTAATGCCCGCCGATTTAAAATGCAATTTATCATATATATCATTGTATGGACGCTTGTATTGTTTTGCGTTGTTTTATTCCAATAGTGCTTACTAGTTTCTCGTCGTTAGTAGCGTAAATGTGTGTGAAGTGTTTGATCTTGTAAGCTGATAGACTAATGGATTTGTATTAGCCATTCAAGACTGGATTCAATGTCCAGAATGTTCGTAATTGTAATACACTAAAGTCTGAATGAAGCCATGTCATACACTAATATAAAATATTATTATGTCATGCTGGAAACAAACAAGACTCGTCGCGTAGTAAAACCAAGTGACAATACCAACAAACGCAGCTATAGACACGACTTTGTACTCCATTTATAAACTTATCTCATGATTGGGGAAAATTGTTCTCAAACAGAAGCGTACGTAAGGCACACCAATAAAACTATATTTTTAGAATCCTAACATATAAGTAGATATATTCCTCAATATAGTAAGAGCTTGGACTCCGCCAAATTTATCTTGTACTTTGGCTCATCGTATTGTAGTTTTTGGCACTACCTACACGGAATATAAAACCAGCACCTATACCAAAAAAATATGCAATAATACATCGGATATATAATTTCATGAAATAAGAGCTTCATTCTAACTCACGCACAAAACATGTACCAAAGAATCGAAAATATGAATAACATTATTATTAATTTATCGTTAAACCACCTACTATTTTTGTAGAATTTATTACAATAATGACCAGTGAAATGTAGCTCTTACCTAATGTCGTGTTTAATAAAAAAGCAAACTATACAAAACTTTTCTTCTCTACCTGCATCGACAATCGAAATTTGATTTCATGTTTCTAATGGCACTGTTGATGATAGCAGAATATTTTGTCTAGTATTATTTCAAATTGTTTAAATTTAATCTGAGAATGGTTTCTCTTTTAACACCAATAAGTTTCACATGTTTTTTGTGCTTTAGTCTCTATGTCGGATTTTTGTTCCTTACGTTGCAGCTGAATAGGCCAAGGAATGTCTAAGGAAAAATATATGATGTGAATTACTATTCACACTCATCATATTTTGAATTAATGAAACAATTATTCGTGACTTATGATTTTTATATTCAAGTAAATAGCTAGATTATACAATGTATGAATTATTTTATTAGTTGAAAAGTTTTTAATGGTCAGGATATCCATATAAAAACAAATTACAAATTATAACATTTTAAATTGTTTTGACATAAGTACATCGTTCGAAGACTGCTTGCCTAAACGTTTGGTTGCGATGGCTTAATTTTTTGAGTAGTTATCGTAGTTACCAGTGTATTAATAAACTAGATAGTCTTAGGAGTGTTTAATTTTTAGTAAAAACAGGCTTAGATTTTTCAAATCATGCTGTGATGTACCATGATCTCAATTTCATCTGTATATCACTGTGGAATAATTGTAAATTGCCACTAAGTAAACTTATAAAAAAGGGGAATGTCACATTAAATTTCCAAAACTAATTTTATTCGGAACGTTTCTATGAATATATTATATTACTTGACATTTTTTACTATAAAAATTAAAAAATTATAACTAAAAACTAATAAGTTGTCGAGTTTTTTAAATTAAACAATTTGGACTAAGTTACACCAAATGACACTTGCGTAAATGTGTGTAGAGATTTTTATATTTTAGTACTGATGAGTGGCATAATATTTGGTTATTGAAATTGATTCCTTATTTCGCAAAACTTGATTCCAATAAATGGTTCGTGTTGTGGAATAAAGAGTGTATCCAACACCTCTTTTGTTGATTGTATTTACTGTGATGTCGTCATAATATGATGAAGCAATGCTTTACTTTTGTACTGTGATTATCTATATTTTGTATAAGTTATCCATGTGCAAAAACGTGTAGATTCACATTTATAGTTGTACATTTCTTAAGGCAAAGCTTTAAGCATGGTTTATTTTTTTAGGACGTTTTAGCGGGACATTTAAAACGAATTTTGATAGGATAATTATGTTTCATTAATTTTAGCGATGATATAAGCAATTTAATAAGTTATGTTTATTTTTATTACAAATAATTTATTCTGTGATTATTATAACATTTTTAGAATAATAAATGATAGTTAAAAGTATTGTGGATTGTTATTATATTGTGTCATTGTTATAATATGACATATTATATTATTATACTTTCCTATGACACATAATATGCTCAGAGTCAACAGGTAACAGTTTTTTCTGTTGCTTGTTGGTTATGGTTTTTCAGCTATACTACATCTGTTTCACATGTCAACCATACTGAATGATTTATCTTAGCACTCTTTACATAGTGTTACCATAATAATAAAATATGTATAAATATTTTGCCATGGTTAACTAAAGATCTCGACAATTCCTTCTGTGACTAAGAAAAAAACTACTACAGTAAAGTATGAAAAAGTGATAATAAGCAGCAGAAATATATGTGA
This sequence comes from Lycaena phlaeas, assembly GCA_905333005.2. NCBI lineage: Eukaryota > Metazoa > Arthropoda > Insecta > Lepidoptera > Lycaenidae > Lycaena > Lycaena phlaeas. Next base: position 7,325,153 of record HG995171.1, read on the forward strand.
AAAGTTTTATAATAATCAAACCTTTTGGTAGTTGGCAAACCAGTCCAAACTTGATGACAAATTGGTAATTGATAGATAAATTAAGGGGTAATATTTGAAATTAATACTCGAAATTTATAAACATTGTGTTTATTCAACTATCATATAATTACTATGTTTCATCATCTTCCTCCATGGCCTCATCTTCATTCTCATCTTTTTCATTGTCACTTGTCTCATTGTCACTGGGTATATCAACATCTTTGTGAAATCCCTTACCTTTAGTCCAATGGCACTTCATTACAATCTTGAATTTAGCCAGCTGTATTCCCAAGAGTTTTAATATGCTCGCTTGTTCGGGGGTCAATGGTGCATCTTTTTTGCAGACCTGATCACAAATAAGAAGCACAGTGCATATAGTGATTAACAAAAGAGATTGCAGAGTGAGATTGACATGAACAAAGAATTTTTGTACCCTGCTCATTGCCTAATACAGCTTATATTCTATATTATGTACAGGTAATTTTGAGCAGGTGTCACTCACTTTCTAGTTTACCCACTTTTGTATTAAAAAATACCATAAACTATTAGATGCATTAACTGTGATAGATCTCTCACCCAGTTTAAAAGGCTAAGGGCCTGTTTCACAATCTCCAGTTAAGTTCCCAATAGGCTATCGGCAACATATTTGACAGATACTCCATACTCTATCTGTCAAATATGTTGCCGATAGCCTATTGGGAACTTAACTGGAGATTGTGAAACAGGACCTAAATAAATAAATAAAAAACTATGATAGAGGCAATTCCTATGTGTAACATAAGACACTTTTGGGAACTCTCTTTGATATTCTATAAAAGAAGATAACTAAAAAAATATACCATATCTATATTACAGAGACAAAAAAGCAAACTATTACCTGATGTTCTTTGATAAGATGTATAACACCTCTTTCCAGTGTTGTAGGAAGTCCTAAACGCCTTAGATGAGGTTCTATTGTATGTGAAAAATCTTTTAGGGGTCCTTGAGGTAGTATCACATCTTTAGTTGCTATAAAACCAGCTCTTGCATACTCTGTTTCTCGAAAATCTTTAAACCATTGTAATACATCAAGTACATCTCTGTTTGTCATTAGAAGACCACATTGGCCCTTTAATTTTTTTGATAACTGGAAAAAAGAGTTAGTTATATACATTTTAAAGTTAATTTAATACAAAACTTTTCCAAAATTTTACCAAACTAAATTATATTTCAAATAAACAATAATCAATATTTAGTCATCATCTTGACATTGAATCTAGTGGACTGATGTAAGATAGAAAAATTAATTTATGCATGACACATAACTACACATGTTGCATATTATCTGATAATGATTTATTAAAAAAAAAAATTAATTATATGTTTTATAAAACTGACTATTTTTCTAAAATCACAACCAAAAAGAAAATCAATCTCCAAATTTGTTTAAAATAGGATAGCCTAAGGTGATGTCTGAGCGTACATCCTATGTAGATGGTTCAAAGCAAATGTGATTACAAAGCAATTTAGTCACGTAGGACACTTCAATAGATTTTATTAGTTTGTTATTTTCAAGGAGTGCCGTGCCGCTTCGCGTTCACGTATAATTGCTCACGCAGGACACAGCCTAAGTCGAGATAGAGGCAAGGTAAAGAGAAGTAAAATTGATTGTATATACTCCTTGCAACATGTAACCTTTTTGAATTATGCTCAGATTTAGACTTAAGTCCTTTGGACTATCAAAAGTATAGTATTTAATCAAATTTGACATCAAATTCGTTTTTCCAGACAACCAAGGGGATTATAAGAGTAGACAGAGTTGGAGCAGTATTTTATAACCAATATTTTACTAATATTTATTAATATTTTTGTTTTGCTATTCTACATGTCTTAAACTTTAGTTTTCGAGATACACATTTACATATAAGTAAGCAAATATATTTGACACTAGGTAAATTAAATAACCTAACCTAATGAAAAAAAAGTTCATGTATCTATAAAAGGCTGCAATGATTATATACAAGTCAAACTTTATTTGTATTCCTTAATTGTTTTATAGCATCTCTCAGAGAATTTTAATTAACAGCCTCACATACAAAAACTACAAACCAAATTGAGCTGATCCTCCATTTCATCACTTTTGCTTCTACCAAGTGCTACTGCCATTACTTTATTTTTACCGAAAAAAAATCTTGAATCTTTCCATTCATTGCGTAAATCTTTCAACTTAGTATTACGCATATTATCCACCGTGAAAAGAAAAATGTGTTCATATTTTGTAAGACTATTTCTTATTTCTTCGATAATTTTTTGCTTTAGGAGGAGACCTTTTTTATTTGTCTTAGTCAATGAAACTGAAATAATAAAAACATGTATTAACTTCAAAGTTACAATATACAATTATACTGGTAAAAGGAAAGGTTATGTTAGAGTTACCTTTTTTATCACGTTTTGATTTCGGCATTTTAATATGATTAACTTAAAAAAAATGTGATTAATATAACTAAATTTATTTTAAAACCCCTTTTGTATGGATACTTATTGTTTAATTTCCACGTGTAGAATGCATGTTGTTGAATCTTTTTCTTCTTTACGTTTTTAATGTCATATGATAATGATCAAAATATGTCTTTTGACTTTTTTTTTTGCTCTTGTTGAAAGCGGCTAGCACCAGAAATTATACTACCAATTCTGTTGTAAGCTATATAATTAGTCTGTAATGTAGAAAAGAGACTGCAGACCCCCCTAAGGAGCACGGCTTCGCCTCTCCAGTCCCCATCAAATTATTATAACTTTCCTCTCCACCCAACCAGAGCAGTCTACCACAACATTCGACAGTCAATCACAATATCTATGGATTATTTTTTCAAAAAACACAATAGAAAAACCTTTTGAATGAACAATTAATTAAAAACGCAATGTTTTCTCTACTATGTTTCAATATTTTAAAATTTAAGTCACGTTACATCCAACTGCAATGACGTCCTTCGTTCATCATCAAACCATAGAATGCAGAAGTACTTCTGTACTCCATGAAACAAGTTACTTGTTAAACCGGATCCACACGTCTGTGGCTTGTCCCAAACTTCAAAGCTCCACAAGTCACAAGCATGTCGACGCATCGCAAGCGCTTGCGGCAAATTCTCGTTTGTTCCCTTTGGCTTGTGCACAATAAAATCGGCCACAAACTCTTGCAAACCTACGAAAACCAAGACAAACTCTGTATCCACACGTATGAATTTGTGAGGGCTTGCAGAGGCTTGGCAAGCGTGCGATTCCGGCTTAACATTTTTCTTTGGTTGTGCTATATTTACCAGTCCAAAACAAAACATTTAGTAAGAGAGATAATAAACACAAATGTTATTACATTAATAGTAAAGATTAGATAGGAGACGTTCCATCTTTGTATGGATCCTCGGCCAATTCGATGTACAGCTGTTGATAGGGGTGTTTCATAAAATATAAATAACATGGATAAACATTTAATTTAAATAAATTACTCTATTTTTCGTGTACAAAAATGTTTTCTGTCGCACTGTCTGGTTAGTTAGGTTATTAGCCTATTATTCATGAAATAATATATTTTTCATAATGGATCTAAGCATCCGATTATTAAAATATGATAATTAGTAGGAAAAACTCATTCTTTGCTTGCTATCCATGCACACACAATTTATTCATCCAACTTGCAAAACTGATGCTTAGTATGGCAATACACCAAATCAAATATATTATTTTTGTACAAAAAAAAAAGGTGTGTGTGCGATTTACACACGATAGAAGTAAAACACACGTTAAATGCTCAAATACAAGCAAGTATTAAACAGTGTGGAATATACATACACACCGATAATTGCTCTTTCGCTCTGGCTAATTACAGGCGACAAAGAGGAGAGACCGATAATATAAAATAGTATGTATATTTCTGTCTCATTCTTTTTCTACACATTTTTGTATTTGTGTCTCTTACCTGTCGTTTTTTCCGTTGCATCTGGTTTTTAATTTCACTTCAAAACAAATCAAAAAAAGATGCGAATGTATTAGTATTTTAGTAGCAGTATTTTTTCCGATATTTTGGATATGCGTACGTCATGTTGGCCTGGAATGAAACGTCACATTTGGTACGCCTGTATCATAGACAATCCACATCCGCATTTAAGACAAGATGTCCGACCTGGTTTGAGAACCCCGTTCCGGTTTTTGTTTCCCCTCTGGCCCCGCTGCCGTCAGTGTAGTATATCGTTCACCGCAAGAAAAATACTGATTTTGTGTCGAAATTGCTGGCTTATTTACTTTATATCCCTTCTAACAAGTAAGTGTTTCGAATTATACTTAAGTGAAATAATAATCGTGAATAATAAAAGTGGTTATGCTCAAACGTAATACGTTTTTTTATATTTGTGACTGTGACGCATAAAAGGAGTGTCCCTTGCAGCAGCCATTTTGCCTATACCGGCTGCACGACATTGCGGTGTCTAACCACACTACACAGTAATATACTTCACTACTTATTTGTCGAAAGAATCAAAACTTTTATGAGTATGTTATAGATGTTAAGTGATTAATTTTGTGTTCGACTACTGCTGGTAAATTATTCGAGCACCTCCAATCATAGTAAGTAGGTTATTGATGGTGTTCAATTTTAATGAAGGTTTAAAGGGGCTGGAGCGTCTGTTCTTATAATTATATTCATTAATACGGAAGTAACTATGTTTAATCCATTAGATATGCTAATTCGTGTCTATCGGTATAAATCGATAAGCAACGCAACTTTTCAGACTTTTACGTTACGTTAATGCGTAGTAGTTTGTGTGACTATTGCTATCCTTGGAATCGCTGACAAATGCTATATTAATGGATAAGAAACCTTAAGCCTTACACACTTATCAGTTAAACTATTTTTAATATCTATGTAAATTATAATGATTCACAGTTGTCGTGCAAAAGCTTAAACTTACAGCACGGGTTGCTAGGCAGGCACGTGCTTAGCTTGAATCTAGGAACTTGGATGCAATTATATATTAGAAAGTAGCTTTTTACCATTTATGAAATACAACCTACAATATTATAGAAATAGATATACTTATTTTACTATTAATCTTGTCCACAATATATAGGCACGTATACTTAAATTAGAATTAGTGAATTAATTCGGCAATGTCGATTTATATTATTTAAATGTCTTTGTCAAGGATATTTGTATGACGCATTTGAACTACGAATAAACTGACGAAATGAAAGCATGTGTATGCGATGTGAATCCACTTCTGACAACCTCATTCATAAATAAGTAAAGGCGGGTGCAGCTGCCTTACTACCATAATTATAGTATTCTCAGTGAGTCAACTATAACACTTGGTTGTTACAAATATTAAGATTAAATTGAGTATGAAAAAAAATGTTTCTAATTTGTCCATGATTAAAACGACGAGTTCTATGAGAAGCATATTTTATTATGTAGTTAATATATACTAAGGGACTTGTACCTTTTATAAATATTTTCTGTTAACATTGCTAACAGGTAAAAGTAATTTGGAGTAAGACAAAGGTGCAATAGAATCAATAATTGTTGTTCAGCCATTTTAAATGTTCCTATCAAAACCAGACATTATAGTGATCAGATGTTGGGTGATTTGTATAAATACTACATAGTTATGTTATAACTAGGAAGGATTTTTATGCAACTCTTTTTCTGATTTCAAATCATAGTGATTTATGCTAAATACAAGTAACAATAGGTCTAAATGAAAAATGAATATACTTACCTACTTAGGCTTTAATTTTCTTGTTATACTCAAACAAGATATGAATTTACATACATTGTGAATAAATGCTTAATGATTAGTTGAAATATAATCTAAATGTAGGTACATCAATATGAATTAGACAAGGAAGTTTCTGATGAGAGTAAGAAGCAACAAAAAAGAGACAAATGATAAGAAACCTAATATGTACAGTGACCAGAATTTCATAGTATTAGTTAAAATAAAAAAAATTTAGCTTAGGTAAAATTAAAGATAAATCTTGTCGATAAAGTGTGATTGAAAATTTGTTATTTGATGGTATTTAATATTTATAGATAGATAATTACGAAATAAACTTAAAATTACGCAAATAATCAGAAATATATTTTCTGAAATATTGATTTTAGAGTTAATTCTTATCACAATTTGGATATCTAAAACATTTACAACGATTTTCTTTGTTGTAAAGTTAAACCTGTGTTAAATGAAATAATTGGGCTTCGTTTGAATTGAAACAAAATAAAAATCCATAAGATTAAAGCTAGATTAATAGAGATAAAAGTATATACATCTATATCCTTATATCCTCCAATATATACATCTATATCCTTTGCCACCACACCCATAACCTATATAATTTTATTTTAAATCCATAAATAAAGAAAAATACAAAAATTTTATAGAAGTAATTAATTGTAATGTAATTTACCTAATTTTATATAGGAGTACATATTTATATTTTTCGTAAAATTTATTAACACCTACACCTAGTAACAGTATGGGAGTAGTAAATGCCCAGATACATGATAGAAGGCAATAAGAAGGCGCCGGGTAGACGGGTGTGGGGCGGGTGGCAGGGGTGGCAGTGCAGGGCAAGGGGTGGGTGGGCAAGCGTCGCGCTAGTCGTATTTTGTCTGGAGTGTTTATCCCGTGCCACTGGATCAATATCGGTGGCGCAGTGTCGTTGGCTCGACGGCGGCGCGCACCTCGACAGTAGACTGAGTCTGTGAGATGCTGTCAAACCAAACGGACGCCGCGTCGATGTCGCGTTTGGCGTGAGGGTCGCTCTTTGAGCTGCGTTCAGTATTAACATTGCGCCATTGCACTCGTGAGCCTCTAACCAAGGTGCGCCGCTTTTCATGATGACTCATTTACCCAATTGGATTCGCTTCGGTGAAAGTGACGCCTAACGATTAGTCTTTCTGAGTTTTTATTCGATTCCGACTTAAAAAAATAGCCATACTACGTTTAGTACATTTTTGCTATCATTGTTTGCAGGGGCATCCGTAATATAGCCTTCCTAAATCATCAAAGATGTCCGTCGACAAGGAAGAACTTGTGCAACGCGCCAAGCTTGCGGAGCAGGCTGAGCGATATGACGACATGGCGGCGGCGATGAAAGAAGTCACCGAAACCGGCGTCGAGCTCAGCAATGAAGAGAGGAACCTACTATCTGTCGCATATAAAAACGTTGTTGGCGCTAGACGGTCATCATGGCGGGTCATATCTTCAATTGAACAGAAAACTGAAGGTTCCGAAAGAAAACAACAAATGGCGAAAGAATATAGGGTTAAAGTAGAGAAGGAGCTCAGAGAAATCTGCTACGATGTCTTGGTAAGTAAAAAATCGGTATCATTTTACTTTTTCAGTTTTTTTATGCATGTTGGGGTTTTTTTTAAATAAAATCAATTTTCTTAGTAAAATCGGACTAATAACGTAATAAAAAATGTAATGTCTGAAATTACGCGTTAAGAAACTTGTCGGATTAACTTCCTACGCGTATGACGTCATCATATTAGCACATTGCCAATTTGAAGGATGATGCAAGCAAGTAGTTGTCCCAATGATTTCCTTTTTGCGTTCCTTTTTATTAGGAGTTTAATTTTATTTATAACATGTGAGGGCAGGCAGGGCGCGGTGCGGCCTTTTCATAGGAGGGGCGGGCGGTGCGCCGCGTCACTGCGCGCGCTGCCGTCCCGTCTTCGTTCGTTGCCCCATCAGAGTTCAGCTCTTACACTTAGTTCTTACTGAAAAATAATCACTTAAGTTACGTAAACCCTTGCGTAATATCAATAAATAAATTAATATTTAACAATTGTTATCAAAAATAGAAGTGTAGCTTTTATCTGTAATTTATTCAACGCAAGAGACGCGACGCATCGTAATTAAGGATAATAGTAGTGAAAAATAATATTAGCTTCTATTTAAACTTCAGACTAAATAGATTAGATAAACATTTTTGTTATTTTGAATTGAAATTTTTGTTAACGAAAGGGTATTCGTTGGACGTTATTTTTACAATATCATTCTTGTTACAGGGTTTACTTGACAAACACCTTATTCCTAAAGCTAGTAATCCAGAAAGTAAAGTATTTTACCTAAAAATGAAGGGAGACTACTACAGGTACCTCGCAGAAGTGGCCACAGGAGAAACCAGAAATTGTAAGATTTTTAAATATATCTAGATACTTCTTTTTGTTTAAGCACAAAAATCTCTGTTAATTTATGCTAAACCTGTTCTTATATTACAGCTGTTGTAGAGGACTCACAGAAAGCATACCAAGACGCCTTTGAAATCAGCAAGTCTAGAATGCAACCCACACACCCAATAAGGCTTGGGCTGGCGTTAAATTTCTCAGTCTTCTATTATGAGATTTTAAATTCACCCGACAAGGCGTGTCAGCTTGCTAAACAGGTCATTTTTTTGTGTCAGTTGGCTGTCAGGTTCTGTGCTGGCTGGCGCGAGGATAAAGAGTTGTTAGGCTTGGGATACTAACGTAACATACTCGCTTGTTCTCAGCTGTCGTCGAAGACTCGCAGAAGGCATACCAGGAGGCGTTCGACATTGCTAAGTCCAAAATGCAACCTACCCATCCCATCAGGCTCGGCCTCGCGCTCAACTTTTCCGTATTCTATTACGAGATTATCAACTCGCCTGCGCGAGCTTGCCACTTAGCAAAACAGGTTCATTAAAGTTGCATAGTGATCTGCAGTGTGAAGTGTCTAACTAGTAACTAACTTACCTAGTGTTATGATTTTTTTACACTGCATGAATAAAATTTTGCATTAGCATTATTATACTTGGATGGTTGCTAATTGCAAAAGCATGGACATATTTCCGCAATTAACATCTTAATCCTCAAACCAGCCAGCAACGAACAATTTTAACAAATTTCCTTTCACATTCAAGTTTTGATGTGTATTAGATTATTTATTGAATTTTAAATGTTGAATCTATGGACAGATAAGTAATTTTCAATTTCAATTGCAGGCATTCGATGACGCGATTGCGGAATTAGACACACTGAATGAAGACTCGTACAAAGACTCAACGTTGATCATGCAGCTCCTGCGAGACAACCTGACGCTGTGGACGTCGGACACGCAGGGCGACGGCGACGAGCCGGCGGAGGGCGGCGACAACTAATGCGCTCGCTCACACAGCACACGCATTTGTTCTCATCAGTGTTTTATAAGAAAACGAGTAACATTCGAGAACGTCGCGCGGCGCGGCTGTCCGCAGCCGTTGCGAACCGTCGCTTGTAAAAAAAATGTTAAAAATGTCGTTCGCAGCGGACCTCCACGTTCCGTCTAAAATTAAATGTTATGTGTCATCTTTGACGGTTTTGTATTTCTGTATTTACACTGGATTACAGATATCGAGCTGACCTGATGAATATAAATATTTATAACTTAAGTTATTAAAATTACGGTTTCTTAAGTTAAAAGTGTTTTCCTTTATTGATTATAAATATTAAATAACAGCCTGGTCGGCCCCCGAGTAACATTCCTTTCGCCGCATGTCCGCAGTGAAATGGAGATCATGATGGTGAATATTTCGGAATATCCAATTAGATATATGAATTGTTGAAGTACGCCCAAATAACCCAATTTTAGATTTTTCATATATAAAATCGGCAAAATGTAATGGCTGTATTTACAGAGGGCACAACAAACTTGTTAGTGTCTTTGTGGTTTTGTGATGTCCTAACTGTTAAAAATATTACCAAAGGAAGTTGTCGACATTAACGATTTTATTGTGTCCAGATTTACCAATATCATTGACTTTTTCAGGCATTTATTAGCAAACAGTTTGTGATGGACAAATATTGTAACATTTCAGCTGCATTTTTATCAGCCATTAATCTATTATATTTTTCATGTTTTCACCAATAAACTTTTGTATTAAATACAATTTTTAGTTTTAGAACCAATATTTAAATAAACCGCCACCTATTAACCCCGAAAAGATGTTTGTCTAAACTATGTAATTTGCGACGTAGTTTCAACCTTTCCAATATAACTAAGAGCGGGCCTTTATAACATCCAATCAATATGAGATACTATTTATTGAATTAAAAAATTTGGTATGAGAAGAAATATGTTCAATATTTCACAAGAATCATCAATATTACATATATTGTTACATGTTTATTCGTAGATATATTCAATGGACGCTGTAAAATCAATTACACCAAAAATCAATTTAGGGAATTGGATGGGAGGAAATAAAACCTTAATCAGGGGCGAACACGAATTATATTCTTAAAACAATTTTCATGATCGCGCAAATCATTGTCACGTTCTTTCACGTCCATCAGTGTTACCAACCACAAAATTGCTCAAAACATTTTGTTGATATACCGGTCAAGTGGTCAGGTCAACAGCTTGAATTAGTCTGCAACAATTTAACATAATTTACAACTAAAATACCTAAAAAACTCAAGATATATTAGTAAAACTAGCAGCGCCCCGTTGTTTCATCCGATCTGGAAGTTATTCATTGTAGTTGCATCAAAACTTATTCAGTAGTTTTTGCGTGAAGAATGAGAAACGTACATCCATACATTTTTTTACATAACTTATAACGTGGAAAGCTAATTGAAAATATTTTGCTTGAGTGAGTGAGCTTTGAGTGAGCAGGGCTAAATGTATTAAAAATAATATCTAATATATTATAAAATATTCGAGTCACGGGGTGGTAATATAACTACTCCGAAACGGCTTGACCGATTTTTATGGAATTTTATATTTATATATTATTATTATAATTTTATATTATAGGCCAACATTTTTCATCCTCCTAAATGAGAAGGGTGACCCACCTCAAATTATTTTATTTTTATAACTATATTTTTGTTTTTTTTATGATACAGCATACAAAAATACTTACAACCTTAAATTTTCACCCCTCTAAGATCAAACCCTATTTTTAATTGAAATTTTAATTTTGGCAGAGCAAAATCTGTCTGAACAGCTAGTAGAATTATATAAAAGTATGATACGGTGAAGTATTCTAGTGAATTATTGAAAACATACGTAGCACAAACAGCTATTGATCGGCATAACTGTTGAACAGAAATCAGAAATTAATAACTTCAAAATGACTATGTACCTAATTACTTTTAAGTTGGTAATGATTAGGTACCAGGGCGCGGTGTCGCCATCTCGTATCAGAGGCCATGAATGGCCATGATCCACTTCGGGTCGTTGAGCCAGCGGATTATGATTAGGTACATCTAAAAGTTTCTAAATACTTTTTAACCTTTATTACTTACCCTTTGCATGCATTACGGTTACCCGGGTAGGCTACTGGATTGTAGGTAGGTATGTTGGATTCGCACTTGGGAAATGCACTACCCTAATAAAGCTTTTTGAAGGTCCTGGATCTGAAGGCAACAGTAACAATAGCCTAATAGGGCAATAAACTGGCTATGGTGAAAACCAAACCACTTATCATATAATAATAAACTATAGGAACCTAGTCCGCTTGCTTATTTAGAAGCACCTTAAATGGAGCTAGAAATGGCTCCAAACGCTGGACCATTGCATAATGCATACTATTAAATGCATAGATTAATAAGTAGTTTAAATAACGATAGTGTATACGGTAGTATCCCTTAGTAGTTTGTAGATATTGTTCAATTAAGCACTAATTTAACTTCAGTCGCCCAGCGTGACAAGTATAATGTTGCCAGTAGGGATGCACTTTCCTAAACCGGTAGATGCTTCAGCCTTTGATAATAATTTAGTATTTAGCAATAGTAAATAAATAGCTGTGTGGCTTTTTTACTTATAGTTATAACGAGCGTGTTAATTAATTAAAATACTTCGGTAAATAGCATCAGCAACTATTTTATAATTAATTGGTGGAGACAATAAAGTAGGTAAAAATATTTTTCACAATCTGCAACACTGAAAATTTGAACAAAATGTTCGCTAATTCATATATCGTATACCATAGACATACCAACCTAGGTTAGGTCGTCTGTGATCTTATATTACCTATAGTTTTGTATGTATCAAATATATTCAAAAACTATTAGACCGATTACAAAAAATCTTTTACCATAAGAAATCTAAATCATCTCCGAGTAACATAGATTACGAAATTATAGATTGCATTTTTCCAAGCCACTTAGAGTCCGTAACATTGGATTTTTGCTAGTACTTGCGCAACTTCTGCTATGGCCAGAAGACGGATCCCCGAGAGGGAACTTCTGCGTGTGTAAGACACCCGTGAAGTTCACGCACGTAGCGGCCCTAGAACTAAGCCTTGTGGGACACCGCGGCCGCCTCTTTTCTCACCCAACCGTCTGCAGTCGGATAAGTAACGGACCGATCTGAGAGACCACTACAAACATCTTGTGGTAGTCCGGTATGCCGTGGTACTTCAGCGTCCGGTGCCGGCAGCGCTTCACTGCCTCAAAGAGAATATGGTCACTACGTTTACACTACACTGCCTGGTGGGAACCATAAGCGGGGTCACGTGCTCTTCCCCACCGTAGAACAGGGCCGAACTATCTGTGACAATAGCTCGGGCTGGATCTTTAGCCTCTAAAAAATTTATGTATATTTGGGAATGGTAAAAAAAAAAATATCGTTAAATTGAGTACATAGTTTATTCTCAAGTTTCATTAGAAAATATAATAATTAAGACTTAAATTATTTTTCAATTTCCATTTCGATAAACATAATATTTTATTTTTGGGTTTCTAAAGAATTATAAAACACAATTATTTTTCAATTTTTAAGGGTTTTACCTTAAACTATAAGTATTTTTTGAGTAGGGGGTTTTTTAAATTATAAATTTAATTTTTCTTGAAATTATTAACAGAATGATTTTGAACGTTTTCTTTTTTTTCCTATTGTAAAAGCGTATATACATTGTCCCATAAAAGAAGTACTAACTTTGTTAAGTCTAAAAAATGGTACATTCAATTTATATTTGTTCCTAGTAGGTATTTATGTTGTGATAATTACTAGGTTATCACTGAGTGACGTAAGCTATAACAATTATCATCATCCCTCCGAACAGTGCTATGAATGTAAGTTTACTGTTTAGGATCTGTTGGTTATACTTAATGAAAACAATTCTAATTATATACAAAATTTTACATATGTGCAATGTACAGATAAAGGCAGATAGAGATAATGATCAAGTTATAAAAAGTCAAAGAAGATTAATGTATAGAAAATCATTTTCCGAGTTCACTAAGCGAACTTCAATCTGCGTAAGTTAAATTGCTCGTTTTGTACTTAATTGATACTTCTTTAATCTTAATATATATAAATCTCGTGTCACAATGTTTGTCCTCAATGGACTCCTAAACCACTTAACCGATTTTAATGTTTTTCTTTTAAAATGTGTGCTTTTCTCCAACTTAAAAGATAGGATAGTTTATTTCTCAAATTTGAGATTGCAATTTTATTTATTGCAAATTAATTGTTTTGACAGAACGAAGTCTGTCGAGTCCGCTAGTTATATAATATAAATGAAATGTCAATCTTTTATTAATCACATTTAGTTCGCTTTGTGTTCGCGCAGTGGAACGTGTTTCAATTAAATCACAATTTCTTTGGTACAATTTTATTATAATAACCGTTTTTTACAAAAATAAGGTCATATAAAAATATTATTCCTATAGTCTTACAATTTTTATGATTATGAAGATTAATATTATTTAATAGTCGAGACTCGAGACCAATTAAAATGACATCACGTGTTATCATTCATCGAACTTTTAGATTGAAATACAAAATGATTTCGCACCTTTGGCAATAAAAATATACACAGTACAGGCCTTATGAGATACGCGAGTAAGTTAATAGCACATAATATTAAATTAATTGATATTTTATAATTGTTAATAATTTGTATATCGGTATAACTTACGTAAAGTCCATAAACATAATAAAGTAGCCGAGGGGCGCTGAACATGTAAAACACAACTATCAAACATAAAGACACTTTTAACGCCGCGATAGAGTCTTTTGCGTCAATTCTAGACAATTTCTTTTTGTTTTTTAATTTACATATAATAAGCGCGCCAGCTGTTGACAATATTAACAGGGGCAAAAACAAATTAAAAATGGATAACATTGAATGCATAAATCGTTTGTGGCTAGAGTCTATTAAAGTACATTCTACGGCGTCATTTTCACCTCTTACTGTTGTCGCCAGTGTGAATTCTGGCACACTCAATGAAGCAGACAGTATCCACACGAAGATAGTCGGCAATACAATTGCTACTTTAGTATTTACAAGGCGATAGTCTACGTGCATGGTTCTGGGTGGTGTAGAAGTATCGCTAGCAACTAAACTGTGTCTAGAGCATCTTATTTCTTCATCGTCATCGTTTTTATTGGTGCTCTGAGCTGCCTTTTCTTCTAAATTAACTGTAGCAAGGCTGTGGAGTGCCATAGTGGTAATCAAGTATAAGGAAGCTGATGAGGCCAAAATGCTGAGCCCTCGATATGCTATACAGCTAGCCCGGCCGAAGACCCATGTCTTTGTGTTCGTTGACCATAACTCTAACCATGACGATGTTCCCAGTAATAAAATATCAGCTAAGGCCAATTGAATAATAATGCAGATTAGTCCTGTAAGTAGAGAATATTGAAATATTAATAATATTTCCTGGATATTATTATGTAGAGAGCTTAATCTTCTATGTTAAATATGAATAAAGAGTCAGATATTATTAGTGGAAAAACAAGAAAATCTATTTATTACATTTAGTATTTGTAACAGAGGGGCTATTTATGGTTGTACAGTGGATTCTAAGACTATGTAATATATAAGATACCTATTGACTATTATTTTTAAGTGCTAAAAGTGCTTACTTCATCAATTAAGTTAAAAAAAATGTAAACTCTGTGGATCTGAATGGACTTTAAAAACAATCAAAACTGGATACAAGTACAAAGGAAGGTAAAATCTCAGAACTTGCTTGTTGTTAAGCCATTCAAATCCTTTCACTTTAGCCTTGTACTTGACTTGGCTGTGGATCATTTTACACGATAAACAAACAAAAAAAAATTACCGTTTTTGGTGCACTTAAAAAGCGCGGCCAATAATGCACAATTGGCAAAAAAACCGGCGCCCGCGACGCAAGCAATGTACACCGCGAGGACGAGAGGCGGGAACGGCGTCCCGGGCACGGGCTCCGACATGGCGCCGAACGACGACTGCGCGCGAACGCACCGGGATCAATGACTCCACTGCGTCACTCCCGTTCTCAGCCGACTGCCGAGTGCCGACCCTTACAGCTTTTTTTTTCGCCAGAGTGAATCACCAATACAAACATGTGCAAGGGACGGCTTTAGATAGCGGTACAGGCATATTCAAAGTACTATCAAAGTGTAGTCGAATGTGTTGTATAAATATATTCAACTACACTTTGATTTGTCCTGGAGGGCTCAATAAAAATAAAGACCCGTGAACGGCTAATATATTCCATTTCCTGCATAAGCTCGGTAGTGTGTGCGAAATATTTAAAAAAGCGGCCAAGTGTCACGAATCGAAATGCGCACGAAGGGTTCCGTACCATTATCTCTACAATATTAGTTACCTAACGGCTACCTAATTATCTTCTTTTAGTTTCTTCTGACCCAGTGTCTGCCGTTATTTGTTGTATGGGGAGCTCCCATAAATTTTCATTTAATTATGTTTCTTGTATTTATTTTTATAGAAAGACGACGTGTGTGAGTAATAAAAATACGTCTTATTGAACTTCCAACCGTTTAGCTAACGCGGTTCATGAGATACAGCCTGGTGACAGACAGACAAAAGGAGTAAGGACGTACAACGGAGGCTTAGTTATAAATTTCCGTCTGGCACCCTTAAGGGCACGGAACGCTAAAAACGGCTGATATGTGGATGTGTCATTAATATTCAAGAGTAGCGACGAGCATTAGCAACAGTAGACTGACTGAAGGCTGTCTAGCGACTGCCTCGTACATAATACTTTTACTTCACATTAATATGAGATTTAATTATTTCACACTTTATAGAATTTTCATTTTCTCACTTTTTTCTGTTAGTTGGATAGGAAAAGTGACAGACGTACCGTACCGCCCATAAACCTAAGCAAGTTTTAATCTAAAAGGACCAACAAACTCATTTATATGTTGTCCTGAGATATAAGATGGGCAATACTGGCAGTATTACATTGCTTGCCCTTCTCTCCGAAACACAGCATAACTGTTCACGGTAGAAACATGCAAGTTCGCGGCACAGCTGATCTCTCACACTGGTTTGTTTCTGTGTTATTGAACAAAGTTTAATGTGTCTATGATGTTGTTGCAATTTGTGTTTATGGCTGTCCTTTGTGGCAACGATATTTTTGATACAGGTATAGTATTAGAAATAAGGCGGACATAGACTCAAACAAAATACGAAACTGATAATGAAGTGCTGGCCAAAATAGTTGGATTTGAAAAGTGGCAGACGTGTCACCATTTTTTTGTGATCGTAACTTATTATCATAAACATCCAAACAACCAAAAGATATACAGCTACGTTGCCCTCATTTTCCCTATACCTCCAATGGGCAACAGGAAACTCACATACAACACGAAACGCGACAGCAGTTATATTTGTCTATCTATCTATTGTTAGTTTAAGATCAACAGATTTTATTTTGAACATCATGATTTTGTATATTCTGCCAAGCCGTTTACCGAGCGAGGCAAAATTGACCCTTCCCAGTATACCTCTAATGGTTGTCTCAGTATCTTTTCATTACTAAAGAAGTTCACACGCCACAAGTCTATTGTATGTCTAGGTGGTAGTAAGTATATTGAATCTCCTACCCTTCGTTTCGAAATATGAAATCATTATCCATTGGAGATATGAGCAGATTGTGGTACCGAATTATATGAAACCTGTATGTCACAATATAATATTATATTACACTCAATGAAAAATGATGTTGACAGCCGTATGTAAAGAGTAATATAGTTCAATGACATGCCACAGAAGGTCGCAAGTTCGTTTCCGGACAAAGACATGTTTGTATAATAAACATAAACAAGTACAGCGTATTCGGATGCATTACCTTATACCCTTCAGGGTTAAACAGTACCTGTAGTATACAATATAAGGCTAAAACTACTTGGGTCCGGGGTAAGGGGTTCCCACTTAATTAACTAAACTAATTAGCATTTGCCGAAAATTTACTTCTATATGTAATATGCTAAAACCTCGAAGTATTTGAGTCGCTAGTTGTTGTTAAATCTCAGGATTGCCAATCATGCATTTTTGAGTCGACATCTCTCATGTCGTACGTCAAACGGTATGACGCCATCATGGCGTGATGCTCTACTGCTACTGGCATACTACGCCGCTTTCAAATCGTGTGTACCCATGCGTCTTTTATGCAATCTATCGTAGTTGATTTAATTGATTTTGAATCCTTATATTACATGGATGGGTGCTTTTTTTAAGGAAAACGGGACCGAACATAACATTCTTAACCGTTTGGGCCAAATTTAAAAATAATAAATTAATTATCCGTTTTTTTATGCTTTGATTTCCGTTTTGTATAGTTATTCATTACACAATTTATGAATAATATATTACATTTAATTTTATAAAACGCCTTGATTTCGATCCGGGTAATAAAACCATTGTTTCTAACCTTGTCAGGTGAACTTTATAACCACTGCACAGATCAAGGAAATATGTAAGACTGAAGTAAAAAAAAACATACGAAAACAATACGACATGTACAACAGACTAACATGAAATGTAATTTATGATCTTTTCATGATGTGCTAGTGTCTACTTTACACCTAATTAATAATTGCAAACTTACTATCAGGGGGTGTACCTCCGTTGATTTATAAAAGAAGAGTCTCCCAAGTACTTTGCATTTGAAATATAGTTCACAAGGAGTATAACACTTTCTTTTTCAATTTTCATTTCAGATTGCAAAAAAATGTTTTTACTTCCATTGTTATAAAATGGCAATTTATATTTGTCACCATGGGTAGACAAAATATATTTTTCTATCCCATATCCCCATAATTGGTGGTTATTAAAATATGGCAGATATAAAAGTTCATGGCGACTTGCGTCAGCCTAATAAAAACGACTAATATAATAAGCGGCGGGATATCAATCAGGGTTCCGTATATTCGAGGTCAGTACAAATATTAGCCGCTTCAAAAGTAGAAGATAAGTCTCAGACTATCCGGAGGATTTGGGTGTCGTAGTCACCCTGATTGGAAGACGATTCGACTATTCTAGAACTAGCTAGATTGTTATCGAATTTACTTTTTGTCTTTATAAACTGTTCGCATCTCTTATATTTTATATAGACTTCTTTTAATGAAAGCAAAGAAAAATTAGAAAAAAGATGGCAGCCAGGACCCGGCAAGGAGCGAATAGTGGATGGTTCGCTTTCAACTTGAACAGGCTGCCTTACGAATATATCTCGTGCTATAAATATTTCTAAAGCTGCACATCAAACTTCGACCGAAGAACACATATCTGAAATAAAAGCTTCAACAATTCAGATAAGTACAGTTAAAGGATATTATTTTTAAGGCCTTTCTTGTAAAATAATATATGCACTTATCCTCCTTGCTCAATTTTCGATGGATTCGAAGTGTTCCATTTTATTCAACAACAGCAAAATATCAGCACTGGTTAATCAAAAAAAGAACCAGAAAGAATGAGCTTTTATTTAATTTGGTATCGTATTATTTTCATTTGCTTTAAGGAAATTGTGATGTAATGTCAAAATGAAAGCTTATTTATAAAAATAGGCTTCCATTTCACGATACCAACAGACACGATTTTATTTACTAGGATGATTATTTACAATAAAAGTATTTCTCTCTTGCATATTCTTCATTAACAATGCTGAAAGTATGCGTCATTATTTATTTTATTGCGATTATCCTGCAGAACCTTAGAAACAAAACGAGTTTCGGATTTCGGATCGTCCTACAAATGTTACTTCATGTTGTATAAAGCGTCAATTAAAAGAACACGATAACTTCATATACCGTTAATGACAACCAGTTCTTGTAAACCTTATTGATGCATGCCAATATCAACTAAAAAAAATATGAAGCTGATGCAAAGCTTCGATTATAAGAAGCAATAAATAAACCTCTGCATAGCAAATATTGTTATGTGTAAAATAACTGCTTAGTAAATACGGTTTCAATAAATTTACATTCATCATACTACAAAAGTACCTCTTAAACTCATAAGTACAATATAAACTGTATGTATGAGTTTATGACGTTTCCGTGGGTGATGTTTTTTTTTCAATTCAATACAAAAACCATTTTAATGCAGTGGCATTAAAAGGCTGCCAGTGAGCAGTGCCAGAGATTAGTGCGTCCAAAAAAGCAAAATACTCTTTAGGTTTTTTGTATAGATTTTGTATGAATTATATTTATCTATTTATATTATAGCTGTTGCCCGCAGCATCGAATGCGTTAACTAAGATTTACAAGGGGATTTTAGCGGGACATTATACATTTAGCCTTCCTGGAAAAATTAGCTAACACTGAAATAATTTTTCAAATCTGACCAGCAGTTCCCGAGATTAACGCGGTCAAAAAAAATCTCTTCTCTTATTATATATTACAAGTAGTATAAGGTTTCAAAATATTGGACATGACATACTTAACGAAAATAAGTTAAATTTTCTTTTACACAATATACTAAGCTAAATCAAGAGTATCGGATAGCGGAATTGAAAGTATGAAATTAAACACTGATACGAAAATATGTTTATTATGTATTATAATACATATTTCTGCTCTTAAATGGTTTCAAACCCAACCCTTGATTTAGCCACTCCAATGAGATTTACGTAAAGAAGGTAATCCAATATTATTAAAACCTATTCTGTTACTGTGAAGTGCTCCCTGCATAGCGCTATCTTGCTTGTTTCTCACACAGATTTATAAATAAAGACAGATGGAGCATTCCGAACACCCAAGTGACGCTTCGAAACGAATGCAAAGTTAAAAGCGCTCTCAAGCGCTTGACATAGCGTCGTACTAGATTGTGTTCGCTTTTGAATTTGTATTCGCTTTGGTGGCGTCACTCACGTGTTCGGCATGCTCCTTCTGTCTTTATTTATAAATCTGTGGTTTCTCCCGTCAAATTGTTCCGCTGTGACAGGCGGGCAGTGTAATTACTGGCATTGCGACTAATGTATTAGGATAGACAACTCATTAATAAGTTGGTAGGTATCGAGTAAACGTTTATGTCCATGGGCAACTTTGGCAACTTACCATCAGGTGGCACGTCCACCAGTTTGCCCATCAAACTAACGATAAGTTATACACAAGAAAACCAGCTGGGAAATACGAAAAGTCAAAAGCGTGGGATTTTTACTGCCTTTTATAGATCATAAGGCTTCTAACTTGCCGTTGCGTACATGTTTGCATTTTTTTAATTACTTACAAATCAAAAATAAATACAATCTATATAAAATACACAGAAATAAGGTAACAATAAACATGAAATTAGTATTTCCAGTGAATTACTCCAGCAATGTGTACACGCGATTTATTTTTAAATAAACCGCTATTTACTTTCTAAGTCTAATTTAGCACATTTGAACAATTTTACAAATTGCTCGTACAACGATCGTAGTGCGTGTGTGACGGGTCATCACGGATCGGAAGCTGATATTGTGATGATTAGCCTTTGATTAGCGGAAGCGCAGTGATGGATAAATCGCGTCGCTCCTACCGGGACGAGCGTGGGCGGCGTCTTGACAGCCAAAATCTGCGCTTTCCTCCGACTTTCTCTCGGAGGTGCGAAAGGTGTCGGAGGGCATGCAATGGTTATTCGGTAGCGGGCGAGGCATAAGTGTACGCGCAACAACGGTAACCGCGATCGATCTGTCCTCACTCGATAGTCAAAGTACCTGCATCATACTTCCGGAGTAAGCGTTACTCGTATCCGTACGGTCTATTACTATAACGTGAATAAATGCTAGGCAGGCATGGCTCGCCTTGAACTTGTGGTTGTAGCTCTGTTTTTCCAGCTACGGGTCGGCTCGCCGGCGCGATTTCCCGTGAGTACTAACCTGCTAAGGCGGGCGGATATTTACTATTTTATTTTAAATTAATTTATTATAAGAAATTAATGAATCATTTATATATATTCTGGCATAATATTTTTATTCTGACGAAGTACGTTGAGTATTAATAGTTTATTGATTACTTTTATTTTATAGGTAGTTAAATATGTTTTCAAATTAAACCTACCTGCTGTATAGTGAACACGGCATTTTTGATTTCTTATAATAAATAAAAAAAAGCCTGAAGAAGTTTGTTAACAAAAATATATGGAATATAAATGTTTTGTTGAAACATTTCGCTGATCGTTTTAGGAAATTTGCATCTCGTCATTGAAATATTTCTAGGAATTTATATATTAATGTATCTGATTATTACTTCTAAATCCTTTTTACATACATCCGTCATTTCACGAACTCCTTAGCGTGTATGTTTTACATCCATTACGTCTCATTATTGTTGTTTGTTGACATGTTGATGGATTGTGTTTTAACATTGCAAATAAGTTAATTTTTACAACAAAGAGTTCTGAGAAAGTTGGCTTTTACATTACCAACGTGTGCTGAGGACATGTGTTATTCATATCCCTAACGGGATAGTACACTGGGCTCAATAAATACTGATATTTTAACGAAACATTTTTTTTCTAAATAAGTTCAGTGAAAAGATTTATTTTTTAATGTTACGAATGAAATCAATAACTAATTGACCGATTTTTCGACTCCATTTTTGAAAACTCTTTCGTTGAAATACTACGTTAACCCCGAGAGACATATGCTATAGAAATAATCATCATCTATCAGTTAAACAGGCGAAGCTTCTGTTGAAAGAGGTTCTTTGCAGTTGAATCCCGCTCACACGATACCGGCATAAAGTGGCAGTTATGCTGTCGCCTTTCGTAAGGTCAGTGAGTTTCCGGTGGCCCATTGGGAGGATTGAGTAAAGAAGGGCAAATAAAGCATCGTTATCATGAGTAGGGTCAAGTCCTGTCAATGAGGTTATTGACAGGATCAAGATTGTAAATTTTTATTCACAGCATGCAAATATGTACATACGTACTATGATTAAAAATTCCTATGATATTGTAAGTGACGTATCCAGTAATGAAATATCTTTCCTTATTAAAGCCTTATACTCGTGTAAAATATTTTTGTTTAAGTATACGTATCTAATAAAATTTGCATTTATTGATTTTTCAACGCGTTAGTGGCAAGCATATTTCCTTGTTACATGTGTTATTGATTTTTGCTCAAGCCTAAAATTGAGGTTCATTTTCGAGGCTATCTGCTAATATTATTTTGATTAGATTTTATTGTAAAATATATTTTAAAAAAATGTTTTACTGTCTTTATTTTCGATATTTAATAAGTAGGCAATGAACGTAACGGTTGTAGGTTGATTTATTTTTATTTATTAAATTTTATCTCTGAATTCAGCGTGTGTGTTTTTCTAGCTTTCTTCTTGCTCATCTTTTGAATTACCATAAATTCAACCGGTAGTTCATATTTTATCAAGATTTTCGCCAAAAAAAAACCACCATAAGCGTGGGAAATAAAAACAATATAGATTTAGATATATTCTCTTAATAACAATAAAGAATTAATTTGTTTATTTTATAAAATAAATAGTATATTTTCTAAGGTAATGTATTAAAACTTAAAAGTAACTACCTCTACATGATCCTGACGTTTCAGATGACAATAAAAAAAACACAGTCTTCTTCCAACTAATATTATAAACTCGAAAGTTTTTAAGAATGTATGGATGTACCTTGGTTAATATTTTACGCAAGAACCACCACGTAAATAAATTTTCATAGAACTTTAAAATAATATTGGTAGCCTACATATCAGATTAACACATGCCACTGAAACCTGAAACTGAAGGGCAATGCTCGTCCAGTTTTATTTCTCCATTTATAATATTTATTAGATATAAGCTTAATCAATAATATAAAAATAAATTGAATGTTAGTAACAATACTTTTGTATAACAATAAACAATTTGTTTGACTTTGTGACAAGGGTATTACTCATATATTCTCGGAATTAATATTTACTTTCGCTACTTGAACTTCTTTTATTGTAACTTAAACTGGGTCGACCAAGTCATGCCACTTTGATATGGGACCAATTTTTTGGAATATAATATCTTTATGTTGTTGTTTAACAACCTTGGTATACTTATTGAAAGTTGCGTATATTAGTGGATACGGTGGTTATTGATATTTGATAATAATGTTTACTGGGTGAGCCATCTGCTCACCTACCTACCGATTGAGCTTAAAGCCTAAAGGTCGTCAGGCCTAAAAGTCTAGACCTTTCGAAAAAAAAAGATAATAATGATGCCGAAAATAATTGCGGGCTAATAATGCTAAGGGATTTATGTTTCAAACAACATTTTCCGTTGACTACATAATGTTGAGGACTGTGCTACTTATTTCAAGAGTTTAGGCCTTTCGGTTATTGTAAGATGAAATAACCATAAATAATTTTAATTTAGCTCAGTTCAGTAAACCAATGGCGACAGATTTGCCAAGTATCAGAAAACCTTAGCCCATGAATGAATTCGTAACCCATAAGTTCTTTTACATCCGATAACAGATATTACGTATGTTATGGTACCAATAATACAATGCCTTTGCGTTCTTCGTACCGAAACGCTAATACTCAGCACTCAGCAGCAATAAGAAGGATCTTGGTAATCCGTGTAACACAACACACAAAGCGCATTCCTCCTACCAGAAAATATCTTCTACGAATCTCAATGAGTCATGTATCTTGACACGAGAACATTTATTGAATCCTGCTCGTTTTACAAATTGAGATGCAAATAGTATTGAAGTTCTGAGATTGGTGTAGATGCATCTATTTATGTTATTCCTATTGCTATTTATATATATCTATTAATATTAAATGGATAGGCAATATTATGGCAGTTGTGCTTTGATTCAGTATGATCTGATTCAGTTTGAGTCTGATGAAGTGGTTACCCCTGAACATTAACCAGTTCACCAGGGACAGGCTTAGGCAACTTTGAGACGCAAGATGTTAAGCATCCGTGCAAAAGTTTTGCTCTTCTTCCAGAAACAGTAAAGTAGCAACCTATATGTGTCCCACTGCTGGGCACGGGGCTCCTCGAAATCAAGCGAGGAGGGTATCGGGCTATATTTCACCAAGCTGCGGGCACAATGCGGGTTGGTGAACTTCACACATGCATGGCATGCATGTTTCCTTACGATGTTTTTCTTCACTGGTGAGCGAGCGATGGTCTCGTGTTCAAAGTGCACTTAGAAATTTAGGAAAACCCATTTCAAGACACCACATTCAGGATCGGACCCGGACCCTCTCATTAAAGCTCGCTTGTCCTGAAACATATCATAGCTGTTTTACGGAACATATAAGTACTTCTTGTACACAGGAGTGGCACAATGCTACGAGCTTGGTATGATGAGTTGTGCCGACCGGCGCCGACGCATGATGCATGCATGATGCGTCGGTACACAGTTCAGGACGAGTCTACTGACTGACTTAATGGTGAAATTTAGAAAGAACTTTTATTTTCGTTCTTTCTTTTGCAGTAACATTAAATCTTCATTGAGTAAGACTAACGATCTCTTAAGCATATACCATAACAATATATAATTTATTATTTCTTGAAACCCTAATATTGTACACCAACGTAACAGCAGCGGAGATGATTGGAAAAAAGGTTACCTAACATTAAAATCACTTTCACCTCACCTATTTGTGTGCGGAAAAATGCGATTTAATTTTGACAATTATATTACATAATTCAATGTAGCTCGACGGGCGCACTGGATCACGTAGCCGGTTACACAACATTCGTCACGTACCTTTTTCTATCGCGTTTAGATGATTCACGAGTGTCATTGTTCCCGGGACAAGGTAATCGTTACTTTCAGTACGTTTTACTATAATATGTAATAATAATTAATAACACACTTAGATGTTACGTTGTTGTTTGAGTATTTATTATTTCTCGGACTTTTACATTTCAAGCGCTATATTGCCAATAACATTCAGTCTATTGGTGTTTTAATCTTATCAAACTTCAGTTATGTATTCCAAGTCTTTTGCATATTCTCAATCTTTACATGTCTTGTTTTTTCTGTACGTTCGCCGTATTTTCTCTTTTTATTTAAGTGCCTTGTTGTTGTTAGTGGTGTAAGCGTCAATCCTTCCTTTTCTTTGCCAATAGCTTCACTTCCTAATACCATACGACATATTATAACATCTTGATCTGTTCATATAAGTTTTTCTCGGTCTACCTTTTCTTCTTTTTATATTATGATATTTCACAAAACCGAGTCATGTCGTATCAGGTGCCCAATTTTCTCCCTCTTCGCTTCTCTATGGTTTTGATTGAGTTTCTTTACCAAAACTTTATGATTTGACGACATTTTCGTCCGACTTATTATCTTTATTCTAATCCAGCATCACATTTCAAATGCTTCCAGTCCTTACCTTTCTCTTTGTGTTTATGATTCACTTCCATAGATTGATATACTTACTGTTTTTTTTATATACATAATATTATAATTCTACTTACTACAGCTAAGCAAACTTGGTGGTAGCTAACCGGATAAATATTTGTCTGGTGTTCTTGTGTTCTGTTCTTTTGCTTGATATTATCATTGTTTAAGTTCAATTTGAATTTATATTTAATTAATATTTACTAAATATAATGTCCCTGTTGTTGATTAAACTTAACTATATTTAGATTTCTGCAAATTCATTGGAACTTGATATTAAACCTATGAATTCCGTAATATTTATTTTATTCATTGATGCCTTGAAAATAAAATATATATTTTTTTGGTTTAGTTTTTTTTTTTACTTTCGCTTTCATGGTAACTTGACCTTGCATATTGATAAAGCCTGTACTACTGGTGTCTATCACCACATATACTAATAGTTAAACAAACAGATACACTTTCCCCTACACGCTAATGTGTTATTTACCCACTCAACACTCACGTTCATTTTCTTTTCACTAGCCCAAAGTTTACTATCGAATAATCGAAATGTACCTACAGTTGATTATCCAGATGATTTCATGGTATTGGGTCGATGGATCATATTGGTAGATCAGCCACAAAAAAAGTTTATTAATTAGAAAATTGCAAGGAAATTTTGCGTATACTACTAGGATAATTAGAATCTTAGAAACGAAAACTAGTTCAATATGAATTATTCGGATCTCAATGGCATTTTTAAATAAATGCTAAGTAGAGATAGTATTTATTTTAGCTTTCCTTCTGAATTTTTATTGATTTAAAACAAAACACCTTTTGCTTTTTATATACGCGCAGTTAATTTTAGTTAAAAGCTTTAAACAACTCAATCTAATAATAACACTCAGAAACTAATAAACTCAGAACGGTAATTTTTGATCACGCTACGTATAAAGTTGAATCTGATTTAAATCCAATGAGGTTTTCTTTTTCCCGAAAACGGGGAAACTGGCACAGGGTCATGTATAGGTTAGGTCATCTACAAAGGCCACACCGGGCTGTGACGTCATCATCTAATATTTTACCGTATTACCACAGAGTAGGCTAGTAGCTAGTAGTAATATTTATTTTATAACTGCCATGGTTAAGATTACACATTACATACATAATGACTTGTGATAACATGGACATTGGACAGCAAGCCTTAGTGATAGTGTTCCTTAGAACCTGTGCAGTGACCCTTAAAAGCACATGGATTAGTTTAATATCAATCTAGTAAAGTATCAAGCCTTATATGTCCCACTGCTTGGCGCGGGTCTTTTCCTCGATATCGGGCGAGGAGGATAATGGGCCATAGTTCACTGATGCGCTACTCCAATGCGGGTTGTTGAACTTCACATACCTTCAAAGATTTTCAATCTCATCAGGCATGCAGGTTTCCTTACGATGTTTTCCTTCACCGGTGAGTTAACGGTGGTCTCGTGTTTTGGGGTGCACTTAGAAATTTAAAAAAACCATTTCAAGGCACACACGGGAGGTCAGGATCGAACCCGGAACCTCTCGCATAAGCGGCCGAGTCCACCCACCACTGGACCATCGTCGCTCAAATGAATATCAATCTTGGTCTAGCAATAACTTCAAGGGTTTCTGATTAATTATTTACCGTACAAAATTCGCGGATCATATACTCGTAGTACGGATATTTGGTCCACGGATATGAATAAACTGCACGAATTAAACACAGGCGTTTTAATTAACTCAATTGGAGAATAAGCGGGACATAACTGGGACGCATTTAGTAGGATAAGTCTTCATGCAAGCTCTAGCCCGCTTTGTTGGCTGTATGGCATACACAGACAAGGCGTAACTTTTGTGGGGATTTATGGACTACTAAATGCTTTTCCCGAGAAGAATAATAAATCATTATGATTTCCTATTCTTTATTCTTAATACCAGGAACCAAAAATCGTCTTTAGCAAGAACACCCTCAGAAATTTTACTTTACTAACATAGGCTAAGACTAGCCCATATTAATAGTTATTTGTGTCTCAATGTTTGTAAAATTGGAGTATATTATTTAAATAAATCCTACTTCCTACTTAAGATTATAAACGCGATTATAAATGTGTATGTATGGATGTTTATTACTTACCCTTTTTGACGCAAAAACGACTGAAAGGATTTTAATGAAATTTAACAATAATATAGCTTATATATCAGAATAGCATATAGGCTATAATTTATCTCTGTCTCCCCGAGGGTATTGAAAGTAGCGCCTGTGATTTCGCGCGCAAACCTCCCGTACGCGGGCGAAATCACGGACGTTGCTAGTTCTTCATATTATGCTGCTACAACAAGATCCTACAAAAATCCCCAAGACAGAGTTAGGGTGACAATAATAGGCTGATAATGACTAAAAACGTATTTTCTAATCATTTGCCAATTATGATCTAGTTGATAAAGAGGTTTTATCACAGAGACGAACAAACGAGCCATTGTGTTGTTAACAGCTCGACACATGGTAGTTCCATGGTTAACACTAACCAAAGTATTTCTGCGTATCCACTTTCTACTCTTGAAATCTTCAGATATTACTATAAATTAGCTTTCTTGAATAGATATGGTTCATAATAATATATTTAATAGTTGGAATGGAATTTGGTCTATGAATAGATATAACTTATTTTATTTTTCAACTATTTATTTGTTCAAGTTAGTGATATGTATATGGATGTGAGTGGTAAAGTAAAGTATCAAAACCCTTATATGTCCCACTGCTGGGCACGGGTCTCCTCCTCGAAATTAGGCGAGGAGGGTAATGGGCTAAAGTTCACCGATGCGCGAAAAACCCATTTCAAGGCACACACGGACGGGTCAGGATCGAACCCGGAACCTCTCGCATAAGAGGCCGAGTCCGCTCACCACTGGACCATCATCGCTCTATCGGTATATGTATGTGAGTGATAAGTGGTAATACAATCAGATTCATCCGCTCCTTCACATTACAAGGCTACCATTAATTAAAGTATTTAAATTATTTCAAGCCCATGACATGTGTGTTGCAGATGAAGTAACTCCATATATGATATTTCTCTGAAGTAAAAAAGCTCTATAAAGTAAGTAGCTTATTACCCTTAGTTCCTGTTTCACCACTTCCTGATAAGTGTCGAATAGGCTATCCACCAGATATCCAACAGACAGAGTATAGAGTATCTGTCAAATATGTTGCGGATAGCCTATCTGGCACGTATCAGGGAGTGTTGAAACAAGCCCTTAATAAATAATATTGACCTTCCTTATAAATAATTGGGCTATGAAATGCACAAAGAATGTTTCAAATTACGGCTTTGGTATTTCCTGCGATCAGCGCGTGCACGTTAAACAAAAAAAAACTCTACAGTCATACTAGTTTTTTAGTTGATTACATACAAATTACTTCATTTTAGGATCACCAACTTAACAGTGGAAACTGAAATACACGACAGAAACAAAAATAATAACAGGAAACAAATTATAATGAAACAACTTTTACGGATTTTATCGCGGTTTATTTAGTTTTTTACAATCCCGACGTTTCGGACACTTTACAGCAACCATGGTCACGGGAGGACTGTTTCATTATAATGAGTGAAATTCGCGTAAACATAAGAAAACAACAGGAAACAAACATCCTTATTTTTAAATTATCCTTTTTTTAGAATATTTTCCCTATTAATTCTTTTATGTACACGATAAGAAATAGAAAGAAACAAGAGGACAGAAAATGAGAACTAAAATGCTTATATTTTTTCAAAAATTTTTAAACTATCTTTTAATATTCTTGCAGGACATAATTTTTACTATTTTTTACAATATCATTCGATATACCTTTTTTTCAGGATATCCTCCCGATGTCGGGCTGGTGGTCGAGCCCTCAGGAGGAGGTGGGGAGGGATGTGCAAGTGGTGTACCTGCCCGCCCTGCTGCCGCGAGAGGCGCAGTCGGCGGGCGATGCCAAGGCGCACGACATACCACTACCCTACAGCTTTGACGCCTTTGGAAGGTAATATCATTTTTTATTTTAGTCGGATAGGCAACGGGTGGTAAATGGTCAGCATTAGCCACGAACGTAAACGAGTTTAACTGAAAAATGGTGAACCTGATGAAAAACCTTTTTAAATTGGACGTTGCATACGTGACATACAAACATTGGCTCTTTATTATACCTATTACTTATTAGTATCGGTAGGTCAAGAATCAATGACTTTTTAAAATTTAGAACGAGATGGCCCCAGCGGCTTTGAAGTTACTGCGGCAAGGACGAGGTTACCAAAAAATGAATAATAAAATCCATTATATTTCTAGTTATCATAACATTTAATATTAATATAACTTACTAAACATACATAATAAAACTTTGTATTTTATAATAAAAAACAAGTCGTTCATCAAAGTATTATTTAACATTTTTATTATGTTATCGAATATAAATGTTCATTAAGACTGTCTCGAACTTTCATTTCAGGAAATTTGATTTACAGTTACTGCCGAACAAGCGGCTGGTGTCGCCTCATTTCCGCGTGTTTTCCGAAAGCGGCGTCGACGAGCCGCTGTCCAACTTGGACACGTCGTGCCACTTCCTCCACACTGGCCCGGGAGCCGTCGCAGCCTTTTCCGTTTGCAAGGATCACGCACTGGTAAGTAAATTACCGGTAATTTACGTTCTAGAATATTCGAGAAGCTGTGTTTATATCTAATAAAAAAACGGTAAAATCTAAAAAACTAATAAAATAAAATATTTTATCTTATTTTTAGTTTAACTATATGTCTCTAAGGCTTTAGTTTCACATTTTCTGAGACTGGTTAGACTGTGTTTCTGGCTACTCTATGACAACTGATATTCCACTATAAAGCGATCTACGTTCTATGGGCACTCACTTAATCTTTATCAAACATTTTTCGTGAACTGCTTGTATAAGGCCTCTTTCAAAGAACGCCATATGACCAATGCTAAGAACCTCGCAGTCAACAAGGGCTCCGGCCACTGCACGGAGATCGTCATCTTATCTAATTGGAGATAGACCAAAGAAATATATAGTCACGTCTTATCTGATCTCCAATAAGATAAGACGTGACTATAGCAGTAGGTATTTATTATACATATATTATATATATATATATATATATATATATATATATATATATATATATATATATATATATATATATATATATATATATATATATATATATATATATATATATATATATATATACAGTAGCTATAAAGTACCTAGAAAATCGAATTATTTTTACCTCGCTTCAA
This sequence comes from Lycaena phlaeas, assembly GCA_905333005.2. NCBI lineage: Eukaryota > Metazoa > Arthropoda > Insecta > Lepidoptera > Lycaenidae > Lycaena > Lycaena phlaeas. The sequence continues at coordinate 7,356,021 of HG995171.1, forward strand.
ACGACGTCAGTCTCGTATTGTGCGTTGTGAGCTTTCTATGACGCATATTTCTCAAGTTTTTATAAACGTCATCAATAATTGTGACGTCACTCATGCGTAAGCATCACAGTGTGACTCACTTAGTGAAGGCGTTCAATACTGTAAAGTCGCCTGATGGAATTAAATACGTTTTGTTTATAAAGATTATCGCTTGAAAAAGCAAATCGCCTCGATTTAGCAGAAAACCTTTAAATAATAACGTTCTTTGTTTTCTTATGTTTTCTCATTATAATGAAACAATTTTTACAGATTTTATTGCGGTTTATTGAGTTTTTAACAAACCCGACGTTTTGATTTTTTATTGTTAAAATTATTATCTTATTATATTCATTTACATATCATTTAACATGTCCTTTATATTTATCATCATAGTACACGTGTTTACCTTTCCATTTCCTCCACGACGACTTCGATGCGAAAATCGATTCGTTGCTCGGTCACGTGCAATGAAACTCGTAGGTTATGAGAACACGCGGGCCGCGGCTGAATTCGCGGGAAACTAGGCATCAATATTTTATAGGAAATGTTAAGTGCCTTTAAAAAAATGCTCTTGCCTATTTAAGAATAATCTAATAAGAGTACTGTAACATACAAATATAAAATTTTTATTTGATTAAGAAAAATATAGAAAGGAAGGGTCTTTTGTAAGTATATTTAAATGTCTCTTATATCAACATGACCATAATAACGACTAAATTGTTATCAAATTTATCAAAATCGTATTAAAATAGTTTAGGATCTATGATAGAGCATACGTGCATACATATTACATACATAGACAGCTAAAATTGTAACCTTTTCTTTGAGCTTTTCTGAAGTCGAGTTCAAATCAAATGAAGATTGTTTCTTCGTAACAATTTGATATAAGCCGTAACAATATTAATTATACTTTGACCTTTTGTATATTTTCTCATGACCCATTTCTAGAGGGTTCTTTTTTATGTGCGTGTTTACTTTATCAGATGTCAACGTCTAACATGTGGTTCGGCTGATGCGGACTAATTAAGAATAAAGACATAATGTTATAAGCCTCATTGTGACATTAATTATTTTTGTTTGATTTGTTTTGTTTAAGAGAGTGAGAATACAACTTCGGATGCTAGGTGCACACGATGATCTATACTCAAACAAAATGCTTATGTTTTTATTCATAAATACTTTATAAGTAGTCTTCATTGAGGACACACGCCATCTACAGATCAATCTACTTACTGATTAACTATTAACATTCTCATTCTCTTATCTAACTATCTAACATGGTCTTAATGAGCAAACATCTAACATCATCAATTAAACGACGACTACTATTGTTATGGAGGAAAATTACTATATGAGAATTATTTAAAAAATATATGGAAATTGGAGGTATATAATAATGGTTATATCATCCTATAATATAGAATAACTACGTAATAAAAAAATATGTTATTACTACAGCATGGATTGATAGTAACAAACAACTCCGCGTACGAGGTGCGTCCGCTGAAGACTGGTACGGGACGTGCGAGCGGTACGCACGAGGGACGCACCGCGCACATCATACGCCGCGCCGCGCCCCCCGCGCCGCCACACCACGACGCTCGCCCGCTGCGGTACAGAGTACGCCGCCCCAGAGTGTGGCCCGCCAAGCCTGCGCCCAACACCTACACAGTCGAAATAGCCCTGTTCCTAGACGAGTCCGCATATAAGATCTTCCATCCGTTCCTGAACTACAATGAAGCGGACCTACGGGATATGCTGCTGGCGTATATAAATGGAGTTAGTAATTTTTCTCTATAAATTCAGATTTGGGAGTTTTAATGTGTTATAATAGGAATTTAAAAAAGCTTGGACACTATTCTTCTCTGTTTTTGAAAGAATTTTATCAATATTTATTTATAAGACTTGTACTTTATCATAGGTCACATTATGAATGACATTTTACCGGGTAGGAATGTATTGTCTTCCTAGTTATTTACCACCATGCTTATTCCTTCTGTCAAACAGCTTTGCTGTATTTCAGAATGTAGGATAAGTATTACGTGTAGTTTAAATACTGGCACCGAGACTACGACCTTCATGATGAAGTCTCTTTGCAGGGACTTGTCAGTACTCTACCGCAGTAAATCTTTTGCTCTAGTTAAATATTGGGACTTATTACAGTATTTCGCAAAGAAAACTACAGTTCCGAAGAACAAAGCTTGTTTCTCGTATTGTCCTTCATGTTGTTTTTGTAACGTTTCAGGTACAAGCGTTATACCACCACTCATCGCTGGGCACGCCCATACAGCTGTCATTAGTGCGTCTCACTCTACTGCGCTCGCAGCCAAGTTCCCTGCCAGCTCATGCTGAGCGCGGTCGCTTGCTCGACTCCTTCTGCGCCTACCAACGCTCGCTCAACGTAGAAGATGATGACGACCCTCAACATTGGGACATGGCACTGCTTCTATCTGGGTAAAAAAACTGTTAATTTTTAAGTGATTACGAAAAATAAAATATTCGAAAATTGTATAAAAAAACAAATCGTAATATGGTATCGTATGGGAATGACACTAGCTGTCAAATTATATAATAATAATATCTATGGATGCTTTTTACACCACGTCAATCTGGTCCCGTAAAAGTACTCGAAGAGACTTGTGTTACGGGTACCAGACAACGGAAATACCTACATATATTTTATACGTTTTATATTAATACATATTTTTAAGATTTTTTTTATATAATACACATATTTAATACACATCCATGACCCAGGAACACAGAAAACTTTTTTGTTCCCTGGCGAGATTCGAGCCCGCTACCTCCGGGCTTGAGTGCCAACGCGCTAACCATTTAGCTACACATGCCGTAAGCTATAGTGTCATTTCCATACAATAGTATTCTATTCTATTCTATTGGTTTACCGTTTGTGCCACTTGTTGAAAGGGGCTGAACTTAACCTACCTCCGTTCATAAAATACCTATTATAAAACAGTATTTATCTCTTATTCCTGCTTGTGGTAGTAGTATAGTCTCTTATGACGTCACTACTTCGAATATGTATAGACAATTTATTGAATAAAATTCCAGGCTAGACTTCTACTCCATCGAAGGGGGCATCCGCAACAGCGTAACCATGGGCCTGGCGCCAGTGGGGGGAGTCTGTCTGCCGGCGCATGCTTGCGTGGTCTCCGAGTTCGGCACCACGGACCTGGTGGGCCGGCCCTACCCCTCCGCTGGATTCACCTCCGTCTACATCCTCGCGCACGAGATTGGACACAAGTCGGTGAACTACTCATTAGCTTATTACTAACGAGCGATGACGATATCACCGGTGTTACAAGAGATTTCTCTTCACATAATGTAACATTGGTATGGTCTATGGATCATACAGCTTATACTCTATAACAATACATGCGTATGTTACTTGGTATAAACCATTTCGTATAGATAATTACTTTCAAGTCATATATTTCGCCACACTTCGCTTCCATAACTATAGGTAATCTGGGAAAATATAAAATATAATAAAAAGGCATAATAACATCATAAGATTATCCTGTATTTTTATGCCTGTTTATTATATAATTTAGAACATTATGCCATTATAAGCATAATGTTCTAAACATTTTTTTCTATAATAGACAGTAGAGTTGGCTGCAGATTATTTACAAATGATGATAAATTGTACACTTTACGTAGCTTTTATAGAAGTTTTCTTATTTAATTTTGATCAACATTATCGTCTGGACTGCACTGGTAGAGGCTCCTTTCAGTAAACGTCGAAGTCCATCGCTCCACGTCCCAAGTCCGGCCATTGCCCGGTGATCGTTGTCGTATTTAGATTTTTCTTAGGCAATATGGAAGACGTGCCATCTGATGGTATGTGGTGGACATCGCCGTTAATATAAACTAGGGTACCTGCAACTAGGCTAGGTAATTCGTTAATGTGTAGCCTATGCTAAGACACATGTTAAGTCTAGATGCTAGTAATTACATACTTGTCTGCTGCCTGTCTTAACTTTCACAAAACTGTTTCACGGAAGAAACAAGCAAGATGGGTGGTATCCAGACAGCCGGGAGCTCATTCCTTTCACCGGATGTCTGCTTTCAACGCAAAGCTGGCAAGCGTTCAGCTGCCAGCTGACAGCTACTGAACGCTTTCTCCTAGTAAATCTGCATGTGCTTTATCTAATACAGTACATAATGTATTTTTGAATAGTAATAATACAGTAATTGTAATATTCCAGCCTGGGCATGCATCACGACGGCACCGGCAACTCGTGCGCCCGCGACGGATTCATCATGTCTCCGTCCCGCGGCACCAACGGCGAGGCCTCCTGGTCTCCGTGCAGCGCAAGGGTCGTCGCTGATCTACAGTAAGTTTTATGCTCATATAAAGATACTACATTTAAGTCCCTAGACAGTAGGCCCTGAACATTCTAGAAAGTCAAAGTCAAAAAGAAATAATGTATAGGACCTAGAACTAGAGTGGAAGGGTTGTAGTTGATCTACAGTAAGTCTAGAGAATAGTAAATCCTTTGTAGTTACTAATATAATCGCAAAGTTTATATATTTTGTAATTTGTAATTATTTCACGCAGAAAATTCTGAATCTTTTTAAATGAAACTTAACTATAATATAGATAATTTGTCGGAATTACATATTTAGAAGCTATAATGTATACCCGAAGTCCCACGGGAACGGATGTACGCTGACAAAACCGGGAAGCGCTGTTGGTTGGTCCAAGTCAAAATATCTTAAGACAGCAGATCTTCACTTCTCTAGTGCCAGTAAGTCTAAAGATATATTATTAAATACCTAGATGATTTGGAAGATCAGAGTCGATCGCTGGTCACTTCTCTTTCTATCACCGTTTTTTATCATATTTTCCATCTTACAGTAAATAATGTAAGTCGAAAGCGCTTTAGACAGTATGGCATTAAAAGTATCAACACTTTATGTCCCATTGCTGGGCACGGGTCTCCTCCTCGAAATCAGACGAGGACGGTAATGGGCCAATAGTTCACCGCGCTGGCCCAGTGCGGGTTGGTGAACTTCTCATACCTTCAAAGACTTTCAATCTCATCAGGCATGCAAGTTTCCTCACGATGTTTCCTTCACCGGTGAGCGAGCGATGGTCTCGTGTTTAAGGTGCACTTAGAAATGTAGAAAAACCCATTTCAAGGCACACACGAGGGGGTCAGGATCGAACCCGGAACCTCTCGCATAAGAGGTCGAGTCCCTCTACCGCTGGACCATCGTATAAGTTGTCTATATTTTATAATCAAATTCGTAGACGATTTAAAACACGGTAAATTGCGGATTCTCTAGTCTAATTAAATATTAAAATTGGCCATCAAAAGCATAGAAGTCTAAAGTTATTTAAATATTGGGATGAAGATTTAGCGTATCGACGCGACCACTCTTAAAGGAAATGATTTTTTTACAATTATCTAACTTTCAGCAAGGAAAGGAACGACACGGAGGTTCTGGAATAATTCAATTCTTTCAAAGTGAATGGTATTTGAGGAACACTTCCATTAACTTATAACCAATTTCTTAAATAGCTAATATCTACTGTACTATCTCATCTACGTCTTTATATACAATTTTTTATGTAATTTATATTGAACAAAAAATAAATCATAATATAAACATTATGATAATGTCCCAATGTATTATTCATAAACATTTAGATACAAATTGATTAGATTTCCCGCGCGTATTTTCAGAAATACGTCGTTTTATCCCATTATTGAATGAGTATGAAAACATTCTGATAATTTTTATATCATCAAATTGTCTCTTTTCCAATTTGTGTACCTTCACTACATATTATAAAACAAAGTCGCTTTTTCTGTCCCTATATCCCTTTGTACGCTTAAATCTTTAAAACTATGCAACGGATTTTGATGCGGTTTTTTTAATAGATAGGACAATTCAAGAGGAAGGTTTATGTACATAATTTATTAAGTTTTTATATACATTGGCTAAGATATAACAATAACTGTTGAAGGTGTCGGGAAAAAATAGGCCGCTTGGGAGTTTTCAACGAAAACGCTGCCTAAACCCTTTGAGATATAACAAAATAATGTATGGTGGAATTGTGTATCTTAAATAGGTCTACAAAAAAGTCCGCGATGGCATATGTCTATCTCTTAGGGATATCATACTATATCCATTTAATACTTAAAAAAATGGGCAATTATAACGTGATAATTTGAAAGTTATTTACACAAATACGGTATGAATCCTTATCATTTTAAATCAGTTAATTGGCATGTGCATTTTATGAAGATTATTTTTGCCCTTTACATCATGCAAATTAAATGAATACTTTAGGAGATATGGCAAAATCAAAATAATGCAGAAGAAAATAAATCGTGTTGCTGTGATACGAACGGGCGCGGGTGGTTTTCTGGTGTCTAAGGCCGTAGTGTATCAACTCTGGTAGACGTAATAATATGATCAACGTATGGTGGAATATATAATAATAGTATTATATATCCTAAATATCCCTACAGAAAATCTGCGAAGGGATATATGTCTTTACATAAAGACATATATTCATTTTAATACAAAAACTTAGTAATTATTAAAATAGAAAATGATCATCATCAGACATGATAAATCCGTAAACCTAAGTTCACGCGGGCGAAGCTGCGGGTAACAGCTAGTTTAATATAAGTAGCGATCTAATAATATTATGTTCTAAACAAATTTTAAGCAATAACAAATGTAATTTATTATGATGACATGACAATATTTTGCCTATTCTTTATATCGAAGGATTTAATGTTTCATCATCATCATCCCCATAATTTACAGCCGCTGCCCACTGTTACAGGAAGTCAGCCGCTTACAATAAACTTTAGAACACATAGAATGTAACTATCCTTTCACAAAATTGTATCATTAAAAGCCTCCCCCTAAGCCTAAAAATCTCAATAAAAGGAATCAAATTCAAAAAAAAATTTTTCTTTAATAAACTGGGGGCTTAGCCAAATGGCATTAAGAAAGCGTTAGCGAAGTTTGAAAATGATAAAATGCATAGGATGGACCACGTGATTAAGCGCGGCCTTATGTCAATCCACAACATATTTGACAAATACTCCATACTCTATCTGTCAAATATGTTCTGGATAGCCTATACGGCATTTATCAGGAGGTAGTGAAGCATGCCCTTAAGCGTTATCGTTGTCATTGCAGGTGGGCGACGTGCCTGTTCGACGGTGACGATGACTCCGACGCCCCAACGGAGCTCCTGCACGAGACCTTCCAAGACGCCCCCGGGATGGTTTGGGGAACCAAAAAACAGTGCGAGGTAAAAATGTTTCAATACTCACTTTCATATTGTAGAAATCATCCATCCATCCATCAAACCGTGATGGCTGCGCTATAGCACGTGCCCATATGCATTAAGTTCGGAAAACGGTAAGGTCAGGCAGGCAGTTTAGTTATTGCCAAGAAGTAGAGGGCTTACACAATACCACTAGATTTTTCAGAACTTCTTTCTAGAAGAGTCCTTTGTCATTTCTTTCTATTTGCAGCAAATAAAGATTTTATTGTTTGTCCTAAATTATTATTAACAGAACAGAACAAATAATTAAACAAGCTTTTTTTACGCCGGGAAATGCACTGAGGCATCCCGCTGGGGAGTGGTTCTCCCCAGGCGGGTATGTGGGACTCGCTGCGCCCGAAAGATAGTAAGTAGACGCAGCTCTACCAACTAAAAACCGCCGAGTGCCACTAATGCCTTTGGTGAGGTGCCCCGGATCTGCTAGCAACAGGGCACCTCGACGGCTAGTCAGTTCCTCAGGGAACCGACGCCACATCCACAGAGGCGTTGTCCCGCACCACAGAGCAACCACTCAGTCAGGACAGTACGATGAGATGAGGTTCCCGTCCTCACCCCTTGGGCCCTGCCCATTTCTCTCCTCTTCTTATAAAAGCCCCCTAAGCTCAATTCGCTTCGCCCAAGGTGCTGGCTCACCGTAGGCTACTGAGTCCCACCGCCACGACAAGGCCAGAACCATGGTGGGGAAATACGCTAAATAAGTGATTATCAAGCGCGTCATTTAAAGTGCAAGGTCTCTTTCAAGGAACGAAAAGACGGCTTATCCCCGTGGCCACTCGCATCTATATATTATTCGAAAGTAGGTCAGGTCCACCTGCAATATGAGTCGATCTACGTTTAATACTTTAATGTATATTTCAGGTACTGCTACGCGATAAGGATGCTGCACCCGCGCAGACGCCCGGCTCGAGCGTGGTGGGCGGGCACTGTGCGCAGCTAGCGTGTCGCTCTCCGCACCGCCCAGGGTTCTACTATGCGGGACCAGCGCTGCCTGGGACAGCATGTGGGACTGGAAAGGTATAATAATGATATTATGCATAAGTGGTTGAGGGTAAGCAATAGATAACGCTATCAGGCATGTATACAGAAGTACATAGTACATACTATCATAGGCGACTGGGTCGCGTCAAAATGTTTCTACAGGTTTCCCCGGGAGGTTAAAGCTATCTTAATAAAAAGAAAACTATTAAATCAGAAAGTCATTTCTGTTTAACCTTCTATAGAGGTACCTAGAACTTTTAGCAAGCTATCAAATCAGAATGTGAGTTGGGGTATAAACCATTAAACAGCGTATATTATCGTTCGTATTTTAAAATACACAATGTTGTTCTTAATTCCCCACTAACATTTTTTTAAAGTGGTGTCAAGGAGGAGAATGCGTAGATGCTTCTCTTAAGCCAAGCACTGAGAAACCAGTGGAGGATGAGACGACGTGGAGCGAGTGGCAGTCGAGTGCGTGTCGGTCGGGCTGCACGCTAAAGGGGCGTGGCTCCAGCGAGCGGCGCCGCACCTGCCCCCCCAACGCTGTATGCGACGGCTCCTCATACGATGTTGTGCTTTGTGACGACACTAAGGTATTTTATATTAGTTATAACTTGAATACATGACTTATTTTAGTGGGAACGATGTGATGTTGCCTCTATGTATTTTCTTTTATTAAGCTTTGGTGTTTAGGGAAGAAGTGCTATGGGAAAATTAGTAGTAGCAAGGCCAAAAACTTGCTGTTTAAAATAAATAGCACATGGATGAGTAGCCAGCGTCATACCTCAGCCTACTAATATTAAATATGTGAAAGTTTCTAAGAATGTAGGGATTGTATGGATAAATTATGTTTGTTACTATTTTACGCAAAAACTACTGCATGGATTTAATGATACTTTACAATAATACATACAATATACATAGACTACAGTTTATCGCCGTACTCCCAGGAATGAGAAGCACATAGTAATTACTAATAAGTGGTAGTAATATTAAAAAAGAAAATGATTACAGGCATGGTGGTTTTCATTATCCGTGTAAGTAGGTACATAAATATGTTGGTAGATACCTTTCTCATTTTTTTTAACTAAAAACTTCTTTTGACGCATCACACACAGATTTATTTGTAGGCTGTGAGTGAAGCTGATCCGTCACCCTCTGAGGTGATAGGCTCGATCGAGTGAACTCGAAAACGCCGAGTGTACCGGAGTGAAAATACTCTCGGCTGCTCTTCAGTGCTGCGTCCACAAACTACTAAGAGATACGCTGCGTCGCTGTTTACTATATTCAATTTTTGTTATAACTGTTTATTAGTTTTCACTTTAGCCGCGTGAAATATAATCTCTGCTATTGAGCGTGACAGCAATAATAATCGATAATCGTTATAAAATAATTGTTTTCTAAATTCAATACAACAAATTATTTCGTAACGAAGTTCACTTTAATCACTGTTACATTTAATCAAACGCCTAAGAGAATGAAATCTATAACGCACGTTGCAGGTTTGCGGCAAGAAAAAACGTTCCAGCGCCAACGAGTTGGCGGCTAGAAGGTGCACCGAGTACGCGGCCAAGTTACCGGAGCTGGACCCTCGAGGGGGAGGGCTACAGGCGCCTCATGACCCTAGTCAGTATACATCAATGTATTTTATAGAGGGGAAAGATACCTGGAGGGGACAGACGGTTTACTAGGTTAGTGATCACGGACACAAGCCACATGTAGGTGCCGGCCGGTTGACGGCCCTTTGTATGTAGGCAAGCTCTTTCTTGAATGTCCCTAAGTATGTCCCATAAATAGAATGATACCCTAAAAGAAATTTAATACAACAAATACGTATAATATATATATTTGTTTTTTATTTTATTTATATATAATTAAGTAAGGTAAGGTAAATTAATGAACACATAAATCCTACTAATATTACTAGTGAGAACATAATAATATATAAGAATGTTTGTTCGGATGTTTCTTGGTTGCTCTTTAATGAAAATAATAGTTTAAAAAACTTAAAAACAAACACGCTTTACAAGTCTCTCCGAGTTCGCGCACTAGCTCTATGTCTCTTACTCGCATGCAAAGGATGCGGAAAGGAATTAATTAATCCTGGCGAATCTAATTGGGATAATCGGATTTTGTAATCGAATTATTGCATTGTCATCGGTCTTTGACACTGTGTGCAAAGTTTGAATTAAATCTGATCGTTCAAAGTAGGACAAAATCGAGCTCAAAGGAGTCAGTTACGAACATACATACAAGCATACAAATATACAGATGAAGCTAATAAAAGCGTGTTAATAAGTGAATGGATTTTGATGAGACTTTACAATAATATAACTTACATATCAGAAATTATTCTTTAATTATTATGTATTAACATAGGCTTCAATTTACGCTCGTTCTATTTGATGGTCCCGCGGGTCGCTGCTCTTAGATGTAGCACCATGCTGCTTTATAGACGTATTGGACAAGCACGACGGATACCTCTCACTCACACAATACCGGCATAATGCAGCTATACTGCTGCGTTGTGAGAGGGGTGGGGGTATAAGGAAAAGGACGCCAACGCCTCTGCTTTACCCTTGGATCTCTATGGGCGGCGGTAATCAGTAGTAACTGTAAGGCTCCGACTGATCGATTGCCTTTGACATGAAAAAAGAATAGAATGATAAAGTTTATTATAATGAAACAACTTTTATTTTCGCGTAAACATAAGAAAACAATATGATAAAGTTTTCTTAATTGGTTTGTTGCTTCGCACAAATACGCAAGAAAAATTGCAATGTGACTAGGAGGACATAGGGATACTATTTAACTTGGTACAAAAGTTCTGTGGGATTATTTAAGGGTTCCGTAGCCCAATAGCAAAAAACCTAACCCTTATTTATTATTTCGCTTCAATGGTACTGGACATTAAGTGCACAGTATGATGAATATTTTTAATTTTTATATTCAATAATATTTGATAGAATATTTTTATAAAATCAAATGAATAGATTTTGCCACGATCTATCTAGACTGACTAGAGCACTGAGCAGTCATGTTTAAAACTAGAATTTATTCTGATTATGTAATGTATTCACAATTAAACAATGTAAGGAAGGTCCAAGAATAGTGTGGTCTAAATTCAAGTTGTTGTTCAAAGGTTAAGGTCAACTTAGTTTTTGCATTAAGAATAATGGCATGAATAAATTTCATTTACATAATTTAATCGCATTAAATAATCAAGATGCATCAAAATCAATTTCGCAAATACTTTTTTCAACCTTGTATATTTTAAAATAGGAGAAAATATAATGTCTACTTTATTTCGTCTTGTTTAGGGAACTGTTGGTATTGTTTTCTAAAAAAAATTGGCTGTCTGTAAAGTCAGTAATCGGTTCACGGACGGTAGTTTGACGTGGCAACATCAAACATTACATGCAGTACGAATCGAACTGAGCCGATGGCTCGAGCCGATCATGCCTCGTTCTCATGCCGCGCTCTCGGTTTCGGAACGCTACATGACGTCATCTTTTTCGTACATGCTGCCCGTAATATCGAGTTATTAGACGTTGTCACGTCAAAAAAGATCTGACATAAACAGCAATAAGCAACACTAGTATAATAAGTTAGGCCAAATAATTATTGAAATGGCAGCCGGCTGTCCTGTGATCGGTGCCTACGTGCAGTAGAGTAGTCGAAGGTTCGAATCCCGTCAAGTGTTGTTAATACGTATTATGTATATCGATATCTGCACCCCGGTTACGACTGCAAGCACATTACGTTTATATAAACGAACTAGCTGTTGCTCGCAGCTTCGCTCGCTTTGATTTACAACCGTAGCCAGAGTGATGATGATTATTTTTATAGCTTGAATACTAATTGCAATAGCAAGGAATATGCTAGCCTACAAATATATCAGCTATCTGCCAATGAGTCCCGTCAAAATCGATGCAGACGTTTCAGAGATACTTAAGAAAAAACAGATTGATAATTTCTTTAAAACAGTTTTCTTGATGTGAGTATCGTATATTGGACTCCTTCCCCTACGTCCTACGGTCTTCCGTGATCATGGTTGATATAACGTCTCCGAAACGTCAGGCATGTAAAAAACTTAATAAGTCGCGATAAAATCCGCAAAGTGGTTTCATTATAATGAGTGGAAATCGCGTAAACTTTAGAAAACAATGGTATCATAATACTTCCATATTCATTTAGTGAAAAGCTGTTCATTTTAAATTACAAACAGACACTCTCAGACTCTTGGTAGTAAAATCAATCGACATGACAGTGTTTCATGACTTTCGTGACTTTCCTATCTGCCAGGGGGTCCTTAAACGGCCAACTTGTTGATGAGAAACACCGAATTCTTTCTTTTTTTATAAGTAAAACGAATAATATTATTGCAGGACGTATGTGGATGGGTTGCGCGGTGTTCTGCCGTCGCGCGGGGGGAGGGGGCTTCTACGCGCCACGGGTGGAGCTGAACGGAGCCGGCCTGGACCCGTACCTGCCCGACGGCACCTGGTGCCACCACGACGGCCGCAACCACTACTACTGCATGCAGCACCACTGTCTACCCGAGGTAATTGTCTTTTCGTATACAGACCAGTTTCAGCGACATCTTCGGGATCAAGTGGAGGAAAGAAAACGTAGCGGATATAAAAGTCATTTGTAGAAAATTAGGAAAAGATTTACCGTGAATTATTTACGAACATAAAACTACGAAGATATGATTTATACACGTGTGTTTTATTAGATTTTTTCAAGTCGTAACTAATTCTATATTATCAATTTTCATTGAAACTGCAGTTCTTCTATTAATAAATACTAAAACGAATAAATAGACCTAAAAATATAAATATGTCTGTGACTTCTACAAGTTATATTTTTCTATTTTGAGGAGAGATGTATTCTATATGTTTCTAGGCTTATACAACAGGTTAAACCTAATTAAGTACTATATCTTATTGAACGTCAAATTACTCTACAATTGTGAATCCAAAGCTGGTCTGCTGGTCTGAAAGAATTTAATATTTTTGTAATACCTTCAGAAACACTGCACCAAACTAGGTAACTCTTTTTGTATTAGTCAGGACAAGCTTTTGTATATAAATATGATGATGACGCTAAATATTTTTGGTAAGGACAGGACCAAGCTTAAAAAATTAATGAAAGGGCGGTTAGTAACTAAAATTAAAACAACTTGAAACATATTAATGAATTCAACACTTAACAACTTTTGTTCGTTAGAAATGTTGAAACAAATTGACCAAAGTTAATTAGCATAATGGTTTGTAATTATCAGTTTGAAATGGCTACTCAATGCTTGTCAATCATCTAAAATTAGTGATTATTCCGAAACTACGCTCACGTTCACAAAAGACAAATTCCAAAAACAAAGAGCGTATTTAAATAATGACTAAGGTGACATTCAAAGAATTTGCTTGATATTAGATTTTCGGATATATTAATTATGTGTAAAAATCCCAAAGTAAGTAAACAGTAAACGTTCCGTTTGTATGCTTTACGATGATTGGAAGATACTGAATGAATGTGCTAGAATTCTTTACCGACAGAAATTACTTTGCAATGTTTATCTAATTTATCTTTGTTCATGAAAGAAGAATGTAATCTAAATAAAATTATAAAAGCGAAAATTTGTAAGTGTCAATATTTCGATGTTTGTGGCTCTTTTACACAAAAACGACTGTATGGTTTTGAATTTAATTACAATAATTTAGCTAACACGTAAGATTCAAACTTAGGCTATAATTTATCCCTTTACTCTCACGGAAATGAGAAGTACGCGGATAAAACCGTGGGGCGCTGCTAGTAAGTAATAAGGAGAAGCCGCAAGGTTCATTTCGATTAGGCGACTGATTTTTATCACGTGATAAAAGATCTTGAATCTTACTTTACAACCAAACAGTAATACTTCTAGTTATCTATTTTCAATTGTCAACAAAGAACAATTTTTCACCACAATAACGATATTATGAAACGTCGGTGTAAAGCCACTCATAGTTAGAAGTTCCTAAAGTGGTTTCATGGAGGTAACGGATACAAATTACTATACACATTAATATATAAATGTTATTAAGCTTAGAATTTAGAAATAATTTTCTTTCATTCCTTGTCTTGTACTGTACGTAATCCAGTTACCAGTAATCACAAACGGAGAATTTGTATTTATTTTCCTCAAATCATTAAGCAAAATGGTATGGAAGTTTAGTTGTTGGACTTAGGGCGCTATCATATTTTGAACTCGTGCGTCAACAAACCGCGTCTGTCGGTCTGAATATTCGTGGTATACTCATAAACTATTACACCGATTTAGAAACTTCACAAATGCCAAGAATACGTGTCGTAATATTAAAGCCTCGTCAAAGATTTAAAATAATCAGCTAAACAACTTTTGTTGTTTGTGGAACGGAATGGAGCCTTTCGGTTTCGCCCATTATATAGACGAAGCTAGAGCAGGCTTCGGTCTAACTTAAGTCCATAAGAAAAGGATTGAACTTGGACCAGTCAGTGCCAAACCTGACAGTTGATCTTAGCGTCCGTTGCTTATTGCGGTTTATTATTTGTACATTGTCATATTTACGTCCTTGATATTCTTAGAGCACCATGTATAAGAAAAATGTTGTGTTATATATGAGGTAAATAATAAGGAACGGGTTGCCTTTTCCATTGTTTGTCAACAGTGCTGCGTCACCGCGTGCTGTGCTCAATCAAAATAGCAAGCACATGACACAAAGATAACATGCTACAGACACAATGATTATGTTCTATTATTCTACGGTAATGGCCGTTTCTTCATGAAGCACATGAACTATATAATATTTCTGCAAGAATATTTCCTTATATTATCTGTTAGGTCAATCAGCATCATTCTATGCTCATGAGTCAACGTATAAGGATGGATACAAATTATGTTTCTAGGTGATATTATGTTAAAAATACAATGACGTGCCTAATATTAAAAATTCCTATCCCAAAAAAAAGTTTCACCATAAACAAACAAAAATGGCCGCCATGAGACGCTCGGCAAAAGTGATACATGTTAATATTAAAATTCGTACCTAATTATAAAAATATCACGGTATAACAAAGTCATGCCGTTTGCTGTCACGATATTAAAATGGTTTTTACTGTACAGGCGCGCCGATAGCCATAGATGTTTCACATTCACAACCTTGAAAATAGTCATTATACTTAGTAATTATCAGAGATAAATAAAATATGTATGGTTTTCTTCGTACAAAGTTGTTCCAGACTACATTTCCAGACTGAAATGCTTTGAAAATATGAAACTGCGACGCAAAAATCAAATATAGCACAAATCTGCATATAAAATCCATTTATTATAGAAATATGTACGAATGAATTGTATTAACTAAAAATAAAATAATTACTGGGAAATGAAAAGTCAAAACAACATAAAATTAAAAAAATATATTTTTCAGATAATAACCATGAAATGTAATGAATATTCAAGAAACCTTTGTGACGGCGCTAATTAAATATTAAAATTAGTTTTATTCTAAATACGAATATTACCGTGGCCAATGTTACTAGTTCTTGTGAATTGGGATAAGAAACAATAGTATCCATTAGTGCACATTTTTAAATAATTAGGGGCCTACAGTTAGTAGCCTTTTTCTAAAGTTCTAAGTGCACCTAAAGCACGAGACCACCGCTCGCTCACCGGTGAAGGAAAACATCGTAAGGAAACCTGCAGGCCTTATTGAAAGTGTTTGAAGGTATGTGAAGTTCACCAACCCGCATGGTGAACGGTGAACTGGGCCATCCATTAACCAGGCGAAGACCTGATTTCAAGGATGAGACCCGTGCTCAGCAGTGGGACATATATGGCTTGTTACTTCAGAGCCATAGGATTCAGTAATCGTAACATCTTCGGGTTTTTCATGTAAATCCTGTCCCTCTAGACATGTGGCACAAACGCTAAACGAATAGAAATTGAATAGAATACTTATTGTATGGGAATAACAATAGCTGTCAAATTACATGTCGTAAATTAGTGTCATTCCCAAACGATAAGTATTCTATTCTATTTCTATTCGTTTAGTGTTTGCCACTTGTCTAGAGGGGCTGTTGTCTCTCTTTTCCTTGTTTCCCTGAGACGCATGCAACATGAACCTTCGTCATAGGCAAACGGATCCTCACTGTATATTCAGCAAACATTATTTTATAACACGCCGTGCGTCAACTGAACGTTAATCGTCATTATATATGGTGTTGTTTAGTAATTAGTCAAAACTTATCATGAACTGTTATGACACCCAATTTTCCGATGATAAATTAACTCGTCTGACGTCACTTGCTAACTTATTACCTGGCCTGCTGTAAATCTGTAACATGTGCATTTTTTATCAGGATATGTCATAAATGAAAAAAGATTTTTTTTTTAAGTAAGAAGTGGTTTTCAATAGGCAGTCATCATTTTCTCGCAGATTAGACTAATCAAATAATAACATTATTACAGGTGACAACATATTATATGTATAAAAAACTTGAATGTTGTTACATTAATAATAAAAATTTCGAACATATTTTTATATCATTTTTGTTTTAATAATATCGAAAAAGGATCCGTGTAATTATAGGACCATAGCCCATAGGTTAGATAGAGTAAAGTAACTGCTAACCCAAGTATTTATTATGAAATATAATATGTCCTGGCTAACTCGATTTTTTAATAGGTGATCCTCCACTACATTTCTTTAAGCTTATGAGGAACAAGGATCGAATATGAACCTCTTACGCAAGAGGTCGAAAGAACAACCCACTAGTGACTAGATCATCGCCGTTGACAATATGATATACTAGCAGCGCCCCGCGGTTTCACCCGCTTACTTTCCATTCCCGTGGGACTACGGTCATAAATCATAGCGTTTTGGTTATTCGGATGTATAAGCTATATTATCGTAAAGTTTCATCAAAATCCGTTCTGTAGTTTTTAGGTGAAAGAGTAACAAACATGCATACTTACAAACTTTTGTCTTTATAATATTAGTATGATGGTAGGATGTTTAGTATTTATTTGTTTCGTGGTAATTTTTTCACGTTCTCTATAATATATTATATCTATATATATAAAAATGAAACCCGTTTCGCGTTGTCACGGCATCACGTGTGAACGGCTGAACCGATTTCGATAATTCTTTTTTTTAAATGTTTGTGGAAGTCCAAGGATGGATGTTCCGGCGAAAAAAAATCGAATAATTGCCGGGAAAGCCCTAAAAACAGCCCTTTTCTTTTTCCCATACAAACGTTTTCTAACTAAAATGTATAGTCAATCTGAACTTTATCGCTATTATATAAAGCTCATATTAGATTACAAACACTCATTGTTGTCTAAGCTATATCATATTAATAATTTCGTCTTAGACTCAATCTAAAAGTTACCTAAATAATAAAACATAAAAAATTAAAGGTTTCGAGTCGACAACATATATCCCCAAAATTTGGATTGTCGAGTATTTTGTTAAATCCTAATGGTGTTGACAGACAAAATATTGCAGTCCATTAAAATACAATGACATAATTGCATATTATCACTGTCATTGATAACGGGTGACATCTACTTTTTTTAATACGCTTTTGGCAAGGAGTATTTACTATTTGTATTTGTATTATGAAAAGGATTATTGAGACAAAGAAATATTATGATCAGGAGAATTTATAGGTACTATATCAAAAGAATTTATAGATATACATCTGTTCCAACTTGACGGCCCAAGAGGAACTGGAAAAACTTTTGTATTTACAACTATTGTACATTTTAAGATCTGAAAACAAAATATGCCTGCCAATAGGCAAGAATTAAATAATGCTATAGCATTTACTGGGATTGCAGCAAATTTTTAGATGGCGGTAGAACAGATCACTCGAGATTAAAAATTCCAATTAATTCTGATGAGATCTCTACGTCTTACGTGTCATAAGGATTCAGGCAATGGATCATCAAATGAGGATGGTGTTGACCATAGCGATGCATTGTAGATAATTCAATTGTAGACCATATGTTTGATGTGTCGCTTGACACAAATGATACCTAATAAAAATTATTCAATGAAAACGTTACTTACTCCTCAAAACGGAGATCGTTTTCAATTGCACGACTAAGTTGTTGAAAAAACCTCGGGTGTGTTTAAAATTTAAGAGAGTTATAACGCTGTAGTTGAGGACGATCATAATGATGTTTTAAACTATCCCGTAGAATTCCTAAACTCGATATAACGATTGCAGGATTACCACCACACATTCCTTAAATTAAAAGTTGGTTGTATAGAAATGCTTTTAAGAAATTTAAACCCTACTGTTGGGTTGTGCAATGGGACCCTACCGGTCTTATTATTAGATCGTTAGTTATGTGCATTGTAAATCAAATTTCACCCGAGCAAAGTCAGAATTTCATTTATTCTATTAAAACAGTGTGCGTTTGCTGTTGGAGGGTCTAATGTCGTGTCCCGAAACTCATAAAAGGTGATAATAACGCGAACCCGACCAAATTACATAGCTACACAATTTACGGGCTATGGATCATTAGTACTGACTTTCAATTTGGTCGGTTTCGCGATATTATTTCGTTTGTTTTAGTTTCAGGCAGGCACGCGACATAAAATGCATCAGTTTCCACGTCATTACATCAGTCAAACACAAACCGCGTTACCAAGAGTGTTTTATTATTTTTAATTATTAATTTAATATCCCTGTCTGTGCAAAATTATTTAAATACATTCTAATATTATTATGTAATTGGGATGAACACCGAATTAAATAATAAATATAGGAAAATGAAAACTTTACACACGTGTGATTTACTTTTAAATGTATTTTGTATATATTATATAGTATCGAAAACTTATCTGTTCGGATGGATTGTTGCTTTTGAAAATGAATAATTTCACTACAGTTTGTACACACACATGAAGCCATCTGTCGAAGATTAGGACCACTTCTGGCGAGACCGTTTCTTCTAGGCCGGAGATCTTATCGGAGATCGAAGACTTCTATAGCAAATTGTACGCGTCCCATGCTCCTCAACCTAATACCCGGAATAATGATCCGCGTGCCAGCCTAACACGACACCTCTCTGGAAAGCTTCTGAACATCAGATTAGATGACGTTAGTTTGGCTCTTAAGCAGCTAAAAGGGGGAGGATTTAGCACCATAGACCACATTCATACTATAAGGCAAGTTATACAGAAGACCCATGAGTACAACCAGCCACCGTGCCTTGCTTTTGTGGACTATGAGAAAGCTTTTGACTCTCTCAAAACCTGGGCTGTTCTGGAAGCTCTGCAGCGATGTCATGTCGATTGGCGATACGTTAAAGTAATGAGAGGATTATACGAAGCCGCTTTTATGTTCATTCTGATTCCGGGAGGTCAAACAAGACCAATCTAATTGCATCGAGGTGTGCGACAGGAGGATGTTCATTCCCCGAAACCGTTAACGAATGCTTTGGACGAAATCTTCAAGACTTTAAATTGGGCAGAATGTGGCATAAACATTAACGGCGAGTATCTCTCACACCTTCGTTTCGCCGACGATATACTTACTTATTATACTGGCCGAGTCACTGAAGGGCTTACAGAAGATGCTGCACAGTCTAAACGAATCATCCCGACGTGTGGGCCTTAGGGTGAACTTGAACAACATGAAAGTCATGTTCAACGAACACGTTCTCCTTAGGCCGGTTAACGTCGATGACATAACTCTCGAAGCCGTGCAATAGTATTTCTACCTTAGGCATACCTTGCAGCTAGGTCGACATAACTTCGAGAGGCAAGCCAATAAGAGGATTCAATTAGGGTGGGCAGCATTTAGGAAGTTTCGCCATATTCTCACGTCGTCCGTATACCGTACAGTTTAAAGACCAATGCGTTATCTCCGTGTTGACCTACGGGACTGAAACAAACTCTTAATTTACGACTGGTCCGTAATTTTTCCGTAGCTCAACGTGCTATGGAGTGTGCTTTGCTTGGTGTTTCTTTGGCAGATAGGATTCGAAACAAAGTCCTCCTCCAGAGTACTAAAATTACCGATATCATGCGAAAAATATGTACGTTGAAGTGGCACTGGGCTGGTCACACACTCAGAAGAACGGATGGCCGATAGGTCAATAAGGTTCAAATGTGGAGGCCGCATTTAGGTAGACGAAGTGTTGGTCGACCATTAAACAGGTGGGAAGACGATCTCCGTGCAGTGGCAGGTCCGCGTTGCATGCGAGTGGTACGGAATCGGTCATCTTGGCGTTCATTGAGGGAGGCCTATGTTCAGCAGTGGACGGATATATGCCGATGATGATGATGTACCCATTATAAACAATGCCATCACAAGAATATAACCAGAATAGATGAGTTTGTGTGTTGTTGTAAGTTGTTGATTATTGTATTTATGCTTATTAAATCCCCATGACTTCCTTTGACAGAACGAAGTCTGTCGGGTCCGCTAGTAATAGTATAAAGTTTAAGTATTCATATTGAATTCACAAGTTAAGTATTTAGCCAATTTGAATGCTATGTGAGCTCAGTAGCTATGGTATTTAAATATACTATGTAAACTGAGCACGTTAACATTTGAAGAATAGAAAAAAAAACTTTAACTGAAAATAGGATCGTGACGGTGTTATGAAACTGTTAATAAATTTTTATACACATTGTAAATTATACAGGAAAATGAGTAGCTACATTGATATCGTTGGAGGAAGTTAACGTAGCAATTCATTTACATTAATCATCCTATTATTATCTATTTGTAGTTTACAATTGTGTATCATTGTATAATTAAGTGCTGCCATTGAATATCTTTAATCAGACAGCGAGATTGAGATCGTTATCGAGATGAGAGATGAATATTATTTCATATAATTTCATAATTTCCAGCAACGGTCTAACGTTCTAGTGATAGGTCCATAGAAAAAAATGTATTATTATTTACATATCGGTACAAGATAATAGAATAAAAATCACGAGATATCTTGTGATTTTCATAACATACAAGTCGCGCCCCGCGGATTTACACCGTACTTCCCATTCCCGTGGGAGTACGGTGATAAATTATAGCCTATATGTTATTCTGATATATAAGCTATATTATTGTAAAGTTTCATTAAAATCCATTCAATAGTTTTTACGTGAAAGAGTCACAATCATCCATGCGTACCTACAAACTTTAGCGTTAATAATTAGTAGGATTTGATTCTGACGATATATTTTAACATTTGTTTTCTTATATAATTCTCATTCTAAAAAAATCTCATTATAATGAAACAACGTTTACGGATTTTATCGCAGTTTATTAAGTTTTTTACACGCCCGAGTGAAGCGTAACATCATTCTTTGGTTACTCACTACTGTTTACCTTCAACAGAACTTCAAGATGTCTGCTCAATCGCACATTTGGGAACTACCCAGCGAAGACATCGGCGGATCCTTTAACGCGCGGGCCAGAGCAACGCTTGATGACAGCGACGTGTCTGCTGCTTTACACAGTTACCTCTCGCTGGATGAGGCTGGATCACCGTTCGCCCGCGCTGCGATACCTCCCCGAGTGCCAGACGAAGAGGAAGCTGATTGGGAGGTCGTTGACTATGTAGAAATCAGCGATAGAAATAACACATCGGTATAAATGTTTATTGTTTTAATTAAGAAAATTTCTTGCCAATATGTACTTACGTAAACAATTAATGTAATTTATAAAATACAATCAGTATGTAATACGCATTTAATACATGTAAATGTTCATTTGAATACAGAATGTAATTTAGCTTCATATATTTGTAATTTTAATGTAAGGTAGTTTCGTGTATGTAAAGATTTAAATAAGTTTACCTATAAAATGCTAGTCATTTATTGTAAATAAAAATAATTACTATTTATAGTATAGGTTCTATATATATATTTTTTTAATATATGGAAAGCGCTTTTTCGCTCAGTTTTATCACTGTCACGTGAATTTGTAATTAAATCCCTCGATGAGATCTAGATTTATAAAATATAAACGAAGTTTACTTTAAAATAATATGTTAATTTAAATATTTTTATACTGTTTAATAAAGAACAAACACAAAATGTTGCAAATACTTTACTGTAAGTATATCCCATTCCAAATTTTCATTTGCAGTGGAGTGTTATAACTTATACTACACATTGATTAAACTACATTTTTTTTTTATTATTACTACATTTTGAATAAAAGCAAGTCTACATTGCATAGAGAAGAATTGTAAGATTTTTACACTTTTTACTTTCAACAGGCATAAATAACTTATTTTTTTAAATGAGTAGCTGACAAAGTATTGAAATCAAGTAAAGACTGGTGCATGTTAATATGTTATCAAAACATGAAGCTTATAATCTATTTTTATTAACACGATGAAACAAGAGTGGTCGATGACTGGTGTAGCAAGTGTCGTGCGAGCAAGTCGTTAAAAGAGCTAATAAAATTTTCATCCATAAGACGTATCTTAACGATATTTCTTAAGCAGCAAGTGAAATGTGATGAGTCAAGTGCATGCAAAGTATGAAAGTATGTAGAGTTTTTCGTATTGGATGGAAATTGAAATGTCCATTTGTAGGTAGAGTTTTAAAAACATGCACCAGCTGCAAGCGATGCATGTTTTTGAACTCGAATCATCTTTTCGAGCCTGTTTTTTTCTGTTCTCTATCTATATCTCTATTTTACTCTACAAAAAGTATTCAAGCGTTAAACAAGTTTTGCAGTTGAATAACAACCTGACATTCCGAAATAAAGTAAGTGGATCTAGAAAATAGTATAGATATCCTAAGCATTATTGAAAATTATCTGAATTTGAAACTTTTTACTCTTAGTTCACTCTAAGTAAAAAAAAAGATAAAATCTCTATTTTACTTTTTAAAGCTATGGGTTACCTTACACTTTTATGTGATTTCACTGCGGTATTCAGCCGAAACTAAAAGCATCTTAAATCGGAGTATACATAAATAAAAACATTAATGAACCTTAAAAATATCACAATCGCGAGATTATTTTTTTCAAATTAATTTGCAATTCAAATTCATCACATGTATTTACTAATATGCAAACAAATGGACTATTGTATCTACGCGTGCTGAACAGAGACTGCTGATGCTACCAGCATACATGATAGCTTAGCTGATGAATGCTAATTGACAGCTTACTGCTTTGATTTATATAGAATAACAGCCAATCCGTTTATGTACTGATTATCTTATTAATGCGAATCACATTTAAGTTGTAAATTTACGTAGCAGAAACACTCAATATTTTGTTCGAAGCCATTGTCTGTCAGACAATAATGAAAACTTAAATATATGGCGTCGGTAGGTAGTCAATCTTATTACGGAGTTTAGGTAGCCACAATGAATGATATATTGTTAGATAGGGATGGCGACGTGATTAAACTTGCAAACTGACATAACATTAGCAGGTACATCCGCTACCGCAAATATTTTGATTTGAAATAAGTACCTTAAAACAAAGATAAAGCGAAGCAGAGAAGTTTAATAAGGAAGGAAGGGAAACATAGCTAGGAAGAGAGAGAGAGCGAAAATAAGTACCTTGATGCAGATGCGGTATAAACGGAAGCTTATTGTCTTACTGTGGTGAGCGAGGCCACAATATCAAATGGAGATTTACTCGAGCACCTTGAAGATCTACATTTTGAAGATTAAATGATTATACCGACTGAGCTTAAAGCCCATCACGGCTAAAAGTCTAGAGATTTCAAAAAAATTCCATAAATCCATCATCCAAGTAAAGAATACTATATTAAAACTATCCATCAAGTGCCTCATATGCCGGTTTGTCTATCTCAAACATCTTTAAAACCTCTATGAATTGTATTGCTGTCACTGGCTGAGTCACTGTAATGAACAGCGATCATTATCTGACTTCGTCACAAATCGTATTTGCTTTGTTAAAGAACAGTTATATGGCTTGTGTTCAGTAGTGGACGGATAAAGGCTGATGATGATGATGGGGTGTATTTTTCTGACACTACAGAAACTATGGTCAGGTGAAGGCTAGAAGGAAGTTATAGTCCTCGCCACTTTTAAAGTCCTGCGACTAATGCCTGAACTAAATTTGACAACATTGACATTTTGACATCTGTCTGGAGTAAGAAGTTGTGATATTTTAAATTGTTTTACGTGAAATATGGAGCATATAATATAAAGTAAGGTGTAAAAATTTAAGGCCGTATAATGATCGTTAAAGTGAAATAATTTTGTGAATTAGAAAGTAAAAATAAACAACAATTAACCCCGTTAAATAATATGTTTATAAATGTCACAGCCATGACAGGTAAATTTTAGAGATGCCAGAGTCACTCATTTTTGCCTAATTTATGGTTACAATATTATC
Organism: Lycaena phlaeas; assembly: GCA_905333005.2. Taxonomy (NCBI): domain Eukaryota; kingdom Metazoa; phylum Arthropoda; class Insecta; order Lepidoptera; family Lycaenidae; genus Lycaena; species Lycaena phlaeas. The sequence continues at coordinate 7,380,739 of HG995171.1, forward strand.
ATTAACTCTATACCTACATTTATCTTATGATATTTTATATGAATATAAATACAAGGTAAAAGAATTAAAACCTTGTTCAGATGAATGATATTTTCAGGTGTTACTGTAAAAAAGGTCGAATAACGAAGGAAGTAACAATGGCAGCAATTACTTCTGAGAAAATCGTCATCCCTGGCAAAAGCCGAACACATCCGAAGAAGCTTGTTTTAGATGAATTCTACTAATCGGTTATACGTAAAAAATACGAATGAAATATTTACAAAAAAATGTTTTATTTTACTAAAACCTGGCAGGGAGATTTTTATTTTGCTGCTATAATTATTTTTGTCATTATTATCATCATCAGTCTTTATCAATCCACTACTGACCATAGGCCCTATAATTATTTAAATTTTTTATTGTACTAAACTTGGTGGAAAATCATTACAATAGAAATTGGCAACATTGAGTTATGAGATCACAGCGCCGCGTCTATCGGACTTCTAAAGTGGCGATGACTATAGGAGACATTTTTATTCAAGAATAATAAATATATAGACCAACGATGACAACACGTCATTTAGCCCGTTGGTAATAAAATGTATGCCAAAAATAAAAAGGTAGATAGATCTTAGCTAAAAATTCTGTACTTAGAGTTGTGCAGGCGAGGACTATTTTTATACTATTCATTAATTTGTTATTATAAATATAAAGTCATCTCTGTAAAACCATCGGTGACAAGCCAGAAATATGAAGAATTATGTTTACTCGGATGATGCCCAAAGCACTTCTCACATTAGCGTAGTGAAAAACTGTGTAACGTGTGACAATGTTATACAATAAGACAATATTTAACGTGTGAACGATATTAATTTACTTTGTAAGTCAACTGTTAAAGAGCGTGTTAAAATATACTTTGTTCATACCAAACATAACCAATACTACCTTTTTCGACGTATTAAGCCCGTACGGCGTTATAATGAAACAAGTTTTACGGATTTTATCGCGGCTTATTAAGATTTTTACATACCCGGCACTTGTTGACGACCGTGGTTCCTGTAAAGTATCCGAAACGTCGGGCATGTAAAAACTTAATAAACCGCGATGAAATCAGTAAAAGTTGTTTAATTTTAATAAAATATAAAATTCGCTTCTTCATCGATCTCTTATTTATACTAGAAGTATTTTAGTCTATTCGAGAAACATATACTACGGGTGAGACGGGTATTGAGTGAGGCACAGATTAGAGCACAGGCTGTGCTGGTCCAATATATATTGGCGAAGTTTACAAACACTTCAAGATTTTTAATATTGTCAGAGATCTCACAAGATTTTTCCTCACGATATTCCCGTTCTCTCCCACACCAGTAAGCTAACATACCCAGCAATAAGGTAAGGTACACGCATCAAAATTTTCTGCTTGTGTTAAGTGCTAAAGATAGGCTATATCTTACATTACTTACACCTGGACCAATGCCAAAAACGACTATTCTCGTCCTGTAAATGTGTATTCTAATATCTCCTCGCTTGTTTTCGAGGAGGATACCCAAGTTTATCGGTTGGACGTATAAGGCTATTTGTAGAGAAAATGGTTTGACCCAATATACAGTGGCATGGTACGGATCTCCTAGATACAGGTAAAGAAGTTACTAGGTCAAAGTTCGCTAGAGCGCCGACCTGTTGTGGGTTTGCGAGCTTCGAATTCCGTACTACTCAGTCACGATACCTGTTTTGGCTATGAAATTAATTATTAGTCTAAATTTGTTGACTAAGTACTAATTCCTTATTCATAATAAACATTTCTATCGCGATTTTTTGTGTTTGGAAAGATCAGTATTCAGGACATCTGACTAACTTACGTTACTCTAAATTTTCTTACGTCTCTAGTTTTGCAACGTATGTTTGAACTGCCTGGGGGTTGTGCTGAAACGTATTTCACCACTTCCTAATTAGATTAGTATCATTTAATATAATATCAGTAATATTAATACTAAGTTCAGGCTTCAGCGTTCAGGGATAGTAAGTAGTCTTTAAAGTTGGGTTAAATGATATTCTTTTTATTATTTCTTTGACCCTGGTAGAGTGACTAGGGCGGAATTCTAATCATTTCAAAACTCAACCTTTACACCAATGGGTGATCAATTGTTAGCCAACAGTCCGGAAAACTGTCTTGTCAAGAGGAGGTGAGCGTATTTAAATGTTGGTGGAGAGCATATTATTATAGCCGGATAGATTCGTAATGTGAACCATAAAAATCAGACTGACTGAAGCAACGAAATTGGTCAGTGGTTTTTCACTGACTTAATTGCAAATAAGCAGTGGTCTGTATGTACGTCCCATCGGTTAATTATATTCAACAATGGACATTAGTTGGCCAATCAGAGCTCAGAACCGGCGCAGTATCGCAGTACAAATTTGGCGGATTTTTTTCAATTTTCGGTTAAATGCTCTATGGTGAAGGGAGATACCAAATGACGATCATGATGATGTATTTTAATCATCATCCCTATCTGTAGACATTTTTCACTTATCAGCGTCAATTTTACAGTAAATATCTATCTATCTACATTCGTTCTTAAACGTAAAAAAATCTTTCAGCGGCGATAAAATCTTTAAAAAGTAGTTTTATGCTCTGATGATGATAATTGAGATAAAAACCAAGGTTGTGGTTAGACCGTGACTTTTCGTCACACCAAATCTCGTTCGACGTGCACAAACACAGACTTGCTAATAAAAACGTCGACTATTTATCATCAACGTGTTTACACTTCTTATCACTGATTTCAGTTTTCAGGAGTTGAAGAAGTTATTTAGTTTATTTGATAGATCGAAAACATCATCCATCTCCGTTTTTAATGTTTTAGAATTAATTAACCAATACTTTCTTTTCAAAAGCAAATTTTAAAAAGTAATCCTTTTTTTCCAGTTTTTAAAGGAAGCCTGAATTTCAAATAATTATATTTGCCTACTTTATAGGGTTCCGTTGCCAAATGGCAAAAAACGGAACCCTTATAGACTCGTCACGTCTGTCCGTCTATCAGTTCATATATGACACAACCTCTTTTTCTGAAACTATAAGAAGTTTACTGTTGAATCTTGATAAGTAGATTCAGTAAACCAAATCAAGATTTTCATACAAAAATAGAAAAAAGAATTATTAATAATACAAAATAGAGAAAAAATTTTGGGGGTTCTCCAAACTTAGAACTAAAATTCATTTTTTTTATAAAACCCATCGAACGTTTGCGGTATCTATGGATAGGTCTTCAAAAATTATATTTAGGTTTCCAATGTAATTTTTTCCAAGCGGAATAGTTTGGGCGAGAGACACTCTCTCCCTCCCCCCATAACTTCTTATTTTAGAAGTTACAGGGGGGGGGGAGTCCATGAGTGAAGACATTGATAGATGTTTCACAATATTAAATCAAATAAGGAATTTTATTAAATTTGCTGATGGTGGGCACATTTACGGACGAGCTCTGTAGTCAACGGCGCCCAAGAATATTAACCATACTGGACGTGTTCTCCTGGCAACTATCCATTCGCCTATTCGAACACGCAAAATCTATGGGTGCAAGTAAGCACAGCTATTTCTGCTCCTTTTTTTTTTAGAACAACGCCAAAATGGTTCCAATGAAGCGTCAACCGCATCCTCATACAGTCATACCGCTAAAACAATTGAATGTATCCTTGTTGGAGCTGAAGAATGTGCATTGGCTTTTAATACGTATAGCAAATATTAGCACGATGCGTAAAGTCTATTTATATAAATATACCGTTATCAGGAACCCGCAACACCAGTTCTTGCTAACCTATCTTCGGACTAGGTTAATGCTGTTGAAGTGTTTCTAAATAAAACCTTGCATCAGTAAAAGTGTTAAATGAAGTCCATGTTTTTAGCAAATTGCCGTGCCTTGGTGAAGAAATCTTGTATGTTATTGGATAAGCAAACTGATAGACGTGTTACCGGACGGTTAGGGGTTACCATCGCCCATCAACATAAACCAGTTTACCTGGAATTAGTCCAAGCTCAAATCGTTCATATGTTGCCTATCCGAATCCATGAGACGTTATCTCTTTGTAGTGCCCTTGTCTCCAAAATACAGTAAAATAAGTAAGATGGTAGTACCCAGCAGAAGAACATGATCTGATGATAATGAAGGTATATGAAGGGAAACCAATAAGTATATACGTCTGAAACACTTTTGTCATACAATAATCACTTGCTCGTAAAATGTATTTTCAGAATGCAATAGTAAAGTGAACATTTTTATGAGGAAATAAACTTTAGTTGTTTTTAATAAATTGTGAGCGTGAATTATTAAATTCCCGTGCTACAATGATCGTCATCTTTGTCGTTTTCCATTTACTGAACAGAGGCCTCCTTCAATAAGCGCCAAGACATAATTGTCTGATTATATTGTATTATATTCTATACTAAAATCAAACATACAAGTGTCAATAAACTGTAGTTATTGTGTATGACTATTTATATGTCATACAAAAGTTTGTATGACTGTATATGTACAGGACTTGCGTTATACAGTAGGTATTGTATGGCAATACCGAATACACGTTACGTTACGACGTCACGTACGTTTGACACCCATACAATACCATCATCTATCACACCACGAATGGATAGCCTGTACATACATATATTAAACTGTATATCAAAGTTACTCTACTAAACTAACATTCTCAAACACCTGCGAGCATCTTCATCCAGTGTTTGATAAGCAGGTAACAAGATCACCTCAGCAACTAGCTGGCTACGACGTAGACTAGACTGTTCTTTATAGTTTTTAATGTATATTGAATAATATTCTGAACACTTAATATTATTATATACATCGGTGCTAAAAAAAAGAACGTTTATGGTTGGCACAGATGGAGAGAGAGGAGATATAACACGATAGGAATAAGGCTTCGCTTGGCTTCCGGAAAGCTGATTAACGCAAAAATTAACAAGTCAACTGTCAAATCTCTTGTTAAGTGTGAAATGAGTTGCTGGAAAGCATGGTTAGATTCCTTAATTTGATCAACCTGTCAGTTCACATAGCCACTACAATGAAAAGCTAACAAATTTGACTCTACATTCGTATGTCAACCACCATTAACAGCCATGTTAGTTGACATGTACTTTTACCAACGTTTCAGAAACCAGGCGATAATATCCGTTGAGTTATTTTCACCGTGTCTTCTCAGTAGCGTGGTTTTAAACCGGTGGTAGCCTCAATATGACGTCATACAAATTAGTTTCTAATTTGTAAGAAAAATATTTCATTTAACATTTCGAGGTTGTCATGAGCCTTAATGACTTCATCATTGAACTTCGGTTACCTTAAAATTGAACGTTAGTTCTTTTACGGTGAATACTTATTGTCATGCTATCACCGTTTTTATATTGATTAAGGTACTATAATATAAACACTCCAAATTCTCTAAAACATGCTTAGAAATAATATAAAACTAGCAGTTGCATGCATCTTCGCCTGCGTCAACTAAGATTAATTATTAAGCACGGGTACACTGGAGATAGTATAATTTTCCGACAGTGAAAGAATTTTTCGAATCGGTCAAGTAGTTTCGGAGCCTATTCAATACAAACAAACAATAAAACCTTACCTTTTATAATATTAGTATAGGTACCTACTCATATATTTTCGTGCATTATAACTTAAACATTCACATACATGTGCGAACATTAAACAAATAAACGTCATGTGAGTCTATCAATATAATATGATATCGTTGGTAAATATATTTTTCGAGAACTTTAATTTTTATTCAAATTACTGTTTTTTAAGTTACTACTATTATACACTTCATAATATGTAAAAAAATATACAACATTATTATTTAATTACATTTATTGCGTGATTAATTAAAAAAATATGCAAAAAAAAAACTTTTAAAAACTGAATCAACCACAAAAAAATATTGTCAATTTAAATTGTCAATTTCTACGATTTTTTTTAAATGTATAAAGTGTAGCCGGATTTTAATAATAAAATCACTTATAACACCCAATAAATGGATTCTAGTATTAAAACTAGAATTTCTATTATTAAGACTATTAAGTTTAAATTAAAAAAAATAATAATAAAAAGGTCTACAAACACAGAACTAAAACTTATTGATTTAAACATGTATCGATTTAAAATACTTTACTTTTACTATATGTGTTAAACTTTTGATTATCTCAGCCTTTTAGCTGGTGTTTTCCTTGGTTCCGCCCTGATGCCTTCAGGGAAGAGGAGCCTATACTTTTACTATACTATACTATACTCTACTATACTATAATATTATATTAAACTCTTAGATCAATAATATATTATATACTTCTATATAGCAGAGGTTTTAATTTTTCAATTGCTTAAAGGATGGCCCTAACTGGCCAAGTTAGTACCAAAAAGCCACGTATTGTTGTATTGTGTTATGTGTATGTAATCGCGAACATTAGTGTATAATATGACCACATACACTTCTATAAACCGCCAGTTGTCCAAAGGTGATGTGTCACTGCCCACGGAGCAATTAACATACAATACAAGTCTGTCCTTGACAAAAATATACATAACATTAGCATTAAGATACGTACGTCTCTTTAGCGGTTAAATATTTTACTGAAAAGAGCAAGTCGACCAAGCAGTCGTATATGTATTCAAAGGACTTGCTCTAAGAACCTCCATAAACATAAATGTAAGAATTGCACATAGCTCGTAACTTATGAGTTTTTTTTTTTAAGTTTTTTTTAAATTTATTATTGGTGCGAAGACTTCGTACAAACGTCTACAAAGTAGCTACATCGTGTTTCTGAAAGTAGGGAAGGGAAGGAACTCGCTTTTTTTTCATCATCATCATCATCATCATCATCATCATCATATAGAATAACGGAATATACTTATAATTGAAATGCAGAGCAAGCGCCAATCGCAAATGATGACAAGACAGGGGCGTATAGGCTTTCATTGAAAGAGGCCTACAATGGCTGATGATGATGATGATAATGATTTGACGATGATGATGATAAAGTAATTGATTATATATTTTCTATGTTCTTTAAGATAATACATGAAGAATGACACTCGCAGATTTAGTTCGATAACGATTTTTTAACAAAAAATAAATTATGAATAAGTTGCAAATTAAAACTTGTCACGACTTGGGGGTACTAATTATTGCATTTACCTTGAAACATATTTACTATAAAATTATATAACATGATAATACATATTATGTACCTAACAGAAAAAAATAAAATACCGGTAATAATTTTTTTTGTTTACCTTTTTTTTTTAATTGCATAGGAGCGCAGACGAACAACCGAAGCCTTGCGACTATCGACGCCCATTAACATCCACACAACCAAAGGTTATGCAGATGCGTTGCCCTCCTTTTCTCTATCCCCCCAATGGGTTACCGGAAACTCACAAACCGCTCACTTTAGTCCGGTATTATGTGAGCGAGAGGTACCAACCCTGGTCGTGCCAGCCTGATTTGGCTGCAAAGCAGTATTGCACTACCGACTTACAGAAAATGTTCAAGAAACGTCACGTCAAGAACGTCAATTAAGTTAATTTAAGAAAGTATATTATTACAGAGTACGGAAGATCTGCAAGCGAACTAAACAAGTCTACCTGTGGTGTCCTCTATGGAAAGTAAAATGTATAGATGTACCTAACCTACTACCTATCTAAAATTGTACAAAGGTAGTTGAATGTACAGTTCAGTACGTCAGAATTGAGTTTTTTATGGGTTTTTTTAAAGAATTACGATGTCAAAGTCATGTAGACTATCTAAAATAATGTAAATTTGTAAATACGTACAAGTATTTACAAGAGGCTACGATGATAAGCATTCATCAAACAAAACTTATAATAATATTATGTACTGGTAAAGTTTTTTCATACGACAGCGACATTTTATGGTGCGTTCAGACTCGCGCTATGCAGGGTAAGTAGGTAACCGTCATTTTAGCGACGAGTGCGTACTGCGTTCACGCACTTTACTCGCTCTTGCACTTTGAACACAAGGCTGTGAACACAGCATTATTTTGAAATTTTCTTTGAGACGGATATTTCAAATATAAGGATATTTCGACAGTGCAGTTCCATAGCGAATGGCTGATAATTCAATCCTACTAGTATTATAAAAGCGAAAAGTTGTAAGTATGGATGTTTGTTACTCTTTCACGTTAAAACTACTGAAAGGATTTTTATAAAACTTAACAATAATATAGCTTGTACATCGGAATAACACATAGACTATAATTTATCCCTGTACTCCCACGGGAATGGGAAATACGCGGGTGAAACCGAGGGGCGCTACTAGTACGAATATAATGCTTATTAAGGTTCATATTGATGTAAATATATCTGTAGATTCTGGCTGGCTGATCGAGTGATGGAAAATATAGTGGTCAGATATAGGCCACTGGACACTTTACAGCAGTCGCAGGTTCGGATCCCGCCAAGAGCATATATTTGTATAATAGGCGTGTAAAGTATCAACCCTTATATGTCCCACTGCTGGGCACGGGTCTCCTCCTCGAAATCAGGCGATGAGGGTAATGGACCATAATTCACCGATGCGCTGGCACAATGCGGGTTGGTGAACTTCACATACTATCAAAGACTTTCAATCTCATCGGACATGCAGGTTTCCTCACGATGTTTTCCTTCACCGGTGAGCGAACGATGGTCTCGTATAGGCGTGTGCATGTATTTATGTAAATTCAGCACCGAGCTAAGTTGACGTGGTGTAATTTTTGAATAATATTTATAAAAAAATAATTTTATGTAAGCCAATATTAAGGTTCAAGAGTGGAGGACGCGTTTAGGTAGACGAAGTGTTGGTCGGCCATTAACCAGATGGGAAGACGATCTCCGTGCAGTGGCAGGTCCGTGTTGAATGCGAGTAGCAAGGTATCGGTCGTCTTGGCGTTCATTGAGGGAGGCCTATGTTCAGCAGTGGACGGATAAAGGCTGATGATGATGATGATGATGAAGCCAATATGCGTTTGACAATAAAAAGCGAAAATTCTAGAATTTATCTCAAATAAAATTGTGTTCTGCATATAAATATATATTTAGCTGGTTTACGACTCGAAACAGACAACGACCATAACTCACGGGACCAGAGCCAACATAGTTGAGTGCTCAACGCATTTTTATTGCAAAAACACCTTTATACTATTTTATGATCCTTGTTGGTAAGTGGAAAATTAATACTGCAACAAAGATAGCCTCAATATAAATTCCTTAAAGAAAAACAATTCCACTAGAAAGATCGTGTAATCATCATCATCATTAACATGTGACCGTGGAATGGACCTCTATAATAAATGCTAAGACGATTATCCGGTTCTCGCTTTCATAGTGGATATCGTCACCCCATCAAGATGCACATATTTTCAGTCGGCACGGATAAAAGTAATTTACATAAGTATAAATATTGTATAAGTAGCATATATTGTATAAATTGATAATGTAACTTTTTTCAGACTTTCGATTTATGGTTGAAAATACTTACATTATAAACGTGAAAGTAGGGATGTTTGTTATGCTGTCATGCGAAAATTACTCAAGGGATCATCATGAAACTTTGTACACATTCTCGGAGGTACTCTAGTAACATAGGATACATTTAAAGAAAAATATTTTTTTGTGCTAATTCGGGCGAAGCTGCGGGCAGCGGCTAATTGTCTTACATAAACGTAAGCAAAAACCACCCTCTCAAATGAAGCATCAGCTTTGGCTATTAATTCGCTGATTGTATTCGCACGACTTTTAAGTATTTCAGGAGGTTTTCATATTTTATCTGTCATATTAATATTTTTCGAGTTTTATCGAGCGGCATCTATTTTTGGGCCAGGCCAGCTGACTGAGCTCATGACCATAGTGTACCTGTGACTAGCTCTGGCAACTCGTTCATGTGTTGACTGTCTTCACCTAAGATGCTATTCTGTAGGTCCCATTCGTCTTCACCCAGTCCTAGAGTAGTGGATGCGCTGTATACGAAAGCTCTTCACATTCGGTCTGACACCTGTGGACTCGGCCCATACCCTCGATTTGTGACCCAAGATGGGTTGCGGCGCGATTTGACATCAGTAATCGGAGGAAACTTGTTTCTGCCAAGCAGCATCACAGCGATGATCATTGATGACAAGTCAGCGATGGCTTCCTTCAGCAAGGCTAATGCCAACATTAATACAAACAAACATTAATATGTCCCAGAAGGCCCAGCCTCTCGCTGAGGTGATCCTGTCTACAGATTAGGGACCCTTAAAATGCTGCTGAAGGCGCTCACAAGGGCTTTAGTTTAGATAGGACACTCCCAAGTATCCCACATAGGGTCAGGATTTAACCCATTTAAAAGGATTAGAATAAGCAAATTTGGAAAAAGCACAAATAAAGGAAAATTTAACCAAAAAAGTTGTAAATGAAAACGATTTTAACTTTTTTCACCTTTTAAGAAACTAGAAATGGGTTTTTTCAAATTTCTAAGTGATCCTAAGCACGAAATCATCGCTCGCTCCCCGGTCAAGAAAATATCGTGAGGACACCTGCATGCCTGTTGAGATTTAAAAGTCTTCAGTCACACCTCTTCAAGGTGTGTGAAGTTCACCAACCCGCACTGGGCCAGCGCATCGGAGTCCAACTTGCGCTTGGCCGGTTTTTTTTCTTACAGAGGTAAATCCACTTATAAATTGTGCTTCTACAAACACTACCGTGTCATGTTTGTGACAACTGATTAGATAACGCCAGTGTCAGTCCTCATGTCATTGTTTCCGAAAAAGATTGTGGTTTTCCAATTTTCCCGCTATCTCAGTGTACACTTTTTGAAAAAATAATAAGACAAGGGCTAATAGACATTCGGATATAAGCAATGGTAGTCTAGATGTCAAGAGGGTATAGGATTGAAACTATATTGATTAATTATTGTCTAACATTTATTTTTAAAAGTTTTTCCAAATTTCCAATCGTCTTGAGCTTAAAAAGTCAATGTTCCTATAGACTATAGATAAACGAGCGATGATCTTCCTATGGGATCGATAAATACAATGAACTACGTCCTCCTAGCTTGATTGCAACGAGGCCTGTGCCCGTCACGATTTGTTGAGAGTTAGTGCCAAGCTGCTTTGTAACCGAATAGGGCTGGTACGGGTTTCGTGAGATTCCGGGGTTGGGGGGTGATAGGTAACCTTTGGTTCTGCGGATGTGTATGGGCGTCGGAAGCCTTATTCGGCTATATAGAAACCTATAATAAAATAAAGACACAATCAGTTCATTAAACTCGTATAGCGTAGATTTTATAAGAATTTCCCGTATAGTGGATCACTGTTAACTGCGGACTCGTTACGAACTATGAAGTAACTCAGTCGCCCGCCGAGTTAATCGTTGCGGTCCGTCATCGAGCCGCTGAAGTTCTAATGACCTACTAATTCCTAGTTTACAGGTTCTAGTTTTTTAGTTCACCCGCCATTTACAATGTTGACTCAGAACCTTGTTCTTTGTACACCTAATACAGACAACAGGCCTTAGTATCTGGTATAAATTTTAATTTGTTAGGTCCACCAGCAGGTTCCTGAGAAAATCGTTAGTGACAAACGGACAGACAGACAGACAAAGGGCCAAGAAAGTGATCTTATAATGGTTCCATTTGTACCTTTTGTGGTGCAGAACCCTAAAAATGACAAAGGAAATAATAGCCACAGTAACAGTAAGTAATAGAGTGTGATAAATTTTCCTAGGAAATGTAGAAGAATGTATCTTCTACCTTCATTGGTAATAATTGCCAAGTGTTATACGCAAGTTATAACGTTTGTATTTATTCTAATGATTTTTATAAAAAAAATATAATTTATTTATTCATTATTTTCGAGTTCCCGTGAGACAAAAAATGTGTGAGAAACGTCCTCTGTTGAGGTTAGATGCCAAGGTTTAACTGGAAATTTTACATCTGACATAATCGATTAGACAAAATCACCCATTTTTGTGCTCAAATTTACTTTCAGCAAAGCACCAAAGTTAATAAAGTAGTCGAATAGTGAAGTGGACCGTCATTCATTTTTGTGCTCAAAATTTAGTGCCAAAAATAGCAGTCTTACAATTATTGACTAACCTATGAGAGCATAAATTTTTACCGCTAAATTAGCACTACCTCTTTACTTTTAAAGGCATAGTTTGAAATTGTTGCTCCATAGCCACTTTCAGTTTATTGAATTCTCTAGCCATGTTCAAAGTTGGTCTGTAGTTTTGGCTATAGTTTTCGTTTTAATAGTTAGTTATGTTATTGAGTAAACAATATTATATTGTTATATACTGAGTATCAGCCTTTTTGCCCATATTAATCAGTCAGTGCTGAAAGTCAAGTCAAAAGTCAGCAAATGATCTTTCAGTTAACTATCACTATCAAAGGCTGCTTTATCTATTCCATTACTGGGGACGGGCCTCTTCCTCGAAATCAGGCGAGAAGGATGTTTGATCTACAGTTCACCTACGCGCAATGCGAAGTGGGCGACTTCACAAACCCTCAAAAACTTTTTTCAGCACGATATGTCCTCACGATTTTCTCCTTCGGTGAATAAGCGACTTTGCTATGATCGGGTGTACAGGGAAAATTTACAAAGGCTAACATAAGGCGAGTTGGACAAGATTGAGCTCAGACCTCTTAAGAAAATTGGTAATAGTATACGTACCTTGATAGATATACGAGTGGGTATAGTTAAGTTCTTATTTATTTATTAATTTATTCAGTAATTATTTATTTATTTATTAGGACCAAAATCCAAATACAGTTTTGCATCAATAAAGACAATAAAGAATAATGATCTAAGCTAAACACAATAACTAATAACTTTATCATAATTTTTTTTTAATAGGCTTACTCAACTACTTACTGTTAGCCACTAATGCACTCTGTTGTAGTTCACTAATATTTATACGACAACACCGTGGTTAGCGGATGTTTGGCCGTCTTTTTGTACATTGAGAGAGGCCTGTGCTCAGGAGATCCCCACCATGGCTCAGGCCTGGTCGTGGCGGTGGGGCTCAGTAGCTCAGGGTGACCGCAACACCTTGGGCGAAGCGAATTGAGCCGAGGGGGCTCTTTGTATCCCTCTTATAAGAAGAGGGGACAAAAGAACAGGGGGCAAGGGGTGAGGATGGGAACCTCACCTCATCGTACTGTCCCGACGTTGGGAGCGGTTGTTCTGCGGTGCAGAACAACCGCTCTGTGGAGGTGGCGTCGGTCCCCTGAGGGACTGACTAGCCGTCGAGGTGCCCTGTTGCTTGTGGATCCGGGGCACCAAAGGCGGCATTGGTGGCACTCGCCGGGTTTTAGTGGGTAGAGCTGCGTCCACTTACCATCTTTCGGACGCAGCGAGTCCCACATACCTGTCTGGGGAGACCCACTCCCCTGCGGGATGAGTCAGTGTATTTCCCGGTGTAAAAGAAAAAAAAAGGCCTGTGCTCAGGAGTGGACGTAAGAAGCTTGGTGAATTTTTTAAATAATAATAGTTAATATATATTGGACGTCTATATAGGAACTTGTGTTACGGGTACCAGACAACGGAAATATTAATATGTATATAAAATATTTGATAGTTTTATATTATACGTATACTTAAAGTCTTTTTATTATATTATAATTTAATAAACCTTTATGACCCAAAAACAGTAAAAAATATGTGTGTGTGTCAGCTCCGACGCACGACTGGAGTTTACTCCTCAAGTACGAGTATCTAACCATACGCAAAAATAACTTCACAATTACAATGTTAATTATTGATATTTATAACAAAAAAAAAATAGCAATATAAATACATCGACACTAATAGAAACAAACAAGCCCAATAACATATAGTATATAGGTATAGTCGCCTATACAGCATACCCTATGTACGTCTCAATACACTCACAGCTAAATTAGAAAGTTGCGCACTAAAGGTGCGCACCAAAAACGTGACACTTTTTCGTTAGTTCAGTTGGTTTTACCCCTCGGATTTTTCTCATACCGGGCGCCTTATATATGAAAATCGATTCTTAAACTCCAAAAAATGTTACCTTGCAGGATTCAAAGAGGTTGATATGAAGATGATGATGATGATGATATATATAGTATTCTTTCAGTAGGTACTCGCGGTTATTTTGGTGAGTCAAACGCCGAAATCAAAGTGAGAAACTCTTTCTCTACCCTCACACGCCGCGTGTAAGTGTAGAGAAAGAGGAAAGGAAATACAAAAAAATATATATCTTCTACTACTCTTTATAATAAAACAATATTTGGTTTTATTATTTTAATTACTATTAATTTTGTTTAATAATATTTCTAAATGTCCGACGCTTCGAATAGTAACAACAAACTTAGATACGGGAGTACTCATTTCGACTTCTACAGGTTTTTCAGACACGCTAGTTTTCTTTAATAACTTTTAACGAATGTAAAAAAAACTTGTATATCTGTAGTAAAAGGTTATTATTGTCTAGTTTTTTGTATATGACAGATGCATTGAAATAAGTATAGAATAGTGATATATATCGGGCGCTAAGAATTAAGACTTACATAACAATAGGAAATAATATGTGGCTGTGGTTTAACCAACGGTTGCGGCTAGACGGTGACATAGACCTTGAGAATATACAGATTTAATTGCATACTAAGCGAGCTATACGTAGCAAATGTACGATCGCTTAGTATGTTCCGCGCGCTTCAGCAGTATATAAAGTAGCAAGCCATATATATCCCATATATAGGTTGCTACTACTGGGCACTTTTCTCCTCCTCTAAATGAGGCGAGGAGGGTTCTAGGCCATAGTTTACCGAGGCGCTGGCCCAATGCGGATTGGTAAACTTCCCACACCTTAAGACTTTTAATCTCATCAGACACGCAGGTTTCCTCACGATATTTTCCTCCATCGATGAGCGAGCGAGGGTCTCGTGTTCAGGGTGCACTTGGAAATTTAGAAAACCCATTTCAAGGCACCACGAGTGGGAGGGTGGGGTCAGGATCAAACCCGGACTCTGTCGCTCAGGAGGCCGAGCCCATAACCACCATCGTCTCTCAGCAGTATCTAGCTTGACATTAATAATGTGTTTTGCTATTCAATTAGTATAGAGTATTTGGCAGCAAGCCACTGTTAAGGGTTCAATAGCCTTTTAAGTTAATCTGTTCAAATCCGTGTGCTATAACCAGCTGATTATATTTACATTAAGTGAGATATATTATCATTATGTTGGAAACAAATAGGACTAGTTTGTAGGGCTCCTTACCTAAAGGTTAAAACGGAAACCCTATTGCTTCTAGTAATAGTCCCGAAGTCAATCCGTTTCGTCACCGCATTCTGATCGTGAGAAGACAGTTGAAATTTTCACAAATAATGTAACTGTTGCCGCTATAACAACAAATACTGTGAAAAAAAGAATAAAATCAATATTTAATGATGCTTTATATAAGAAATGTAATTTTTTGCTTTTTTTTGTTTTGATAGTCACCGATGAGCTAAGCCAATTTGGATTAAACTTCGGCACCTCCAAAGACTTTTAATCTCATCAGGCGTATTCCGTCACGATTTTCTATTTCATCAGTGAACAAGCGATGTTTTCATATTCAGGCGCTCGGAAAATTTTTGAAAAACCTTTTCATGCCTGGTCAGGATCAAACCTTTCATTCAAGAGATCGGCCTCATACCCAAGCGACTACAGCATCGTCGCTAACCTACAGCTAATCCTACTTCCTACTAATATTATAAACGCGAAAGTTTGTAAGTATGGATGTTTGTTACTGTTGATGATGTGATGTTTGTCATGTAAAAACTACTGAATGGATTTTAATGAAACGTTACAATAATATAGCTTATACATCAGAATAACTCATAGGCTGTAATTTATCACCGTACTCCCACGTAACGTACTCCCTACTACCGTACCGTACTCCCTCGAACGGGAAGTACGCGGATGAAACCGTGGGGCGCTGCTAGTCTAAGAATATTTTTAAAAGTAACTCAAATAGCCCTTTTGATGATGCCTAACATTGGTTTATTGTACTTATTATCGTCCTCAGGCTATTTATAGCAAATGGAAATCTCATAAGGGACACTAATGAGCGTTTTATCTGTTGTTAAGGACCGTCTGCAGTTATCGACGTGACCAAAGTGCATCGGACATCTCTTATTGTCATAATATCATTTCTTTCGATGCATATATTATTTTTCTTGATATATTTGTGTTTTGATCCCAAAAAATATTGAGGTGAAAGAATCGAGTGAAAATTGAAGAAAACATTTGAAACAGATAAAAAAATATCATCTTGGAAAATTTTATTGGCATAAGTATTTCAAAACGGTAGTGATTCAGATGGACGGACTAGAAGAATTATAATTTATCTATAAAAAAATATTTCCCAGTACCAAACGTTCAAGAAAAACTTACTACATTTTTGGAAAGCGTTGAAATCTTTTTATCGCAATGATTCAATCATAGGTGTTTATTTTTATTACAACGAACGCAAAAGACCCATCGCTTTGTATTAACAGAATATAATGTGCATTTAATAGATATATTTAAATATAAAGTCAATAAATTATTGAATTATTTTAGTTATCTAATATTATGATTTCAGTTCGCTTACAATGTAAATACTAAGCGAGCGTCATTTTATTACATAATCCGTACCCACAGTACTTAACTATAATAGTGAACTTCAGTTATTTCATATTATTACAGTTACTGTAATAATTAGTATTGTTGTTTTGTTTCAAATGACATTTTCTTTGAGAAACTTCCTCAATTAAACAATAAAAAAATATTTCTGTTATTATCATATTTTATCGCACTTATTTGAATAAGAGTACACTTGTGCTACGTACGAATGATGTTTGCATATAAATCACAGTTAATATATTTGTACACATTTTGGGTTTTTTTTTGTTTGGAGAAAATGTGCGTTATATCGTCATTGACATTCAAAGATTATAGATAAATAATGTGTAAATAATTATAATAGATTAGAAAGCGTAGAGGGGCGGAGTTACGCGCTGACGTGCACGCTCGCAGGGGCAGTGGTAGCGCGCGAGTCGCTGTGCGTTTGACACGGCCGCAGCACGCCGCACGCCGCGCCGCACGCCGCGCGCTCGTAGCCCGCGCCCTCTTTTGCCTCAATCGGGCCTCTGCCCTCGTATATATCGAACACTTCGGCGGCACTCGCACGCAGTCACAACCTGTTCTCTCGTATGCCCACTTGGCTTTCACGCGTCTAACATTACATTTTATATTTTTTTAAACTCTTAGTGTTACAAGTGTTGTGATGGCGGATCAAGAATGGGGTTACAGCCAAGAAAACGGTTTGTTTTTTAAATCCTATTGTTTTATTATTACAATCGATGGAAATACCGGTTTGTTTACATCACAGCACGTGATGCCGAGTAAACAGTTTTTTCGCAATTGTTTCGCAAAAAAAATGAGCTGATTTTTCATTCGCGATTTAAAACTAATTACTATTATCTGTAGATGAGTCATTTTATACGTTAATAAAGTCATGGCTCTTAGTTTGTAAATAATATTTTTTTTCATAACTATCCAGCTGTTTATATATTGGATAATGTATCTATTGTAATTTAATTAGTATGTGATGTACAGTTGACAGATGACTTTATACGGCAACGGACGCATGCGAGCTGATGATTCAATTGTGAACATTATAATATACTAAATTTATTGTCCGTGCGTTTAACCCATGCATCATAAATAATCTGGAATTCCCTTAAACTTAAAAATTGTACTAGGCAAGAATATGGTCATCATAGGCAAATAAAGAAATATACTCAAATAACATAAAAAAAAATTTGCATCACAAATCTTATCTATCTAGTTTTAATTTTCATACACGAGAGTTTGTACAAACTAAAAGTTCTAAACTTTAAAACTCTTTTTTTTACATTTCGTTCTTAATTTTAAATGATATGATTCGCCTACAATAACAACAATTTAAAATGAATTTAATAATATTGAATTTAATGATAATTGAATTTTCTTCGTCAATAATTATTTAGATGATATGTATTTTTGAGTGTCAAAAATTTGGATATAATATATTTTATTTTTTTTATCAATTGAACCAATATCTTAACGTTAGGGGAATCCCACTATTAATTAGTTTACTAAATAAACCTAACATGCGGTTTTGCGAGGTCGCTAATTGATACACCTGCGGAAGTCGGCAAATCATAAGATCCCCCTATATTTTATATTAAGGCCGGAAAAGGCCACCTTTTCGAGGGTCACAATATAAAAATGAAAAAGTTCATAATTTTTTACCTGTATTAAACATAGGGAAAATACTTAAAACACTTACTTACAATTACAAGTTTCAATGAAGATAATACTATTATTTAGTTGCCAATATTTAAGGTTTTAATTTATAAAAGTACCAAATTAAACATTGCCATATAATTTCGTTTTATAGTGAAAGAAAATAATCATGGATAATAGTATACTTATATAATATGATCCTGTCCTTTTGTCCTGCCCAATATGGCTTTCTCAATGCAGTTGGGGTATAGGGACGGTGGTTAATATTTATGTTTGTACATTGTTACATATTATATGTATTATGTAAGGGCTTACATTGTTTCGACTCTGTAGAATACATCTTTTTTCTTTCCATAATGATCTATGATATATTCAAGCGGCTTATATAGCAGAAGGAAACATAAAAGAAACTTTCAACTTAAAGTTGTTTTTTGACTTGAGGAAAATTATACTTGTTTTACTTATGAATTTTAAAGTAACCACAATTTTTGTTCATTTCGGGACAGCTAATCGATATAGACGATCGATAGAAACACATTAATTTCATTGGAGTGTATGTTTTGTGATATAAAAGTAACCACTTTTTACTAAATACACGAACCGAACCGAATAGTACACGATACATACACCAACATAACACTTTTCACAAATTTTGTCTCTGTTTTAGCTAATCTCTGAAATGGCTGAATTGATTTTGACGACACTTTCAATAGTAGATAGCTGAATGCTGATGTAACAAGGAGTAACTTAGGCTATAAAAATAATCATCATGGATCTTGATACGTCCGTAAATCTAAATTATCGCTTGTGAAGACGAGGGTAGCAGCTAGTGTAATAAATATTTAAGTATATAATTATGTTCCTGTATCGTAACAAGTACTTTTTATAAAATACACGAGATACCTGATATAAGCGACGTACATTTCAGCTCTTCTTTTCGTTCAGACCTACCCT
This sequence comes from Lycaena phlaeas, assembly GCA_905333005.2. Lineage (NCBI taxonomy): Eukaryota > Metazoa > Arthropoda > Insecta > Lepidoptera > Lycaenidae > Lycaena > Lycaena phlaeas. Next base: position 7,399,987 of record HG995171.1, read on the forward strand.
TAGTTTAAAATCTAAATGGTTGAATTCACTCATAATATATCTAACTTCCGTATTGAATAAGGATATGGCATTATTTAGGATAATACATTTCTCGGACGACTTCGGAAAAAAATCTTTAGAGTGTAATGTAAAAATTACAAAATGATGTTTACCAAAAATGATCTTAGTACGTAGCCGCCCATGGAAATACTGAGTCGAAACCAATAAAAGTCACTATAGTTTTTTATAATAAAAATAATAAAATAAAAATAAAAATAACTTTATTATCTGTATCAACAAGTTTCATAGAACTACAAATTTATATATTTATAAAATAGGCAGGAGCTAGAAATGTAACTAATTAGACTGTAAAATATGTTAAAAAACTTATGGATACATGAGGGATAAATCTTATTTTTAGAAATTTATATAGCGTCCACTAGTTATAAAATCAAACTGTCTTGATCGTCTTTTGTTTTTTAAATAGAGCCACTTATCAGCTTACAGCGCTTATTACAAACCAGCTTTTACAAGCTTATAAAGTAAGATCGACTCGTGCTATTTGTGCAGCACAGACAGACAGAGATAGCGGCAATTATTGCCACGACAACCTTATCATATAAATTTTATTTCTATACAATTTTATTAGCCTGACCTCGATTGTACACTGTGGATCCGATTTGCTACCGAGGATCGTAGTAAAACTATATTGTTATTAATTACTGTAAGTTATTGAAATTGCCCAGTTCAAGGAATAAAAATAGCCCAAGTACCAACATTCATCATCATCAGCAGCTTAAATATTGTTTATTTTATTGCATTGAATATCGTAAAAAATTATAATCTGTGTAGTGTAAATTATTTATTAATTAAGCCATATTCTTTTTTTTAATTTATATTTTTACTTATTATTTATATTATATTGGATTGTTATCCAAATTTAATTTTTAAAACTTCTTAAGTACTCTTTTTTTCTTAATCATTGAATCTTATTTTCCTGTTACGCTCTAAAAGATTATAGTGGTTTGATGACGTCATTCAGTCCGTAATTGGAAGTAAAAAAATGTGTATATAGACTGAGAGCTGAGATAATACGGATTACAGACTACATTATTTTTTTGTAATAACACAAAAAATCCGTGGGAGTATTGTTTACGCGTAACATGAATAAAAGATACCGAAGTGTCGTATTTATACAGCTCAAAATTATATTCATCATTTACACATTTTCTTATTATTAAATTTGTTTATCTAAAAATAAGTGCAAAGAAAATAAAGCTTATTTAAGAATCGATGACCTGTGTTCAAAGATCAAACAGACGAAAATCCGGTGATAATATTCAGCGTAAGCGTTTAAAAGTTAAAGTTAACTGCAATGTTTTTCGCAATAAAAAAAATATTCTTTTTAAAGCGCGAAGTAATTGAATTTTGGCCAGAAACAAGAAAAAAGTGGCCAAAAAAGCAATCAGTAGATGAAACAATAATTTAATAAATCGACGCAGTAGTTTAGTCTTTAGTCCAAGATGAACGTCAGGATCGGTCATGTTGGAATAAGCTTTGCATATATATATTTATCATTGTCCTTTCTCTTATTACCGTGAGCGGTGTCATGCTGATGGTGTGTCACAAAATCTCTCTCATGAAAATCGTTTCTCGATTAATTAAATAAACTGTAATTACCTACACTCAACGTGCAATGACAGTTTAAAACGAACTTCGTTTTTTACGTCCGCAGTAAGTGGAGGTTACATAAAATGGTGAAGTCATCATTCATTCTTTTACAGAGTCATATAACGACTCAAAAACATATAAAAATCATGGTTACGTAATAAATGTTTTTCTTTGTTATCTGAGTACAAATATTCCTGTTCTTTTGTCTTCTACGTTACTGTAGAGAGGAAAATTGCAACCAAGAAATCTCATAAGTTCATAAAATAATGGGTACTCTATTTAAATAAATAATTATCATACATATTTGAGTAAACTTTATAAAAATCTATTGCAAAAAAAGTATAAACAACAAAAATAAACATAATATATCAATGTACGTCTAAATATTTTCAATATTGAGCACAGTTAACACTGTTCAAAGTAAACATCTATAATATAGGCGAACCAACTTGCTTCCCGACTCCCGTTTTAAAACAATTGGTAACTATTGAGATTTTTTGAGTAAACAAATACGATCTGATTAATGGTTCTTTATTTGCTACTATACTTTTTTATATTCCTGCTGTTTTACTATTACCATAAAGAATCAGAGGAAAATCAACAAATTAATTAATAATATTCAAACTATATGTAAGAAAAAAATACACTTCCAAATGTATTGAAACCCGCGGTTACTTTATTTTCACAAAAGTAGTGTTTTTTCATTTGTAGAAGTTTCTGTTAAAAGTAATAAATCATATTATTTTCTATCCATTACTGACAATTTGGCAAGTATTTGATTACTTTATACACTTAATATCATTGCAATTAGTGTTATATAGACATATCTCCCTCTATAGATATATATTTAGGTCCTTCAGAAAATAAAATACACATATGCGGTCTACACTACTAGGACAACAGCTTTCTCATTATCAATAAACTAGCTGTTTAAGCTAACTGATATTAGGCAACAGGATCTTATTAATGATGAGTTTATAGAGTTCCTCGATAATTTTTTGGCTAAGCTTCAGATGTTTTTTTATTTAATCACTCAAAACATTATTTCAAAATCAAAATCATTTTTTTTTAATTCAAAGTAGTACCATCAAAGTATCTTTTTGAACGTTAATTGAGTCTACCACCGGTTCCAAAGCAAGTCCACTGAGAAGAACCGGCGAAACAAACTCAGTGGAACTCTTTTCTCTCCTCTCTCATTTACTCCATAGTTGCTTAAGAGTTTATTCGCTTTAACTTTTAGTTTATGCTAAATAAGGAAAAATATCATTTTGCATGTACCACTGACCTTTCTCCTGTTATATGACATCGTAAATACAGAATCATGGCTATAATTGACGTTAAAAAAAACTTAAAAGTTTATCTCAAATTCACACATTATCTGTTTCGCGAATGAGGGCAAGGTATAATAATTTATTACAATAAATAATGTTTATATGAATAAGGAACGCGTGGGATGCACTTGAACTGAAAACGGATTCGTGACAACGACCTCGATACGGAACCCAAAATAAAGATCACTTCGAGGACCATTTATAATACAATGAATTGCAAGATTAAGAGCCATTATTAATATACATACTTAATACTTTATACTAGCTGTTGTCCGCAGTTCGCCTATTACGATTTACAACGGGATCTTAGCGGAATGTTATTTATTATTTGATGTCTGGGAAATCAGTCACTGAAATAAGCATTCAAATCCAACCAGTAGTTCCTGAGATTAGCGCGTTCAAACAAACAAACTCTTTAGCATTATAAAGTATAAGATTATAACTCCAAAGCTACATAGTAACGAATATTGAAAACGGCTTGTTCGACATTAATTAGCTGCTTCAGAGCTAGCGAATATGGCGCTAGATGAATAATAGTTTAGATTAAAAAAATCCTAAAGTCCTCACCTTATTTTTTGGCCTGCACTCGTTTGCTGTATGTGTACTTAAACCTTACTAACTTACTAATTATTTTGGTAATTAGTGTAATATAATGTTGGCATCAAATAGAACGATCGATCGTAGGTTCTAAAAGTCCTGGGCCTAATTTTGGACTTATTTTGTTTGGTTCAATCGGGTATTCCTGCCGTTTCGTATATTAAATCAGGGCAAAATTTACTTTCAGTCTCGTTTTCACTACGTACGAAAAAAAGTGAATCAAGATAAAATTTCAGCAAATGATGGCCTATTTTTGTTCGAAAGATTCAAATCTATATTCTTGCCAGGTTAAACAAAAATAGCATACATTATATACGATGCTCTGGTATATTTATTATAAGTGATATCCGATGGTATTATTATAATTTGTAGAATTAATATTTAAACCCACCCGTTTCGCCGACGCCGTCGTTCAGTCTTATATTTATTTTAGGAACGTAAAAAATAATTATCTAGTCTGCGCATAAAACAACGCGGACCTCCTTCCTCCTTACGGTTACAAGTCTGCGAGATGATTATCAGATAATGTCTGCACTGTCAGATAATTAAAAAAAAAAAGACGTGTGGCACTCGGGGACTGCCGCGGTAATGCTATTGCATAGCATTTTGTATCAACTTATGCAATTATAATTATTTATTTATTTTAATTATTAATGCAGTATTTCTTTTTCTTTGATATTAATTCAAGTTACACTTTTTGAGCGTGGTGACCGATAAGAAAACATTTTTTTTTCCTTTATTAAATAAATAAAAAAATATAAATATTTTAAACAATATTAACTAATATTGTTTAAAATATTTTTATTATTTTACAATACATGTGTTATATTTTATTGTTATTCGTGCGAGCTTCGTAGTGTCGTACAATACGTCTAGTTGCAAGCACACAAACACCGTGTCGAAGACTGCCGAAAAGAAACGACGTTAGACGATGCATGGCCTTCAAGCCACACCTCCGTGCCCGTCGGAGTGGGGAGCGTTAGGTTTTTTTTTTCGTTACGGAATTTCTGGACTCGGTCCCCGCGCTCAAGGCCCGCGATAGAAGCTATGCAATAGCTTAAAAATTTTTTTTGGAACTTCGCAAAAATCATTTTTGCTTTTTTTCTGTTTTAAGTTATGTACTATTTATAGTATAAATTATAATATGTACAGAAGCTGATTTTAACGTGAAAAATTCTAACTATAAATAATAATTATTTGTTATGACTTACAAGTGAAAGAGATATATTATATCTTGTGGCTTAAGGCTTGTAACATATAATTTAAAAAATGTGCGAATGGCAAGTGTGTCTTTCATTATAATGACTTAAGTACGACACCTTGCATTTCCGCTCTTAATAGTCGGTTCTAACACTTAAGGTCATATCCGGTATCTTGCAATAGTTTCAAGAGATTTAGAATGACTAATTGTTTCCTTATTGTCGATTACATTTTTTATTAACCTTGTTTTTTTCTATAAGTAATACATACTTGCTACAACCACAGAGGAAACCAAGAACGTAAACACGTATGGAATAGAGAGTAAATTAAACGTTTTATTTATTCTCTATGTGTACAATAATAATAACATTCTAAAAAATGCAAACGAATGTTCTAGTACAAAAAACTAAAGTATCAATGATGCACAATTTAAAGAGAAAGTTAAGAAATTCGTTCGTTGCATAAACCCGAGTTTATTATGTTAAGTAGCTGCAAGCTGGATTTTATAAGGTCGAAACAACCATAATTTTTTCTCCCAAGTTTTGTCTTTAACTCTTACTTGATTTTACGGTTGAGTAAATAATAATTAACGGGCACAGACCATATGTTCGTCGAAGTAGTTACAATGTAGCCGACCCAATATAACAAATCTTAGTAAACGTCGGTACAAGAACAGAAATTGACTGGTCATGCACAGACGTCAGATGATGGTGAAGGTATATCTTCATTCTTCCTCATTCTTACTTGATATTAATACGTAATACAAATTATATACTAATATGAATAGAAAATAATAACGTCTGTATAGCTTGCAGCATGCAACTATATATTTAAAAAATTCCAGATAATTTCCATTTATTACTTAGGGCCTGTTTCACAATCTCAGGTAAAGTGTCCAATAGGCTATCGGCAACATATTTGACAGATACTCCATACTCTATCTCTATCTGTCAAATATGTTACCGATAGCTTATTGGGAACTTAACTGGAGATTGTGATACAGGCCCTTACTTGAAAATGTTCCTGTTTCGACACAAGCATAAGCGGGCAAATCGAATTTCGAACACTTCAATTCCACATACGGACGTTTGAATTTGCTCTTACTTGTAGTGTAAGTGTGAAGTAGAGACTTCAGACTTGCCGAATAATGACATTGATTTTTTGAAGTTTTAATAATAAAAAAATTATTTAAGACGTTTCAGATACTTTACTGAGGCCATGTGGTCCTTAAAAATTGTAAGTCAATTTTATTACAATTCGTGAAAGTCCAGGAAATCAATATAATTACAGTCTAATCGTTTGTCTGTCAGGCTATAAATTAATATTACTACATGTGTTTTATTAGAGCAAATCAAATGTTTGTTGTTCCAGGCATATCACATAGATAATCTTCTAATTTATTTAAAAATGTAAATAAGGTCAAGGAGTCGAGGACACAGCTGGCAGACGGCGCTCGACAGTCATGCACGTGGCGCGACGCAGTCTCATAGATCCGTATTCCCTTAGTTCTGTTTCAAATTTAAAAAAAATGGAGCTATCATCATCATCATCAACGAATTTTAGCTAAAGACCTATCTAGTCCTATTTACTCACAACCAATATGAATACTGCTGTTTCCATTTTGTTTAATTACTTACACAAATTTTGCTACTTAAATATACAACTACAGTATGTAAAATCGTGAAAGACAGTTTTTTCATTATTTTCTTTAAATTATTTAAATGTTAATCACATTTATAATTAAGTACTGACATTTAATTTGAGACGTTGTTGGAGAACATAAAAACATTCTAGAATAATTATTCAAATGCGAGATATTTTTCATGAACGAGTATATACAGACTTTATTATATTCAGAAAACATTTTATAAAGAAATTAATGAATCAGACAATAGATCTCTAACTACAAACATAATATATATATATATATATATATATATATATATATATATAGGTACACTAGCTGCCCCGACAGAATCTGTTCTGCCAAAAGTACTACTATTACTGTTAAAAAATAGGGGTAGCTGATCTATCAGCTAGAAGGGTGAAAATTAAAAAGAATATGGGGTCAACCCTAAACATTTAAGGCTATAAAAAATATATGTAGACTGATTCACAGATCTAACCAATATGCACACAAAATTTCATGAGAATCAGTCGAGCCGTTTCGGAGGAGTTTAATTACAAACACGAGAATTTTATAATAATATATTAATAATTAGATGATGATGATTTGACGGGTAATTTCTATTTCAAATGAACAAATTAGGTAGTTGTTTTATCTCTTCCTGGTACAATGACTCGGATTGCTATTAACATTGACATAGTAATTTAGATAAATCTTTCCTTTGATAAATAATACTAACATTTAAAACTCATTTGGTGTTACAAAGGTCAACAAGATAGAGTAAATAAATACAGATTTTGGTTAGTGCAATTTCAAATAAATATTTTATTATGTAAGTATTATTAATTGGATTTATCTACGGTATTAGCCTTTGCAATTATTTAAATGTAATGCTAAATATGCTTTTTATGAACATTTTTGGTAACTTTTTTAATTTAAAACTACGTTTACGAATCAATGTTCACGTTTATCATCCCAAAAGTTCATTGCCTAATATAAAATTATTTCGGACGAAAGCTCATAAATAAGTTGAACATTCTTATTTAAAAAAAAATTCAACCCATATAATAATATTATGTCCCCCGGCTGGGTACGGGTCTTCCTCGAAATCATCCGAGGAACCCTTGAAACAAACAAACCCAAACAACATCCGTTGGGCCATAGTTCACCTATGCGCTTGGCCGATGCGAGTTGATGAACTTATCATATCTTCAAATTATAATTATCAACAGGTATGCTCTTGATATTTTCCTTCGCCGATGAGCGAGCGACGGTCTCATGTTTAGTGCACTTTAAAATTGAGAAAAATCAATTTCAAGGCAACACAGAGGGTCAGGATCGAGCTATGTAAAGAAAATATTTCGGTATCTATATATTTTTTGTAATTATTAGTAGGTGTGTAAACTGAATGCTCTTAATGAACAGAGAAGCAGGTCGTATCAATTGGCTCAATATCAATAGCTATTGATGTACCTATCTAAAGAATTAAATCACCAATTGTGCCCTACATCGTGTGTTACGTAAACTTGACGCAGATTGGAAAACTCCTAAATGTTCCTGGGACACTTACTGTTTCATAGTTTCCAAAATGCAAACCCTTGATTTCATATTTTCCAAAATGAAAACTTCCCGTTTCATACTTGCAAGTGTTTCCTAGAAGGCGTCATGATTTTTGTATATTTTTCTAAAAGACGAAACATGGTTTTGTCGGAGCTAGACTTGTCTAGACAAAAATATGGCAATTTTTAGTTCTATTGGTACAAAGTTTGGTAAGCCGCCGATATAATTATTATTACTTCCTGCCTTTTGTGTTTCGGCGAGTGGACAAAATTATGCCAAAACTGAAAATTATAATAATGTGCGGCCAATTTTCACAGTGCACATCCGGTTACCATTACAAGTTCGTTCACTAATTTTGATTCTTTGTCCTCCGTATTATAAAGGAAATACGTACTATATAATAAACATAGATATATAATATATTGGCATAAATTACATAGTTGCATTAATCCAAAACCGAAAGCCTTTGACATATTTATATTTCTGTCCATTTATATATTCATTCTGTTTATCATAAAATGCAATAGTTGAGAGAGGTAGCTCCGTTATTACCATAAACTTTAAATTACCATGTTGCAAAAAAATATAAACATTAAATGACATTTAAAACCTGTATCAGCTGTTTTATATATTATATAAGATTATACAATATTATATTTTTAAGAAGTTTTAAGTTAAAATGTTATATGATGCTTTTAAGTGTATCGAGTGTTGGCCATAGACCAACTGGGAACACTTGGCCCATTCAGTGAATGCATGCAGTGGCGGTACTTATTGAATGCGAGTGACAAGGGGTCGATGGTCATGGCATTCATTGAGGGAGGCCTATTTTCAGCAGTGGACGAATATATGCTAATGATGTATAAAATATGGAGGAGCTCGTGGCGCATTGGTAACAGCCGCGCGGATCGATCCACCAGGTTATGCAACGCTTGCCGAGGTTGGTCCGTGGATGGGTGACCATCTTTACATATCGAGATTCCTCCGTGCCTAGGAAAGCACGTTAAGCCGTTAGTCCCAGCTATCATTCGTGGATCTTTGACAGTCGTTACGGGTCGTCAGAAGCCCGAGAACCTGACAACCAGTCTAACCGCGGGGTACCATATCACCCAGTTACTGGGTTGTGGAGGTCCGACAGCAGTCGCTCCATGTAAAATACTGGTATTCAGCTGAATCCGGTTAGACTGGAAGCCGACCCCAAAATATAGTTGGGAAAAGGCTAGGCAGAGATGATGTATAAAATATAAATGTCAAAGTTAGAATAGATATTAGGTCATCATTCACCTATAACCGCATAGGTAATATTTTTTATCAACTTTACATTGTTACAGCTTATCAACCAAATAATCAGAATCGGTCGAAGGTTATCAAAATAAGAATTAACAATGTCAGATGTACACAATGAGACTCCAGGCAACAACAATAAAAAACACCGCTATCACGTTCTGGCAAATAAGTGTCATTAATGGGTTAATAAAGGAGAAAAAACAAACAAGTGGGATTTGTGAACGCTTAGATGGGACAATTATCTCTGCTAAGACTCATCACCACGAAAACCGCCTAGCGGCGATCGGGCTGTTCCCCTTACGAGGGGAAGGTCTTCGCCCGGGCCATCCTATTGCCTGCAAATCCGGAAACCTCAAAAAGCGGTTTGAGGGGCTCGTTGGTAATTTAATGGGGTAGCGCATTTCCAAAGTGCGAGTTTCCATTAATACATCCTATGTCATAAGAGAATACAGTGCATAGGTCCAGGAGCTGGAAGTAAACCTGGATCATGCGAAAAAATTAAGCTGTGTCATCAAAAAAAAAGGTACGTTACCATACGGGGAACTCTAGCTTTGTTTTTTTAGAAATAGTTAACTTGTACAGTTTTATTCAGCAACAATTCATAATTAGTGCTATTAAAAATCTCGTTAATCCGTAATTTTGTTAGCGTTCAGTTCAATTATGTTTTTGTCGCTTGCTTTTTTTGGAGCATTGACAATTAGTGGTCAAGTGTCATGGCTGAAAAGTAAATAGCAAGGGTTCACATTGAATGATTACGGCTATCAACATAAAGGTGTTTGATTACTTGTTGAGTATGACCGCTCAAATTTCACTACCGAGCATACACATGTTCTAAATGCTATTAAAAATATGTAGATAAATAAATAATACATAACAATGTCGTTACTTGTGCATTACACAAGTAAATCTTCCGGATATGAGATATGAGTTTAGTGTGTAATCTTTCTTCCTGAGTCCTGACGATTGCGTTTTATGTTAACTGATTTTAAACGATTCCTAAAATAGTAATATGATAAAATTCTTATCCTAACTATTTCCAATTTAATTATTCTTAATTAATTCATAAAATAATATGGTAAAAAAAACTTATCCCGCACGCATTTAACTGGTTCGGAAACCAATTAGAAAAGCTATGAATATATGGACGTTCCATGATCTGATGATTGACTTTATGGCCCACAAATATTATTTTTGGTAATGGATCAGCGCCGCGTCCGGTGAAGCACTTCAATTGATAAAATGATCATTGGCTATTTATACGTTGGGTACACCATCAGAGATCGACTGTCATCGGCTTATCCATTATCCGTCCTCGGAATTAAACGAAATTGATATTTGTTTAGTTTCAAATATTTTGAAGGTATTCGTAATAAAGTGTTGATAAAATAAATGTTTGAGACTGTAAATCTTCAAAATTCGCATACTTTAAACACTTAGCCGTTTCAAAGATGCGCCGAAGAAAAACAAGATAGACAAAAATAAATAAAATGTTTGATATTATTTTTTACTGTATTTTATACATAAAGTGAAAATGTAATAATTCGAAATCACAAACACTTCGATTTTATTTATTTGTACAGATAATAAATAGTGAATATGTTTTTCTGGTTCCTGGAAAGAGAAACATACAATAACAACAAAATTATACAAATACATCGGAGCTTTCCAAAAGGCTTGGGGGAAAACCCTAGAGAAAATTTATTAGGTGAAAACCACGACTTTAGTTCCAAACGCTGATAGTGTAATGACCGTAAAGGCTAATACAACAACGCTCAAAAATTTGCTCTAAAGAACTCTAAAGCTGTTGTATAATATAAGCTTTTATTATTAACAAAATATAATAAACCGATCAACCTCGAATATAATGAGGCTATAAGCGATTATTTTGTGTCACTTATATAATTACTTTATTTACATTATTTTCAATAATTATGCATTGTTGTTATGTTCTCTTTAAGTCGGAAAGCTTCTTCAGTCTTTTATTTAATTTACTGGCACATGCTAAAATTTGGTGTCCGACCTCGCACAACGAGCAGACCCGAACCAAGGTGAAATGATTATGCATGGTTACAATGAGATAGGTCCGAATACGGTAGAAGGTCATCTCATGGTGACAATAAGATAAACCTTAATTAGGAATTGACTACACTGAGCGTAAGCGGGATATGCCGAGTTAGCATTAAAATAAAAGAAATGTGGTGTCGTGGGACACCAGGAAGGAACGAAGTTCCTTCGGCTAAAAAGAAAGGTATTATACACTACTCGCTTCTGTATGCGACTGTCGCGCCTGCGCACGTCTCATTTGACGCTTTTTATTCCACGCACTTTTTCTTACGGTTTTACTTTCACATTTTTTTCAGTTCGGTCGCGCAGCAAAATCCCTATCCCCTCCAATCCTGCCGTAAGGAACTTCGTTCCAAAAAAATGGCGAAAAGCATATAAACTCTACCGTCCTTCTTGTTTTTTTTTTAAGTTAGGTATTAAAAAAACGCGGATAGTCAAGTCATGGATATATTAATGTGTCATATAATATTGTCATTTGACAATTGACATTTTTCATGATAGGGATTTTTCCTCATAAAGTAGTGAGAATGATTGTAGTTGATAACAACAACAGTAGAAAATGTATGTCTTGATGATGATAGGCATCAAATTATATTATACTGGAACACGTGTGAACTAGGTTTACTCTTACTATTTATACCATTATTGCCCTAGAGTCCTGCGTTTGCGCCGCGTGGCCGCCGTTCAATAGTAGAACAGCTTTTGTTCTGTTGTTATTCATAAATCGAATGTTTAACATCATTTGTTTTTTGTCTTCTTACATGATTGTTTATAAACATAAAGTAATATTATCTATTTTATTGGCTGTATTTGCCTGTTACAAATTGCAAGCAGATCATGCGGCAAGGTCAGCTGACCTTGATTGTAATGTCAAATAAAAATCGAAAAAGAGAACGAAGTCTGAATGATAACAGCTATTAAATAAACCGTTCTACACTGAGGTGTTAGTTAAATCATACCGCAAAATATCTTATACTAAATTTGATTGTAAAGAAAACTGGAAAGTAGGTAAAACAGAAGGCGCAACCTTTGGCTGTCAGATTTTAAAATTAATCGATTCAAGATACGATGTAGTTCTTCGAAATCAATAATGGCAACCTTTTTTCGCCAAAAATTACTCCGTCGGTTTTCCTTATTATAGGCGCTACATAGCGCTCGTCTTTGTGGGTAGTGGGCACTTAAGATTATTGAACGTAGAGTTCATTTAGACTGTTATATTTTTAAATATTCTATTATATATTTTTAGAGTAAAAATACTTTTTATTTTTGAGAACCCAGAACCCATTGATTTTATGTGACAAGTTTAAAACACTAATTTTCTTTATTTATGCAAAATTTATAATATTATTAATAAATATATAACAGAGAAAAGTTAAGTTGAGCTAAGTTAATTGAGCTTTTTCCATATAAGTACGCACCGATAAGTATGATTAATAATAAATATTCAGAAACCTACTATAATCAAGAAGTTTAAAAGCATAAGACTTACCATTTGCCTGTTACGTATATATAGGGACATAATATGTATTATAAATGTTTTCATCGGTTCTTGTTCACAGTACTCGTCATCATCATTATCAGCCTTATTTCGTCCACTACTGAACATAGGCCTTCTTCAATGAACGCCTAGACGACTGATTCCTTACCACTTACCTACTTACATTCAATACGGATTTTTATTTGAAATATTTTTTCTTTGTTTTAACAGTACACCGGAAATCATTGAAATTGTGCGACTTAACACGGATCGACTGAAATATTTAAATTATATCAAACGTGTGAATTAATGCTAATAATTACAGAATAATACTAAGGCTAACACACACTTTAAGTTGAAACTTACAAAACTAGTTTACTTACAATGGTTGACCGCATTTCCTTATAATTGTGCCACTATGAAGTTACAAACAAATTTATTTAAAAAAGTAAATTATATAAGCATAATAAAACCCTAAGAAATAAACCAAAGAAGCAATACAAACTTTAAGACCACCTTATAGAGACAAATAAATTAAGGGCATTGATTTTAATAGCAACCATCGAGTAGAATTTAAGTATCTAAGTGTATATTTTACAGCTTGATAGTTGCTATCAAAATCGATACCCCTTAAATGTAATTATGCTATAAATGGCAGTTGCTTTTTATTAATAAAATGATAAATGTACGCGTCTCGTCCGGTTTCCTGCAGGAAATCACTTTAGTTTAAATATAGAATCACAATAATCACATGTATTATGGCGATGTTCAAACAAACACAACATATTATTCACAACTTGAAGAATAAGTAGGTACTTAGTTATTATATCAGTTTTTATTCATTACTTATCAGAAAAAAGTTACATAATACATTTCCAAAACTATTAGTTGCAGCAAACGAAGAGATAGCCATAGAAAAGTCATTATAATATAATTTGTCTCTAAAATATTTTGTAATACTATGTTAAAGTTATTAACGAATGTAAATAAACTCGATATAGTTTCTTTGTAGTATCTTTCTTTAGTAACCTTCAGTTGTTTTTAATTTATCTTATAACATTATTTAATATGTAGTCGTTCTGCATTTACACAAAGATTAAAATGACTTAATAGTACCTAATAATATGTAAGTCTAAAATATCATCTCATCTTAATATATATATTTCTTGTGTGCGTGTGTATGTGACTGAACTCCTCCTAAACGACTGGACCGATTTGAGTGATTTTCTTTGTGTGTGTTCAAGTAGATTCGAGGATGGTTTAGATTCACAAATCAGACCGGCAGATGGCGCTGCAGTCGGTATCTAGGCTATTGATCTGTACTGCCACTATCGATTCGTATCTAAAGGACAACGTCTGTGGGGTCCGCTAGTTATAATATAAAGCCTATGCTATTTAGTGTCAACGGAGCATTCTGACGGTGAAAGATTTTTTTAAAATCGGGGAATAGTTTTTGAGTGACTTTGTAACCAACAAACAAACGGACTTTTCTCTAATTTATATGATAAAAATATTTTAATAAATAATTTAGTTTTCCCTAGCTAATAACGGCAACTACAATGGAAAGCATATGAAAACCCGTTTAGTACTTTAGAATACCTATTATATCGATGCACTAACACTTAACACACCAACAGAATAGCGAATTTAATTTGTTCTGTATAAAGATGGAAATAAATACACATTTTTCGTTATGACTGTATTCTCCAAAAACAACCATTGACGGAAGCTGTCGCCGTGTTTAGATACGGTGATGGATACTAAACACGCTGTCAGATTTGTAGCCTGTGCCAGTAACAAGCCCGATGTTTGTTCAGAATGCCGACTTGTTGGCACAATGATAAGTCTTCAATGTCTTTTTATTAAAGAGTTTTTTTGACATGTATTTATTTATCCAGTAATTTGTGGTATGTAAAATTCTAAGCTTATGGAAAATCTCGATTGGACTGTTGGTCTAGTGTTCAGTGACCCTGACTACTAAATGATATTCGTCGTAGGTTCGATTCCCATCCCGGACAGATGTTTGTGTGATGATCATGATCATTTGATCTGTGTCTGGATGCTTATGTATTGCTTGTGTGTTATGTATTTAGTAAAATATAAGTATATGTATCAGTTGTCTGGTAACCAAAAATACAGACTGTCCCTAGTTGGGGATCGGATGGCTATAATATGTGAGTTGTCCCTACATATTATTATTATTGTGCGATATTTCTTTTTTAGACTCTACTCTAGGTCGCTTAAATTCTAAAACTCGGTACGGACCTACGCCAAGTATCCTTGTTTCGTTTATGTAATGAATGTGTGGTTCGTGATTGGTGAGTTGTATTGGTTGTCGATGTGTGGGTTGATGTGTCGGTGATATCTCGGTTATCATTAAATAACAACATAGTCGAATCAAGAAACCGACGGACTATTGAATATGTATCGACCACTTTTTAATTTCTGCAAAGAATATTATTATTATAAAAGTATATTTCACACTTATAATATAACGTAGGCCTTTTACCGATAAATTGGTTAAAATAATTTCCATAAGTTTAAACTTTTAAGTAATGTTTATATAATCAAGTTGGTATTATCAAGCATCGAATCAATTTATTTTAAATTGACCCCGTTCCTAATTTAGAAGACCTCATAAATAACGCTTGTTGTATATTATATGTAAATTAAATTACATAAAATATTATATAAGTAATATGATCGCTTTCACAATGAGTTAATCTCTTAATCATCGATGATTGCCCGATGATTAAAATGTCAACTTGAAAGTTGAAACCCGGTAAATATGCACCAGTCAAAGAATTTAATTCTACTACAACCCAGCTAAATGTACTCACTTATAAGTCTTCTTTAATAATATACCTTTGCAGATCATACAGTAACTTAATTATCTTATTAGTCTTTTTTTATCCTTTCACATTATCTAATGGAATTTTTTACCTACGTTGTTTTACTTCAGGTGGACTGTTTTATCCAAATGCGATGGGTGCGTAGATACCACCTAAGTTTGGGTTAGATATAGGTACACTAAGATAGGTAAAGTAAGGAAGGAAAATAATGTTCCCTGAGAAGAACACGTATATAACAATAATAATAATATTTATGGACGCTTTTACACCACCTCAATCTGGTCCCATGGTAAGTTTCCAAAGAACTTGCGGTACGGGCACTATTTAAGATTTTTTATTACATAATAGACATATTTAATACACATCCATGACCCAGGAACACAGAAATGTATTTTGTTCCCTGGCGAGATTCGAACCCGCTACCTCCGGCTTGAGCGCCACAGAGGTCGTCGAATATATAATAATATACTCAAGTATAAGATTTATACATTTCATAATTAAATGTCAGTCGTATGATAATTCTTATTTTTTATTATTGCCCACGCAGAAAAAGAGATTATATGTATAGATGGTGTGTTCTAAATTAAACTCGTTTTGTATTCATATAAATGTGCTAGGCGGACTCATGTTTGTAACAAACTCATGCTTGTAAAAGCTCTGCACCTTGGTCATTAGCACGAAAGAATGAGCAACTGATCTAATTAATTATCAATACTCCATACTCCATAGAACACATATACATATGAAAAAGTGATAATAATAATAATAATATGTAGGGACATTCACTCACGGCCATTTGATCAAAAACTAGGTAGAGTCTGTATTATGGCTACAATGGCAGACAATTAACACATGCTTATATAATATTTCAAAATACATATACAGTATAAACAAATAAGATTCAGACACAAATCAAATGATCACATAAACATTTTTCAAGTGTGTGAATCGAACTCACGACCTAAGCATTCAGTGTCAATAACAACTAAACCAACAGGCCAGTCAAGGGTATACTAGCAACTAATACATTGGTTGCTGGCCGCTGAAACAATTAATAAAGTTTCGTGTAGCTACATTTATACAAAACTAAGTTTTACTATTCCTTTTGTCTGTAAACTTGGTCTATATTATATTTTCTTTTCCATCAGGTCCTTCCACATGGATAGAGAAGTTTCCAGAAGCGCGTGGTGCGAGACAGAGTCCGGTAGACATCGACACCAGTCGCGCCTGCAGCCGCGGTAGTGCCCCTCCACTAGCCTGGCGGTACTCCATCAACCACCCTCGGTCCGTCGTCAACCCGGGCTACTGCTGGCGGGTTGATGAAAACGGTTACGATTCAGGTACTTACCAGACATCTTTAACGACTTATGAGAGGTTCCTATTTAGTATTTACCAATGGAAAACTAGTCAGCTATATGCAGTCAGCAGTGCGCTCCTTAATATAGAAACCGCCATCTTTTTTTTACAAGCAGTTCGCTTTTAAAGAAAGTGAGCTCAGCAATGGAGGAGCTGGTGTACGAGACCCATAATCACCACCTCACAGTGACACACTATGAATGACACAAGCCTCGATAAGTAGGTTACTTGAATGTAATCTTTTTTTAAACAAATTAAGATAAATCATAAGTTATACATAATAAGACATTTTAATTTAAAGGAATTTATGGTCAATTAAAGAAACTTTTTTTAACATGAATTTGTTCAGCTTTAACAGTAAAAGTAATTAGCTTCAATTCATATTGTATAGATTTGAATGCATACATTTAAAAAAGTGAAAGCGAAGTTACAATGTATATTGTAGGTATGTCTCGCAAATATGAGTATACGAGCAATAGGTTTTTTATGGAGTACATTAAATAGATGAGTGGGAGAAAGAATTTTGTTAAGTGAATGTGCCAATTTGCGATACAATATCGTTAACTTAATACAATTGTGAGTCACACCTCCCTAGTATTTTGCAGTTTATCATAAACAAGAGAGTTATTGATTAGGGTAACGTAAGTACATACATTTAAACATCGAGGCTGTAGAGACATGTTGAGGCCAACTTGCCAAGACTAGTAATTTAAAAATGATTAAGATTAAGTTACGCATATGTAAATCTTTTTAAGCATCAAATAGATTTTCATAAATTTTTTAATCATTAAAAAAATTATAATAAATATCAAAAAATAACATAAGATTATTGAAATATTTGATAATAATTAATATGTAATTAAAAACTAAAGCCTATGATTTAGTTAAAGTATATATTATCATTTAAATAGTCGAATTATAAATGAAATAAGTAAATAAATAATGTGAAAAAACATTTTCTGTTGATTTTATTGATTTAAATTATAAAAAATATACGAATCCCAACATTTCTTAAAAATCTAACGGCACTTTGAGGATACCCACTAGTTTACAATCTGTATCTATTCAGATCGTCACAAAGGCTATAATGGCTTTTCTCTGGAATATTTTCATGTGTCACACTTCCTAATAACTTTCCAGAATTACGCGGGGGCCCGCTAGGCACGGATGTGTACAAGCTTCAACAGTGGCACTGCCACTGGGGCGCAAAGGACGGCGAGGGCTCCGAACACACGGTGGATGGACGCGCCTTCTCCGGCGAGCTGCATCTGGTCCACTGGAACACCACCAAGTACCACAGCTTCGGGGAGGCGGCCGGACAACCGGACGGACTCGCTGTACTCGGCGTGCTACTAACGGTAATTCTTGTTTTGAAAAGCGGGTCAGGGTTTTGTAGCTCTGTTGTAGGAGAAAAAAAGTACATCGGTGGGCTATTTGAATTTAGAATGTAACAAATAAAGAAAGGTGTTAGGTACTCTATACATAGTAGTCGTTGAAGCGGCATGCAACATGCTGGACTAATATCCATCTCGGAAAGCCGTAATAATTGTTTCAAGTATAATTTGCTATAGCGCAAGTTGTGTTTCTTGTATGATACCTTTTTAAAAATAAAAGCGCATAGGAATTAAATCTGAAACTGTTGAGGTGAGTAGGTACTTGAGTGGGTACATAATAGTAGGCAATATAATGAAAAGTAGCAATAAATCCGTAGACATTATGTCGCATCTGTGTGCAGCTGTGGCTATTGTAAAAAAAAAAACATGAATATAATTCAAAAGTGTTTTACAAGTATTTGCGCGTATGTCTTTGATTTCCTCACCACTTACGTAAATTACGTAAATGGAATAGAAAACACGCGATCACTTAGAACATGTTAAACTGTCTATCTAAGTGTCTCTTGTCCATCAACGTAGACGCAGGAAATTCGCGGATTAGATGAAACGTGGCAACTGTGACCTTTACTTAAAAGGGAAACCAGAATCAACAGGAATTACATCGCTCGTATTCGTCACATTTCTTTGTAATCGTCAAAACTTCATGTCTGTACTTATGTGATCTAATAATGTAGAAGGAATAGCAAAACTATAGGCACCTTTCGTCAAGAATATCTAAGAATATCTATTTTGTTTTATATAAAGATTACTATTAGTCTTGGAAGAATATCCTCCATATCATAAAGGCACATACTGCCATAGAAACCAATCGCGCAACTGTCATAACTTTCAATGGATTTCTTACACCGAACTTCGAACCCACGTTCTTACCCTTTGAAAACCATAGCAAATATTACCGGTGACACCGGTAATCTACACTAATATTATAAAGAGGAAAGATTTGTACCTATTTTTGTATGTTTGTATGTTTGTAATGAATAGGCTCAAAAAGTACTGGACCGATTTCAAAAATTCTTTCACCATTCGAAAGCTACATTATCCACGAGTAACATAGGCTAAATTTTATTCTGATAAAAAATAGGGTTCCGTAAGATATTTTCGTTTTTCGGACACAGGGTGTAAAAATGTTATTTCGTGTACTTAGATCCCGTTGTAAATCTTAGTTAACGCAGGCGAAGCTGCGGGCAACAGCTAGTATTTTATATAAAACATATACAATTTATAATAATACGGTAAAATACATTACATAATAACCGAACTTCATATTCCTGTGGAAGTACAAGCATAAATTATAGCATATGTCACTCAAAATACGAGTAACTTAGACGTCTATCGGTAAAAGAATTTTGAAAATCGATTCAGTAGATCCAAGGATTACCCCCTACAACCTCACAAACCTTACCTCATTATAATTTTAGTATAGATTATTTATATTACACAATACGTTTATTGTATAATATGTTAACTAAGTTTTACATGAATGTATAGAGTATAGACTATAGAGGGTATTTGAGTTTTCGTTCATGAATGGACCCTTTACACGAGAATTGGTTGATTGGAAACATCCGTCGCGAACAACGCATTTATATTAATAATGTGATCGCGCCTGCATTTTCTCTATATATCACAGGAAATGCATACATTAGAAAACCTCATTTAATTCTGGATTCAATCACGAAGTTGATAAAATTTGTGAACGTTCCTTTGTTGTGTCTTATTCTGATGTGTCAGCTGTAAAGTTTCATCAAAATCCATTCAGTAGTTTTTTCGTGCAAGAGCAACAGATATCCAAACTTTCGCCTTTATAACAAATTAAATGTTTACTCTTGCCGTAGACTTTATATACGTATTAGAGAACACAGAAGCAGTAACACCTCTTTCCTGAGGAAAAATATGTATTATGTATCTATAAAATTAAACCAAATAAATGAAAACTTTACACACTGAATATTCAAAATATAATTTACCGTTCGAAGTTCGCTACTGGTGAGTTATCGAATCGGCCATGTAAATCTTAAGCCGCGTTAAAACAGTTAAAAACCAGTGTCATAACAATGAGTGTTATTCTCGTAAATATAAGAAACAGAAATCAATTTTCACACCATGAATCATCTTTGGCATTAGAAAGATAGTATAACACGTGGACCGACACTCGAGTGATAATAGTAACATCAACCGGCGACACTACAAATAACTTACACTTGATTAGTAAGAAATGGCCCTACATTTTTAGTACAAGATAATTACGAAGAATTGTTAGATATGAAATAATTTGAAAGGAATTTCTAGCAACGTAAGTATTAAAAACAGAAGCTACATCATCGTCACTACCAATTCGTTTTGGGGAAAATATATAGGCCATTTAAGGCCTTTTCAATTAAGTTCACAATGGCTGATCCTTCAACAACATAGTACTAAAACCTACTAATATAAAAATGTATTATTTTTAGATTGATAGTTTGAAAACGAAATTAGATTTATAAATTCAAACTAGCAGAGAATCTTATTTGCTACAACAGTATTTCCTCGTTTAACGTTTGTAATCTGCAAACGTCATTGTATATAATTATAATACTACATTATACCGGATTTACGAAAATCAAACATTAGATATCAAGTATTTACATAAGACGTGATAGCGGTGCACTCTCGTAATATTAAAAGGATTGATTTGTAAGGCTTCGCACATGCAGGTTTTCCATTTAAATTTAAAATTGACTTAGTTGAATTATATAAAATATGAAACAAATTCGGTATCAAATAATTTTCATCGACGTTTTATAATAATAATTTAATAAATAACAATTTCTAACTTTCTCCGTTGGTTGAAACAGAAAACAAAACGTAGACCTACAAAACTTATTTTAGAACTCATGTTGTTACTTGTGATTTTAAAGGTCAATTAATTATAATCATAGTAAACATACAATAAAGCGATGTGTTTAAAATAAAACAGTACATATATGATATACTGATAACTTATATCGATGTGACGTTGTTCATCTTAATGTATCTCAGTAAAGGCTAGTTAAAATAGATATTCGTCATGAACTTATCTACTGTCACCTATATCAAACTAAACATAAGTTATCGGATATATTATAATTATGTTATTTCATTAACACATAACACGCGCTATCATAAATTTTATCAACGTTACCTTTAATCAATTGCTATGTAACTAGAATTTTCAAATCGTAATATGACATAGCCTATAACCCTATTTCATTTTAGTAAACTGTCAACCCATTTATATCCTGAAGGCCGCTGGGCTCGGGTCGAAATCAGACGAGACCTACACACTCATTAAATGTTTTTAAACTTATCAGCATGCAAGTTTCCTCACGATGTTTTTGTATAAGGTGTTAATTTTTGACATACGATGTCACTAGTGGGCATAGATTATAAACTCACACGATATGGCCTGTGTAGATCCCGTATTAAATAAAAACATCGCGACAAAATTGTCATGCCCGATAAGATTAAATAAAATCTTACGGGTGTATTAATTTCATGAAATTGGACCAGCGAACCAGCTGTAGCGGCTATAAGTCGTAGTAAATACTAGTATCCGCGCCGCGCTGGCTGAAGGAAGCGCAAGTAGCATAGTCACAAATCACAATTCCGCAGAACGCGGTTTCGATTTCTCTATTGATTATTAGCTAGTCGGATATCATTATTGGGTATTAACGGAAAAACTACGATATGAATATAGTTGTTGTAATGATCGAAAACGCAATTAAAGTTTTAGTAAATATAACCAAAATACTCTAAAGAGAGAGCGTAATTTTATTCATATGTGTAATATATTGTCATATAATCATATAATGACAATAAAATTTCAGTATCTACCACAACTGCTCAGAGCACTGGCGCCCGAACAATGGAAAACAATATGATATGAGCATTGTTGTTGTAGTATTTAATACTAGACTTGTGTTTATGGACACTTCTAATACACAAAGATGGTTCTCCTTCTTCCACCATGATATTAAGAAATTACAATTAACATTTGGCTATGTAGGCTAATCTGGTTATTTTTATTTTTATTATTTAGGACAAAAAACAATTGTACAATAGATAAAAATAAAAAAATATGAAACTTAAACATAATATGTATAGTTGTACAATCAACATCATCATCCTCAAATTACTTTAAGTTTAGTTTTAGTAACTTTGTTGGAAGTCTTATCAGATTCCTCCGTCGACGACGACCATTATTTAATTCCTAGTCTTTATTTCCAGGTGGGTTCCAAGCACGCGGAACTAGAGAAGGTTGTGCGATTGCTGCCCTTCATCCAGCATAAGGGGGACAAAGTGACAATGTCGGAATCCCTCAACCCGGCCCACCTGCTGCCTCACAACACCGGCTACTGGACATACCCAGGATCCCTCACCACCCCGCCCTGCACGGAGTCCGTTACATGGATACTCTTCAAACAGCCTATTGAAGTTTCCGGCGAGCAGGTAGGTTTTCAGATTTTATAAAAAATATTACATAAATATTAACAATTAATGTTAAAAATAATCTAGTTTAGAACTTAATATAAAATTTAACTGTGTCAAAAAACTTTACACGATATATCTCATGTACTACAGTACTCGTATTTCAGCTTTATCAGCGAAAACAAGTAACCAAACATGGAGAAAAAGACTAAACTATATATATATAATTAATCTAAATAAAAATATCTACTACTACTGTTCTTATAGTTCTGTCTGTAGGATTGTTGTATTTTGTAAATATATATTCCTAATTCAGCATAAGGTAACAAGGTAGTTATAATATCATTATCATCATCATCATCATCATAAGCCTTTATCCATCCACCGCTTAACATAGGCCTTCTTAAAAATGAACTTTCATTGAAATACATTATTCACGTGGTCCATTCATTTTTACAACCTTACGCATTCCGTAATATAAATATTTTTTTAACTAGTTTAAATAAACGAGGCTCACCCGAAAGAACTTCGGACTCCACGGATAAATACTTCAGTAACAAAGAAACTTATTGAGAAAATATTTTACAGTTGGCCTTGATGAGGAAGCTGAGATGCGGAGAGGCGTCCTGCGGAGAAGAGGCTATGGAACTTCTTCACAACTACCGTCCAACACTACCACTAGGCAACAGGGAGCTCAGAGACTACGGAGGCAACTAACACATTTCACGAACCTTTTGAAATGAACAAAGTCAAGAAGAATAGTCCACAATATATGTTTAAAACATTTTAATTATTGCAATAGCAATTTATATATTTTTTTATTAGGTTAGTAATAAGCAGCTTAAAAAGCAACTGTAATTTTAGATACGAGAGATCTTTCACCTATTTAAGCCATTTATTTGCTAGAGGTTTTAAAATAATGTTATATATGTATACCATTGTTGTTATTTAAATTTTTTTATGAATCTCGTAGTCAATATTAAACTACGTTTAATAGTGAATATATTGTACTTGATGATTCTATTATAAAATTCACCGTCTTATGTTTGAAATATTTATAGTATTCATAACTTTTTTAATGCATTTAATTAACATACATGACAGCGATGTTAATTTATTATTACTTTGATAGTGTCATAGAAATGCCTTATAAAACAAGTGCCTTATGGCTCGATTAGTCGTGTGTTATTAAATGGTTACGGTATTATAGAAATCTCAATTTATTGTAAGATTTACATTACTATTTATAACAGTACGTTTTCGAGAAAGCATGATACAGTAATGTCTCTTAAAACAAATAGAAGTATCAGATATTTTTTCATTTTGCTTGAAGAATAAAGTAAGTACCTATAATATGAGCTCAGAGACACTTTATGTTTTTAAGACAGAATAAGCTTGAAATCTATATGGGATTGGCGATAGATTATATAACTAGTTTAACCGCATAAAAAAACCAAAAAAGTACTTATTTAATTATGAAATTACATATGCTTGCATGCGTTGTCGAAAACTTGAAAATAATATTAGCAAGTAACCATAAGTAAGATGATTGTACACCCCACTTGCATAGTCATTATAATAGTGCCTGTAGAATAGATGTTATCGCAACTCGAATATTTAAAGGCGTAGTTATGTTAACTATGTCTGAAAAATGTTTAAAGTTTCTTATATTATATACTTTTAGAGTCTGTTGTAAAATAAATCGGTTGATTAGTAGCGTAGGTATATAAAGGATATTTTTATATTAAAATGAGTCCATAATATTAAATAAACATTATCCTAATAATATGTGAATTATTATTTTCAAAAAAAAACAAATAAAATTGTAGAGTAAGAAAATTTTATGCAACTCCGTCGAGAAATATATCATATTTTGTGTCTTAAAAACATATCTGAGTGCACGCATATGCACGTATCTATTTACCTCCCTACTTTCCAAACATTAAAAAGTAACCCCTGATTCTAATAACTAACACCTATTATTCCACAGCCAACAAAGTACGCACAGTCGAACGATTAGTCAAACTCCGTTTAATGAACGCCCGTCACAGCTCAACAAACATCTGGCACAGCAAGCTAGCTTACCGTCTTTCACAAATTAAGAATAAATCTCTAAGTACCTGCTGTGAGTGGTGGAGCATCGGCTGTCTATGTATTCATTGAAAAATACCAATTTCCAGCAGTAGAAATAAATAAATGCCATACAGCCTTCCCGTCTGGCTTTAGGGAATTCATTGTGCCTATAATTACTTATCGGCTTACAGCTTACTCAGATATTCATATTTCTGGACACGACTGTCTGCACCTGAATTAAGAGCCGTAGATAGCCTTTTTTGCGCCCCGTGCGAGCTTCTATAACTGCGCCCTTAGCAAACCGAAAAAAATAATAGTCCTGCCTGGTCTGGCCATTCTTGCGCCCTCCAGAGTCTACGCCCTGTGCCTGGGCACCGGTGGCACCGCCCTATTTACGGCTCTGCCTGAATAGAAACCTTAGATAAATATTGTAGGGATACGTAATGAGGATTGTCTATATCAATATTATGAAGAGGAAAGATTTGTACCTATTTTTGTATGTTTGTAATGAATAGGTTCAAAAAGTACTGGACCGATTTCAAAAATTCTTTCACCATTCGGAAGCTACATTATCTACGATAGGCTAAATTTTATTCTGATAAAAATAGGGTTCCGTAATATATTTTGTTTTTTCGGACACAAGGTGTACAAAATGTTATTTCGCGTACTAATATCCCGTTGTAAATCTTAGTTAACGCAGGCGAAGCTGCGGGCAACAGCTAGTATATTATAAAAATGTATTTTATATACCTATTTAAAAAAGTAGCTTTTAAATTTGGTGAAAAATTATATTTTGAGTTCCTAAATGTAATTTCTTAATTTATTTTTACTACCGGATTTAACGCACGGATAGCAGAACTTTGCGCCTTTTTTAGTGCCTTTGTTTTTGTGCCTGTGAGAGATTAAAATTTTAAAAGAATGTCGTTGAGGGGCATAACCAGTAAAGATATTATGATCCCGCCAGAATATAGAGACGTCGAAACGGCAATAACAACTACTTACATCGTAATGTTGCACGAATGGTCTCAATTTAGGGGACAGACTTTTCCTCGTAAAAGTACTCGTTTAAATCCCACGAAGTACACAACACTTTCCCATTTTTGAAGTGAAACTTTTATTACATCGTTTTAAGCTTTTACGTCTGTGTGTTGCACGTCTCGTGACCACTCCCGTGACGAGAGACCACGAAGTATAGATTGAAGAGAATATAATCACTACGTTTAGTCTAGAATCTAGATACATTACGTTCGGACTCCTTAAGTGTTGTGATATTATTATAGTAAAGTTAGTAAAGTAAGAAAAGACGTGTTTATATTAGCTTGTTTATATTTGAAGTACTTTGTAACCTAGTAACATAGAATGATTAAAGAATTTTGAATACAAAAGAATAATAATAATAATTTATAAAAGCCAGTATTATTATTATAACACACCCCCTTAATCAAAATTCTCAAAAATAAATTACAAGTGTAATTATAAAGAAAATTTAACTCAAAATATACCAATACAAAAAATAAGAAAATGTATACTAAGTTTTTAAGTAAACGTGTAAAAATATATTTACACTAAACCTAAGCCTAGTACACATCTACCATGTGCCACACGCTGTAATGGTTTCGTTAGTATGTCAGCGAGCATATCACATGATTTGGTATATTTTAACCTAACCGAATTATCACCAATCTTTTCTCTAATAAAGTGATATCTGGTATCTATATGCTTCGTCCTATGGTATAGGATTTAAGGCCAAACTCAGTGCACTCTGACTATCGGTACATATAGTTACAGTATCAGATAATAACTTTTTCCTTACCATAGGGTCTGAAATTAATTCAGTGATAAACCTCTTTAAATAAATCGCTTCTTTGGTAGCTTCTGTTATTGCCATATACTCTGCTTCTGCTGAGGATAAGGCTACGGTTTTCTGCTTCCGCGAAGCCCATGATACCGGACCGCCTGCTAATTTGAAACAGTAACCCGTATAAGAACGGCGATCTATATTACAGTTAGCCCAATCGGCATCGGAAAATCCTACAAGGGGCATACTAGATTTTTTATAACTAATCGAGTAATCTAAAGTGCCTTTTAAATATTGTAGGACTCTCTTCGCAGCTAACCAGTGACTCTTGTTGTACCGAGTATTAAACTGACTCAGGTAACTAGTCACGTATGCGATGTCTGGACGAGTATTAACACTCAGAAACATGAGACAACCAATTAATTCTTGATAGGGATACATTTCCTGATTATGATCACCATCACTGCTGGTACTAACCTCCAGTTTTCCCGATAGTGGAGTTGTACAAGTTTTACAATTCTGCATTCCAAACTTTTGCAAGATATTTTTAATATAATTTTTCTGATGAATTTTTATTTCATCATTTTCCTTGACAATATTCAAGCCAAGATAATAACTTAGTTTTCCTAAATCTTTTAATGAAAAATATTTTTGTAAGTCATTTTTGACGATGTCAAACGTTTTGTCATTACTATAAAACACAATTATGTCATCGACAAAGACTGCAAATAAAACCAACTCATTTCCAAAAAGTTTGGTATAAACACACGAATCAGATGAAGTCTTTACAAAACCAAAAGATGATAAAGTTTCATCTAATTTGATATTCCAGGCACGTGGAGCTTGTTTAAGTCCATACAAGGATTTTTGTAAGAGACATACTTGGTTCTCTTGACCTTTTACTTTAAAACCTTGAGGTTGCTCCATGTAGACCTTCTCAAGCAAATCTCCATTTAAAAAT
Organism: Lycaena phlaeas; assembly: GCA_905333005.2. Taxonomy (NCBI): domain Eukaryota; kingdom Metazoa; phylum Arthropoda; class Insecta; order Lepidoptera; family Lycaenidae; genus Lycaena; species Lycaena phlaeas. The sequence continues at coordinate 7,427,660 of HG995171.1, forward strand.
GCCGTGTCTACGTCAATGTGACGCATTTTCAAATTCAATTCGGATGCAAGTGCCAGTAGAGTGCGCAAAGAAGAGTGCCGCACGACAGGAGCAAACGTCTCGAAATAGTCTACACCTGGCGTCTGGGTGAATCCCTTAGCGACCAGTCTAGCTTTGTATTTACCAACATTTCCTTGTGAATCTTTCTTCAATTTATAAACCCATTTACATGGTATAACTTTATTGTTTTCTCTGTCAACCAATTTCCATGTCTTCAACTTCATCAATGAGTTGTATTCCTCTGACATAGCCATCTGCCACTTTTCAACATCTTCAGCCTGTAAAGCCTCGTTATAAGTTCTCGGCTCATTTAACAATTCATTAGAAACTTGGTATGAGAAGTAATCAGGAGGTTTCCGGTCTCTTGATGGATATCTATGTTGTCCATCAGTTTGACTATTAGAAACTACTGCTTCTTCAATTGCTTTCTTAAATTGTTCAGTTTCAGCAGTCTGACCTTCAGTGACAATCGTATGGCTAGGAGTAGGTAGCTCATGAACATGTGGTTCATTAGTGACAACTGGAACATGTTTACAATACTCTTGAATTGTACTGATTTCTTCCTGTATAGGGAGACTATTAGACAGTACTAAAGGTTCAATAGAAGTATTGTTGACATTTCTATTATTCAAAGTAGAAAAACAATCTTCATAAAAAGTAACATCTCTAGACTTTTGTAAAGTTCTAGGGCAAGATGTATTTCTAAAAAGGTAACTATTGGGATCATCTGTATAGCCTACAAATATAGCTTCTTCAGCTTTAAGATCCAATTTCTTACGATGACAAGAAGGTATATGGATAAGAGCTCTACATCCAAAAACTCTGAAATTACTTAGGTCTGGTTTGTAACCATTCCACAACTCATAGGGAGTTTTATTGTCTAAGGCACGGTGCGGGCATCTATTCTTAAGGTACACAGCGGTTTTAGTAGCATCTTCCCAAAAAGCTTTGGGTAGATTGCTTTCAGCCAAAAGAGAGCGTGCTTTTTCTATAATAGAGCGATTAGTGCGCTCGGCAACACCATTTTGCTGAGGGCTATATGGTACCGTAGTTTGATGTTTAATTCCGCAAGAACTAAGGTAACTTGAGAATTCACTATTGACAAACTCAGTCCCATTATCCGTCCTTATTATTTTAATTTTAGCCCCAGTTTGTCTTTCAACCATGGACTGGAAGTGACAAAATTTATCCTTTACCTCTGTCTTAGAAGAAATAAAATATACAAAAATAGTTCTCGAAAAATCATCTATAAACAGTAAAAAATATTTATTTCCCTGAAAAGAGCTAACTGACATTGGTCCACAAAGATCAGAGTGGATCAGTTCTAATATTGAAGTTGCTCTTTTATAAGTAATACTTTTAAACGGTTTTCGTGCTTGTTTCGCTTTAACACAAGCAACACATGGATTTTTATCCACATCCTTATAATCAATAACCTCATAATTATTTTTCAGCAAATTCATACCGTTGCGACATAAATGACCTAAACGCTTATGCCATATCTGATACTTTGACATAGATTCAGAGTGCACATCGTAGGCTCTAAATAGGGGAGTATTTACCGTACAATCAAGTGAGTACAATCCACCACAGGGCGAGCCATGTAGAACCGCATCACCTGTAAAGGAGAAGGTTTTTGAATTAAAGAAATTACAACCGGACTTATCAAACATTACAGTAAACCCTTTTTCTACTGCTGTCTTCACAGATATGAGATTTGTTTTTAGGTTAGGGACATAAATCACATCACTAAGTGAGTCGACGATGTTTTCGGTATTTATAGATATTTTACCAATACCTTTAGCGTCAATCTTAGTCCCGTTCGCAACTGTTACCTTGTGATCAATAGGCTTTAAGTCTACAAACCAATCCCGTCTTGAAGTCATATGTTTCGTAGCGCCCGAATCAACATACCATTTGTCCATGCTATAATCATTTGTTGCTCCTAAAGCAGACAAGGAGGTTGAGTCCATATTAGTGGGATTCTTCCTAACCATTTTCTTTTTCTTTAAAGGACAATTTGGTCTCTTGTGACCAGGTTTTCCACAACCATAACAAACTATAACTTTCTTGACATTTGACTCAAAAGAAGAGCTATGAATCTTTGTCCTCATAGCTGTCTCCAGTATTGATGAGCTTTTCTTTGATACTTCGTTAAGTAATTTCGATTTTACCAATTCGGTGGTAACATTTACGTTACTATTTTCGAGGGCCATAATCAATGGATCATATTTCGACGTTAGACCTCCCAACAGAATAGCAGCAATGGACGCATCATCTATTATTTTGTCTATATCTGCTAAATCTTGGGCAGTGGAAATAACAGAGTTGATATACGACTCAATATTATTGTCGCAGTCTTCAAGTCTCAATCTATATAATTTCCTTTCTAAATGTAAACGCCGACCCATTCCTTTATCCTCATATGCATTTTGCAATGCCTTCCATGCTTCAACTGCCGTCGTAGCACTTCGTACATGCGTAATTGCTGAACCTTCAAGGGTAAGGCAAATTTTTGTTAGTGCCTTCTGATCGTTCTTCGTCTTTATGACATTCGGAACGTCTATCCCTGTTGGGTAGCCAATAATTGCTTCCCACAATTCCTCGTGCATAAGGTAGTTACGCATTTTAAATTTCCAAATACTATACCCGTCTCTATTATGTAGGGTAAACGATGGAATTGATGAACTACGCATACCTCGTTCATTTGTATCTCCATTTGAGTTCGGCATCTTTAAACAACTAAACACGCAACACTTTTCTCGAATAAGCAAATACTTTTACTATATTCGTGCTGATAACGAATTGTTGTGATATTATTATAGTAAAGTTAGTAAAGTAAGAAAAGACGTGTTTATATTAGCTTGTTTATATTTGAAGTACTTTGTAACCTAGTAACATAGAATGATTAAAGAATTTTGAATACAAAAGAATAATAATAATAATTTATAAAAGCCAGTATTATTATTATAACATTAAGTCCGAACGTAATGTTGAACGAATGGTCGCAATTTAGGGGACAAAATGTTTGACAGTAAAGCGCGCCTTCTTAAGAAGTGTTCGTTTAAATTTTTATGGGTACGAAGTATTGTGGCGCTGATTGGTCTGCTACAATAACACAACAACATCGGTAAACATCAAATAAACACAATAAACATCGAAAGCACTTGATTCTAGCGCAGCCAGTGGCAGAAACGAGCACTAAGATCTGTATTTATTATTGATCGGACTCCTTCCTTATATCTATTTAATAAAAAGTAAAGTATCAACCCTCATAATATGTCCCACTGCTGGGCACGGGTCTCCTCCTCGAAATCAGGCGAGGAGAGTAATGAGCCATAGTTCACCGATGCGCTGGCCCAACTCGGGTTGGTGAACTTCACATACCATCAAAGACTTTCAATCTCATCAGGCATGCAGATTTCCTCACGATGTTTTCCTTCACCGGTGAGCGAACAATGGTCTCATGTTTGGGGTGCACTTAGAAATTTAGAAAAACCCATTTCAAGGCACACACGGGCGGGTCAGGATCGAACCCGGAACCTCTCGCATAAGAGGCCGAGTCCATCCACCACTGGACCATCGTCGCTATACTTCGTGATATAGACCATTACTCATTTGTGCCAGTGATCCATAGTTTAAATTTTTATACCCTTAATGAAAATTTTTAGTTAAAAATGAAAAAGAATTGATTTTATTATTGTGTATGTGAATACTACGGAAAACCCCATATCGTACGGACTCCTTATAAATACTACGTCCAAGGTTTGAGTTTCGCATGGACGTAGTTATATTAAGTCTATCGGGTTCCGCGTGTTGACTATGGTTTTTGAAATTGAAGCTTTCAATTGGCGTTTCCCGCCATATCTTCTTCCTCACACAGACTAATTAATGTAGTATACGTCAGACATAGCAGCATGGCCTCTGGTCTTAGCCGATTCCAAGAGGAACAACAATTCGAAAAAAAATTAAACTTTCAAAAGTTAAAACTTCAACGGATTTAAAACAATCATTATCTTATTTTTAGTAAAGCAGTTTATTTGAAAGTTGTTGAAATAATAGAGATTTGATTATTAATGGTCAACGTGCAAAAATGTCCCTGAGACAAGCATGTGTTAAAAAGGTGCCAATAACCGAATGTATTAACAATATACATGCAGAATTATTTTTTCCGAAAGTTGTGGTAATACAAAACAAAAGTATTCATATTTTAGATTTAAACGACAATGAAAATGTAAGCAATAATGTAATTCACAATTTCGAAAGTAGCATAATTCATCATATAGTCTTTAATAATTTTCTGTGGCTTGCGTTTAAATCAAACGAGATTGCTGTAGTCAACCCATGCAAAAATACTTTTGTAAAACTTGAGAATAATGTTTGCTTAAATTACATTATTCAACAATTTGTATTATATGAAGAGAAACTGTATATAATTACACAAAGTGGTGAACACCTTGCATTATCAATTACATCAGATGAATTAATAAATAACTTTCAAACTGGTACCTCAATAGTACCAACATCATGTGAAAAAGTACATCTGCCACGTATTAAATATACTGGACCGAAGATCATAGTTCATGGAGCTATTTTGCATTTAGATACTGGAAATCTTACCATGATGTGCCCAGTCACAGGATTATGTGAAATATTATTTGTTGATATTAAAATCCAGCACCTAAGACCATGGAATAATATGGTTGTTCTAGCCAGTAACAAAAAAATTTGGCTAATCGATTCTAAAACATTTAATGTACTTTATACATTTGATGAGAATGATAAAAATAACATACCATTAGCAGCTTGGGAAAACGCCTTTTATTATTTAAATTGGAGTGAAAAAGAGGTAAGTTTACTACCAGTCTATTAAGCTTGATGTTTTATAATGATTTTATAATTTTCATCTTGTTTTTTTACACCACTGATTGATAACACTGCATATTTATCTAGTAATTGTGAGTAGTTATTTTTAGGGGAAAATAAATTAAGGGCCTGTTTCACCACTTCCTGATAAGGGTCAGATAGGCTATCCACAACACACACAACTCCATACTCTATCTGTTGGATACCTGGTGGATAGCCTATTCGGCACTTATCAGGAAGTGGTGAAACAGGCCTTAAGAGTTGTAATAAAAATATAATAGAGTTCATTCATGATGGAATTTTAACCCTAATATTTTTTTTCATCTGTTCCAGATTGAAATCTGCTGTGCAGCTATTTCTCAAGATGAAACTCAGGTTGACACAGATGTATCTTATCCTCAACGAAAGTCTGCCTCACAAGATACACTGGTGAAAAACCTAAAGTTTTTGGTTAGTGAAATAATTGCAGGTAATCAGGCCCAGTCAGAAGCGTTACCTCAACTTAAAGCGCTCTTTAATGAAATTCATGACTTTTCATTCTTAATAAACAAAGCTATGAAACTCTGTCAGTATAATATTGTATACAAAATTGTTTTATATCAACTCCAAAAAAGAATATTTGAAAACAATGACAATCAATATAAAGAACTATTGTGTGATACAATGATTAAAGTTGATCTTTTAGAATATATATATTTCAAAAGAAATGGCTATGAAGAACTAAATATTTTTGAGAGCAACTTTATACAGCTCTGCTGTTTGTTTGTATCAAAGTCAGACATGGATCTGGCTTCTATATGTTGGCTAAAATATTCAGAAATAAAACAAGTCATAAATCCTGAGGATATAGTGCATGTTTTAAATGCAATCCCACATAATATTAAAATGAGTGCTTTGGTGATTTGGTTGCGAAACTTTACCCCTACTCTATTGGAACAAAATCCTTTTAACATTGACATTTTTGTTAAATGGACTACAGAACGAGTTTTCTTTTTAGAACAGTCATCTTACTGGCCAAAAATAGGGCTGAAATTTATCATTGCTATTGTAGATATATTAGAGAAATCAATTAAAACTATTAATGTAAGACCAATATCAGTTGATGATTTGGATTCATTGAAAAGCCACATTTATTACATTTCGGAATTAAAAGAGAAGTACAGAATCAATATGCTTTTGAGTGAATTCAGCTCTTTGAGTCCAACTGAAGTTGCCCTCATAATGTTGAGGCGGTGTTATACAGAAGATTTAGAGGCTTTTTTACAAGAGAACCTCACTAGTTATGCTACAAGACATTTATTTGAGATAGATGATGCACTGAGATCTTTTATAGAAAGTGAAACTGCTAGTGGTGGTGGTAGTGTGGATGGTCAGCGTTTACAAATTCTCCTAAATGCTTTTCATTCTCCAACCAATAAACTAGATTGCTTGCTTCAAGTATTAAAAGTCTTAGATGTTCCATGGAGTTCTTCAGTCTTGAACATTGCAACTGAAGCAGCGCTATTAGTAAATACAGATTTTACGATTTCTGAATCTGATAGAAGCCTTGCGCAAGAAATATATACAGAATTAAACTATGCCAAAATTAAAGTGGTTTTAAAAAAATACAACTTTCCGTTAACATGCACAGATTATATATTAGTAATTCATAAAATAGTTAACTCTCCTGAAGTTGATATAGCAGATTTGAAGGTAGTTGCAAATATAATGACGTCATATACTCATTATGCAAACACTTTGTATATAAACAGATGTTTGTATGACTGTGAAACAAAATTAGCTTTGAATTATTTCAAGAATCTATCAAATCATAATAAGAGGATTTTAATAAAGACAATAGAAAACAAATATGAGCAAATAATTACTGGTATATCATACAATCCATTGATAGAGCGCAATTATCTTGACTTTTTAAAAGGAAGCAATTTATTACATAAAAATCAAGTGAGATATTTGGAAAATTTGTATCATCTAAAAAATTCATATAAAATTAAGCTCAATTTAAATAACATGTGCTCAGAGAAAAGTCGTACATGTGAAGTAAATACATGGATAGAAAAAGAAGGCAACACTACTAGTTCTAGCCGAGGTAGATGTATAACACACCTTATTGCAGAAGATTTTTCACCACATTCAAAATTTACATCTTTATTAAAAAGATCAGCTACGAGTCAAGAAATTCGTAAAACAATAGAATACTTATTATTTTCTAATTCAAAATATAAAAACCAAGAGCCGGTCTTATCATCATATAAGAATGGGGAAAACTCAGTGTTATTGTTAGACTCATATGATATATTATCGGAAATTGTATCTAATTCTAATGAGGAAAACTTGCACTTTTTGCTGCAATATTTATCAATGTTAAATTCAATAATTAATGCTCACTTCATTCTGAAAGATCTATCAGTTGCATGGAAATTTCATTATATATTTCTTCCCATGACTTCTATTAACACCCTTAATGAATTAATTAATTTCTACATTGAATCACCTTCTAAAGCTGCGTCTGAATTTGATCTAGCAAATATTGTGAACACTAGCGATTTCGTTCCCTTTAGAATTATGCCTAACTTAAATTCTTCTACATCTAAAGATTCGTCTCAAACAAAAAGAATAATCGAAAAATATACTAAAAAGATTATAATCAAACTAATCGCTTCTCAAGAAGTTGATTTTATTATGTTAACATCTTTATTACTATTATTACAAAATATTGATGCTACTGAGGATAAAATGTGGATGCTAGAACTACTTCGAGGACAGGCAGATTCCCTTCTACCCTCTGTTATTAAATACCTCTCGTTGCCAATAATTCGAAAGACATTTTCACTGGAAAGTGTTCTTCCGGGAAATATTATGTCGTACCCGCCACAATATGTATTGAAATCTAAATTTAATATTAACTTGGATGAAATCACTCTCCCAGAAAGTAACGAAGAAACATGGGATGTCAAGGTCTTACTTTTTTATGTTTTAAGAAACTTTCCTGATATATCTTTTGAAAAGTTGATTGACTTGTGTAGTACCTTAAACGTTTCTGAAAGCGATGGCCTCTCTCTACTTATAATATCATTGTTGACTAATTGGGAACTAAAGTATAAAATGGTCATCAATGATATAGGTCACCGCGATATATATTTTGAAAATCACGAAAAAGAACTTATAACAAGGTGTAATGTCATTTGGCAGAACATTGAAAAGAAAGATTTTTTGAGGGATATACTAAATGACTTTTGGAAAAGCGGTGAAGTAGTTATTCACGGCTGCCTCGTTTCGGTTAATCCATATTATTATGAAGTGTTTTTGTGCATTTATCAATTATTGTTCTTATCTACTATCGAATCACGAAATACGAAAGAGTATTATCTATTACACTTCCTTAAACAATATAGGAGAAAGAGTCCCCCAAAACAATACGAATTCGAATTGTTCTCTGTTAAGGGCATGTTCCCAGAAATTGGTCACTATCGTTTACCGTTTCATCTTTTTATGCGAGAGGATATGTGGTCTAATCTAAAATCTGAAATTACTTTGGAAACATACGAATCCTGGCTTCCCGTAGTCTCTTTGCTCTCTCTTGATCCTGATTTGCAAACCGCTAAGGATATGATCTGCAGTAATGCTGTTAAACAAACAATGACATCTCGTAAACGAAGTGATTCTACTGAAGTAGATACAAAAGAAAGAGAACCTTGGCGATTGACAACACGCGAGGAGCCTTTACTTCGGACGGCACACCGGTGTGTTAAACATATTGCGAATATGGAATGGGCGGGTGCGTGTCTATTCTATGTGCTTCAAGGCTGTGCAAGAGGGGCCGATCAAGTAGCCGCAGCGCAGCTCTGTTATCAATTTTCCCAACGGTGGGCCTCATTACAACCAGGAAATCGGGCAGTCAAACAAATGGAACGACTTCATTCTACACTATCTACACGTCATGCGCTCCATAAAGTCGAATGGGCTTGTGAAGATTTACTCCGATTGATAACTGAACCCGCACAACTCGTTCAGGCTTTATACTTGCATCCCAATTTTATTGACAAAATAGCTCGACATGATATAAATCGTGTTGCCAATGAAATAGCTGATAAAAATGGAATAAACATAAGCTCCATCAGAATTCTAATTCTTGAGAATATTCTTAATAAAACTAGCAAAGAACAAAAATTCTTACCCGGTTTGGAAATAAGAGATTTAGTTACGGCTAAGTATATTCTAAAAGCAACGCATCCAAAAATGGGCGCTATATATTTATCCAGAATAGCTTTCGACGAGGATAGTGAATATAATAAGTGCAAAAAATTAAGAGCACTCCAGTGCCTAATGAGTATTATTGAACCCGAAAATGCTGTGAAGGTTACTAATCGTAAACGGGAAGTTCTTTGGTCGTCTTTACTAGATCTTATGTACATAGTCCATATTGAAAAAATAGATATGCCATGGATAATTTCCACATTCACTCAAAATAAACAACTTGCTATAAGTCAACTCCTACAAACTTCAAGTGGTAATATTGACTGTTTAAAAATAGCCGCAGAAATGGCTCATCGATTTGGAGATACTCAAATTATTAGAGAGATAATTCCACTGATGCTTCGTCATGGTATATACGAAGAAATGATTCCATTACTATTAAAAGTTTTATATCCGCCCGACAAAATAATATATGCCGCTTGGCGATCAGTTATTTTAACGCCTTTCCAGCGTGCTGATTATCCAATTACTGAACGCCAAAAAACTAAGTGCTTGAATGCACTTAACCTCTTACCAATTTGTCCTGTTATAAAAGATGAGGATATGATAGAAATCTGGAAAAATTGTGTTAGATGTAAGATTCTAGGGCTTGGTTGTTTAATACTGCCATATGTGACATCTCAAACAAGACAGTCGTTAGTGGAATTGAATAAAATTGATAAAAGAAATTTGATAATCGCATTGAAAAATTTAAACACAGAAAGCTATTTAGTATCAGGTGCTATGTATGTTCTTGAAAATTTAACGTGTAAAGTTAATAGGTAAAATAAAAATTTGTATAGGTACCATTTGAGTTCTATATATTTTGTAATCATAAAATGCATATTCTTATTCATCTTCAGTTCTAGTTTATCATTTTGTATTTATATTTAAGTTTATCTTAAGGCTAATAACATTTGTAATGTGATATTAAGAAGCAAAGACATAATATTTTAAATTGTGGTTTTATTTAAACTTCTAAGTTCTCATAATATTGGAAAACCTAAAATATGCTGTATAATGTTAAAATGCTTTTAACTCACATGCCATAAATAGACTTGATCCGGGAGTTTGCCAAAGTTCAACGTGCTATGCTGGGTGTTTCTTTGGCATATAATGCCGATGGCCGATGGGCTTGATTATGTATACATTTTTGTAGCTATTACTTTTATTTGCTAAAATTTTATAGACGTCGAAGTAATTATTAAACAACATTTAAATTCCATATACTTAACTTGCATCATAAAATCTAAAAGTCAGGAAAATCAAAAGTTTTGTGGTGAAAATTTGTGATCACCAGCTACACACGCAAAGGCATGACTCATCTCATGACATCCGTTAATTTATTTTTCATATCTTTTCTTTTTATCTTCATTATTTAGTATATATATTTTTTTAAGAATAATAATACATTTTTCTTCATATTATAATTCCTAAATATGTAGTATGACATTTAGAGTTTTACAGTATACATAAACAAGCTATAGAGCAGAAAATCCCAAACTGTGCACCTTAGAAAGTGAAGAGGGGTTTAATCAAAATATTCAAATTTGACTTCGAAAGCATAAAAAAAATATGTGAAGCGGCAGTTTCAGCTGTAGCATTAATCAAGAATAAATATCGCTCATGGATCAATGTGGGGCAATTATTTAACACAATATTTTAAATAGTCAGCTAGCTCATAAAAAACAGGTAGACGTAATAATATGATCAACGTATGGTGGAATATATAATAATAGTATTATAAATCCTAAATATGCCTACAGAAAATCTGCGAAGGGATATATGAATTTATGTTCAAGATGACATATATTCATTTTAATACAAAAACTTAGTAATTATTAAAATAGAAAATGATCATCATCAGACATGATAAATCCGTAAACCTAAGTTCACGCGGGCGAAGCTGCGGGTAACAGCTAGTTAAAAAATAAATAAAAAAACAGAAAATTATAGTTGACAGTTTCTTAAAGTTAAGCACTGTCGTTTTTATCATTCCTTTGGGTTTTATTTATTTTTCTTTATTATACCTAATACATGTATAGCTAGTCTAACCATAAAAACTGTTCTTTTTTTCAACTTTTTAGTTAAGTATATTGAATTTGGAACACGTTTATTACTTAAAAACTTTTTTCGATTTTGCGCCATTTCACATATTTTTTTAATGTTCATTATCAAATCTCAATATGAAATGGAGTGTTAAGGAATAAAGGACTGCAGTGGGCGCCTTGCACAGAGTGTATGGAGCTGGACTTGGTGTACATATGTATGATTAATATAAGCATACAATACACAAGTAATGTTTACCAAAACTTGTATATTTTGGTATTTTGCATTATTCAGTCAATAGGTTATAAAATGAAATATAAATTTTGTGAGTGGTTGCACTACACAAATAACATTATGGTAAAATAAAATTAAAAATACAGTATCCGAAAATGCCTGCCGCACAACCCTAGGAAAAAAATGGCCGGTGACAACGCGCTGCGTAACCCACTCCGCGTCTCTCGCATCCCCTTATGAGACCCCTCAAATTCTTGCTGAAATAAATAGGTTAAGAAGACGATCTCCGTGTAGTGGTCGGTCCGCGTTGGATGCGAGTGGCAAAGGATCGGCAGTTTCGTTGTTCATTGAGGGTTGAACATAGGCCGTTCAGCAGAGGACGATTAACTTATGATGATGAAGTAAATTACTAATTTAATACTATCTATTGACGAAAATTAATCTTTGCTTATAGTCCATACTTATTTACACGCGCTCTATAGCTTGCTTATACATATATATAAAGTATTTCTTAGTGTAATATAATTATGTCTAGACACTGATAACTTCATGATTATGTGGAGTTTGATGTTTCATTTTTGACTTCCTTTCAGCAAATTAAATAATAATTGTACCTGTCATATTAACAATCTTGGCTATGGATTTGCTAATTTCAAGCATTAACTTTATGAAATTGATGACATAAATCTTCAATTTTCAATCTTCATCTTTGATATAAGGATTACAAGTAAAAGCTATTGATTTAATATATGATGCCGCTGGTAGAACCATTTCAAACAAAGGTGCATATATTCCATGCCCTCGAGCCAATTGCTCAGGAGTTTCATCGGAGTTATTACACCGCCTGGAGATTTTGACAATATCTTCTCGTAGGAGTAAAATAAGCAAAGTTGATTTGCAATGACTTATGGCGGCTGCAAGGTGTAGTGGTGTTTGTTCTGAAATTATAAATCTATATTTGTATTAACGATTAAATTAATTAAAAAAATACTGAAAGTATAGAAAAAAAAATGAAGAAAACACGATACAAACTTCCTGGAAGTACAGTTTCAGTGTGAATACAAAAGCAAACCCAAGTAACAAAAAACACATTTTAGTTATAATTTAGGTATGCAAGGACTATTTTAAGGGTTTCCTATGGTGTAATCTTTTAAAAATTGTATGCCTTCAATACTTTGCTAAATTCGAAGCAGAGGCCTTAAGCTAACTTTTACCCTTTGGTTAGTTATGTTCTCTATAAAAACAGTCAAGAAAAAATATTACCACTCTGGCCAAGGCCTCTGCCTCGAATTTAGTTAGTAACTCCGCTGTTTTCGAGAACCGGTCTATTCGATTTTTAGGCGAAGATCCACCACCACCCCGCTGCCCGCTAAATTCGAGGCAGAGACCTAAGAGGTAATGTCATGCTGCTTTGCAGCCAAATTGGGCCGGCACGACAGGGAGGAACCTCTCGCTCACATAAAATCGGTGTAAACAGACAGCTAAGGTGTCGCGTTTCGTGCGGTTTGTGAGTTTCCGGTGGCCCATTGGGGGGATAGTGAAAAGGAGAGCAATGCATCTGCATAACCTCTGGTTATGAGGATGTAAATGGACGCCGATAGTCGCAAGGCTTCGACTGTTCGTTTGCCCTCTTAATATGATATTTAAAAAAAAAACTATGATATCTTTATAGTTCATGGCAAACTTCTTAACCTTAACGGTACTAAATTTAGCAAAGCCTCCGTAACTTTAGAATTCTTTTGTAGGCCGTAAATATGGGCTAACTTACAAAGTCATTGCTTCTTCCTTCTCATTCATCAACATCAACATACCTCATTCCGATGTCTCGCAAAACTCAAATTAAACTAATAGCTAGGATGCTGGTGAGCGTTTAATTATATGATTTGCTTATACTTCGTATTAATAGATATTAAGGATCAAGACGATAAAATATTCTTAATGAATTAAAGTCGTATGTTGCTGCGTTTTTTACAGGACTTTAAAACTGTAGAAAGAAACATCGGTAGGTACTAAATTATTTGCTTGTGTCTGCCTCTAGGGTTAGTGGTTAATACCATTTTGATAACAAAGAAAATATATGAAAAATTTGAAAGTCCAGGGATTATTTTTATCACACCAGGTCGATGTAAAAATGTGAAAAAAAGAATAGCTATACTAAATCATTTGCTCATAGTTTTAATTGGGTTCATTCGGATTATTAGAACTCCCTAAATTCAAAAATAAATAGACAGACATTTCCATTACTGACTTTAACACAGCTTGTTGAAGTACACATATAGATCACACAGGGTATAAAAAATACTTAGAAGCATTTCGACTTACACAGTACTATACCAGCGCTTACACACTGGCATTGCTTTACAAAAATACTAAGTCTCCAATTGCCTACTCCAAAAACTCCAAGCATTCCTATTACTCCAAAACTCTTAATTAGTTTTTTCAAGCACGTGTAATGTGAATGTATTGTGAATGTCTTAAGAGACTCGAAGTACGCTTTTTAAAGCGTCCTTCGGTGTGCGCGCGCGATTTTGTATTTGTGTGTGGCGGCGCGTGTGTACGTTATTTACTTCAATTAATCTTTTTCAAACATAGTCCTGTTGATTGAATGCCTGACCGAAGAGTCCATTAAAAAAAAAGGAATTCAAGTGGTCTAGTTTGGGAATGTGGCCTGGGTGTCTGTCTCACTCATGTTCTTTTTATAAGCAATATGAGCTACAGTCAAAGAGGCATATAGTACACTTTTTTGTCAACATTTTTAAAGCACTGTCAATTGAAAACACAGCACTATGATGATGGCACACTATTTTCCTGTGGTCGTTTACAGGGTTTTTACACATACACTGCAGGTCTGCCAAGCATGCATTTGATACATAATTTTTTAAATAATAAAAAAATCTTTCAAAATTCAATTCAAAAGTCAGAGGCCTAGTATGTCTACTTTTTGATTTTTTTCTTTTTGACAAGGTTTCCAAACATCAACCTTAGAGGCAGACGCAAGCAAATGATATAGTATACCCGGTTTTTTTTAACGGCTTATAATTGAAAAAGCAATGCTACCGTGGTAGCAGACACAGTCCTTGATATTTCTAATTGTTCTCACCAGCTCCCTAGCTACAAAGTTAATATTCTATAATGATATAGAAGCTTTCTCAGCCAATGGATTCAATACTGATTCACATTACTTAAATTAACATAACTAGCATCATTACCTCCATCTGATAGTGCAGCAGGATCAGCTCCAGCTGCCAACAATCTTGCCGCAGCGGCATAATTGTTCCAATTACAAGCTGAATGTAAAGGTGTCCATCCAAGTTCAGTTTTGGCGAGGACATTGGCTCCTTTACTTAGAAGGTAGGATATAACATGTACATGATTACTGTAAGCAGCCCTATGCAAGGGACTGTAGCCATCAGAATCCCTAGCATGGACTAGTCCAGGCTGGTTTTTTAATAATTCCTTCAAAATATCTAATTTTCCATTTTCTGCAGCCCACAGAACATAATCTACTGGGTTTTCTGGAATTAAAAAAATTGTCAATTAGAGAATTACTAGAAAATATTTATTCACACATCATTGGGCAAACAACTTAAGTTAGACGACGTCACCAAGATCTGCCCCGAAAAAGATGGTGCGACGGATAGCAAGCCCACTCCACCCCACACGCAAGATCACAATTGGTTAAGGCTTTTGCCCAGCAGTGCGACAGCATAGGCTGGTAAAAAATTCACACAATATATTATATACTAAATAATTCACTTTCTACACACTCAGACATACTTAATCTATGAAACTACACTAAAATTACAGGAAACATTAAATGAACTTAATGATGTAAGCAAAATGATCCACCTAGAACTCCTCCTGATTCATGACTAACATCATGACAAACCACCATTCCGTACAAATAAGGGTTAATATGGGACACTAGATTATGTTCCACATTACATGGGATAACAAGTATCTTCCTGTAAAACAAAACTTTAAGAAGAGATTATAAAAGTTAACATAACCTGAAATAAATACTGAAGTAATAAAGAACCCCTAAAATCAAAACTCCCTCTAAGCCATGTCTTACATATAGCTGCCAAACATGAATTTGCAATAACTACATTAAAAACAAAATACAAGTATGCTATAGAGATATGGGGAAAAGTGTTGGCTAAACATAATATCAAGAAGAAGAAACATATAAATATTTAAAGTAACAAAAATAAAAGCTGCTTCAAAAAATGGATGCTGAGTAACTGTCTGCTTTATTATAATGTCTGGCAAGGACTATCAAACAAAAGAAAAGGGTTGGCTATAGAACAGTTGTGACATTTGTTAACAACTTTGATTCTGATTGATATATTAACATATTTGATGATAATTGAGATTAATTAAATTGAAAAATACATTATGAACACATAGAGGCAATAAAATCGTCGTTAAATATCAGTTTTAATAAAAATTCAAGAACATTGTCGTTAGTGTTAAAATGGTCACAGAACAATATTAACCCACCCCGACTAGTCTAGTACTAGACTAGTCCTACCCCTAGAGTGTTTTTTAGAAGCCGGAGGCGCGGAGTGAGGGCAGCCCCCGCGCGCTGTGACAAAACATCGACACCCGAGCGAGCTGGAGCGGAGGCGAGCGTGGGCGTCCATGTTTTGTTACGCAAGGGCGAAGGGGCTGCACTTTCCGCAGCGCCGGAGATGTCAAGAAACCAAATTATGCCAATGAAAAATCTAATTTTCTCGTAAACTAAGCATCTCCTCAGGGTTAGAGTAGTACCAAAGTAAAGCCTACCCCTCCCCTCCCTTTACCCAAAACGCTCACCCCCCTCCGCCTGTCACCACTATTATATATAATTCCCATAATATTAATTTTGTGGAATTTAGAGGCAATAAAACATCAATGTCACCAACATAAACATACCGGCATGGAAGCGGTAGCTTAAAAATTAAGACTAAGTAAACAGAACCAATAAACATTGAATTTAAATAAATGGCTATGCTCAGAAAGTAGTAGTTTTAGTACCTTTAGGATTTTTTACAATGTTGACATCCACATCAGCATCGTCCCATCCAGATACAAACATTCCCGATGTTTCAGGGTTTTTCTTGCATCTTTCTATTTCATCAGCAACGTCGTTAAAATCCCTTTTGTATGTTTCATCATCGGAATCAGACATATTTGTGTTCTAAGGATTATAACTGTATTACGGTGAAAAATCTAATATTAAATATCGTAAATGTATTATTTAGTAAATTGACGTATAATATACGTTTTGTAGGGAAACGGGAAACCACAAACCAGAGTGATTTTTTTTTAATTTTATGTTGATTGTTGAACGTGGGAAATGAGGCCGAATGAAGCACTCTTTAGTATATTATAATATATATGTTCTGTGGAATGCCGAATGAAGGCCCCAGTAATACAAGCCATTAACATTAGATCCTCTAAAAAAGCTTTAAATAACATTACTTAAATAATAATGTAATAATATACTACATCACATCACAGGAGACCGAAGAGATGATAGCTACGGGCTACCTCGAAAAGAATTAGTTTATAAAAAATAGCTACACAAAGGGGTAACGCTGCCATTATCTTCGGAACCTTACCTAAAAGGTCTCCTTTTAATAATATTATATTTTATATAGTTATTATTTTGTATTTCATAAGTAAATTATACATAATTTAAAATATATACTATTGTCATATTTACATTCAAACAACAGAAATAATAAAACAAAATAATATACAGCATACTTCGAGATGGTATCAGCTTTCATATTAATGATACTACATACATAATATATATTACATTAATTTTCATTACTATTATTTTTTATTATATCATTCTCTTTTATTTTGTTTATGATAACAATGCAAACAAAACAAATACGCAACAATAGGAAGTTGAATTTTGTAACAATTTTGTTTAATGACAACACTGTTTTGGCGGCCATGATTTGATTGGTATTATTTTCAACATGGCGCTCAGCCTAGTTCAGAGTGTGTGTGTGTGAAAGTGTAGTGAAATTATGTATTGTATCAAGTGAATTTAGTGTTAAATTTAGTGTATAAGTGATAAAAGTGTGCATTAATGCAGCGATTACTTTATCATGGCTTTGGATTTACGCTTGCATTCTCCTGCAGGCGCGGAACCCGTTGTTTATACATGGCCCCTCACATCAGGTCATGGCTCGGTAAGAAAACTACAAATTATATTTAGCGTTAGATTAAAATATCGTTAGAATTATAAATTTGTATTATCATCACTATTCCAAAATTTACTCGTAATGGTTACGACATGTGAATCAAAGTAAACTTAAAGTTCTGTCATAATTGTTAGAATAATTAGATACACTATAGATGTTATGTATCATGATTGAATGCAGTAGGTACATCCAGTTCCCGCAGCACAGAACTAACTAATAATTGAACATAACAAATTACATTTTTAAGTAAAAGTAAATTGTATAAGTGAAATTATAATTTAGTGTCTCATCACATGGTTCTTGTATTATGGAGTGTATTGACCTCGTGTTTTGTCAAGGTGTCGGCTTTTTTAGATATGTACACACTGTTGCGTAGTCTTTAGTATGTCTTATACTTTATTTGGATTGATTAGATACATATTAAATAAAAGTAGATGTTGATATTTATTTTAAACAAGTGTTTGCAGCATTCATATTTAAAATTGTACACATATTGTTGATATTATTAAAAAATATATTTTCACATGCTAACAAGAACCCATTACTATAATGTGCATTATAATAGGGTACTTTTTAAACAATATAAATAGTAAATTCTATTTAAATTTTGATTAGGTTACAGCTCAACTAAATGATATTAATAGTATGTCAATATGTTATTATTGACTATGTACATTGAAATAAAATATTACATAGTATAATATATTTCACTTCATGATTTCTATTTATATACTATTTTACCATGAAAAATCATTATTGATTGATATGATTGTGTTAATTGAATAATATGCTATATAAAGGGGTATAAATATAACAGTGAATAACTAAAAAAACTGTGTTAATTAATTTTTGATATCAAATTTATATTTTTTTCATCAGATTTAGATTTCGTTATATTAAATTATCATATTTGTTATATCAACATGATTTTATATTTTGTTAAAAAGCCTTGACTATTTACAAAAAATATTAATCTAAGTTGGTTCATTTTTATAAAAATATGACAGGTGAACTGTATTTTTAATCTTATTTAAAAACAACAAATTTGTTAATAAACAAAATTTTACCAAATTTTATCAACTGCAATTACATTATCAATAGATTACATTTCTATAAATTATAATTTACATATATTTGAATTAATTAATGACTTATTATGATAGTCAATGTCATTTGTAAGAAGAATTTCCTAAATTTCAATTTGTTTTTTCTAATGCACAGAAGAACTTTGATAAATAAACTTATTAACTTGACTTGGCCATGTACATAACTTTTATTAGTTTTAGGGCCTGTTTCACAATCTCCCGTTAAGTTCCCTATAGGCTATTGGCAACATATTTGACAGATACTCCATACTCTATCTGTCAAATATGTTGCCAATAGCCTATAGGGAACTTAACGGGAGATTGTGAAACAGGCCCTTATTGTGGTTATTTAGAAAAACATAAAAGTCACACATATTATGTACTTATTAAAATATGACTAAGTAGTAGTCACCTAATGTATCAATTTAATTTAGTCTAAAATATATATTTATGGCCTGACAATATAAAATAATACAATAATTTGAAAATAGCGAAAAATTATTATTTAAACTAGTTGGTCGGCCTGCAGCTTCCTTGTTAGAATGACATAGAAAATTAGTAGAGTTTATTCCTACTAATACCATCAAGTCTTTCTCTTGCCCTCTCTCTCTCTTATATTGCAAGACTTGTTGCATTTGACTAGAACATTTTTTTTTTTTTTTGGAATAAAATGTACCCGGCTCTAATTGAAGGTATAAAGCCATCACGATTTCAACTTTCAGCCAAATTAGTTCTGTCATTTTGTTGTTGAAAGAGCAACTGTATACCTCTAAAATTACAGACTCATTTTTAGTAGTAAGATTTGACTTGACATTGCTGTCAAGTTCTAATAAAAACAATAACCATTTTAATTTCTATATTCAATGTCCAAATTCATTAGAAATAAAACTGTTCTGTATCTATAACAGAATCAAAATCCAGCATTCTTGAAATTATTGTCTAGTTGTGTATGCATCACAAGTAAAGTACTAAACCATTTAGTTTACCTATAGATTAGGTTCTACCTAAATTCTATATGATTTCTCCGCTTGCTCATGAGACATATTCTAAGGGTGTGTTAAATATTTGTGATTACTAAACAGTCTTTAAAATTAATAATACTAATTCTTAATGCATATAATATAATATTATAACAGTATCAATTCCTCAAATAAAAGAATGTACATAGTAAACAATGACACATTTTGACTTTATCTGGTTTATTACAAATTCATAATAATTCAAAATTTTGCTGCTTGCTTTGATGACTTAGATTTATTTTAGATTTCACCAAATTTATTATTATAATATATTGTTACCTATTATATCCTTATGCACAAACAAACTGCGTTTATAATTTAACTTTAGTTTTACAATGTAAATTCATATTATATTAAAAACAAGCTGTTGCCTGCATCATCTAAGATTTACAACTGGATTTCAGAGGGATGATATATAGGCTATAGCCTTCCTTGATAAATAGACATAAGTAACACTAAAGAATTTGTCCAATCCGAGCAATTGTTTCCGAGATTAGTGTGTGACAAACAAACTCTTCAGCTTTATACATTTGTTTAAGATAAGATGACAAAATTTATATATTTCGGATAAAATTTGTTCGAAACAATTTTCTGGGGTTATGCAAACTTATTATTAAGTATTTATTTTGCTTTTTTATACGAGTATATATTTGTATTATTATTTATTGTTACAGGACAAACACGATGGAGCCATAGAAATAGTGGAGACAATAAGGTTAGATGTCTTAATTTGTGTTTAATTTATTTTAATAATATTTTAAAAGTTATTTGGTTATATTGTATTGCATGTCAATTCTACTAACTAAAACAATAGGAAAAAAATGTACAAAAACATTTCTATTTCCAAAATAAGATAATTTATGTTACTACCTGTGTAGTGCATGTGTATGCATACAAAGTATTAAGTGGTGCTTGTATGGACGTAGAATCGATTTCCAGTTATGAATAAAAATGTTATTGGTTAATGACAACGTGCTCTAGTAACTATCAGTTGCGTATGTGTTCGTAAACGCGAAGGACGTTAGGGCGATGACCGGCCAAACAATTTCGCGCTCTGATGATACGCCCGTTTCCTAAATTCTAACTAATATACCTAACGACTTTGAATAGTCACAAATGCGGTTTTACGCGTTATTCGTTATAACTTGTTTGAGCTAATGTTGAAACAGTTTTATCGTCGTAAAATATAATTATGTTAAAATTTTCTAGTATTTTAACTCCTTACGTCACTAAACGAATATTTTTTTCTAGTGTTACTAAAGTAGGAATTTATTTTGTGAAAAAAAGATTGACTTTTATTAGTTTGGCTTCGAAATAATAATTTTGACTACATTGAATTATACGATTTCTTAATTTTGTATTCGTAATTCGACGTTATAATTCAATGTGACGTCAGAATGAAAGATAATCTAGATGTGCCGCCCACCCGTTACGGAGGTCGGGAAAAAAACTAGTTTGGCAAGTTGACCTGCTCGGTCCCGGGCGGTTGGGGTGGTGAGGCCCGAGCGACCTCCTCTCGACCGGACACCTTCACTCTTCCTTTGCGACCTTGAATCGTGATCCTTTAATGTCCTTGTGATATTGCAGTTTGGTTTTATGCTAAGATTATGTTAATCTATATTAATATTCTTAAGAGGCTAGCTTTGTGAAAATTATTTTACTAATAAAAGGCTACGTTATTGGTAGTGGTATGTGAAGCACTCGTGTGAAACCGCGGGGGGCTGCTAGTATACATATAGTATATAAGTATATAGTATAGTAATACATAATAGATATATTGTAAATTGTAATGTATTATATTTTTACTAAGACTGTGAACTGCTTTGGAACCGGAAGTAGAGTTAATTTGTCGTACTAGTTACTAGCAGCGCCCCGGGATCTCAACCTCATAGAGTATGTCAATACGTACCGGGTAGTGTAGTAGGAGTGTAAGTGTAACTCGTATTCTACGTGGTATACTCACATATTTTAAACTTCATTCAAATCCAATTAGTAGTTTTCGCGTGAAATAGTAACTCTTTACACTTCCATGCAAACTCGCATTTATAATATTAATTCGAAGTAGGATGTCCAGCACTGAATAAATAAAACATACTTCGCTATAAAAGATAATAATATTTCTATTAAAGATTATAAAAGCGAACTAATTATATTCATACCAGCTGACCCGGTAAACGTTGTTTTCCATATAAGTTGTTTTTGTAGTAAAATATAAAAAAAATATTTTAATGTATTTATTAATATATACAATTATCATACTGTTAAGTTCAAAATAATGAGAACATTTCCGTACAAACTATTAACAATTTATTACGGAAAGACTTCGTTACCTCTATACGCTGTCAGGACTGAGGAGTCAATTGTTTATTTCATCCGTACCATTCTGGAAATGGTAAATATATCTATTTAACTTTTGAGTATGCGGTACCAATTGATGTATTATACTTGAAGAATGATCGATAGAGGCCTCATATTAGTCTAGAGTCTAGACAGACTACTACGAGTTAGGATACTTTCAAGCATAGTCTGATATGTAGTGTTTTTTAAAACTTCAATGTTAAATTCGCAAGATTATAATATAATTATTGTCTTAACTACAAATGTGAATAAAATCTCTTTAAAGTGCAAGAGAGGATCAGAGATCACTGGTTCACGAGTCGTGGAATGGAGAACAATTCTAAAAAACTCAAAGGGCGACGGTGTCGCTTATATTATTGATCGTCTTGGTGTTCATTAAGCGAGACGATTGTTCAGCGAAACGAAGCGTCCACTATGCAATTTGATTGATGATATGTGATACGAAGGATTTTGGAGATCCGCAACTATAAAAAACTAAATAATGCACGTCGTTTCTTAAGATATTGAAGTGCGAAGAAACCAAGTACCTACATGACATCGCACTCTAGAAGAGATAGTTGTGTTCTCGAAAACTGTTTGATAATGCTCAAATTTGGTAGGTTTAAAGAAAAAAAGATTTGACCACAATATTTACAGACTATTGTTACATTACTGAAATGCGATCATCTATTTATGATATAGTTTATTTTATTGTTTAGTATGTAATATTTCCAAATATACCTATATAAAGTTCTGAAATTGATAGCATACAAATATGTAGTCGGTTGTTTCAAATCATCTGTTAACGTTTGAGACATCGTTGAATTTTAACGTCTGTTAAAAACAACGCTCTTTGGTCGCTAACGTTTGTTACCGCCATCTTTAACGAATACATATTCGTTAAAATCGGTCGATGCAACCCGCCCTTAATTTTTAAAGTAAACTATAGAAAGTTATTGAAGAAAATGGGGTACTTAATTTTCTTCCGATAAAAATAATTAGAATTTTATTTTTTTGTGTATTCACAAAACATATTTTTTTCGTAACATTGCAATTACGTTTCACGCTTTTATATACAATTTCTAACGGTCAGTCAGTATTAAATGGCTTATATCGACTGTAAAATCAAGATCATCAACAATTGACCGTGAAATCTAGATGCTGTTACTGGAAATCACCAGTATAAGTTCTGAATCTATCACAATGTAATACGAACTTTTTGGAATACCTGGCAGGTTATTTTTACTAAAATTGAAATCTATTTAAATATTTTAAATATTTTATTGATTAATTTTCCAAAATCTTCTCATGCAGGTATATCGACAAAAACCAAAGGAAATGAGTGGGCCAACGATCCCAACCATACCACTCAAAGTTATGACAGCCTAACAGGTGTAGATAATTGATATTCTACTTTAAACAGCACCTGCTATTAGCTGCATAAAGGTTAGGCAGTTGTGTGTAGCAAAGCGCAGGTGCTTTGATGATTATATGGGAGACATGATCAGAAAGGTGTCATCTCGAACCACTCTAAAATGAATAGCATGTTTCGGTAAGGAGGTTTAGCCTCCAATATCTTTCATTTGATATGAAAGCGAAAGTTGTCTCATAGTATAACAAATCACATTTAAGTAGGCGGTGGGAATTTATAGGTTTACAAGGCATGACCGTTGATGTGCCCTTGTTCGATAATTGATTAGCAAATCTTCATAATTTCCCATCTATTGTTCTTGTCTTTTCATTCTTTAATAACAATGAAAGTAGGCGGCAATTCTAACTTAGTATACCATCCCGTTAGCTGTATATAGGTATAATATATACATCTCGATCCTCTTAGAACAGGTATATTAAACGTATAACTACGTAGACTTAGCATGTGTAGGATTATTCCAATAAATGTCATAAGATAGTAAGAGATATTGTCAACAACAATCTTCGCATTTTGGTTAGGCTGCTTACGGGACACTGTCGTCTCAATAAGCATATGCAAATAATCGGGAAGAGTGACACAAGGCATTGTAGACTCTGCTGCTTAGCAGAGGAAACGCCTATGCACATTCTCACTGATGGCCCCAACCTAATGCATAGACGTAGCTCTATTCTAGGGAAGCATGTATTGCACCCAGAAGAGATCAAATCTCTTGGTGCCAAAAAAGTCCTAGAGTTCATAGAAACAACAGGACTTGGACCGGAGCTGTAAATAGTGGCGATCACAATAGATCAACCCTGGTTGCAGTGATACGAAGGCAGGCCTTGCCTGGAATAGCCGCACTTTGAATAATAATAATAAAAAGAGATATTGTCGCAAGTAATGCCATTGCTGCATTTCAGCCGAATTGAGTCTGCACGACCGGGGTAGTAAAGTGAAAGCTATGCTGTCGCTCTTCGTGTGGTTTCTGAGTCCGATGGCCCCTAGGAGGGCGTCGGGGTAAAGGAGGGTAATGCATCTATATAACCTCTGGATGTGCGGGGATGTATATGGACGGCATAAGGCTTGGACTGCTTGTTTGCCTCCTTATGGTATAAAAGACATGGATAATCCTCTAAACTAAATCATTCCACTGTTCAGTGATTGATTAAACGTTTTTTAGAAATTTAAATGATTTATCTAAACTGCATTATGAATCGTCCTTTTAAGATTTTTTTAAATTTGTACTAAAACCTTAAATCTACGTTTAAAGATATAAACATGTGGTATCGTTATTTCATATTATATTATAGAGCAAATCAGCTCAACCGTTTTTTATTGTATTGTCAGTATTTTAGACTAGCTGTTGCCCGCAGCTTCGCCTGCCTTAACTAAGATTTACAACGGGATCTTAGTACGCAAAATAAGTAACTTTTCTGGTTGATTTTTTACACCTTGTGTCCGAAAAATCCAAATATCTTACGGAACCCTATGTTTTTCCAGAATAAAATTTAGCCTATGTCACTCGTAGATAATGTAGCTTTCAAACGGTGAAAGAATTTTTGAAATCGGTCCAGTATTTTTTGAGCCTGTTCATTACAAACATACAAACAAAGCTCCTCTTTATAATATTAGTGTAGATAAACCTAAAGTTTATCGTTTAAAATATAAATCGTATACATGAATAAATGTATCGGGCTTCTCGTGTCGAACGTTAACCGGTTAAAAACAAATCGATGATAAGGTGAAAAGAATACGATCTCTACAATAAATTCGTAATTACCACTACTATCAAGTGTCTCTGAGCATCGCTGGCCAAATGCAATGTCAACGTCATCATATTATTATTATCCATGAAAAATAAAGAAAAACCTACCATAACATACCGTGCAGTTATGTATTATTATAAATACATAGTTGACAACATTATTTTTAACATCAATTAATGTGGACGCTCTTGTCTGAAATTGCTTATTGATTGAAATTATTGCACACAGCTGATTGTCAGTCGTGCTGACACTGCCTTCGTCAGTGATATTAGAGATAGTAAACAGACAGGGATATTGATTCCACAATAATTAGTATATCGGATTGTACATCACATTTTTGCACTGTTATACCAGCTGTTGACCACTGTTGGACTAACCACTTACTAAACCTCCATCTTGTGAATTCGTATAGTTTCTTGATTTAATCAAAATGTATCATAAAATAAAATTTACAAACCTTCGACAAAAATCGGTTGGAAGTGTTAATGTATCCTTAATTTTCACCTGCATATTACAGAATTACTGGCCGAAGTTTATTTTTATGAATAAAAAAAATTACGTAAGATTCTCGAAAATAAAAAAATAACCTACGGGAAGCTTCGTTCCGATTTCCGTTAGCTTAACTGATTATGTATGCTATTTGTGTGACTAGAGTAATAATTAATTACATTCGATCCTTCCGGGTCTCGATTATTGTCTAACTAGAAATAAATTGACGTCATTATGCGATACAAATGAAAATTGATAGCTCCTGACGTTTGTCATTGTAACCGCGACTAACCTGTTACCAGCAGGAAGGTAATGGTCACGTAACACGTCCATTAAGACATGAATCGGGTCAGACGTGAGCCAAACTTTGGGATCACGAAGGAAATGCCCTATAAACTGTGATGACTCAGTGCACTTTGCTTACGACGAATGAAATGACTACATATGAATTATTGCAGAACTAGCGGGTCACGGACGTATTATATTATACTAGAAACTAGTAAAGTGTGTTAGATTAGTGTCCCGATTTTTTTTCCGAAGGACTTTGTTTCATAATCTGTAGCGGTTAATAACGTATTTCTGTAAATAGGTTTAACTACCGCTTTATAGTACAATATCTTTTTTAATAAAAACAATTTTATGCATATAGACATAATATGCTATCGTGGACTTTTGTGTAGACCTATTTATGATAATAATATACGATTCCATCACTATCATCACTACATATTATAAAACAAAGTCGCTTTTTCTGTCCCTATATCCCTTTGTACGCTTCAATCTTTAAAACTACACAACATA
The DNA here is from genome assembly GCA_905333005.2 of Lycaena phlaeas. Classification (NCBI taxonomy): domain Eukaryota; kingdom Metazoa; phylum Arthropoda; class Insecta; order Lepidoptera; family Lycaenidae; genus Lycaena; species Lycaena phlaeas. The sequence continues at coordinate 7,454,198 of HG995171.1, forward strand.
TTTTGATGCGGTTTTTTTATTCAAGGTTTAAGGTTTTAAGAAGGTTAATGTATATAATTTATTAGGTTTTTATATACATTAGCTAAGATATAACAATAATTGGTGGAGGGGTCGGAAAAAAATAGGCCGTCTGGGAGTTTTCAACTAAAACGCTGCCTAAACCCTTTGAGATATAACAAAATAAAAAATGTATGATGAAATTGTGTATCTTGAATAAGTCTACAAAAAAGTCCGCTATAGCATATGTCTATCTCTTAGGGATATCATACTATATCCATTTAATACTTAAAAAAATGGGTAATTATAACGCGATAATTTGAAAGTTATTTACACAAATAATGTATGAATCCTTATCATTTTAAACCAGTTAATTAGCTTGAGCACTTCATGAAGATTATTTTTCCCTTTTACATCATGCAAATTAAATGAATACTTTAGGAGATATGGCAAAATCAAAATAATACGCAAGAAAATAAATCGTGTTGCTGTGTATCGAACGGGCGGTTGTCTGGTGTCTCAGGCCGTAGTGTATCGACTCTGTATGGTGGAATATAATATAATTAATAGTATCCTAAATATGCCTACAGAAAGTCTGCGAAGGGATATATTATGTCTTTATGTTCAAGATAACATAATATATATCCATTTTAATATAAAAAAGACGTGTGGCACTCGGGGACTGCCGCGGTAATGCTATTGCATAGCATTTTGTATCAACTTATGCAATTATAATTATTTATTTATTTTAATTATTAATGCAGTATTTCTTTTTCTTTGATATTAATTCAAGTTACACTTTTTGAGCGTGGTGACCGATAAGAAAACATTTTTTTTTCCTTTATTAAATAAATAAAAAAATATAAATATTTTAAACAATATTAACTAATATTGTTTAAAATATTTTTATTATTTTACAATACATGTGTTATATTTTATTGTTATTCGTGCGAGCTTCGTAGTGTCGTACAATACGTCTATACCTATTTCAGTGTAGCATGGTGCGGGTGACAGTTCCAGTAACGTTTCATTTCACCCCTGAATGGTGCAACAATTTATAAATAATGACTTACTAATTTAACTATTTCACACTCGTTATGTATTAAATAATTAATTACTGTAATAAATTAAATTAAACCCAATCAGAATGTTCTAGTCTATAAATTAAATGTAACGGAAAGAAAAATTAAGCAATGTGTTATGCTTAAAACGTAACGCCATAGACGTATCTAGTGATGTGATGTATCGCTACGATAGATAGTCGATATTTTTAATAATAAAACACATATATTGGGCGTAGTTTAATTACTTATTGTTGTAAAAACTCTATAAATATAATAAATTTAACAACAGAATACATATAAAAAATAATTTTATTCGCCGAAACTAATATCAGAGTCTGAAACATCTGAATAGTCACTACATTCATCGTCTGTATCAGTGACAGATATTATAAACGATGAGTCCATAATGTAATCAATATGTATGTCACGTTCCCAATCAGATATAATGTCTCTTTTTATTTTGTAAAATTTTTTTATTCAAAATAGTACAATAAAAGTATCTTTTTGAAAGTCAATTGAGTCTACCACCGGTTCCAAAGCAAGCTCACTGAGAAGAACCGGCGAAACAAACTCAGTGGACCTAATCTTTTCAGATATTCTGTTACAAAAAATGAAATACATACTACTATATTAGTTTAGTAAGAAACTCTGTTGAGTTGCTCTTTTTAAAATATAGTTAAGAATTTTTATAAACATTCTACTACTACTTACTGCACACTAGCCTAAGATTAATAAGTAGGTAAATTTAGACCCCGCAGCATCCAAAACAAACCAGAGGATGTTAATAAAAGAAAAGAAAATCAGCTAGGTAGAAATCGCATAACACGACCAGCCACCACATCAGCACCTCCACACAGACCAGGACGCGTGAGCCAGCATCAACCTCTTCCACATATTAGAGGGAAATGGAAGACCCATCCCACAGCGCCACCACTGCAATGGCATAAGCGAGCATGTCATACGTTTCACCTTTACACAAGTTTAGTTCAAAATACTGCAGGCTCAAAATTTATCCACATTCTAGATAGACAATTGATAAAAGAGCAATACAATCCCAAGAGTTTGTGTCGTCTAAATAATAATAATTAATCTTATAATACGCGTGTGTGGTATCTTCAATTAAGTCTTTTATTTTGTAATATCTTTTACCACACAAACGCTCTTTGATTGCACTCACTATTAATAAGAACTAAATTTATGCTGCAAGTATCGATAGAAATAAAAATTAATAACATAATTTTACATCCCTAACCATGTGATACTGACAGAGGTCAACGTCATATTGGCATGTGTCAGCCGCACCAAGCTACACCGCACGGAGTATAGTTGCTAGCACACAAACACCGTGTCGAAGACTGCCGAAAAGAAACGACGTTAGACGATGCATGCATCGTCTAACGTCGTTTCTTTTCGGCCACACCTCCGTGCCCGTCGGAGTGGGGAGCGTTATGATTTATTTTCGTTACGGAATTTCTGTACTCGGTCCCCGCGCTCAAGGCCCGCGATAGAAGCTATGCAATAGCTTAAAACTTAGTAATTATTAAAATAGAAAATGATCATCATTAGACATGATAAATCTGTAAATCTAAGTTCACGCGGGCGAAGCTGCGGGTAACAGCTAGTTATACATAATTCTGTTACATCTGAAAGGTTTAGGCAGTGTTTTTGATGACAGCTCCCAGATGGCATAATTTTTTCCCGACACTTCCAACAAATATTGTCATGTATATTTTATAATAAACTAGCGGACTCGACAGACTTCGTTCTGTCAAAACAATTAATTTGCAATAAATAAAATTGCAATCTCAAATTTGAGAAATAAACTATCCTATCTTTTAAGTTGGAGAAAAGCACACATTTTAAAAGAAAAAACATTAAAATCGGTTAAGTGGTTTAGGAGTCCATTGAGAACAAACATTGTGACACGAGATTTATATATATTAGATAATAATAAGTCATTTATTCTTTGACAAATTTTACGCGTCCCATGCTACGCAACCTGATCCCCGGAACTTCCGAACCTCAGCTAAGGTGAAGTTAGTCTGTCTCTTGAGCAGCTGCAAATGGTAAGGGCTCCAAGGAGAGACGTGATTACGTCGGAACTTCTTAAGGCAGGTGAACCTGTTTTATTAGTTACAAAAACTTATTTCTTTCTTCAACAGGACATTTCCCACAAGTATTTTTAGCATGGAATAGTATTTTTATTATTAGTAATTAAACTGGACAGAATGTTACATAAACATTAGCGGCGCGTGCGAAACGAAGGTGTGGGAACTGGGAACCGAGTCGCAGTATTTGTAGGCCGACTATTTGCAGTAGCTGCTGCACAGTCTAAACGAGTCCTCTTGACGTGTAGACCCTCAGGATGAACTTGAACAAGACTAAAATCATATTCAACGAGTGTTCGTTTTTTTCACGCTTTTGCTAGGTCGGTTAACGTCGATGTCAAAACTCTCGAAGCCGTGCAAGAGTATGTCTATCTCGGTATAGGACTATATACTTTGCAGTTATGTCGACATAACATCGAAAGGAAAGCCGATAGGAGGATTCAATTGGGATGGGAAGCATTTAGGCAGCCTGGCCATATTGTCACGTCTTCTATACCGCAGAGATTAAAGATAAAATATTAAAGTTACCGATATCACGCGGAGAATAATCTCGTTGAAATACCTCTATAGGTTTTGAAAAGGAACCACATCATAACACAAATGCAGTGATTCTTTTACCATAGCCAACATATCCTGTTAACTTGTCACGTATATTAGTAAGGCATTGATATCGACAGTGGTTGGCTTACTTTTTTTAAGTATGTGTTAAGGATTAAGCATTTTGTCGAAAATGAAGCAGTACGAAATGAAGTTACTCCGGTTTTTATCCGTACTACGTAAATCAATATTATGCACTTAATGCACTAAAGGTAACATAATGACGAGAGAGTACTGGTTAATGAATAATGACGTCACAGATGGCCTGGATTACTACACATAAGGTGTGGCCTTATGACGGACTTAATGGAATATTCAGCGGGTTATTTTTTTCATACATGATAATATTGGTTATGTACCTCTAATCTATACCAATATTATTAAGAGAAAAGATTTGATTGTTTGCTTGTATAATAGGCTCCGAAACTACTAAACTACTTGACTGATCAGAAAAATTCTTTCACTATTAGGAAGCTACACTATCCCCGGTGAACATACGTCATAGGCTATATTAAGTTTTCAAAAAAGTTAGGGACCCGTTTTAAATCGTAGTTGACGCAGGCGAAGCTGCGTGCAACAACTAGTCTCTAATATATAAATTTCTCGTGTCCCGGGGTGCGTAATGTAAATACTCCGAAACGGCTCGTCCGATTTTTAATTTTTATGTAATTTTATATGCATATTCAGTAGGTGTGAAAATCGGCTAACATCTATTTTTCATCCCCCTAAATGATAAGGGTGACCCACCCCAAAAAAAATATATTTTATTTTTATGACTATTTTTTTTTAAATTTTTTTATGATACAGCATACAAAAATACATACAAACTTAAATTTTCACCCCTCTACGATCAACCCCTATTTTTTCATTGCAATTTTAAAATTGGCAGAACGAAGTCTGTCGGGGCAGCTAGTATTGGTATATTATTTATGCGAGCTTTTGAGGTATTGAAATAACAAAATAATTAGGAATACAATGATGGAACTATTTTCATGCGTTTTAATTTCATTGGCAATAATTCGGCAAAGCAAATCTACTCTTGATGCTGATACGTCACACATAATATATAATAATAATATTATGTTGGGACAACTCACACACCGCCATCTGATCCCAAACTAGGTAAAGCCTGTTCTTATTGTAACCAGACAACAGATACATTACAAATGATCATGCTCATCACACAAACATTTGTCCTGGGTGGGAATCGAACCTACGATCGTCTGGTTTAGCAGTCAGGGTCACTAACCACTAGACCAACAGGCCAGTCAGACGTCAATTCGTTTCGAGTTTCGATGTGAATCACATTCCTACGACGAATAATAAATAAAAATTAAATTGATGATGATGTCACTAAATAAGCAAAACGGAAATAATGTATTTGCGTAATTTACAATAAGGTTTATTTATAAGGTTGATAAAAATATACTCGATGTAAATCTTTCTTCGCTTCTTTGGGAATCCGCTGCATATGGAAATAAATATTCATTTCAAATAGTTTTATTCTATGTTATTTACCTAGGCGCGACCATGACACGACTCAGATTTTATTTCTGACGGATGTTACGCTTCATCATCATCCTTTATCCTTCCACTGCTGAACATAGGCCTCCCTCGATGAACGCCAAGACGACCGATCCCTTGGCACTCACATCCAACACGGACAGACCGCTGTCAGTTACGCTTAGTATTCTATATTCAAAACAAGAGATTTGCATTGGCCGGTCGGTCACGAGTATGTGTCATATTATACTCCACGCCTCTTGAATTTTACGCCAACTATTTTAAAGTGGCAAAGATATAAGGATGTTATGTATGTTAGTTAGGATATTTTTTTGAAGTTTTATTACATTTTACTTCAATCGCGCGTAAAGATTACACGTTAACACAATATTTCAATAGATATTAGATAGTACATTATGGACATTAATCCGTGGCTGTATGGCGTCTACATTTGATTTGACTTTTGTCTAGTCACTCTAGAGCCTAGACTTTTCATTAGCCATTTTAGTTTATTGCTGCCGAAAATAAGCCTTATCATTAATAACCAATGGTCAGCTTGAATGGCAGCGACAGGAGATCCCCCAGATCTTAACTTATAAGACATACTGAATATTTTACTTAAGCCTAAAATAATTTTTAAACATTGTATATTATATATAACAAACAATGTTTATTTTGAACGTAAATACTAAATAACCAAAGGCTTAAATGTTGACATAGAGTAGGTGGTCCGTGGGCGGCTGTATAAGCAATTTTAGATACCGTACGCCCTTTTGGTCGCTAAGTATGAATAAGAAAAAGGTATGTAGACCATCGTGGGAGTTAATGAAGTGTTAGCAAGTTTAAGTTGAATCCAGTTACTTTAAAACAATGTCTTTGATTGTCAAACTGTTAAAAAACATCTAACAATAATAATGGTTCTTTTTATGAAATTAAATAAATACCTAATAAAATGTTTGCATTTGTTCACAGATGGGTGTGCGACGATTTGCCGGAGATGAAAGGTGCACTAGAAAAAAATATCTTGAGCGATTACGACACCCATTCTTACGAAAGTATGAGGGCCCTGTGCGACCGTTTCAACCGCGCTATAGATTCCGTCGTCGCTCTGGTGAATATGAACCTTTACATTTATTATTATTATATTCATAAGAGTAGCATGTTTTCCTTTATTAGAAGTAAGCTAAGATACTTTGGCGGAATTCGAACTCGGCTTGCCTCCTTAAAGGACACTAGACGATAGAGAGCCGGCGTTTATTTAATCTCTTTTTGTGACAGTAAAGTTACAATGAATACGCGCATGGCTTTAAAGAAAGAGGTTGATGTTACGAGTATGAACGTGACGTACAAAAAAGAAATACTAATAAAAAAATGTGTACAAAAAATCTTCTCACAATTGTCTAAACTATAAATGATACAGCTTTTAAACGACAGTCCCAACGTAAACCTAACCATCTATTTTGAAAACAATTCGTCACACTTTATTGATACACTATCGTAAAATGTGCAACGACATTTAAAAATAATAAAGGACAAAAAGTGTAGACTAAGGTCGCCATGTCGTTGCCCATTTATGACTCTTACTTTGGATGGCAATAAACTGCGTCCTTTGCGTCTATTCACGAGAGCTACGCCCTCCTGTGCGATCGATATTATTTGTGCTATTATAAGCAGGAGCGTAGTGTAAAGGCCGCTGCACTGTACAGTAGTCGACCCTTCGCTAAAGTCACTTGTCTTTTTACATACAAATATGTGTTTATGAATCGCTCACGAAATATTTGTTCAAGTAAAATGCAATGCCATAAACTTTATTTCTCCCTTTAAAAGCACAGTAACGACAAAACAAACAATATTGACTACAAAGACGTAACTACATTTTACCTGCTTGTGTTTGAATGCATCTCGTTGTAGATAAATTGATGTTCATTCGGTTGTATGGTTAGACTAGTATTTATCGTAATCATCACAATTCACAACAAATAAATTGACTATTAAGAAATTATAAAATTTTCTGCTTTTTACTGAATTATAACGAAAATGATAATAGTGTCGGACATTGTAAACTAAAAAACAAAAAATGATTAAAAAGGTTAATTTTGATGATATAATTTACTTTTGAAAGAGAGTTACAAATACATAATATTATAAAGTTTCTATATAATATGACATTCTCTGTATGGTATTGTACTATGTATACATGTTGTACATTGTATGTTGTTAGTGCACTTATGTTATCTGCGAAGGTCAATTATCTGCAGATGTTCACCTTCAGAACTTAACACTGATTGCAATGTTATTGCTTAGGAGTGCTTAATATAATATGTACTATAATGAACTTCCTCACTTAACTGGAAATCTAATTAGTGCATATTAAACAACATTTTTAATATCAGTTTTTACCTTCATTAATTTAGGTAACTTTGGTGAATTGAACGCTAAGGAAAGAATGTGTCCGTGCATGTGCGCGTTTCCCTGCCTCAGTCTTTTTATATTTTACTTCAGTCGCTCCAACATTGACGCTTTTGTGTGAAGGCCAAAACACTCGCACGTGGGGCGATTTCACTTCCGCAATGTTATAATAATAATATAATGAATTACTAAATTAGTCAAGCGTTACATATTTAAGAGAAAATTTATATTCGTCCTTTGCAACTCATTTCAAAGAAATAGACAATCCTTTTCATAGAAGAGGGACAAATGGACCGTCGTTTTATCTGATGGTAAGGGATAGCCACATTCATAGACACGGAGGATTAGCAGATACGTTGGCGGCCTTTCAAATAATATGAGTACGTTCTTTTCTTGAAGTTCCATACTCTATGAATCGTATCGTATATTTTTGGATAGTTTTGGCTGTAATCTTTATTGGGACATTCTTGGTCTTTCAACTATGTAGTCTAAGTACCCAGGGTACATAGTATAAGGCGATATAAATCATATTCGTGATCTTAGGTATTTTCCTCCTCACATAGACGCTATAGATATTACTGTACAGTTATCTACATTTTTATATTTGTAGGAGAAAACTGGCCGTCGGGAAGTATTTTTCTGGTTAAATTACGATTCCTGCGTTGATATAGAAAATTCATAATCATTGTATTAAAAGTTCGTCTGATTCGATGAAAAACCGTTCACGTTCACTTTTTTATTAACACAATATAATTAGGGTTCCGTAGTCAAAATGGCTAAAATGGCAAAAAACGGAACGCTTATGATTCGTCATGTCTATCACCTGTCTGTCTCTCCGTCCGTATGTCACAGCCACTTTCCGAAACTAAGAACTATGTATAATACCGTTGAAACTTGGTAAAACTAACAAAAATACCATACACACATGCATCATATGCTTTATTATAAATAAACTAGATACTAGCAAAAATCGATACATTTTTACAATAATCATATCCTTATAAGTTAGAAGAAAGTTTGCAACATCCTTTAATTTTATTTTATTCTCGGTCTCGGCTCGGTGCATTCAAACCAAACTCACACTAAAAAAATCGTTGTTTCACCACGCGAACGAAATCGTGGGCACAGCTATATTTGTTCAAACTAAAACGGGATTATTTACCATGCTTTTCATTTCGCGCAGCGCATGTATTTTAAAAATATTTGAAATATATCATGTAAGCATATAAAAAAATATTTTAAAAAATATGCTCAAACGCAGTAATTATTTAAAAAATGTATAGATGTTCTCATAGCGTCTAATGTAAGCACTACACTTGGCATAGTTTTCGGTTCACATCGCGGAAATATCTTCAATGCCACCTCAGTTTATTTATGTCGTACATTTAAAGTTTTCACCGCAGAAGACATTCCACACAGTATGTACTCATTGTAATACATAGCAGTAGTGCAGGTTTTGTAATTTAAAAAAAAATGCTTTGTATTTTAAAATATTTACCGTGATATTATGATAATAATAATAGTTTAGAAAACAAGAGACATGCTGTATTATTGCATGTGCTAAACGAAACGCGAATGTGGGGCAGTGAGGGGAAATAGCGGGGAGTCGAGCGCGGAGTGCGGAGCGAGGAGTGAGGAGTGCAGGAGGGAGATACGCGGGCCAAGATGGCGGCGAGGAGGCAACGATCGATGGCCGCGACAGACATCGCACGAGGCTACTCTATTTATACGCGTTACATACCATTTCACATCGCGACGTGGAAGCGATATATCCGTATTGTAATAATGCGGCAATACCTTATATGTATTCTTATGCAATGCTAATTCACTTGTCCTTAGGTTTTATCGAGTATACATAGACAACGGAGACTTAAGTTTTTTGTTACATATTACATAATGTCTACACTTCCGTGTTGCATAATAGATGTTAAATTAAACTGCAACAAAACTAGTGGAAACTTGATGCAACAGACATTAGAAAGTGAAAAGGATATTTTATTGTTATTTTAGCATAAATTATTATGTAAATAACGGTATATTTAAAAGGTCTTATTTCGTGCAGTTTTTAGTATAAAGTTTTGAATTGGATTCCTTCAATGTCGTGTGTACTAATTTTACCAAAATTATCGATTATCTATGTCTGTGTCTTTTTACATGCCTATGACAGTGATTTTTTGTTGTGACCACAAGCCAATGCTTCAGAGTTCATACTATACTCTTACCTATTTTTATACATACGAATATCCCAAAATAATCGCCGCCAGGAAGCCGCAGTACGGGAAAACACACTGAATAAATGTGGCATAAAATTTATTCGTCTACTTGTTAGCGCGAACAAAAACGTGTTCCATTTATTTTGAGAAAAATACTTTCTCAACTAGCGCGCTCTATAAATGTAATGTAAACCTAAAGGAGGTTGCCCCAGTTTAACATGACCGAGACAAGCTGAGCAACAAGCCAAGTTCACTCGAATCACCATATTATTTTGAATGATGGGGCGTCATACGGATGACTTGTTTTCATTGTTTTTGTTTGTTTAATGTTTTTCATACATACATGTTGCAATTGCATCGACTATTTCAACAGGTCCCTTTTAAATGCTAAATTCATTCATTCATTCATTCATAATAAAAAATTAAAATACAAACCCAATATGGATTTAGATTAAAGTACATAGACGATGACTAGTAAATATTTGACACACATTCATCTGATTTTATGATGATTTTTTTTTCTTTAAAACCTCGCTTTTTATATTATAATGCGTATGTTATATTCAAATATGGTCATTGTAATGACTCGTTCAGCCTGTCAGCCATGATGTCACCCGGTGATCGATGACGGCCGCATAGTAACATGTCCGTAACCTTGCGTAGTGTGCTCACGAAGTAGGAACTAACTCGCCGCACGTGACCATACAGTGGAATCCTATATGTACCTACCTGTATGAAACAACGCCGTGGAAGTATCGAGTAACTTGTATCTAACTATTGAGAAAAAACAAAAGAACCAAAAGGCGTGACATGCAGCTAAATATGACTGGCTATCTTGTCGTCCTTTGTTATTTTGATGTTATACGTATTAGCATTAACTAAGACGAGTTTACGGGGTTACAACTAAAACGCATCTAACGATACCCCGATGGCCAATATTCATAAAGCCAGGACGTGCCAAAGTAACATAATAAATACATAATTTATTTATTTCACTCGAAATTAATTAATTTCACTCGAAAATTTTACTACTTCCAGTGCAGTCGGGTAAAACATATTATATGTTTAAAACCGATACTTGAAGTAAAGAAATTACGAAACGATGCAAGTGAAACGCTGTAATGTATACAAATATTAAAACATAATGTAGAATGTTATTTTTACAAACAAGCAGAGTTATACTAATATTAATAATACAAGATAGGAGACTGGAGACGAAGATGTTACTTAACTATTGCTTATTATAACCTCCTTTTGTAGAACAGGGAAACTAGTGATCATATTTCATTCATCACTGCCGTGGGGCACCTGCTACTGGTATTTAGTATCGGAAACAGGCGGTCAAGACTTAAGACCACTTAATTACTAGTAATGGGACTGTGACGTTTGATAGAAACAAGATAACATACTAAGTGTACTAAATAGTAAAACTATTTCGCGATCCACTGAAATTGAGCCCGTAACCCAAAATGCAACAGATGTACAGGTGGTAGGGCGTTTATATTGATGTCGTTTTATCGATGTATTATAAATTTCAGGTACGACACACGACACAATATTATGTCTAGAAAAATTAAAACGGGCACCTAATGGCTTTAAATCCATACATCCAACATCATTGTAATAATTTTCTCTTGTAATTATAATATTAGTATTAATAAAACTTTAGAGGTAAGTAATTTCATAAAAATATAAATACTGCATTTATTATAAATGTTTCACACATTCATTTGGATATTAAAAAGTATCAGGCATGTTAGTTTCGCCATGTTAAACCTTGTGTTCACAACCACTATAGTTGTATATTTTATTGTAGAATGTAATCATTTCAAATCCTATTTATAAAAAATAAAAAAAAACCAATATCCCAACCTTTGAAAACAACAACGCACGGTTTATTTGAACGAATCAAGTAAGTACAATATGCGCACTGACCATTAGAAAGTATACACCATAAGCGAGCATTCCATTAATAAATTTAAGAAAATTGTTAAGGAACGTTTGTGTGGTAAAGCCTATTACGAAATAAAAGATTTTATTGAAGATACCACACCTTGGGAATAAGACACTCACTCTTAAGATATGATGTTACATGTTGTATTTATAAAATATTATGTACTCATTTTATTGACAAAAGAGCAACCCCTAAGTTTTTTTCTCGTTTTTCTTAGGGGATCCTGCATCTCAAACGAGTTTTTTTTTTTTTTTTTTTTTTTTTTTTTTCTTTATATACTTACTATTACTACTTATTGACTACTTATGTTTTGACTTATTTCAAGTGTACAAGTTGTACCTACGTAATAAAGATATTTTTGATTTGATTTGATTTGATTATTATCAATGCTTGTGAAAGTTTATGAATAACAAACTCTCAGTCAACGACATTAGTGTCGATCTTCAAGTTGACTGACCTCAGCGTTGTGGCGGGCGTCTAGTGAGAGATCTTCTTCATTCATTGTTCAATAATATTAAAGACTGTCTAAAGTTTTAAAATGATACATTCGTGATTAATTATTTATTATACATATACACATGATTATGAATGCATTCACAAAAATGTCATTATATGAATATAAAAGAGGCGTTTGGACGCGAATCGTAATAGATGTTTGTTACGGGTCGAATTTAGGGGCGTTGACCGCAATATCGAGCCAGCGCGAATGTCTCACGTAGTGTTAATGACCTTTTTTTTTGGGCAGCGTTGACGTTGATACTGGTTCTTTGAATATTATAGAATTAATAAAGCAATTCATGAATTTATTCTTATATTCTGGTTATATTGGTAATAAATTATGCGGTAATATTTATTTTGATTTAGATGTTATGACGCAACTAACTTTTTGGAAACAAATATTTGCAGTATGGTAATCATACCTACTTCAACACTTATGTGTGTTTTATCCATAAAATTACACATAAAAGAAAGGAGTAATATAATATAGTAATGATGTATATATATATAAGTAAATGTACATACCATACTAATAGTAGTGAGGTATACGTATATGATATTAGCAGCGATGTAGACAATTTAATCCATTAAGTACTACGATCTGGTAGGTCAACTAAACAAATAGTATATTAAATTCAAGTGTTTGTTTGTAATTCCTAATTATCACCATCTCACTAAATCAAAATGAAAATACAAATAACGATTACTTACCTATAAATGTGTCTGTGTTAACATAGTTAACACAGACACAAAAACATTTATAGGTAATCGTAAATCGTAAGGCTAATCTCTGAAACGCCTCTGTTGAATTTGACGGGTCTTTCACTGGAAGATACCTGATGTTATGAGTATTAACTTATGCTAATTAAATAATCTGCGGGCTAAGCTGCGGGCAACTGCTAGTTTTAAATACGGTAGGTGCATATCTCCTAACTGTACCTTGACCTAGGTTTTCCGCACGAATGGCCATATTAGCTGAAGGTTCCATGTTACATTGGGTTCAATGTCACTTCACATTCCTACATTAAAACTATAACATACTGGCTGACTGCTGTTAGCCGCAGCTTTGCGCATGTTATCTGAAGCTTATAGATTTACCCGGAATTATACAGATTCATTTTATAGACTATTATGACATGATACTACTGTACGGTATGGACATGATACTATGGGAGTAGTTTAGAAGAATACCTCATACGTACTTACAGACATCTTACATATTAATTTTATATTTGTATAGATTACAACCAGATCACCGATTGACTACTTTTTAATAATAAAATCACAGTGTTAGGAGCCATTAGGGGTAAACTTTTTGAATTATTGTACATATTTATATACTTTCAATATTCGGTAGCAAAAACTCTTATCCGACGCAACGTCAGATATCAGCCGGACATCGTTATCCCGCATTATCCGGACTGACAAACGCTATTCATATACGCCAAGCTATTTCCATTAAGATTTTTATATACATATAAAAATTGTTTTCGATAAGCACGTCCTTAGGAGTTTATTTTTTATCTTCAAATGTACAATCGTATTGTTTTACTAATTAAAATTAATACCGAATTTAGTTAACCATACACCTATTATACCTATACTTACTTAATCGAAAGGTACTGTAGGTGTAGCGTTGGTATTAGGTCATAGAATAGTGTATAAGTATATGTACCCCGTAACCAGTGGCGTAACTACAGGGTGGCAGGGGTGGCAAAATGCCACGGGCCCCCGACCTAAGAGGGCCCCGGCCCAAGAGGCCACGGGCTCAGAAATAACCTAACACGTTTTCAAAACTTTAACGGGACTTAAAAATAGTCACTTTAGAATTTAATTTTAATAAACCACAAATTCTTTTTACTAGGACGCCAAAGGGCCCCATCGAAAAATTTGCCACGGGCCCCAGATGGTATAGTTACGCCACTGCCCGTAACGTATAATAAATCGTATTTTGAAGCGCAATTTTAAATGACGTGCACTTGTACAGTTATAGCTGGCGTATAAAAAACAAACATTTCGATTTCCACACAATTTGGATGCGGCAGCGTGGTGAATGAAATGCTCACAACGTAAACAAGTAAGCGAGGCCACGCGCCCACCGCTCTGCCCGCGGCACCAGTGGGTAGGCTTGAGCAGATATTATTTGCGCACATTACATTTACATTACAGCCTAGAATACGCACAAAGGTTATATATGTCGCAATGCTACATTACGAACGCCCTATGTTTTATAGCGTTATACAGCCGATGAGTCTAAATGATGTGATATACTGCAGTTGGTGCCCTATAGAAGATGCCGTGTAAATATGCGAAACTTAGGTCAACTAAGGTGAAGTGGTATTTGTCATGATGACAGTGACATTCTGTAAACTTTATCAATTGGTTGTACTTATTGATGGCGGTACATTCGTGTGATATTAAGCCTGTGACAAGTTGTGAGACTGTCAATCATTCACCCGGAGATATCGTTGGCTAGCAATGGACGATAACAGGCTAATGATTGTGGTGATAACGAACGAAACAAACAATAAATATATAACTGTATTGCATCTTTAGTCTCTACCTAGCTTAGTTGCTATTTATTTTAGTCCTTTTGTCATTGTATAAAAAAAAGTATAATAAATAGCCCAACGTGCTATAGAGTGTGCCACGCTGGCTGGTATCCTTGGCAGTCAGGATTCAAAACAAAAACATCAACGCCAGACAACAAAAAATTACCGGATATCACACGAGGAGTAAGCACTTTGAAGTAGCAGTGGGCTGGTCACACACTCTGGAGAACGGGTGGCCGATCGGCCAATAAGGCTTAAGAGTGGAGGTCGCGCTTAGGTGGTCGGCCATTAACCAGATGGGAAGACTATCTCCGTGCAATGGCCGGTCTGTGCGTAATGCGAGTGGCAAGGGACCGGTAGATCGGGAGGGATAAAGGCTGATAATGATTGTATAGTTATTAGTTAGTAAGCTAGAACTTAGTCTAGCTAGCTACCTGTCCTAGCTAACGGACATGTAACCTAACATAATTTTTTTACTCGTTTATTCGAAAGTTACGTATGAATGTATAACTTTTGGACACAATTGTTATTCCATTGTATGAGCGCCGTGCCCATTGCGCCGGTGACGTTCTTGACCACGCCGACCCCGACTGATGTATGTAATATTCAATTTGAATGCACACGACAATAAACAATGTTATTCAAAAGTGTCGTAAAGGTGCCATTGTTATTAAGCTACCCATTTATGAATAAAATGTAATCGAAGACAAGGCTAACGAGATCGTTTCTCGTATAATAAATTATCCGCCGGTCATTTTTACTAACCGCCAATGTCAAGGTTACAATATAATAATTGATAAGCAATTTTTGAACGCTGAGAGCAATATCACAAGGTAAAATGTTTGCATTGAACTTGAATTTTAATGAGTTTGGCAATCGAATTTATATTGTTTCGTTTATTGATCAAACATGGTGTATTTCACATATTAAATATCCTTCGAGAGAAAGTTAGACTGGATTCTTATTACTCTCGTAGTAAGAAGAATGGTTGGATTTGGTGCACTAAAATATATGTATTTTTCAGTTTTATTCATATTAACCTTCCTCTTGAATTACTTTATCTATCTATTAATGAAAACTCCAATAACAAAAACATGAGCGATTAAAGCGAATATACAGCGAAAGCCTCTTTATTTTAGAACTCAATTGTAAAGATTGATATCTTCATTTTCAGGAAAAAGGTACATCATTACCAGCACAACGTTTGAACAAGTATCCATCCCGAGGGCTGCTGAAACACATTCTACAACAAACATACAACCAAGCAGTCTCTGACCCTGACAAGTTAAACCAATATGAGCCCTTTTCACCTGAGGTAAGAAAATTAATAAATATAAAAAATTAACAACAATAACTTTAGTCTTAAAATGTGATGTTTTCTACTATGAGAATAGAAAACATACAATGCGGGTGACGGAGTATAAGCTGTCTTGGCGTTCATTAAAGGAGTACTACTATTTCTACCAGTGGGCGGATAATAGCTGATAATGATACGAACTAATACGGTTTTTAAGATGACACACATTTAAACAAACAATGGATAGACACAGTGATAATAATTATTATTAATGGTCGAGCAATAACTTTTTATCTAAACACCACACTGTTGTGGCCCATAGTATTGCCAGTGTTGTTATGTTATACATATTGCCACATCGGGGCTATTATTACTTGACCCAGACAGCTAATTTAAGTCTACTAATGTAACATGTAAAATGAGACGTACTGTTTACAATAACATGAACTTAGTACTTATTCACTTTTGTCTATTTCTGAAATATCAATGCCTATGTTAAGTCTTATTGCTTTTGAAAAGAATGGTCACAATAAAACATACTAAATGCTTCATTTAATTACTTACAGGTGTACGGTGAAACTTCTTATGAATTAGTATGTCAAATGATAGACCAAATAGAAATAACTGCTGAAGATGTATTTGTAGACTTGGGTTCGGGTGTGGGACAAGTAGTTCTTCAAATGGCAGCTGCTACTCCATGTCGGGTATGCTTCGGTGTCGAGAAAGCGGAGGTGCCTAGTAAATATGCCGAAGTAAGTTTTATGTTGTTATATCTTTAGGAAAAATAAAATAATAGATTCCTATTACATAATAGCTAGCCATATAAGTATATAGTTAGCATAAGTTAAATATGAATCATGTTGAAGCGTTGTAAAGAAACTATTTGACAAAATTAGGTAAAGTATGTATAAAATAGCAATAACACATTACTGCCGTGGTATGACTAAAATGCCGTTATCCAACATCTGGGCGATTTTCGTTTTTTGACACTAAGGAATAGAGAGAAAAATTCTCTATCGATCTGTATTTTCAGTTTTTTTATATCTTCATTAGTTTTAAAAATTAAAATTAAAATATTGCCGTTAACGGCATACGTTATGTACTATTACAAAACATAGTTTTTTCGCGTTTACTCAAAACTATGATTTGGTAGATAACGGCATTTAAGTCATACCACGGCAGATTAACAATCATAATAATATAATTGTTAAATTAATGTTTTTTGCTATTTCTATACATATTGATACTTCAGTCATGTATAGCTTAGCAGTTAACAACAAGTGACTCATGAGTACATTTACCTATCTATTTAATTTGATAAGTTAGATTATTAATTTGATAATGTTATTGATAAAAAAATTTAAACTGCTTGAAGGCAATTTTACATTGACTGTGTTTTTTATTGATAAACGGAGGATGCATTTATCTATAAACCACGTCATTGTAAGTAACATAATATTATATCATATTACATATTTATTTAATTTAATATTAAATTATTATAGAATATGAATAATATATGCGCTACCAGTATTTTAGTTCTGGCTTGTAGTATTCTGAATACTAATGTCCTCCTCATTTGGCTTCTTTTAATTGCCTTTAGTATAAAAGTAGGACTTCAAGTTTTCATTCATTGAGTTGAGATGTTTTAAATGTGATATTGGTGATATTAAAAGTAATTATTCATTTTTTCTTTCATTTGTTTCACAGAGCATGGACTTGCACTTCCGAATGTGGATGAGGTGGTATGGCAAAAAACACGGAGAGTATAAACTTATAAAGGGAGATTTCCTAATGGACGAGCATAGAGAAAAAATTAATTCCGCTACCATTGTGTTCGTTAATAATTTCGCTTTCGGTCCGCACGTCGACCATCAGTTAAAAGAACGATTCGCGGATCTAAAGGACGGTGCTAAAATTGTATCGTCAAAAAGCTTTTGTCCGTTGAATTTTAGAATAACCGATAGAAATCTGAGTGATATCGGGACTATAATGCACGTTAGTGAAATGTCGCCGCTCAAGGGCTCCGTCTCGTGGACGGGCAAACCAGTATCATACTATTTGCATATAATAGATAGGACTAAATTGGAGAGATACTTTCAAAGACTGAAAAATCCGAAACTCAAGGTCAGCAAAAGGGTCTGTTTCCAATTATCTTTCTTACTGATATTTGATATTGTTGTCAACCTGTTCCACCACTGTTCCTGCTTGATCATTATAATAGCTACGAGATATCAACATAATTATGTACATACATGTATTTGGTACGCCAAACGCTCGTTTCAGCGCCGAAACGTATTCCGTAATCGAGTGGCTATCATGTTACGTCATATATTTACATATTTCACTGATATGTTTATCTCCCGTCATATCCAATCACAATGTACACCATTCGTTAATGATATTGTTATTAATTTGTTGTTTTATTGCACGGACGGGTTGCGATACCGTTGTAGGAATAATATTCTGTGTAGGGTTGTCAAAACGGCCTCGACGACGGCGAGGGCAGCAGCAAGAGGAACCTGAGCGCTCCGCCGACGAGACAACCCACGCCGGAACTGCTCAACGGGAACAGCAACCACAGCACCGGATCACTGCCAGAGCGACGGAGAAAGGTCGCTCGACCGAACAGACCTATAAGGTAATTTACATTGTTTTGACCTTTGTAACTGATTAACCCATTCAGTGTCGTGCCCGCTCACCGGCGGGTGATAATTTTTTATTTACATCACCAGGTCGGATTTATTTCAAACTTCATAATGCCAGCCCTATATTATCGGATCTTGTGTATATCTAATCAATAATAATAAAAAGGAAGCACCTTTTATTATTATTGATTTATAGCCAAAACAACCAGCGGATGACTAGAAGTTTCATAAAAACCTATTCTGAAGATACATGTGTAATTTGAAATTTGTAAAGATCTAACTGAACCCGTTTAATTTTACGGATTTAAAGGCGCGGCTCCGCCGCGTCCATATGTAACCACAGCAACCTACGGACATGCTAATACTTAATTAACTTTACCCTCTTTGTGCGCCGCGGAGGATTCGCGGCTTGACGTTATAGTAGGAGAGCACAAGATAAATTTTGAGATTAAATATAATTTGAGAGTGAATTTCGGTTTATTTTATATTGATATTTGATGCGCTAGTTGATCTACTCATTCAATATTTAGTGTTATTAAATTTGTGAGTATTATCAAAAAGTGTGATGTGCAGGGGAGAGAATGGGAGAACGCGAGCGCGCGCGGCGGCCGTGAAGCGGCGGGTGGCGCGGCGCTCCAGCGACGACAGCGACGAGGAGTCCAGCGGCACCGACGACCCGCCGCCCGGCCCCGAGCCCGCGCCCCGCGAGTGGGGCGCGCCCTGGGCCTCCTCCTCAGACTCCAGTGAGTGATCGACCCTCCTCTAGCAACTAGTGTATACACTCGAAACCTGAGATAATAACCGTAACCATTCTGTTAAACATCAGTTTTTCTCTCCCTTTTTTTATCAATGATTGTAAGCATAATTAAAAAGCCATTAAAGGTATGTGATACCTCCATTCTTAGGACGGGATATGTGTGCCTTGCTGTAAGACATACGTTAAAACGTATAATTATTGTGTACTTAGACCGCAGTCGGCGCACGGCGAGCAAGCGCAGCGTAAGTGCGGGCGGTGCGCGGCGACGGGCGGCGCGGGCCAAGCGACGCCGCGCCGCGCCCGCGCCCATCGCCGGCCTCGACCTGCTGCACTCCACCACGCTCGCCTCCACGCTGCACACCGGCACCGTGAGTACCACCACCACCAACGCCACTAGCACCACCACTAGCGACACTCTACTGACGACTGACGACCGATGATAGATGCATGAATATAAGTCAAAATGTTATCGGTAAGCGTTTGCGTTGCGAGCACCATATGACGGAATAATTTTAACAAATCTGATATAAACATTAAAATATACCGATACCTACGGATATTTATCATACAAATTGTGTCCGCGGTACCAGGAATGCTCAATACATATGACAGTTAAAACTAATTGCTGCGACCAAACGGTTGATATTAATGCACTGCTAGGAAAAGAAAATACATAAATCTGGAGTGAATATAGTAGTAGAGTTAAATATTGTTTGAGTTCATTGTCAGAGTTAAGTATTATGAGTAAAAAAAAGTAATGTTTGATTTTTCTTACGAATGGTGCTATGCTTTTGGCACTAAGCCCATAAAAGCTACATCGTTACGGTAGGAGAGCAGACGGCTCATCCAACAATGTGATATGTGACGTCCTTGACTTGTGTGTGCAGGTGACCGCGCCACCGCCCGGCTGCGTGGAGCAGCGTCTGTCGGCGCTGGGCGCTCTGCAGGGGGCGGGGCGCGCGCACGCTGAGCTGGATATCCCGAGCGCGCCGCACGCGCCCTACGGCCTGCAGCTGCTGCTGGACGTACTCCGGGACCAGTACCTGGCGCACGTGCAGCGCATGAACACGCCCGAGTACCGCGACGACGTGCGCCACCAGATACACCGCGAGCGGGTTAGTGCCGCCTCGCATCTCGTGTACTCGCACGCCAGCCGCTCTTAATGAATTTTGATGATGATGCTTGGATTTGAAATCCAAATTATAACATTTCGTCTAACAAGAGCGGCTGCCGTGCGAGCTAATGTTCGACTTAAGTTAAAGCATAGTGTCTTGAGGAAATACGGCTTTCTAAGATCAATAAACCATAAATAAAAAAGGAAAGTTGACAACGCATCTGCAACCTCATTAATGAAAGTTGACAACGCATCTGCAACCTCATTAATTAAAGTTGACAACGCATCTGCAACCTCATTAATTAAAGTTGACAACGCATCTGCAACCTCATTAATTAAAGTTGACAACGCATCTGCAACCACATCGGTGTAGCAGATATTCCACCCATCGGATGCACTTGGCTCAGCCTTACACATGGCATTGATAATGAAATTACTAGATATAGCTTTGATTAATATGACCCCTCACCCTTGGATCTCAATCTATCAACACAATATTAATCACTATACCATTTTATCATAAATAAATAAATAAATATATATATATATATATATATATATATATATATATATATATATATATATATATATATATATATATTATAACAATATTAATCGTATGTAACTATATCCATAGGAGAGAAATCAGAAACTGAAATCACGTGCGTCCCAGCTGGACAAACAGATCAACGTGCTCATTAGCGACAGCGTGGCTCTTCTGAAGGCGCGGATGAGCGAGCTCGGCATACACGCCAACAACACCGTCGACCTCCTCGCCAAGGCCAAGGAGATCGTCGGCCGCCACAAAGAGCTGCAGAGCAAGGCGACTAAACTGCAGGCCCAGGTGATTGTTCAACATTTGTGATTCGGATATCACCACCTACTCGATATTAAACCTCAACCCATGCTTACAGGTGAACAATATAGAAGCCGAGCAGGCGATGCTCGTAAAACAGCGAACCTTCGAGATAACCGAGAAGTACAGGCAGCTGGGTCACATACCTCAGGACGTTGAAATAACGCAACATATAGCACAGGACTGTATACTGAAGGAGATATCGGCGACACTGGCGCAGCGCAAAAGGTTGCACGCGCAGGTCGGGCACCTGCAGAGCGAGATAGTGCAGATGGAGCGAGCGAGCGAGCAGAAGGTGGCCACGCCCACCGTGCCCGTGGCCACGGTCAAGCCGCACAGCGTCAACTCGAAGCCGCGCAAGTCGCGCGAGCACCGCTCCCGCTCGCAGGACTGGCCCGACGTACCCGACGTGGGCAAGATAGAGGAGCAGAACCCGGAGATACTCGCACAAAAGATACTGGAGACCGGCCGCCAGATAGAGGCGGCGAAGATATCCAAACCGAACGTCATCGTCAACGGGTACATGCGGGAACACGACAGGCATGCGGATCACAGGTAAACACGAGCTATCTCAGCCATAATCTGACTAATAATGCGTAACTTTTATTAATAACAAGTGTTAATGTGTATTACTAGGACTAATACATAAGAAATCACCCCCAATTTAGTCGTTTTTTTAAGATATGATTTTTAAGATGCAATAACCCTATCATTGTAGCAACTCTTAAGAGCATCCTATAGATATCTAAAACAGCCATTATAGCGGTCCCGATCTCGGCTCTCCTTCCAACAGAGGGAAACATAATTGATTATGTTCAATATTTTATAGACAAGCAAAGGCTGTTCAAATGAACCGTGCACAAGCCCAGCCGCAGCGGCCGGGCCAGCCGTCGCCGCTGGCAAGGCAGTCGCCGGTCAAGTCGCAAAAACCGCTCAACGTGGTCGCCAAAGTGCAGGAGTCACCGAAAGTCATCAACTTCGAGGATCGGCTCAAGAGCATCATAACGTCTGTGCTCAATGAAGATCAAGAACAAAGAAAAGCGTCGCGACTCGAGGTAAATGTTCACTATGCTATTTATATCCAACGCGATATACATAATATTTATACTGTATAATATCTCCATCAGCTTAACGACTTAATTCACACATCTAATTTCAATCCATCCCTGTACTTACGTACGTACGTACTTTTTAGTATACACAATTTAAATGAATACACTTTCTAACTATCATTAGAGTTTAGACATGTAGTTATAATGATGGACGTTGAATATTATTAGAGTATTTTATATTGCGAAATCCTTATCAAAATTAGTGTATTTATCTGTTTATTCAGCCAAGACAACCGGCAAACAATCACACATACCCCAATGGATACGTACGTCCCGGAGTCCCTGCAGGCGGAGTCAGTACCGGGCAGGCCCACGGCGCGTATCCGCAGCGCCCGCCCCCCAGCAACGCGCCCTCGCCGTACGCACGCTCCATGCGGGACGTGCGGGACATGCGCGAGCTGCGCGACCCGCGGGATATGCGCGATACACGTGACATGAGGGACGCACGTGACATGCGTGACACACGGGACATGCGTGACACACGCGACATGAGGGACGCACGCGAGATGAGGGACGTGCGTGACATCCGAGAAGCGCGTGACGCGCGCGACATGCGAGAATCGCGCGACATACGTGACGTGAGACGTGAGCGGTACGCGTACGACAGGAGGGAATCGCGCCCGCACTCGCACATGGACTCGCGGTCGGCGGAGCTGCGCCACCACGCCTCGCAGCCAGATTACACACAGGTTCATACTGCATCTATACTAATACTATAAAGGGGTAAACTTTCTATGTTTGTATGTTTCTACAGAATAATCTTCGTAAAAATTCTGTCACTAACAGTAAGCTATTCAAAAGTGACATAGGCTACTATTATATTTTGAAAAAATTAGAGATCTCTACATAATTATAAAACATAAAAAAGTATATATGCGGTCAAACTGAGAAACCCAAGGTATCAAAATGTTGCCGATAAAAGTCACTACATATATGCGCAGCGAAAGCCATTAAATATATATTATAAAATAATGTTTCATTTATTAAAAGTACTTGTGGTTAGTCACAAGTCTCTGGTGGTATATATACATCTAACTACATATTATAGTTAAGCCACAATAACAGATTTTGTTTTAAAGTTTAAATGTGGGTGGAATCTCATAGTGGTTAAGTTTGTATCAAAATATTCCTTACCTACACTACCACCGTCACTACTTGTCAATTTGGATTGGACTTTTTGTATAGAAGTTATGGTATGGTATGGTATGAAAATTCTCTAAGGAAAATGACACGACTTGAACAAACTTTTCTACTTAGTCTAATCCCCAAACCGTTCCAAATTAAATTTGGTATGAATGTGTCGGCAGTTAAGATCCGGAGGAAGTGATACTATAGTTTTATCCTGTCAAAATCCCACGGGAACTGGCACTTCACGGGTGTAACGACGGTGACGGATATAAACATTCCCAGAGTAAAGTTTAGTTTCTACCGTTATAGTTTAAAATCAAAGTTAACGCAGACAAAGTTGCGAGAAACATCAATTTTTTTTATTCCGAATTTATTTGTAAAAACTATTAATCCGCAGGCATCCGCACTGTGGTGCGACCATGTTCTCCGCGCATGCATTTATTTTTATAAACTGAGACTTTTTTGCGGTCCTCCCTTAAGGTATCACCAGCAAAATTAGCACTTCGGCGTCACCTCTCGCAGGAGAGACTGTCGGCGCCCGCGCGCACCATCGGCGACCTGGTGAACGGCGAGATCGAGCGCACGCTGGAGATCTCCAACCAGAGCATCATCAACGCCACCGTCAACATGAGCGCGCGCTACCACGAGCCCGCGCCGCACCCGCCGCTGCAGCAGCACCCGCAGCACCCGCCGCTGCAGCAGCACCAGCAACACCAGCCGCTAGAGGGTTTGTATTCAACTCACTTAGCGGTCGCGACCTTCAACACTAAAACGCATAATCTATTCTTAGCACTAAACATGTATGTACTGCTCTGATCGACAATTCGTAATAGACACCTCCCGCAACGTTAAATGAGTAAAAATTAACATAGGTGACACGATGGTCTTTGTATATGAACAAACTTACATACATTCTGGTAGTATTTATCCAAAAATAAAGTAATAACTATATACTGTTAGCATTATACTAGGGCCTTGCGTTTATGTTATTAATAATTGTTCTGTACAGAGCTACACATCTATCTTATAGTCTCTATTTGCACGCACTCTCCGCGTAATAACGGCAATAATTGATATGATTGGCACGGTAGATAAAAAGTATTATAAGTAATATAAAATAATAATGAAATATTGTTTTCTTGTGTACCCTTTTTTTACTGGACGCGGCCTCGACCAGGCCCAGTCACCGCTTCTGTTTGGTCTTCACTGAGATATTATTCCATTTAGCCCGACCGTAATAAATTGGATATTGCTATGCTATAGCTCTGCCCATACTACACCCGCTGTCATGATCCGATCCAGATCGATTCTCCCGCAAACCCATACTTGACTGATTCGTCTCAACTCTCAGCCCAAAAGCAATAAGGTATTGTAATTCATTAAGGACGCCCACCAATCCGGCAACCTACTCCACCGTCGGACCCGATCATCTCTAAAGTTAGTGACGATCTTTCGAGTGAAACGAAACAATGCAGGTACCGTTATCTCGCTCGCCCTAGAACCGCCTCTGTCGACGCGTTTATCGTTGCAATAAACAGATCACACAGGAAAGTTCTTGATTAGACCGTAGTTACTATATTTTGGCGATCATCGCCTGTATACACAATGTTCTGCGTCCGGCTACATCCTCATTCAGGCTTGGTCGCCGTTAAACGCCATGCTCATTGAAATCAATAAAATTGTACAGGTCTGGCCGCTTGTTTACAAGCCCGGGTGCTCGCATCGGAGTACTGGCGCGGACGCAGCGGCGCGAGCGGAGGGGGCGGTCCGGGCGCGGGGAGCGCGGGAGACGCGGACGACCGCCCCGCTGACCCGCACTCCAACACCTCCACGCCGCTCGTGGACGAGCTGCCCGACGGCGCGCGACCCCCAGGTAACTTAAACATATTTCATAACATAGGTGTATGTACGTATGTTTTCTCTCTCGATTTAAGAGCTTTGCTCTTGTCGGTGAAGTATTCGCCACTCATTCCTCCTCTCCGCCAACACCTTCACACCCTGATACGACATAATCTGCACCTTCTTCTTTATTTGTTGCTTACAACTCCTCCTCGGTCTACCTCTTCCTTATTTTCCATCAATCTTTCCCTCTATGATATTTTTTATAAACAAGTACGTATGTGCATGATATTTATATTCTATATTCTTCGATGTCGTATAGGTACAAAATTTAATAATTAAGTTACTTTTTAGAAGGCGAGGGTGGAGAAGAAGTCGAGGAAAGCAAGTGGCAGGACCGAATTGCATTTCGATTCGATCAAATAATATCGTTCGCCTCGACGGCCATTGAGGACAAGCGGCGACGCTCGGACGAGGCGTGCAACACCTCGCCCGACTCCGGCATCGGCCACGGACCCGTGGAGCCGGCCACGAGCGCGGGCGCGCCGTCGCCGCAGCCTGCGCACTTCAAGAAGCGCTTCTTTCGACGTGAACGCTGGAGCGCGTGGGGTGGGCCCGCGCCGCCTCCCGCCGCCGTGGACTGGGAGCGCCCGCCCGTGTGACGCCCGCGTACACGTCCCACCCGCGCGCGACGCTCCGCCCCGGGCGCCCCGCCCCTTCGACACTGCCGCGAGCCCGCCGGTCGCACGGTGCGCGCCGCCATCGCCGCGTGGATGCACGACGACGTCTGTCTACAAGTTAAACCTGCGCAGGTCGCCACACGCTTTACGAAGGAACGTTTAAAATGGAGGCATAGAATAAATTGGCTGACGGTGTTTCGTGTTAAATTAAAGTTTCGGTTTATATTACGCTCCCGTTTTCGAGCGTGTCGATTAACATATGGTTTTGATAATTAAAATAATAGAGCTCAAAGTCTTATTACCGAAGTATATTTAGCTTTCTATGCAGATTGAACACGTGAATGCGATGGTGGCGTTTTGGCTCCGTTATTTGCACTGGCCGCACCGAGCGAAAGACTTGCTCCACGTTGATGGTAGCTGGTGCCGGCGAAGAGACTAGATGAGAAAGGCTACAGCAAAAATAATGATTATTTGCAAGAGCGTGATGTGTTGTCGCCGGCACAGGCTACGATCATTTTTTTGTTATTACTTTTTTTTTTCGAATATAATGTAATTATGTATATTATTGAGTTTACATTACGTTTAAGAATTGTAATTATTTAATACTAGGTTTTACATGTCCGCTCTCCCGGACGCTCCGGACGTCGATGCGTCGCGTCGGATTTGTATTTCATGTGTTCATTTAGCTCTTAGTCGAAATACACGATTCGGTGGGCGCGAGGCGATTCGGGAAGGCCTTTGATGGATGTTTGTTGTTTTGTGTTTCGTTTTCGGTGTTACGGAAAGCTCAGTCTGAATAATGTTTATCATTGCTTTGAGCGACCGCGGGCTGCAGGCGCGTGTCGGTGTATGATGTATATACCGGGGTCGACCGAACGCACCGAGATGTAATTTTATGTGATTAAATGATAATCTAAGCTTCGGACGGAAGCTATCGATTAGTACTCACTGCCTTAATGGTCTATACTTGTAACTATTGAATATACCACGATGAATTTACCGAATATTAATACTGATTATATCTTGCACTTATTCACTTTGTATGTGATAATGTAATAATTGTTTAAAAAGACGAATTTGTACATAATAATGTAACGGTTTTTATTTTCACATTTATTTGACGTATCAGCTAGACAAGATTTATTTTTATACGAACCTGATAAAGTACCATATAGATGTATACTGTTAAAGTGAATGTGCTTACATAAAAATTAAGGGGTCTCTTGTGCCAAACTTACAGTTATCAGTGAAGCAATGAAAGCAACCCTGGGATAGAGGAAAATATTACGTTTTAGGAAGTCATACGGGATACATTATTGTATAGATCGGTAACACTAGCAGTAATTTTGTAAAATAATAATGTAATTCGTGATAAAAACATTGTTGGCTTGCATTGACAATAAAATATATGGTACTTCTCCCGTACAAAATACATTAGTATTTCTCTTTTACAATTATGTGAAATAGAGCATTAAAATCTATAGAAATATGTCAATAATAGCGATCTTTAAGATTTATTATCTATTTATTGAATGCAAGCCATCATTACAAATTGTAGGTAGTTATTGCTAGAACAGGGTCTATTTAAAATTAAAAGTTTTTGCACTTGTCTTTGATACGATCTTGTGGACCTGTATGAATATACTTTGGATGCGTTTCATTTTGATACAGTAGAGCTATATAATAGGAAGTTTATTTCACGGTTCGCTCGACTAAAGTTGTATTACTTGTAAATTAAGAAGTTATAATGCAATCGATATTTTCGCTCACGAGTAATATCCGCCTTCTAGAAATAAGGCTTACAAAATAATCATTTGATCACTAGAATATTTTATGTAACCTATAGTTCCTTAAATAGTTAATGTATTTTATAAGTTTTTTTTTTCTTTAAATTTAATCATCTATTTTTTATAAAATCTGAAAATTTGCAGAATATTTTAAGAAGTAATAAAGTTCTGCAATATAAATTTTTTATATTATATTTGGCATGTTATATATTGTTAATCTGTTTTTATTCATTTTTTATTATTATTTTAGTTGACGAATAAAATGAAATTTATTTTAAGTAAATACTTAATCTGGCGATATGGGCTATTCATATTTATTTTCATCTATTTATACAACTTCATTTTATAGAAAGGAAAGTTTTGTCCATAATATGTATTTGGTGCACGTTTGTATTTTAGGTATGATATCAATTATTTAACTAGAAGATAAACTCGAACAATGGAAATTAATTTGAGACCGTAATAATTCGTGCAGTGATTGAGATAAAGATATAATGCTTACAATACATGAAAGGTAAACGTTTTGAAAGGGCCTAAGTTATCAGATCTTGTTCAAAGATCATAGGTGTCGTTTATTAAAAAAGTAATATCACTCATAAATCCTTTCATGTATTCTAAACATAGGAGAGCACTGGTTTGATTGTGCCTGAAATTCACCAATGCCGCTCCAAACCTCAAAATTATGTAATTATCTAATTATAATAAGCTTGTAAATTGGGTTTGAAATACTAGTAAGGTAGTATTAAATTGGTATTAAATTTAGATTGAATTGGTTCTCAAAGAGTGATAACATTATTCAGTTTTGACTAACTTTTATTTTAAATGGGGGAAAAGAGCTAATCAGTGTGACGTTAGTGTCTAAAATAGTACAAATGTGAAGACTTATTGTCGTAAGCCTCGGACTATTCAACATTGAAAATGCTAGGTTTGAGATGTATCCCTGTGTACTAGTTTTATTTTGTACTAAAAGTTAAATAAATGAGTAAATATATACAATTATTTTATTATATAAAACCCTGATTTTAAATACATGTGGCCCCATATTATACAAATTTGTTTAGAAGCTGGGCAGTTGGGCCCTTACGAAGGATAAAGATTTCTTACATAATAAAATGTTTGCATAAAATTAAAAGAAATATTTATCTGTAACTTTTTCCAAAATTTTTACAAACAATTCAAAATAAATATACACTCTCCTTGCCTTTTTTTCGGCAAACTGATTTATTAAATTTATAGCTTTATGGAATATAATTTTTCTGGTATACATGTTTCTAGGAAGTACTTTACACGGAAAGTATTGTGGCGCTGATTGGTCCGCTACCATAGAATCGATACGTACTAGATTCTAGCGCAGACAGTGGCAGAAAAAAGAACTAAGATCTGGGTTTATTATTATTGTGTATACAAACAATGAAAAAACCTATACAGTTCGGACTCCTCTTATCTTTACTTCATAAACAACAAAGACAACGTTGACCGTTAGACATGCAGTAGACATAGACACAAGCATATATATGCTAACTAATAACTAAGAGACAGTTTAAAGTTTATATAATATAAACTTTAAACTGTCTCTTATCTTGACAATACGTAGTATTACTATATAGTTTTGTGATTTCGACTAATGAAGCTAACACAGTACTTGTTCTCATCGGCGTTCCTATACATGAAAGTGATAACGATAGACTACTTATTGGCCAAAACAATTTAATATACCCATGCTACCAGTATAAATAACAGTGCTTTGTGCCCATGACAGACTACCATAGTATATCGTCTAGACCCAAGAGAATATTATAATCACTACGTTTAGTCTAGAGCATATTCTGTCTGCAGGTTGATGCTAGGTCTAGGTCAAGCCTAGACCTAGCATCAACCTGTTTTATCATCAACAAACATTACCACGAAGAATGTACACAATAATAAACCCCGATTTTAGTTCTCTTTTTTGCCACTGGCTGCGCTAGAATTGGCTAGAATTGAGCACATTCCGATGCTATTTTAGGGGACCAATCAGCGGCACAATACTTCCCGCGTAAAGATTTAAGCGAGTACTTCTTAAAAAAAGACGCGGTCTACCGGCAAATATTCTGTCCCTTTATTTTACATTGGCTTTAAATACTCTTTAAAAATGTCTATATCATTAATCATAGATAATATTATCTTTAATCTTTGTTATTTGCAAGTCGATAAATTATCGACTTGCAAATAGGGATGATCGATATTAGAAAAACATCGATGTTGATATCGATGTTAACATCGAATCAAAAGCATCGATATACAGAACAGTACAGAAGGTGAAAGGTGTACAGAATAAAAACATTAATAATGCTACCTTTATTTCTTTTTTTTAAAACTCTAGAGAAATTGAAACAAACTTATTCGTACGGCTGTGGGCTTACTTCGATTATTTTTACAACCGATCCGGCTGGTTACAACCGATCCGGCTCACGAAATATCTCAGCTATTAATGCGCGACGTAAAAGCGCGACGCGAAATTCAAGCTAGAATACACACACATAACAATACAACATCCGGGGTTAGGTACTCAGTCACACCGCTTGGGCCTCGGGGTCGTGAGCGACGTCGACCCCTACACATGGTAAATACATTGATCCGGATCGATCGGGTAAGATTAGGTTCGAATCCGATACGAGTCTACACTAATCAAAACCGCGAAAACACCGATAGCACTTTGCTATCGGTCGATTGCACGGGTACCGCGCACGACCCACCTTCCCCGTCAGAGGGGGAGGAGAGGGCCGGCCCTCCGACTAATAGTTTAACTTCATCCGCTAATGACTCGTCGGCCGTATTGGATTTGACTAGCCAAACGCCTACTCTCCAGAGTAGCGCGCGCGATATACCGCGCCCCCTGCGGGGCACGGAGGGGCGCCCCCCTTTCAAATTTTACTAGGTGAGCCATCTGCTACCTACCTACCGATTGAGCTTAAAGGCCATCTGGCTTAAAAGTCTTTCGAAAAAAAAAACCGATTATTTTGATCATTGTCATCTAGTGGAAAATAGTTGAAACTTGAAAGTCATCTGCTAATGACTATTCAATATTTACCTGAACCTAGTACACCTACTGCACGCTAGACTGCGCCCAAAAGAATAATTGACGTTTCGATGTTTTATTCAGGTAACATCGATGTTTCGATAATATCGAAGTCGACCCATTGATGTTAAAACATCGATGTTTTATAGTTAAACATCGATGTTTACTCAACATCGATGAATATCGATCATCCCTAAGTCGATTTTCACCATCGCATAAATTATTAATTATTTTTTGGAGCTATTGTTTCATTTTAGGAAACTGGATTTTTGATATTAATTATTTTATAACATCAATATTTGTTTTATATAATTTCTCCATGATGACAATCGAGGAATGTCATGAAGCCATACCGATGATTCATTGACAGATTGTATAGTGTATACGCGGTCTACGCCTTGTTTTAGAATTTAATTATTGTAACAAGTAACAACAGAGTATCCGTGGAATTGTGACAAGTTTTTTGTTCGAATATTGGCCTTTATGTGTGTTTTGTTATTGTAATATCCACACAAATATTCAATAAAATATGTGGAATCCAACTCACGTTCAAGTAACTGTTCAAAGAGCTAAAGGATTACTTATAAAAGGTAAAAACGGCACAAATAACTGTTTCGTTACTATCTCGCTCGGTAAAGACAAATTTCAAACTTCTGTAAAACATAAAGCTACTGAAAATGTAGAATGGTTTGAGGAATGCGAATTGCGAATACCTTCTCAAGGAAATACAGCTGAAGTAGTTTTGAAAGTCTACGATGAAGATTTTGTCAAAGATCATTTACTAGGTCAAGTATCTATTCCGTTAAAAGACCTCGATGTATACGAACATCCGAGAAACCGATCGTATGCTCTGCGTGGGAAAACTGGCAAGGAAAATGATAAAAATAGAGGTGAACTAGAGGTGAAAATAGGTTTTACTGTTAAAGAAGGGAGTTTGACTGATATAAGTAAGAAGGAAAAACACAAATCTTCCCTGTCAAGCATTGCTCAAAATGTAGGGGGAAGCCTCATGAGCATTGGAAGCATAGAAAAACGTAATGGACTTAAGAAATTTGCAAAAAATCTGGGATCAAAAATTAATTTAAATAAAAAAGAAAAGAAAAGTGATTCATCATCATTGGGTGGTAGTGTTGGAAATTTAAGAAGCTCTGTTTTGTCCACACCTGAAAATACATCTACTCCTAAGAGGTCTCCAACTGACCAGGCAGACCCTGGTGTCATAAGTGAGGATGAAGATGAGTTTGCTTTTGATGATTTATCCCATAAAAGTTCAGGTAGTTCTCTTAATGTCCAAAATAACTCATTTTTGCCCAGGAGTGTCAAATACACGCCTTCTCCTGTAAATGCTTCACTTGAAAATCTGGGTGGTGGCGAATTTCTCAGACGATCAACAAGTAGTAATTTAGTAGCTTCAGAAAAAACTGCTCCACTTAAACCAGTGCGCTTGAGCCTTGATACATTTACCGCTCCTCAGTTGCCTATCCAAGCTCTCAATAAAGATGATGAATGGTCACAGAAACTTTATTCTAGGAAGTCTGTTAGTCAATCTATGATTGATAGAGAAAAATCTTCAAGCCTTGAGAGAAACAAGAAACTTGACAGTCCAAGCTCCCTAAAAGAAAAACCAAGCCCCAAGTTTTTCAAAAAATTTGGAAATAATAAACCAAAGAAACTTCTTGAAGAACGCATCATAGTTGGTGAAGAGAACATTGTAGAGGAAGATGTTGTCAATCCAGCCTTCAACAATATACCTAAAACTGTATTACAACAATTTGATGATATGTCAAGGGAAGATTTGATTGTTATGATTTACAACTTACAAAAGGATGTTGAATCTGAAAAGAAAAAGAACAAAGATCTTGAAAATTACTTAGATGATCTTTTATTGAGAGTAATGGAAACAACACCAAGGATTTTGCAAAACCCCTATGTTAGAAATAATAGTATGCACATTAGGAACAAATAAATATAGGCAAATTTAAAGCAAAAATGTGCCTAGATTATGTTTTGTGTACCTTTAGTATAAAAGATATTTATATCAATTTACAATTTGTATATGATGATAGGTTCAATTTTGTATTAAAAACCAAAAAAGAGAAGAAATCTATTTATTTGTTATTGATAAGATTGTGAACAAAAGGTCAATTAAAATGGATAATTAATTATTATAGTTACACTCCGTCTCCAGTGCATGTTGTGCCTTAATTTGTAATAATGTTTGTGATATAAATTTAGTAAGCTAAAAACTGAAGCTAAGAAAATATAAATATAGCTGCAACAATCATTTCATTGTATATTTTGAACATTATTAAAGTATCAGTATTCTATGCTTTGTCAAACTAAACCATATTACTATATTTCAGCATTTGACTCTCTAGGTGCCAAAATTGAAATATGTTTTAAAATTTGTTTTTGAGATTATGAATTTAATGTTTTTTTTTTTTATATTATTAAAGGCATGTCTTCTTTTAGTAAAGTATTAGGTAATAATAAGTCAGTAATGAAGATATATTAATTAGAATGTAAGTTGAACAATTAAATAAAAATATAAAAAACTGAACTAATTGAGATTGTATTGTATAACATCAGGTCAGATTCAGATTTAGGTGTAGGGACCTACTAGTCTGCATAGCGGAACGTTAACAGAAACCTATATTTATTACAAAAATAAATGGGTGTGGGAACCTCACCGTCTGGATACCTCTTGCTAATTAATTTGATTTGATTGTTATTAACATATTATATGAAGCTGAACATTACAAAGTGCAAATTTTGGGAACAAAGTGACCTTGTGCAATATCAGTACTATAAGTCGGTACCTAAATATAAACATATTTTCCTACAGGGACTCATTAAATATTTAACTCAATGGATATTAGTGAAGTTTGAGATGTTACAAGAATCTAATTGTTATTATATAAGAAATATCTTTAGTTATGTTAATTAAATAGAATTTATAGCTTTATCAAAGTTGTTTCATGAAATAAGCAATATGATGTAAAATGAAGATAAGATGAAGTTGTGATTTATCATTTAAAATTGTGGTTGTCATCAAGATAGTGACTTTTTTGTTTACCTATAAATATTTTTTGGTTTACCAAATACATTACCTAACTTAAAACATTCCTCAGCTATTACCTAATTCCAATTTCAAAACAAAGGTATTTTACATTCATTAGTACCTAGTTTATTAAATAATATTAATACAGGTAATATTATGCTCTTTAATTTAAATGCAAAGTTTATAGGAAAACTGATTTTTTAGTTTTATTATTAATATTAAGGACTACTTACTCTTAAATTAGTTTTGTCTAAGAGTTAAGAGAAAAGTATGTTACATTAATGTTTTGAAGATTGTTTTAATTTTATTAAAATATAGTATTTTTAAATCATCAATATAAGCATTCACGAATCTGTGAATACTCATGTTATTCTGATTCTTATTGTACTCATTCTAGGGAAGGTATAAATAAAGTCGAAATATAAAAAAAATGTTTTATTCTTACAAAAGGTGATTATATAAATTTACTTATTTGTGACGCCGTCCTTTTACTTGTACTGGTGCAGCAACAGTTGTAGCATATGTCTTTTGAGATATTTTATTCATGTAGTATATTGTGATCAATGAGAAAATTAAACTGAAAAGACCAAGCACACATTATTTCTATTAACAGGCCTACTTGGATACAGCTTACACTACTACAATATGGAAGGAGCTAATTAATCATTAAGAGAGGCTTTTGCCAGCATAAGATTAATAGTGGCAATATAATAAAGCTGTACATTATAATTTACTAATAGTCTACTCTCAATATATGAAAAAAAAAAAGGAAATTAACCAAATTAGCAGGGAAGTGGACAAAAATTTGTAAAAGATTAAGCTTAAGTTAAGGTTACATATGTTTTTGCTGTTGATAAATGTTTTAGGATTTTAGATGCCTGATGAAGATCCAATAAACAACTGAAACTTGGCAAATTAACAATTGTTATTTTGATCGACAGCTTTCTGTCCACTTCCCTGCTAATTTAAAAAATTTATATATACAATGGATGCACCTACAAATTATCAAACTGAAATGTAATTAGACCAATACAATAAAAGAAAATCAAGTAGGTAGGCTTAGATCAATAATATGTCTAGATAAAGTGTCGCGCGAAAAACACGTCCAAAAAAATAGTGGCTAACTGTTAGCCTATAAATGCTTTCTCTGTGTTTAGTATCTGCCCCGCTGTCATAAAATATGCATGAATTGTTACGCATTATTGTTTTAATTTATAATGAAGGTTTGTGTTGAAGTGTAACAAGATTAAAAAGGATGATTATGGGAGAACTGTAGTAGCTGGTATCACTATTCACGAACACATCTTTGAAAGTGTTGGCCAGTTTTTTTTGTTTTGATTGTAGGGCGACACTCCATCTAGACATATTAATGATCTAAGTAGGTAGGATCTTTTAAAAACAGGTACTGTGCAAAAGTATGTGAGGTTGAATGTTATTAATAAATAATCTTAGCATTTACTTGTAGTTATAACAGCATAAGTAAATTTGGAAATAGAGTGCTTATTTAAAGTAAATAAATTTGATTTTTTTTTATTTATCTTAAAAGTTTTATTGATCCAATATTTTCTTGTCATAAAAATTGAGAACTTACCAAGTTGTAAAGCAAATTCTATGAACCATTCCAGCAGCTATAAGTGAAATTGCCATGGACAAGACTATCTCTGGCAATTTTAACTGGAAATTCTTCCCAAACAATGTCGCCTCAAGATTTCCTACAGCCTATTTAAATGTTTCAGGATATCATCATTCATCATTAAAAATATATATATTAATTAATAAAATTGGGAGTATAATTCATATATGTACATAATATTATGTCTATGCTATTTAAATGTTTTATTTTGGGTTGACTGATGTATGCACAAAACTCTTTGAAACACTTCACTAAAGTAGATTAATCTTTTTTGTTGTTTTGGTTTAGTCAAGACAACATTTGTTTGAAAACATGATGGAGCATGAGTAAGGGCAAGACAACATTTGCCTATATATGTATTAGATAACCTCTTCTTAGTCAGTGCATCCACTATTTTGGTCCTATTTGGTTTACCTAAAATCTCATAAAAGCTTAATAAGATACAGCTTATTTTGTTTTTTTGAGAGAAGGGCCAAATTAGTATATTTATTGGCACCAAAACTTATCATCTTACGTCTCAGGATAGACAACATATAGTTAAGTTGGCATGGCTAGTTTCTACCTTAAGCTAGCCCAGCCAACTTATCTAGGTTATGTTCATGGGCAATGTCAATCACATACTATCAGGTGTCACATCTAATTTGCCTAACCAGATAACATAAAAAAAATATATCCTAATGCCCATTTAATATAGTATTTTATGAAAATATCTTAGAGCCAGTGGAAGGGATGTGCTGAGTCCCACAATATAACAATTATATCCGTAAAACAGCATAACAGAAAATATTGGCACAAGACTTACGAGTTACGATCCTATGTTAGGAAATGCATCAATATGATACCAGTTTTATTTTCTCTGACCACGGTTTCACGACCACCAATTAAGTCTCAAAAACTTAATGAAAAATTGACTAAATAACATATAGCCAGCATAAGATTATATCCAAATATTTTATAAATGTCATTTAAGAACTAGATAAAAAAGGATACAGTCACAATAAACATAAACAAAACTGAGCCCAGATATCCACCGAATATAATAGTTATTGGTGAATTAACCAATAAAGGTTTATACATCTGCATTCCCGAAAATATTAGAAGTGTTAAAATAGATGATAACACGAAAGACGTGGCACTGTTTACAGCTGAAAATAGAAATAAAATAGAATATTGATGTCAATATACATTACACAACAACACAATTCAGTAAATTTGTAACGAACCCATTTTTATGTTTGCTAAGGTATGTAAAATAATACAATATGAAAAGTAATACGTATTAAATAGAAGTTTTCTGTTTAAAAATTTCAATTTAAGCTGACCGGCTCGGCTAGCATCACAATCAACAATCATAGAGCATAGAGATTATAGAGTATAATATAATTTATAGTGATCTATAGTGATCAACAATGCTTCATTAATTTTTTTTGACAATTTTTCCCTCAATAGTCAATAGGTAAAGAAAGGCAAAAGACTATAATCCATACAGCCCAGTTTTTGTTTAGTGAGACCGAAGCAAAATTTAAGGTATCCAGGATAAATGGCGGAAAACTCCAAGGCTGTAGGCGCGCGGCTATGCTCCTTCTATAGAAAATAGCTTCAGAACATTCCTCCACAATATTTACCAATCACAATAAAATAAATACACAGATTAGTTGGTATGCCTGCGACTTCTGCGCAAGATTATAATTTTAATAATTCACACGTGCTTTGGATGCTTAGTTGTTATTTTAGTAGCTTTTTTTTTGCTTTTTTATTGATAAATAATATTTATACATGTGCAAATATGAGACACTGCTGTGTTTTATGTTGTTAAAATTGCAAATATAATAATAATGATCTTCTATCAGCATTAGTCATATAAAACGTCAATAGAAATAGTTTTAGTGTTTTTATACAAACATATTCTAAAATGCCTATAATTTAAGTAGTTTAGACTATCACTGTCTTACTGTATACTCCGAATTTTAATTTTACAGCCAACACACACTACCAACCTATAGGCTCTGTATTCGTGCTCTGGCCTCTGCATATTAATTAATAAAATTGTAATTTGTAGTCTGTAGAATGTAGGCTATCTGTGATAATCTGTTATCTGTGTAATGTAGGCTGTCAAGCTATGTAGCGGGAGTTATAAATTTTATTAAAAATTAAAATCGTTTAAAAAAGAGATAATTAGAGCCTATGTACAGGTACATACAAGTTACACTACCGCCTATGCTCTTTTAGTAATAATTTATCTGGTATTTAAGAACACAAAACGTTGAGGCAATAAATAAATGCAAAAATTGTTTAGCGACTGTTTAGTTGTTTTACGTTGACGGATTTTTGAGGGCAAATAAATTGTGTAAATATCAGTCGGTACATTAAACATTCTGAATTCTGATAAGATTGATCCGCGATGTAGAATTCCCTATCTGTGCCTCTTATAAAATTTTATATACTTTTTTTAGTAAATAGTTGTTACTTGTTACTAGTTCAGAGTACATGAGTAAAAACTTAGACCATGAAGCTAATAAAAACTAACTTTTTCAAACTTTTACAGTCCTCAAACAGAACTCTTGTATGATTATTATCCTATTAATAGTCTTCATTCTAGTGTTATTTTCTTATTTGATGCAAAGTAATATTTTTTATTTATTGTAGAGTACATCAGTACCAGAAATACGTATTTATGAAGTAGGACCAAGAGATGGTCTCCAAAATGAATCTAAATTCGTGCCAACAGAATTAAAGATAGAGTTAATTCATAAGCTTGCAGATGCTGGCATAAGTGACATCGAGAGTGCAAGGTATTTTTTTTGTTCTTGTTTGTACATCTTATAGTTAATAAAAAATTAAAAAATACTACTTGTTTGAATAAAGAATTAATAACACTACAAAAGAGTTTTTTAGTATTCTTTTTACGTGTTTGCAGTTTCGTAAGTCCAAAATGGGTTAAACAAATGAGTGATGGTGTTGATGTGATGAAGAATATCAAGAGAGTTCCTGGAGTGAACTACCCTGTGCTTATACCAAATATCAAGGGATATGAAATAGCTGTAAGTGCATTTTAAACACAATTTCTTTATACTTTCAGATAAGGATGTACTAGAAAAGTTAAGATTTAGTTATAAATTATGCAGATCAAATTTAAATTATTGCATTTGTATGACCTTAACAAATTATTTACAGAAACAAACAA
Source organism: Lycaena phlaeas (assembly GCA_905333005.2). Lineage (NCBI taxonomy): Eukaryota > Metazoa > Arthropoda > Insecta > Lepidoptera > Lycaenidae > Lycaena > Lycaena phlaeas. The sequence goes on from HG995171.1 coordinate 7,493,247, forward strand.
ATATTGAAGAAATTGCCATATTTCCAGCTGGCTCAGAGGGCTTCTCCCAAAAGAACCTGAATTGTTCTGTTGCTGAAGGACTGAAAAGATTCAAAGAAGTTGCAGATGTTGCCGTTAAAGATGGACTAAGAGTTCGTGGATACATTTCTTGTGTTGTCGGATGCCCCTATGATGGACCAATCAGTCCCAAAGCAATAGCAAAGGTAACATAATAATGATTTTTAACATAAAACTATGTAAGGCCTAGCACCTACTTGCAGTTTTACCAGCAGACTTCCCATTCTTGTCAGAGTCTGGGGATAAATGAGCCTATGTGTTCTTCTAAAAGTTTGATCAAAATCTGCTCAGTAATTTTTGCATGAAAAAGTAACAAACATATTATTATGTTTATACATTCTTAAAATTTTCCTGTTTATAATAGTGGTAGGATAAGAATATTAAAAATAGAATAGGAGTCTTCTCTTCCTGTCTGTTATGCAGAGCCGTAAATAGCCCTTTTCAATATCTGCGCCCTTAGCAAACCGAAAAAAAAAAATAGTCCTGCCTGTATCACTCTTTTTACGGCTCTGCTGTTACTTTTTCACTCCTCAACTGCAAAATAGATTTGAATAAAAGAAAAGATTTATAGTTTATTTAAGTATTAAAATAAACATCACCAGATACTGGATACAGCCATAAATAAAAGTTATAGAGGACAAACTGGCTTGCTTCGTTGTATTTTTTATCTTATAATTTTAAAGAATCTCAAACCTTTAAGCTCATCATATAAAAAAATCATTCTATGGGTTTTACTGTGGTGTGTGTGATGTTTCTATATACATTATACATTTTAAAACATTATGAAATTTTCTTTTGAAGTATAGCATATTTTAAATGCTTATTAAAATATTTAAAAAAAAAATCCAAGGAAGGTTACATTTATTCAGTCTATATATTTGAAGTAAGTCTGTTCCGTAATGTAAAATCCACTTAGCCTTGATACTTTGATTTGACTCTTTTAATTCATGCAATTTTTTTATATCAGTGAAGGAAACAAACTTCTGCCGCATGCCTTTGCGTATTGCCATTTGCCACCTTCCATGCATTCTTTCTTTTTAGACTATATTTAAGGGCCTTGTGCATGTGTCTTGTGATGCAACTAAAAATTAGCAGCTATTTAAATATTGTTTTTGCTATAAAACCATATTATGTGCCTGACACTCACTTAGCCGGCTTTTTATCTCTAAAACGAGTATTTGTTATGTAAGTATATAGTATTTGAATATATGTAAAAATGAGATAACATATCATGTTTAAACAGAAGTGGTTTATTACATTCCAAAGTTTCGAGAATGAAGAAAATAATATTCAAATACAAATAAAACGTGAAATAATGTTTTAGAAGGGAAAGTAAAAAACTATATTGATTATTACAGCTCTTTTCTTTCATGAAATTGCTTAATTTAAACATTGTTGTGTACGTTATTATGTATTTGTTGAGTTTATAATATATTTTAGTTACTTATATATAATATAAAAATAAATATTCAAATGCAACACGAAGAGCAAGACGTCATAAATAGAATCACTGGGCTAATTTAGGATTTAATTACAATTGCAGTTTACAAACTGAAAAAGTTACTTGAAAGACTTACAATTCAATTTTATTCATAACATATTTTCAAATATTAGATATGTATAGAAGAAATCGATTCATTTAATAATAATAATAATAATAATAATAATAATAATATCTATGGACGCTTTTACACTACGTCAATCTGGTCCCGTGCTAAGTACTCGAAGAGACTTGTGTTACGGGTACCAGACAACGGAAATACATACATATATTTAATACTTTTTATATTAATACTTATATTTAAGATTTTTATTATATAATACACATATTTAATACACATCCATGACCCAGGAACAAATAAACTTTTTTTTGTTCCCTGGCGAGATTCGAACCCGCTACCTCCGGCTTGTGCGCCAACGCGCTAACCACTGCGCCACGGATTTAATATAATTAATCATTGTTCATTGTAATACATAAATTTACATAATATTATAAAACATTGTTTCCAGAAAGTCGCGATTTATTTATTACGTATGTACGGTGTCAGAAATGTCAAGTAGATAAATACGTCCGATAGGAGAATAAATTCATCATTATTTTGTTCATATTTTATCGAAACAATAATTTTCCTATGGGCTGATATTCAGATAAAAAAGAAAAAGTATTTACTTTCATTTGAATTCGTAAATGAGGATTCGTATTCATATATATATATATATATATATATATATATATATATATATATATATATATATATATATATATATATATATATATTTGATGATTGTTATGTATATATATATTTGATGTTGATGAATGATGATTAAGGACAATTTCAAAGCGACATCACTTCGAAAAGGCACTCTGCCACCCGAACCCGCTCATAGTAAGTGCGGCATATTATACCCCCGATAGCTTAGCTCCGTTTTTAAAATAGATTTACGTTGCCTAAGAATGTTCTAAGAGATCCTGTAGACAAAATCTCAGAATTGTTAAAGCGCGACGCCAGCTACACAACACACTCAGACAAAACACCATCGGTGTAGGTACACAGGCACACCGCTTGGGCCCCGGGGTGGTAAGCGACGTCGTCCCCTACACTCCTATACCACGTCGATCCGGATCGACCGCGACAGTTAAGGCTCGAATCAGTTATGAGTCGACGGCAATACAGACCGCGTGAACACCGATAGCACTCCGCTATCGGCAAATTGCTCGGTTCCTGCGCATGACTCGCCTCCTCTTTCAGAGGGGGAGGGCAGGGCCGGCCTTCAAGATAGTTTATTAACTTCAACCGTCGCAAATCCGTCGACTGTTACTGATTTAATTAGCTCTTATGTCCGATAGGGAGATGGGGACTCTTGCATCCCAAACTTGATAGTCAAGACACCGTCTGGCGGCAGCCGAGGGCACTGCGGTGGGATGGGTCCCAGTATTGCTGGCGCCTCTTGCCGGGCCTTCATTTCGGTGAAACTACCCGGTGGGAGTAGTCCGGCTGGGGTCTCATTTCTGCCGTCGACGGTGCGGCATGGAACTTCTACAGGATCCAACTCGACGCCATGAAGCCGTGGAAGTGACACTCCACGGCTGGCGAGGGGCAACCTCCCGTCCATCTTGGTCATCAGGTGATACCAACCTCTCGGCTCGCCTTACATCCGATGAAGCATTAAGGCCAGACTAGGGCCATTAGCATAGCCCCATCTGAAAAAAAAAAGACAGAAAAACGGACGGATAACGTTGTGCTAATGTTTATTTTTTAAAAACCTTAAGAAATTGTTTCAGATAACAGAAGAATTGCTTTCGATGGGATGTTACGAAATATCGTTGGGCGACACTATTGGCGTGGGCACAGCGGGCTCCGTGAGGAAGTTGATGAAAGAAGTCCTGACCGTCACCACGGCCGACAAGATAGCGCTGCACTTCCATGACACGTATGGTATGGGCCTCAGCAATCTGCTCGCAGGTTTGGAGGTAAGCGTTTTGGATTTTGTTTATGATGATTAATAATCAGTTTTCTAATGTTAACGAGCATCTCATTCATAATGACGAAACTGATAACTGATTTGATTGAGATTTATAAATATTTTTAAATGGCTGACGTTTCGACTTTACAGTAACCATGATCATGATGGGATTGGGATGCAAAATATTCGAAACTCCCCTGAGATACTCTGTCATCCATGGTTGCTTTAGAGTATTCGAAGCGTCGGTTAACCTGACGTTTCGAATACTTTAAAGCATCTTTAAAAGGTTGTTTCGTTATGTTATAGTACCATTACTGGTACCAAAGATACAGACGTACATAGAAGGCCAGTTCTTATGAGCGCTCTGAGGACAAACTCTGCGATTTGCGATTTAAACGTCCGCTTGGCGGCGTAACGAGAGGGACACAACGATGTCCCCAGCATATTATGAGCCTACGAGAGCGAGCGAGTGCGAACTGGGGAGTAGTCCCCAAAAAGGTCGGCACAAAAAATCATTAAGAACTGTCCTTCTATGTACGTCTGTATTCTTTGCTGGTACTTAGGTACAATCTTAGTCTCAGGTCTCAGGACAGTCTATGCACGAATGAGTTTATTGTTTATTATAGCGGCAACATCTAGTACAGCTGTTGTCGCTTCGTCTGCATGAGCACAAGAAAAATTATATATTTTTTAATGTATCCTATGTTACTTCTAGTACCTCCGAGAACATGTTTCATGATGACAGCAACAAAGCTTCTTGATGATCGATTGAGTAGTTTTCGCGTAAAAGCGTAACAAAGATGTATTAGTAAGGATGCTTGTTTTTGTTTGTGGCTGCCCATTAGGTAGCCCAACTAGCATATATCAATAGTATACGAGACGGCAACTGTTTTATAGGTACAAAAGAAACACAAAATGTAAATTTGTTCTTTTGTAAATATGAGATTGTTTGTATTATAATATTCAACGCCCAAATTGAATTATTGAAACATCACTAACGCCTTAGGACAGCGTTGTTGATACAATCTTCTTTGCTCATTTAAAACTGTATTTACATTTCATTTTATCTTTACCAAAAGGTTTCTAGCGCCAAATAACATTTCGTAAAAGCGATGACTATTGTGTTAGTTATTATAATTATTAGCATGCTAAGTTATAGAGAAGTTAAGACTTTGTTATTTATGTCATAAGTCAACCGAGCAGTCTGATCCTTTTTCCTTATCCCCACAATGTATGTGTATCATATTTTTTCTTCTGTATATCTTTAAGACTTAAAAATTGTATAAGTACCTACAATATTATATAAACAATTCTTATAGGATGCAATAATTATTCATCCATTCGCTCTTACATAAAAACATTAGCAATCATAATATCGTTATGTAAACAAGATTTCATACAGGTCATTGTTAAACCTTCTATCGCGTCTAGAAAGGAATATTATGCTAGTATGTTAATTTTACAGATTTCTTTATAATTCTTTATTTCGGTGTTATGTTCTACGTGCATTGTTGTTAAAATCAACGCATGTTGACGGCTAGTCTCAGGGAACACGATTATGTTAACAGGGAACGTAGATCATGCAACATTAAGAGCCGGTTGTTTCAAATCATCTGTTAACGTAAGAGACTTCGTTAAATTTTGACGTCTGTTAAAAGCAACGCTCTTTTGTCACTAACGTTCGTTACCGCCATCTTTAACGATTACATATTCGTTAAAATCGGTCGATGCAACCCGCCGACCTTTAGACTTGTCGGTCAGTTTCTCACATAAAACTTTAATAAAAAGATGCTTGGAGATTTGCTATGAATTACATCCTTTATACACAATCTATACTAATATAAAATGTTTCCAGCTATTTACTGACTCATCAGGATATCTCTGGAACCATAAGGCGTTGTCACGCAGATATGATATTTGGTCTGAATATCATAGGACAGCTGCTAACAACAAATTTTACGTAATTCCAGCTGCAACGCGGATTACAGAGGTCTTAAATTTAAAAAATTTGAAAAAAAAAAATACACTTTGAATAGATATAAAACCTGGTCAAGTAATCGTCAGTCTGCTCATGACTTGTAAATTTGTCTCCCGCTTTCCGAAACGTTATTAAAAGTGTATGTCAACTAACATGGCTACTAATGGCGGTTAACAACAATTTTGATAGCTTTTCACTGTCTGTTGATTAGTTAATTTTTGCGTTGATCAGCCTTTCAGAAACCGGGCGTAAGTTAACGAGTTAAGTTAACGCGAAGCGGGGAAGAGCTAGTATAAATATATTATGATAAAACCAGTAATAACATTTTATAGTTTCCATTGTACTACGACATTGTCTATTGACTATTGAGTTCATGGCCGAGTACAGGTTGTGAAGCTCGTTTGCATATTAATGTTGTATGCAGATCCACCTGCAGGCGGTCTGTTGTCTTCGTGTGTCCATCCAGTAATCGACAAGAGACATTCCGTTCCCTTATTGCTCCTCATGCTATCACAATAACTTAAACTAGCGTTATTATACGAATGCCCAAACGCCTCTAGTAGACTTAAGACGACCATGATAATCATACCAATATTATAAACGCGAGAGTTTGTAAGTATGGATGTTTGTTACTCTTTCACGTAAAAACCACTGAATGGATTTTAATGAAATTTTACAATAATATAGCTTCTACATCAGAATAACACAGGCTATAATTTATCCCTTTATCCCTGTACTCTCACGGGAATGGGAATTAAGCGGATAAAACCGCGGGGCGCTCCTAGTATTCGTTATTTCTTTAACTTGTTAATGCACAATACATATAAATATACGTATGGCCCTTGAGTTCATTAACTTTTTAGTTTTTACTATATTGCAAATAGCAATTTCCAGTACTATTTTGGGGACACAGTAATTAGTAAATTTCCACGTCTAACGTCGACGTCTTCATTTGATGACTATATACCATCATCGGCCTTTATCCGTCCACTGCTGAACATGGGTTTCCTTTAATGAACTCCAAGACGACCGCTCCCTTGCCACATATTGTGTTTAAATATGTCTACATTCTAAACAAGTAAAAGTAGAGGTCAGCAAATGGTCGCGTGTTGTAAACACATGCGCAGCGCATACCGAACCAAAACGATATAAACAACGGATGACGCACGAGTTGCTCCTGTTTACACGAATGTAGTTCCGAGCAAGAGAAAGATTGTTGGAAATTATTATAATCCAATACTTCTTACTACGCTGGCTCAACGACCCGAAGTGGATCTTGGTCTCCGATATGCGATGGTGCCACCTCGCCCTGTCTTTAGGAATCTCCTCTCAGTTTACTGCGCCCAGGATACGTATGACTTTTAGAACTTGGTCCTTCCAAATGTATTTGGGTCGGCCGATCGGCGACCGCAGGTCTGTCCCCTATAGGCATCCCTTACCGCCCTATCAGCCTATAAACCAATGCTGGGTACTATTTTAGGATATGGTAAGAGATCAACACTATACATATAAAGTGGATCTCATTTCTTTCTCATTCATGTATCGAGTCTCCTTGGACGTTAGAAGACACAGGAGAGCTGTTTCATGACGGAAATAAGCAATATGGTGCACGGAGGCAGGACAAACCAACTCTCGGGAACAAATAACAGTTTTTGTGAGTTGCATAAGCGAACTATACCTAGAGAAAATATGTGTCGGTTAACATGATTTTACAACTGATATAGACAAATTGGGGTTAGGTATATTATAGCAAATCTAAATGATCCTATTACAACCAACCCGGCCAAGGAGATAAAAGTTATGAGGTGAATGAAATAAAATGAAATATTGAATACAATACACGGATCATTGTAACCATAGACCTAATTAACTTAGACCTTAGACCTAAATTAACAGAAGTTCCTACCCACGAGGGGCTTGCGACTTTCCTAACGCGAATAATATAAAAATGGTCATTATTAATCATCGACCACACAACCTATAGACTCCTAATGTTAGATTTTTCGTATTAAATGCAATCTGGTAACTAGCTGAGGTGAGACGAAAGGGGTTGCAATGCTGTGATTAGCTAATTCAATGTCATACATTACCAATCACGGAACGGTAAAAAGAAATGGATATATTTCGGTAACGGGAATGAATGAGACGACACGATAGTTTGAGTACATTGTTTACGGCTTAGATCGGAACTATAAGTCAGATATGTCGCCAGAACCCGTTCCCCTGTTATTAGGAGTCTATGGGTTATGTGGTCGATTTATTCATCAATTAAATAATTATTAAAATCATATTACTTGTTCACATTAGGAATCCCTAACAGATTTTTTTTACTTTAAATACCTAACAGATGCCTATATTTTAAGCTACTGTTTTATATTACCTATATCTATTGTAAATAGTGTATTATAACGTAGTGGGTATATTATGAAAAATGTGAAGTGTTTTTGTAACTTTTCGACGTTGCGTTATCAGATTGCGCAGATAGCAACCGAATGAACAAAAACGCTAATATAAATAGATATTTCATATTATCTGCGAACATTTCGAGTGACCTTCACAAATAACGCATTGCGTTAAATACGAACACGCCCACTGACACTAGTTTAGAAATGATGACGTCACAACACCTAATTGTACTCATTATTTCCAGTTTGGTGTGAAGACTGTGGACTCATCGGTTTCCGGCTTGGGAGGGTGTCCATACGCGCGCGGGGCGAGCGGCAACCTAGCGACAGAAGACCTTGTGTACTTCCTCTACGGCCTAGGGGTCAATACAAATATAGACCTACTCAAGCTGATCGAAGCGGGACGGTTCATTTGCAACTTCCTCGCTAAACCACCGGAATCCAGAGTGAACCGTGCCATCGGGGATCGCTTTAAAAACAACAAAGATATTATTAACATGGCCGCATGTAACGTTTAAACAAAGAACCAAGCTTGTAAACAGATGATTAAATGTAAATATGCAATAAGTGTACTGTTGTTTTTTTTTATCGGTCGAGACTTGCGTAAGAACGATCGTAAGTGCCACCGGCCACCGCATACTGGTTTTTATCATATCGTGGTGTGGGTACGGCTCGAGAGTCGACCGGCTGACGGCTCGCACTAGTGCGGCGCGCGTGATCCGTGGACCTCGTTCATACAAATTGACCTTATTTACTCGGACCGATACTAAACAGGTCAATAAACCCAAACCTATCCATATATCGCGTTTGCATGGCAAAGTGACAAAATGGTCGAAGTAAAGATTACAGAGGACATCAGAGTTGGCGGGAACAATCCGTGTTTTATCATCGCCGAAGTTGGACAAAACCACCAAGGTGACATTGAAATAGCGAAAAAGTTGATAAAAGCGGCAAAGGTTAGTACTATATTGTAATTTGTATTTACAAAAACGCTTTAAGGTTATACACAGGTTTTGTTGTGAATGGAAACCAAACAATGACAACGAATGGGCGAGACTAGTTAGGTTGGTTTAAGGAAGTTGTTTACTTCTGGTTGTCTATATCAATGATACAAAAACAACTAGATAGTATTTCGTCAAATTTTATGAAAACAAGTCTGCAGCGAAAGTGAAATTTATAACGCATCGGTTTCTTTGTGAAATGTGAATTACCTTGACTTATCAACTGGTTCAACAACCAATAAGAAGATAAACGTATAATAATTATCGTTATTTCAAACGGTGCTATAATTGAAATAAAATTTAATTCACAAAGAGAATGTTTTGCTATAAACTAGATTGTAATTTTGATACAAGCCTAAGGAGAGATACCTAGATGTTTCTTGTAAATATATTTATGTCTACTTCAAATTGATTTCAAAGTGAACATACCTAATAATACCTTAGAGCAACGCGGTCCGTCTAAATAATAATTCCGCGGAACGGGGCAGAAATCTATTTTAATTCATAATTTTGCAATATTTAATGAAGGTAGATAAACACTTAATAAATAGGTCCTTTGTAGTTCTCTCAAATTAGCTAAACTTAGGTTTAAACAGATATATGAAATAAAAATAATTTGCTAGCAAAATACAATAAAAGTTATTACCTAGTGTGTATTATTATTTTAGATACAATATACCTATCAACTGTACATACATATAAAATGCTTTGTCACGAATGGCTGCTTATGGACTAACGCACAATCCAAATATCTTGATTGTAGAGACCTGAAATTTGAAGGGTGTGTTCTTTGTGTGACGTATGCACCCTATAAGAAAGTATTTTTCTAAATTCCACCGGTAAGGGGATGCAAAAGGGGTCCAAAGTTTGTACGTTACAACGTGATTTCTTCGTCCGATTTAATTCAAATTTCGCATAAACCTATTTTGACAGTAATTGATGGAAGACATATTTCGCATTTTATTAAAATTCATTATTTATTCATCATTCATATTAACTTTAATATACCCAAACAAAGTAATTCCGCCAGAGAACTAAAGCTCACACATATCACGCGAAAAATACATACGCGCGCGCGGTGTATGATATTTTTTAAATATATAAATGTTCTATTATATTTGTTTATATTCGAGTCAGAGAACTCTCCAGCTTATATTTTTAGAAATAATCCCCACGTCCTGTTGTCTTATTCTAAATCAGCTTTTACTCAATGACAGTTTTCTTGAAATAATGCTAATTTTCTTTTAATCACTGCAGTCTGCACTGCTATGATTTAGTCGCGCACCTATAAGCTATATAATATATACTTAGATATAGGATATAGGTAGTTTGTTATATTTACATTTAAAAGTGCTGACAAGGTTTTAGTTAAAAACTTATTATGTATTGTTGAATGTTGAGTGAAGAATACTCTCATTCGTCTCGTCTCATTCTCTCGCAGTTTTTTTTTCTAAAAGCTCAATTTCCATTGTCAAACGTGAAATTTGAAAAGGCAAAAGCTGTTACATTGTTTACGTGTTTCTTCGCGGTGAAAGTTCTTTCACTTCAACTAGTGAAACAACTGAACAAAAATGATGCATCCATTACCGACCTAAAGACAATGTAATATATTATATTGCAATCACTATGTGAATAGTGAAACTTATTGGCGGTGAAGGGATGTAGGGGTCACTGAGGACATTCCTCGGTCTACTGTAGCCGCGCTGAGTCACTGTTGCGTACAATCTATTAACGATAAGTGTGCCTAATTGTCTATATAAACTAACAACATTATGCCTACACGATAGAATAAACATGATATATTTCTAGTGAGCGATGCTGGTCAATATTGCTTCTTATTATATTAATTTAAACAGTGTTTCTTTCTAGCTAGTTTTTTTTATGGAATGAGTTTTTACTATTTGCCAATATTTATGTTGTTAAAATTTATAATATGTTGGCGGAAATGCTCAGAATATTGTGGTATGTTACAAGATGAAATAAACTTAAACACAGTAGAAGCCATCCTAATAGCCCTCTTGCAATACCAGGATCAAGTGTATAGTTTCATGCAATTTATTAATTTAGTCAGCTATAAATGGAAACATTTGCATGATTTGGCAACACAGTTCTAGGATAAATAAAATAAAAATGATAAAATTAATTATTATAGGTACTTAAGAAGACTTTATCTACCACAGATAAATAGAAGTACTTACCACCTTGTTTGAATTGGAAATTGATTATTGATATTCAATGATTTAGTTATAGTTTATAATATACTTAAATGTTATTTATTAGGCAATCGACCCATAATTGTAGAGATGTGATTGTGATGATGTGTGTGTCGGTTAATCTAGGAATACATTTTTCTATTATTTAATATGATTTTATGCTGCCTGAATGTGTAATAAACGTAACTATTACTTAACGTAAACGTACTAAACCTAACTAAACGTAAATATTTTTATAGACCGTTTTGGTTCATGGGCGAGTTCATATCAAACTGATGAGCGCACTGACATTATATTATATGACTAATTAACACAAAAGTTTCTTTGTCCAGTGAACTATAATCAAAATATTCCGCTCTTGAAAACGTGATGATTTGCAATATACCTATTATCTGCATTATTAACAAAATTTTACCATCTATTTTACAGAAGAAACTAAACAAACACCTTTAGGAAAATTAAATACTTACCTATACCTATTTACAAAGTTGTATTTCAATTTGCAGGAAGCCGGGGCGAGCTGCGTCAAATTCCAAAAAACATGTCTCAAAGAGAAATTTACAAAAAAATATTTAGAAAAGCCATACGACAGCTCCAACTCCTGGGGGAAGACCTATGGAGACCATAAAAGTCATTTGGAGTTTTCAGAGAGCCAGTACAGAGAACTGTTTAAATATGCGCACGAAATTGGAATACTGTTCACGGCGTCCGCCATGGATATGGTATGTATTATGCATTATTTAATACTTTTCAGGTATTGATTCCACATTTTATACTTCTCACTACTGGGCAATGGGGGTGTTCAGTCAGGCGAAGAGGGTGTTGGGCCAGGCCGTCTCTAGCCCATGTGGCGCCCGTGTGCAAACATTACCGTAGCGCCCCCTAGCAAGCGCGGGATATAAAAATGGGTACCAACTAAAAACTTGTACTTTGTGCTTGTACTTGTTCAGTTTTTTACCCTGCTTAAGGGTGAGGTCTTCACGTCGAAAAATAAAGTTTTTATTTATATTGCAAAAGCCGAGCCGCTAGTGGCGCGTCTTGCTTTGCTGTAAATCGACAAATATAAGAAGAGCACCAGATGATACATAAAATGTATGCAAACTGGAATTCTTTTTACGTTGGTCATCAAAGCACGGCGGCCGGCCAACGCGGGCGCGTGCCGAATGGGGCTCCGTTGCGAGTGGCGCCTGGCGCCCCTAGGACCGCGGCGCCCGTGTGCAACGCACACACTGCACCTAAGGGAAAGACGCCCCTGTGTTGGGCCATAGTTTACCGAAGCGTTGGCCCAATTCGAGTTGGTGAACTTTACAAACCTTCAAAGACTTTTAATCTTATCAGTTATGCAGGTTTTTTCACGATGTTATCCTTTACCGCTGAGCGAGCGATGGTCTCATGTTTAGGCGTACTTAGAAAATTAAAAAAACAAATTTCAAGCCACTACAAGAACCCGGAATTCTCTCTTAAGCGGCCGAGCTCGTGCCCATTAGACCATCGTCGCTGTAGACACCAGGGGGTTTAGACAAAGTAACATTAGAAAATCGATAACAAATTTTGAAAAATAATGTATGTGGTTGACATAAGTCGCGCTAAATCACGTGGTCAATCGTTATCGTAACAAAATCACTAATCTATCGGTTATATCGATTGTCGCATTCCTTGCATGAGGAGGATATATTTTCGATGAGAACAAAACATTAAAAAACACCCAAATTGTCTAGGTATTTTCATAAATGGCTAACCTTGATTTCAGGTATCATTCGACTTCCTCGTAAACATGAAAGTGCCATTCATCAAAATAGGTTCTGGAGACTCCAACAATCTTCTCTTTTTAAAATACGCTGCATCTAAACATGTTCCTCTAATTATATCCACGGGTATGGTGGACAAGCAAGCTGTGAAGACCATATACGACATAATATCCGCGCAGCACAAACAGTTCTGCTTGCTGCACTGTATATCTGCTTACCCGGTGCCCTTCGAAGACTGCAACCTCACCGTCCTGCAAGACTACAAGAACACGTTTGATATACCCGTGGGGTATTCTGGACAAGAAGTCGGCACTGCGGTGGCCTTGGGAGCCGTCGCATTAGGAGCTAAGGTATTTTCTCCATATGATTATTATGATTTTTTTTATGCTGTGCCATTATTGAATTTTATTTTATCATGTCGGTGTTATCGTGGTTGCTTTATATTATCCGAAATGTTTGAATAGCTTAAAAACTACTCTATATTTGCCATAAAATCTGATTATATAAACTGTGTTATAGAATGTATGAGCGGTTTAAATTGATCAGAAATAGCAGAGTATCACTTGTTTGCGCCATGCCAATTTTCAGTAAATATATAAAATATATAAAAGATACAGATAAGATAATATATTAAAGACTTAGTCCTTTATTTCTTACACAAATATACATAGGCATATAGGTAAATTTTGATAACGAAAGTTATACATAATAAGGTCCTTAGTAACTGGTTTTTTCTTTACATAATAAAAGTAAGAAAATAATAAAAATTTACTGAATTTTTGTCATACATGTCTGTGTACCTAATGTGTGTCACAAATAAACTTTCTTTCTTTCATTAACCGATGACAGTATGAGAATACTTTGCGGTCAGCCATCTGGTAAAAGATTAGATATATAGTAATACAGATTAATAATCATTTAAGGCAATTTGGATATTATGTCACATAAAACACACTGTATACGAAATAACTTATTTGTCTAATAAGAATCCATCTTATCCAACTCTCACGTTGACAAAAATCTGAACAGTAAATGCGAATAATATACCTTTTCTGTAATTGATGTAAATCTATTCAAATATGACAAAGGTAATTTAGTCGATAACTGATGTTCTAATGTATATTGCTATAAAAAACATAAAAATAATCCTATAAATAGATATTGATAAGCTTTAAATTTTATTTACCTTCCTCATCATTATGACGTAAATACATCCATTTGTATAATGGTCTAACAAACTTCTATCAAATATTATATTGGTAGGTACACTAACTGTTGCCCGCAACCTGGATTTACGGACGTATCAAGATTCATGGTATATATTTTTATAGCCTAAGTTACTCCTTGTTACATCAGCTATCTGCCAATAAAAGTCTTATCAAAATTGGTCAAGTCGTTATAGAGATTAGTCCAATGATATTATACTAAAGATTCTAATCTTTAGTATAATATCATTAGTATAATATCACAGACGAAACAAACAGATGGATTTTTTTTAATTTGGTATAGACCAAGTATGTACATGTGTAAAGAGTTGTTTTAATATTACAAAGTACAAACAGACACACCAATTGTATTTATCTGTATATATAATTCATGAGTCACTGAATGAACTGAGTGAACTCCTTCTACGCGGCTAGACTGATTTTGATGAATTCTTTGAGAAGAATTTAAAATGGTTTAGATTCACAATTTGACTACAAAATGTTTTGTATATAGCGCCTGTTATCATATCAAAATCTCAACAAAAATCAATTGACGAGTCCACGGCATGTGTAATGATTGTGACTAATAGAATATTTGACCCTAAGATTACGAAACAGAGTGTGGAGCGCTCATGTGATCGAGACGAAAAGTTGTCTGACCGTGCTCCACTTCCACTATGGACTAGTTTAGTGCAAATAACTAAGATGGAAGTAGTACAACTAAATTGGAATAAACAACATATTATTTGGCATTGTATATAATTGAAAATATGTTATAGAAAATAAATAACACATATCACATAATATTATATCTTTTCTCGAGACCAATTAATATAAATTGTGAAGCTAAGAATTTTATCCTCTGATATTGTGACCCATAAAAGCACAACGCAAACAAAATGTTGGAATTGCATATTTGGCTTTTACGACTAAGGAACTAATGGATTTATTATTAGCCACTTAGGATCACTTAGGGTCACTCCGTCATCTTATTAGCCAATTCACACAGTTGTTATGAGTATGTTCCCCATTGTCAGGGAACATACTAAACCGATTGGTCAGGGATTAATATACGTTGTAACAAATATTTTTGTGTAATGATTGACGTGAATGAGATATATAGAAACTCGTAATTTTGCTAATCGCTTTGATAGTAAACAATAAATACATATATCTCATAATATCCCTATGACAAAATACATACATAACAGAATGACATAATATTGAGGTTAGCGTCCACATGTCCTCATCGTACGCATCGCATATAAAGTGATTGTATATAGTTTTATTTGTATAGTGACACTCAAATGCTATGCGGAATGTACACCAGTGCCACCCAGGGCCGCGCCGCCCCTATGTGCAAAGTGTGCGGCGCACACAGGCGCCAAGGCAATAGACTTTTTTTTTCAGAGCATTGAATTAAAATAACATAAACCTAAGCTGACCGACCTAATTTTACTTACGAGTATTAAGAAAATAATAAAAATGAATAAGTTTAAGCATAAACATTTATGAAAAAATAGGCGCTTGATAGGTTCGTACACAGGCGCTGTATGGGGTCGGCGCGCCCCTGGTACCACCAACTTATCGGTAAATTAATGGGCGTCGCCATCGTCGTTACAGTGTTTCAATGTCCGCAAAAGTCGGGAAAATGACACATTTTTATTTATATTATTTAGTTTCTATTCACAATAAATTATAACACCACATTATAGGGAAAAAACTGCTGTAACATAGGGATTCTAGTTAGTAAGATACGATTAGTTCCTATTTTTGCCACTGCCACTTTATTATTATTAGTATTATTATTAATGACTAAGCTTTACAATAATTATCTGTTATAGGTTTTAGAGAAGCACATCACCCTAGATAAGAGCATGAAAGGGACAGACCATGTGTGCTCTCTCACTCCGGCCGAGTTCCAACAGCTAGTACGAGACGTACGGGTGATCGAGGCGTCTCTGGGCACGCCAATCAAGAAGGTAGTCACGTCAGGTACAGCATAATTTCATGTTTTTAAGGGCTTCATATTTTTGTTAACGATAAATACCTGTTTTATGATGAGTGAATCACAAAAATAATATTATCGTAATTGTAATTTCAGAAATTCCGTGTATCGACAAATTACAAAAATCTCTAGTAATGGGTTGCACGAAGAACAAAGGCGAAATCCTATATCCTGGCGACGTCAAAATTAAAGTAGCCGAGCCAAAGGGACTGAACGCGTTGCATTTTGAAGAAGTAATATACAAAACGCTTGTCTATGACAAGAAAGAGGACGAACCGTTGAACGAAGGGGATTTCTGCTAAAACAGAAAAGACAACAGACTGTATAACATAAGTCTTATATTATAAGGATAAAATTTATGACAATAATAATAATTTAGTTAAGTTTACATAAAACGTTTACAATTAATATTCCACCTTAGAATAATCAGTAAAAATAAAGTAAAGTTTATAGACATTTTATATTAAAAAAATATTATTAAGTGTTTAAATTGCCTTTACTAAATGACTGAAATTTTAAGCATGACTAATATTTTTTATAATATTTTAATTAATATTTTTACGATCAATTTCAATACATACTTAACCTTAAAAATATTTCATGTTCGACTACCAAGTATTTTTATAAGAGTTTGTATATAAAATGCAACAGGTTTATAGGTTATAATAAAAAAAAATGTGCAATTTTAATAATAATGATAACATATAAATTCCTAGTAAGTATAAGCATTACAAATGCACAAAAATGTAAAAATCATGGATTTGTACCGTAGTTTAAGACATATATAATGACATCCTACCATATTTATATCAACGAAACTGAAAATATAAATACTCATGTTATTTCACTCTTGTTTTATTTATGATGAAATTATAAATATTTATCGAGCATAATATATCCGGATACAGCAGAGCCATAAAAATCCGAACCTGGTTTGTGACGTGTCTGATATAATAGCAACACTGACGAAACAGTGATCAGCTGTGGGTACATCATATATATATATGATGTATCATCATATACACTCCGTGGTACATGCCATCGGTATGCGGTCAATCATCCATCAATCAGAGAGCAGATACCGGCGCCGCACCGTGTTATGTATCGTCCCCACATACCTATTCCATATATTATTATGTAATACTAGATATAATTCACATATTCTTTAGATAACTTTATTTCTATTTTAATATATTATAATAAACAATATTCTCGACAATGTAATTAAACAAACATTTGTAAATAGCTTCATAATATAAGTTAATGTATTCTCATTACCAATCGGTGTCCAAATCTCATTAAGAACTTTCCATTGTTTACTTTTCACATAAGACATTGTATTTGTTTACAAATCATTACTTTACAATTGTATAGTATATAAACCAAATCCTGTGTAGTTTAGACACACTTCGATATCAAGTCTAGTTCAAGCAACATATCAGTTCTATTTTAAGTAAAAATAATTCTATTGTAATAAGTTCGGAATATAAGTTTTTTTTAAAGAGTTTTTGTTTCGTCACATAACAAATTTGGCGCAGTCGGTAGGATTCGCATAAGACGGTAAACAACGTAGCTGAAGGACAAAAATCGCCGAAGTCTACGGTACTCGAAGAGTTTCAAAGACTCCTGCCGAACCAGTATGCGAGTCATCATTTTGTTTTGGTGAGTGGCTTAACTTATATGCTCTTATATCCTTTCATGTCCGATCCCTATTTCTTTTATTCGTCAATTTTTTTTTCAGTCATAACTTCGTAAATTATAAAATCTAGGTCATTTAATAATACATAATTCTATTTAACCAACATGGCTCACGCAGATTCTGTCTCAACCAGTTCTAGCGCTCAGATAACGAATATACAAGCATTTTTACAATTAATACCAGAGTTCGATTCGACAAAGAAAGATCAAGTATATCGATTCGTTCGTTCTTGCGATACAGCTTTCAGTTTAGCTGAAAAACCAATTCACAAAATTTTATTAACATATTCTTTAAATAAGATAACAGGGCCTGGCTCATCTGACGTTCACATAAAATCGTACGAAACTTGGGCCGATCTGAGAAGTTTTCTAATACAAAAATATTCTAAAACGAAAACTTTAGGACATTTATTCTTGGAATTACAGTCTATGTTTCAAAAACCAGGCAAAAGCGTGATTGACTCATTGCGAGTAGACATGTGTAGATCGGAAATATTAGAAAAATTATCGACAGAAATAAACGACACAACTCTGTTAGGTAGGCAAGTAACCGCCGAGGAAACGGAGTTAAATGTATTTGTTAATGGTTTATCTTCCGACATTGGCAGTATGCTAAGAACGCAAAAATTCACAAATCTTTCGGACGCTAGTAGCTTCGCGATTCAAGAAGAAAAAATTCGTAATATGAACCAAGAAAGTCAGGCATTGTACAATAAAAATAATTATCAGCAGCCTAGGAATAATTCGGTTCATTTCTCGAGCAGTGACTCATCACGTCCTAGGATAGACCGACTTACCACACCAAAAACATGTAATTACTGTAAGAAACCCGGACACCCAATATCAGAATGTAGAAAACGTGCATTCAACAATTCACTCCAAAACACCAAGCCCGTGGAAAAACTATTACTATATAACAACTATTACTTTCAAACCACATTTGCACTAGTGAACATTTAATCGCACAAGTAAATTATGAAAACCTACATTCAATATTAGATTCATCATCACTATCAGTCTACGTTTATTCAAATCGTTTAGTATACGTTTTAGAATTTCCTCTCGTACTCTCAACCTATACCACATCTATTCCATACCTATCCAACATCCGAATTCCTTATATTATACAACCATCTTTTCCGAGCATATATACTTAGCCACTAATCCTAATGGGCAAAATAAATATCGACGAGCACTCTAGACAACTGCAAGACATATGCTTCGAGGAAGAAGGTCTGCCAGAACTTCGTCGTCTATGACTCATCAGCACGTGTTTATGCGAACTTCAGATTTTATTCAGCGTCTCAACATCCATACCGAACTCTTGTACAACGTTTGCTGCCAATATCAATACATTTCAAAATATAGAAAACAATAAATTGTTATACATTCTAAGTGACGAAACTCCATCAGTTCTCCAATGTCAACATGAAGTAACTCACCAAAAACTAAAAAGAGCAGGAATACTGACACTACCAAAAAATTGTAAGCTATATACTGGCTATAGCACTCTAGCAGCATATCACACGTCGGAGGTCAACGTGTCTTATCCCATAATAATTCCAGATATAAGGGATGAAGATTATTTCAAGGACATACAAAACATAAAGTCGCCTAGTCTCATTCCCATTTCAATAATCGAAATGCCTCTAGATTCGCTAAAGCAAATCAAACATGACCTAGACACGTATACTGCACAGCTCAAAGAAATCAAAGAAGAAACCTTTATTGAGAAATATAATAGAAACATTTCCTGGACAGCAATAACTATTGGCACGATGATGTTGTTATTTTTGATATACAAACTGTATAAACACTGTCCCAATGTTTTCACAAGGCACAGTTCTACAAGCGAGAGACATGGATCTATTCAAATTTTCAACAACTGCTTCAGAAATTCCAGAAGACGCAACAAGCATATACAAATTCCCAAGACTTCCATAGCCACCACGACGACCTGCATCTCAGAAGATGAAGACGACATCCCCGCATCCACCACTTCGGAAAAATTGGGCGCTAACACCCAATCTTTATTCTAAGGGGGGAGGTGTTATATATCGTCCCCACATACCTATTCCATATATGTAATACTAGATATAATTCACATATTCTTTATTTCTATTTTAATATATTATAATAAACAATATTCTCGACAGTGTAAATAAACAAACATTTGTAAATAGCTTCATAATATAAGTTAATGTATTCTCATTACCAATCGGTGTCCAAATCTCATTAAGTACTTTCCATTGTTTTCTTTTCACATAAGACATTGTACTTGTTTACAAATCATTACTTTACAATTGTATAGTATATAAAGTATAAACCAAATCCTGTGTAGTTTAGACACACTTCGATATCAAGTCTAGTTCAAGCAACATATCTCTGTTCTATTTTGAGTAAAAATAATTCTATTGTAATAAGTTCGGAATAAAAGTTTTTTTAAAGGGTTTTTGTTTCGTCACATAACAACCGCACAGTTACACTCATTCTCGTTATCACATTATCGTTCTCTTCCGGCTATATTATGATTGATGCAATAATGAATGAAAAAGATGCCATTAAATAAGGGGATGCGAAGGTACAGTCCTATGTACCTTCGGGGTTCGGGCGGAGACTTGCATTTTGTAACGACGGATTGCGTTTCTACAATTTTGTAAAATCAGCGAACTTAAAACTTATCTCAATTTCCGTTTAAGTAAATACATACAACAACATACAATATCTATATACATAGATATAGACTTTGACAACCTCTGTGGCTCAATGGTTAGCGCGTTGTCGCTCAAGCCGGAGGTAGTTGGTTCAAAACTCGCTAGGATACGAAAAGATTTCTGTAATATATGTGTAAATAAATGTAAAGCATTAAATATATATCCATTGTCTGGAACCCGTAACACAAGTTCTTCGAGAACTTACCACGGCACCAGATATATGTGGTGTAAAAGCGTCCATAGTTATTTCAACTATCATAGATAGGTGAGCGACGGTGGTCTAGTGGTGGACGGACTCGGCCTCTTACGTGAGGGGTTCCGGGTTCGATCCTGACCCGTCCGTGTGTGCCCTGAAATGGGTTTTTCTAAATTTCTAAGTGCACACGTGACCATCGTTCGCTCACCGGTGAAGGAAAACATCGTGAGGAAACCTGCATGCCTGATGTGATTGAAAGTCTTTGAAGGTATGTGAAGTTCACCAATCCGCACTGGGCCAGCGCGGTGGACTATTGGCCCATTACCCTCCTCGCCTGATTTCGAGGAAGGAGACCCGTGCCCAGCAGTGGGACATATAAGGGTTGATACTTTACTTTTTTTTACTTTTTACTTTTAGATAGGTAGGTACACCGTACAGCATTAATGGAAGTATTCTTCCAATCAATCTATTAGTCGATTGGAAGTTTCAGGCAAAACATTGATGGAACGCAATTATTTTATTCTTTTAAATTTTTATGAAATATTTTAAAGTCGGTTTTATTTAAAAAATATATTGTTACTAGCTGTCCCGACAGACTTCGTTCTGCCAATATTAAAATTGCAATTACAAAATAGGGGTTGATCGTAGAGGGGTCAAAATTTAGGGTTGTATGTATTTTTGTATGCTGTATCATAAAAAATTAAAAACAAAAAATTTCGTCCAAAAATTAACAAAAAAATTTTAAGGGTGAACAACCCCTATTACTTAGGGGTATGAAAAATAGATGTTGGCCGATTCTCAGACCTACTGAATATGCATATAAAATTTCATAAAGATCGGTCAAGCCGTTTCGGAGGAGTACGGTAACTAACATTGTGACAGGGAAATTTTATATATTAGACTAGCTGTCCCGACAGACTTCGTTCTGCTAAAATCGCTATTAAAAAATAGGGGTTGATCGTAGAGGGGTGAAAATTTAGGGTTGTATGTATTTCTGTATGTTGTATCATAAAAAAATAGAAATTAAAAATTTTGTCTAAAAAATAAAAAAAAAATTAGGGGTGGACTACCCCTAACATTTAGGGGGATGAAAAATAGATGTTGGCCGATTCTCAGACCTGAATATGCATATAAAATTTCATAAAGATCGGTCAAGCCGTTTCGGAGGAGTACGGTAACTAACATTGTGACAGGGAAATTTTATATATTAGAAGATTAACTGTACTAATAGCTGTAATATAAAATAGCACCATTAACGTTAGCACTTAGTACACTGGTGCAAAGCTGGACGGAGTAGAGTGCAGAACTGCAGTAGAAAGTGGCATACATTTCAATTGTAGTTAAAAGCATTAGAAATAAGGAGACCAGGGATAGTGGGCCACTTAAATTCATTCTCTTGGTGAGATTATATCATACTACTACTTCTATTAAGTCTTTGTCTACTTCTGAAGAGGAAGATTCTGACGCAGATAAAGTAGAACTGATTGCTCTCCACTTCGTGCGGTCTGCTCGGCATCACAGAACCGTGTGTAGTGTGTACATATATTATGTTTCTTGAAAGTCCGCTCAGTACCGTTCTATTTTCAATGTTTCCACAGATGCGGAGTAGAGATTTTGAGCTCTGTGATTTGCCAATTTATGGTCGAGGTCTGCTCCTCTCCACTCCACCCAGCTCTGTCAGTGGAAACGCACCCTTAGGCCTTAAATAGCTTTTTTTTATTTTTTCTTTTACGCCGGGAAATGCACTGACGCATACCGCTGGGGAGTGGGTATCCCCAGGCGGGTATGTCGGACTCGCTGCGCCCGAAAGCTGGTAAATGGACGCAGCTCTACCCACTAAAGCCCGGCGAGTGCCACCAATGCCGCCTTTGGTGAAGTGCCCTGGATCTACAAGCAACAGGGCACCTCGACGGCTAGCTAGTCCCTCGGGGGACCGACGCCACCTCCACAGAGAGGTTGCACCGCACCACAGAACAACCCTTCCCACCGTCGGGACAGTACAATGAGGCAAGGTTCCCATCCTCGCCCCTTGCCCCCTGCTCTTTTGCCCCCTCTTCTTATAAGAGGGGTACAAAGAGCCCCTTTGGCTCAATTAGCTTCGCCCAAGGTGTTGGGCTCACCCTAGGCTACTGAGCCCCACCGCCACGACAAGGCTTGAACCGTGGTGGGGCCTCAAATAGCTCCCTTGTCTTAACCTAAGATTAATAGTTATTGATTGAGCGTTACTTCTATTTTTCAACATATTCATAGATAAAATAATAATATTCGTAGCTATTAACCGAACCAATCAAAATACTTTGAACGACAACCCTCCAAAATCTATGTATCGTATGAACATGTTCGACTTTTGCATAAGATTATTGTTGCACTTGGAAATCTAAATAATAGTACCTTATTCATCATCAGCCTTTATCTGTCCACTGCTGAATTTAGGCCTTCCTCAATGAACGCCAAGACGACCGATCTCGTGCCACTCGCATCGAACACGGACCTGCCACTGCACGGAGATCGTCTTCCCACCTGGTTAATGGCCGACCAACACTTCGTCTATATAATTAAAAAGAGTTAAATTAATTTGTTGCTGCATGTTTTTCTTTGCATGGATAAATATATGCACACACAATTAAACGGCACGGAAGAGTATAGAACAATATTGATACTGATATTTTATACAACTATTTATGAAACATCAACATTTTGGAAACATTGACGTCAAACACCCATTCATAAGCGCGTGAGTTGTAACGTTTTCAAAATATTTCATACCTGACGTTGAATATTATTTTCGGGTGTATATTTACTTAACCTTCTATTTTAGAGATCGCTACAGGCTCAGCTAGCCGAGGATTCTCTGCGTGTTTCAATAGTGAGTTTTATTTTTATTGACGGCGAGAGTAGGAGTGTTGTAGGATTCGGCAGCGTGTGGTGTAATAGAGCATAAGTGGCAAGAGCGCACGTTGGCAAACTGCCCGCGCCGTGGTCAGTCCCTTGCG
Source organism: Lycaena phlaeas (assembly GCA_905333005.2). Taxonomy (NCBI): domain Eukaryota; kingdom Metazoa; phylum Arthropoda; class Insecta; order Lepidoptera; family Lycaenidae; genus Lycaena; species Lycaena phlaeas. Next base: position 7,516,928 of record HG995171.1, read on the forward strand.
TGTCGGCCGAACTGCCGCCTGCGCCGCGCCTAGCCACTTACCGCGCCCACTGTTGCACCCATAGAATCTGGATAATTTTATGCACGTGACCCTTACGCGTAATAATTTGGAATTATACCACGAGTAACTTCGATCTCGACGTCTGCGCGACTCCTAGATCGGATCCACGAAAGCAGTCGATTTAGGTCGCCCGGTTCGATGCAAGCAGCGAGATATTTTTATTATTGGTGTGCGGTGCAGATGTACCACCTCCGCGGTCACGTTGCTAGTTAAACGAAACTAATCTCATTCCATGCGTCGTTAACTCAATTGTACTGAAAGTGTAAAAGGATGAGCATTTCATGAGTAACGATTAAGTGCATATTTGACATTTGTTTACTAGTGATATCAAAATGCATCACATGTATCCTGGCCTGGCTAAAGGCGATCCGTTGTGCCCGTTGGGATTCCATCCTCAAGTTCGATGGCCGACCCGTTGCAAACGTTGCTTTCGCGACTACAAGGAGCACGGCGGTCGGAAAAAAGAGGATGATATAGCTGCATCCACGCCCACCCTGTCCACCTGGAACTCGCCATCATCACGGTCAGTGATAACTCTTTACATAAGTTTCAAAATTGGAATACAAATATAGGTTATAAAATTTGCACTAGTCTTTGTTTCAGTGTAGTATTTTGTGTTTCGGCATTTTCGAGTAATAATAACTAGATTGTAAGGAATAGCAAAGTTACATTACAGAAAAACGTTCGATTTCATTAAGAACTTTTAAAAACAATTAAGAACGTTATTTTGGCTTTTAGCCCAAAACTATATAATTAAGATGTTAAGCGTGTACCAGCACCGGCCAAATTGCGTAATTAATTTAACAAATAATTATTATTAGTTTTGTACATTTAGCTGTCTATGGAAATATTTTTAATGTCGTTAACATTTGGCCATTTGGGTGAATTTTTGATTATTTATAAAATAATTTTACAACTTTTACAAATTCAATTATTGTTTTTGAGACTAAAAACTTCCGACATAATAACAACACTATCTAAGAACATGATTGTAAGTTTAAACAAACACAACCTACCCACTATTTTACTTAAAAATTGTTGCGTTTGCGCAGTATGAATTTCTACTAAAACTACTTACAATATTTTATGTCTCTTTTTTGTTTCCTTTTAATGTATTGCTTAAGCCCTAGAATCGAGTAGTCAGACGGACGGTTAGGTCCTTGGGGTACATATGATTCTTTCTTTCTTCCTAGTGATGTCTCACAGTCTTTCTTATCATACTCCTCCACTTCGCTCAATACTTAACTTCGTCTTCAGAAACATTGTAGTCATTCATGTTCGTCAATAAAAACATTTGCACATGTTGTTGTAGGTCTTCCTACTTGTAGGTAGGAAAAAGATCAATTCTTTGTCCGGGAATTTTAGCACTTGGATCGAAATCGGGTGGTTTTCTCTTGACATGTCCATACCACCTAATTCTCTTTTCCTGCAGTTTGTCGGCGATATTGCGGACACCTAAGCTACCTCTCACGTTCATTTTAGTATCTTCATTTCAGCCACACGGATGGCACGAGCGCTTATTGTAGTCTTGTAGACAAGATCTTTAAGTATGACAGCCATCCGCTTACAAGTTACGCCAGTAACTTCACGCCATTTAAGTCACGCAGCTGCAATGTGGTGCTGAGTGTTGTGTTCTAGGTCTCCTGAGCATTATATCTCACTTGGTAATTGATTGACCATCAACTGGGTTTTAGTAACCCTCAACACAAAACCACCTGTTTGCAGCTGGTGTTTCCAGGATTCTTGCAGGCTCTCAGTAAAGCAATATGCATCTTATTTTATCAGACATTTTCAGATGCATATTGCTATAGCCTGCACTTTATAGCATCTAATACTAAGAAGATTAAGAATGGGCTCAGGACTGGGCCTTTATGTACACCTTCAGTGAGTAGGAAAGATTCTGCATACGTCAGTTCTTGCCAAAGATTTTGCGTTTTTGTACATGTTGGCTACGATGTTTATATATTTTTCGGGCACATATTTCTTGTGACCGTCATTTTAGGAAATCGATAAAAGCCTTTTCCATCTCAAAAGACGCAACTTATTGAGGTCGGTTGTAAGCCCGGTATTTTTCGGCAATCATACTGAGTTCGAACATAGGATCGGTAATAGACTAATAGATATACACTTCTGCCCCCCTAGACAAGTGGCAAAAACGCTAAGTGAATAGAAATAGAAAACGTTAATTTTGTATGGGAATGACATTTGGGCGACTATTGGTAGCCAAGTGTCAAACTAGCGTTTTGTATTTCTATTCCTTTTAAACGCACACGCTTAAGAAATTCAAATCTTCATATAAATCGTAGCCAAGTGGCACTTTTGACAAGCCGGAAAGCGCTCCCTAGCGCTTGCCGCTTGCACATAATAGAAATTGAAAATTCAAACGCTACAAAATGGCGGATCTTTGATCAGCTGACTGTGGAAGTGTGATAGTGTGAAATTTTTTGCTAAATGCATAAATTAAGTCTATTGTAAGCTAATAAATAATATATAAATAATAAATTATAACTAAGCCGAAGCCATAGAAAAAAATCATCGCCAGTGTTTGGAGAATATTACCGATGTTTTATTTGTGTAAAGGTTTACAATAGACAAAATAATATTTCGAGAGGTTTTCTTGATTTACGTGTCCATACAGCATTGAGCGGAACTAAAGGAATTCCCTTGGTATTAAAGGTAAATAAATAAATCATTATTACTTACAATGATAGGACTTAAAAACTAGGTACATGTTTGATGTTTTTTACAGGTTCTTTGCAATCTGAGCTGAGGGCCACAGGGTCCTATCAAAAGATCCTGGGTGTCTCAACATTTAACGCATAGAAGAACAAGTTGATGTAGTAGACAAGTTGTAGATGTACCTACTAAACAGTAGTTATATTATTATGTTGAGATAAATTGCCTTCCCATAAAAACCATAAGAAAGGTCAAGCATAAGACAATTATTAGTGAGTATTTATTATTTATTCAATATAAAATCTATTGCATCCTCTTTTTTTATTATTTTTACTATATTTGAATAGGTATCTCTTTCCTAACAATATATTTTTATGGAAAATATATGTATTAGTTTAATACTTAATAAACTGTGTATATATAAACAATTTGTTATAATAAAACACATAACCTAATATTTAGTAAATAATATACTTAATACAAAACTTATTTTAATGTAAACAAATTTAAAGTTATTTGATTTCCTGATTTGTAAACAAATTTTGCTGTTGTTCTTGGTTATTATACTTATATGTAATAGGTATTTAGTAGATTTAATGACTTTCTTGGTTAGTGTCTACTATTTAATTTAGATTAAGAAATGAAAATTGTATGATTTATTGAGTAGTTTCATGAAGATATTATATTAACAATTTACTTTTTTTTTGTAATTGAAGGCATATAGTTATAAAAAACTAAAGCATGATCATTTTAGGTGTGTATGCAGATGGGACATGAGTGAGCCAGTCAGTCAAAATACATAGGAATAAATTAAGCCAGTATACAATGAAGAAAAAACAACCAGGGGAAAAAAACAACAACAACAACTAGCGGTGATAGAAGCTTAAGAATTTAAAGATGTTTGATTTTATGGATTGGTACTAATTGTGCTGTTCTTCTCAGTGTGCTCACCCTGGAACCGGTGGTAGTTTCAATGGATAGACATAAAAGATACTTATATGTCTCAACATGTTGACCTTGTGGGGCATGTTTTTGTACAATTGATACATTTATTACATTGTCTTGGTAGCGATTATAATATTAACATTAACAGCAATTATGTATGTGTACAATAGTTAAAAAATATAACATAATGTCAAATAATAATAATAGGACGGATTAATTCATTAGCAGCGAGAAGCAATAGAGTCTGCGATTGTGTTTTTTCTATTTCCCATTAATTAATTTCAATTTCCCATTTTATTCATTTGGAGTGGTGTTCTATAGTATTTTGTTTCAAAAACTCAATCTGTTTATACTGTGATGGGTTGGCAAATACTAAGAACTTTTTTGCAGCTGTTTCAGCAGCATATAGGACTGCTATGGCGGTTTTCTATAGGTAGTAACTAGTGTTTGTTTTGATAATTTAATCCATTTTGTATTATAATGTGATTAGTTGGCGAATATTGTGGTGGATTGTTCAGGATGTGTGGAGTTATTATGGATAGTTGATTGATAGGAATATGAAGAGCGAATTATTGTGGCATAACTCTGATAACAATTTGAGAACTATACGTTTCGTATATAAATTAAATGTACCCGATCAAAAACTAAATTTTATAGTAACTCTTTTGCTGCTATATCTGTTAGTCTTTGGAACTCGTTGCCAAATCGTATTAAGCAAGCTAAGAGTCTCAATATTTTTAAGGGACTCCTCAGAGAACATTATTTGGAATGCTTTAATTTATAATATATTTTGTTATTTAATTTTAATTATTTTATCAATACAAATTACAAGCCATCTTTGATTGATGCCTCTTGTTTTTTTTTTCCTTTTTTTTTTCTTCTTCTTCTTCGTTTATTCATCGTATGATATTATTGTGCAATTGATTTTTATAATGTTCAGTTTTAGTGCTGCTTTTTGTGTTTTTTATTTATAATCTAATAAAAAAATATAATCTAATAAATACTATTGTATTCCAGCTATTTTATATTTATGTTACTTATTCTATTTTATCGTAATATCCAAGAGGAGCTATGTTTTAAATTTTGTATATTAAAATCAGACGTCCTAAATAGTTTAAGTAGGAAATATCTTTGTAATTCACAATAAAATCAAATAACAAGTAATTCATTATATTATCTTTTTTGCCACTTTATGTTGTTTGTTATTGGTCCTAATTACAGGACCGAATTTAGGTTTATTTTTTCTTCATTGCAGGTACCTAATGATTTTAATAGACGATAATAGTATCTTATTTCAGAATCCCAAAAGATGTTAATTTAAAGAATGCCTGGTTGACAAAAATGCATATTTATTTGTGAAAGTTGTTATAAACTAATACGGTAATATACGAAACAAACATATTTCTGAAGAAAAGCGAAGTAATGTTTCTGGGAGTTTTTTTTTCTACACTAATATTATAAAGAGGAAAACTTTGTTTGTTTGTTTGGTTGGTTGTAACGAATAGGCTCAAAAAGTACCGATTTCAAAAATTCTTTCACCATTCGAAAGCTACATTATCAACGAGTAACATAGGCTACATTTTATTCTGAAAGAAATAGGGTTCCGTAAGATATTTAGGTTTTTCGGACACAAGGTGTAAAAAATCAACCAGAAAAGTTACTTATTTTGCGTACGCTGCCTAAACTATAAAAGATAGAACGATAAAATGTTCTAATTAACTGTAGATCTTATTATCTACAAAAAAGTCCACCACACACTATACCTATCTATGTCGATTGAGGCACAACAACCATATTTTATTCAGAAATTTTGATTTTTTGGACTACATTTAAACGAGTTTAGTTTACTCATGCTTTTAATCCTTAAGATATGAAGATAAAGAGCTTGTTTATTTGAGGGAGCTAATCTCAGGAACTATAAGTTGGATTTTAATGAAACATTTCAGTGTTCGATAGCCCATTTATCAGTAAAGATATATCATCCCGCTAAGATCCCGTTGTAAATCTTAGTTAACGCAGGCGAAGCTGCGGGCAACAGCTAGTATAATATATTGTTTGAAAATTAAGGATGTAATTTAAGAAACAGACATAAAGCCAAAGAAAAGCGAAGTTATGTTTGAAGAGAATTTTTTACATAAAACTTATAGTTTAAAAATAAATGATTTTGTCAGAATTTGATGTTGTTTTTTATTCCCCTTAAGAAACGGTAAATACCTACACGCAGAAGAGGTAATCACGATATTTGACGGCGACGCGAAGGTGGTCTATGTACTAGGTTGTAGAGTTTACGGGAGTAGAATCTGAATTCCGTTGAGTGTTTTTTGATCACTCATACTAGCCCTGAGGGGTCCGATAGGCCCGACGGCCTTTGATGTGAGGAATATACATTCAGCCCCTTCAGAGCGTACTGAAATCCAATGAAGCACTGTCTTTATTACGAGATGATTAGCTTATATAATTGTATAAGCTGCTTACTAAACAAATAACGATTGGCTCGTTTAAAACATCCGTACGTGTTTAGTATATAAGGACATGCTTATAGGAACGTATCTAGTAAAATAAGCTCAAATTTGTATTAACGATAATCCAATTTAAGAGATTAAGTATGTATTTTGTTGCTGAATATTTCACGAATAAAGTTTTCAAATCCATTTCCTCTTGTAATTGTCCCACATATTGCCATTACAAAGAAATGTTGTCCAATAATACGTACATAAGGGGACAAATTTCCCTGTGAAATTGTAAAAGTAAAAAAAAGCTATGATTGTTTTTTATGTTTGGAAGGCTTTAATACGTCCCTGTCTTTTGTATTGGTGTAAGTAATTGTTTTATATTATGTGAAAAGCTGCCACGCATTTTGAGGAAGAATATTACGTCTGCTAGTTTATAGTATATTGGTACAAACCAACTAAAATATAATATATTTTAAGTCACACATGGTAGCATGGTCTCTGGTCTTAACCGATTCCAACAGGAACGAATATAAAAAAAACAGTAATTACAAATGAATGACGTTTTAAATACTTCACATAATGACATTTTTAAAAACGAAATCATACTCTAGAATATGTATATAGCTATATGACGGATTGAATAGAATGAGCGTTCAAAATGTCTTTGTACACTTGGCTACCAAATTAGCGTTTGAGTTTGCGTTTACTCGCAAAAGAATAGAATCTGAGAGTTTGCCACTTGTCTAGCCCCGCAGGCACACGTTATTTACTAATTTAATTTTCATTCTCAACTAATTTATATGGTAACTACAAAATATGTAGTTAGTAGTAATTTATTTTATTTGATTAGGTAATTGGTATTGTTTTGATTAGGTTATTGGCATTTCCAGGATTAGCATAGCATTTACCCGTTTTTCTAACTTTATTTTTTTATGATAGTTGGCTAGGTAAATGCATAGACGGCCCCCTAATGGGTGACCAGCCATTTGGGGGTCAGCGTGGTAGCCCGAACAACTCATTTGTCTATTGCCTATCAAACGAGTAGGATAGCAGTTGCCTACATAAATAAGTATTATATTTCACGAAGATAAAATCTTTGCTTTGGGACGAGGAATTTAAAATGATGTGATTTTATCTTTACAAATTTCTTTATTATTTATTTATAACCATAATTAAATATTAAATTGAGGTTTGTATGTAATATGGAAACTACCTAAGCCGTCAATGTAAATTGTATCTGATCTTTCAATGAATTAAAAAAATGAGAAATTGTTAAACTAAACACAATTCTCACTACTGTTTCGCCTTTTCCTAAAAGGAAAGCCTTTTCCTAACTCTTTCAACTGTTTCGATGATTACTCTTTTGCCCAGGATGTCAGTATCCGTATCTAATTTTACTGAATTCATTGTCAGATTTTTTCTATGCAAGTAAAAATTTTAAAAGTGATATGACAGCGCCCGCGTTCCCGTGGGAATACGGGGATGAATTATAGCCTATGTGTTAACCTGGTGTATAAGCTATATAATTATGAAGTTTTATCAAAGTCCATTCAGTAGTTTTTGCGTGAAAGAGTTACAAACATCTTCACAAACTTTCGCATTTATAATATTAAGCAGGATTCGTAAACTTTTGATTTCTTACAACGAAACGAGTCAAATCAAATCAAATCAAAAATATCTTTATTACGTAGGTACAACTTGTACACTTGAAATAAGTCAAAACATAAGTAGTCAATAAGTAGTAATAGTAAGTATATAAAAAAAAAAAAAAAAAAAAAAAAAAAAAAAACTCGTTTGAGATGCAGGATCCCCTAAGAAAAACGAGAAAAAAACTTAGGGGTTGCTCTTTTGTCAATAAAATGAGTACATAATATTTTATAAATACAACATGTAACATCATATCTTAAGAGTGAGTGTCTTATTCCCAAGGTGTGGTATCTTCAATAAAATCTTTTATTTCGTAATAGGCTTTACCACACAAACGTTCCTTAACAATTTTCTTAAATTTATTAATGGAAAGATTTTGAACGTTTTCTGGGATCCTATTGTAAAAACGTATACATTGTCCCATAAACGAAGTACTAACTTTATTCAGTCTAAAGAATGGAACATTTAATTTATTTTTGTTTCTAGTATTTATATTGTGGTTGTCGCATTTTTTTACAAATTCATTAATATTTTTACGGACATACATCACATTAGCAAATATGTATTGAGAAGCGACAGTCAAGATGGCAATTTCTTTAAATTTATCTCTCAATGATACACGGGGGCCTAAACAATATATGGCTCGAATAGCTCGCTTCTGCAACAAGAAGATCGTATTAATATCCGCGGCATTCCCCCACAGTAGAATGCCGTAAGACATAATACTGTGGAAATATGCATGATATACTAATCGCGCCGTATTTTCATCCGTTATGATTCTTATTTTCTTAACTGCAAAAGCTGCAGTACCAAGCCTACTTGCCAACGTGGCTATATGTGGCGCCCACTGTAGCTTAGTATCTATGGTAATTCCGAGAAATTTAGTTGAATCCACCAAGTCCATCACCTCTCCGTTAAGTGATACACTAGTTTGCACCTGCTTAACATTAGGGAGCGTAAATTTTATCAGTTTTGTTTTATTTGAGTTAAGCAATAAGTTATTGGCGCTAAACCAATGCACCATGTTCGAAAGAGCATTGTTTACCTCGTCAAAGACCATTTGCTGTCGTTTAATTTTAAAAATTACAGATGTATCATCAGCAAACAATACAATTTCATGTTTATCCTTCATGAGTGAAGCCAAGTCATTTATATAAACAAGGAAGAGAAATGGACCAAGAATGGATCCTTGAGGCACCCCCATTTTTATTTTGGTACCAGAGGAACTTTTACCATTTATAATTACTTTTTGAGTTCTATTATTTAAATAAGATGTCAATAGTTTAAGTTCAGCACCCCTGATACCATAGTGGTGCAATTTCCTGATCAACGTCGCATGTTCAACACAGTCGAAAGCTTTGGACAAATCACAGAATACACCTAGAGCATCCTGGGACTCCTCCCAAGCTGTAAATATATATTTTAGAAGATCAACTCCCGCATCTGTTGTAGATCTACCTTTAGTAAATCCGAATTGCTGTTTATGTAGTAACTCATGCTTATTAAAGAACAGTAAAAGTTGATTTAAAATAATTTTTTCGAATATTTTACTGAGAGTTGGAAGAATGGAAATTGGTCTGAAATTCGAAGGGTCTGTACTGCTACCCGATTTAAAAAGAGGTAATACTTTACTGTGTTTCATTAAGTCAGGAAATTCACCACAATCAATACACTCATTAAATATGATAGCTAAAGTCGGTGCAATGATATGCACAATGTGTCTTATAATTTTTACAGACATGCCCCACAAATCTGTAGTATTCTTAACATTAATTAGTTTAAAAGCACTGATAACATCTTTTGGGCAAATATATTGAAATTTAAATACATGTTTATTTTCTTTGACACATTTTTTCAGTAATGTCTCGGCGACGGTAGGAGAAGATATAAGATTTTTAGTTGTTGTCAGTGGAACATTAGCAAAAAAATCGTTAAAAATAGTTGCTACCTCTTTATCAGTATCTATTCGCTTATTATCAATATATAAGGAATATTCAGTATTTTTGTATTTATTTTTCCCAGTTTCTCTATTAATTATGCTCCACGTTGTTTTAATTTTACAATCTGATTTCGAAATAATGTTTTTAATATGTAAAGATTTAGCTTTAAGACATACCTTTTTAAATATTTTAGAGTATGTTTTTACATATTTCTTAAACGCTTCACTAGTGTTGTACGACCTCTCATCATAAAGTTCATACAATCTCTGCCTACTTCTATGAATTCCTAAAGTCGCCCATTCATTAAAAGGTTTAAGATTTTTTGCATTGACTGTTTTTATTTTAGGTGCAAATATAACGTCAAACTCATTTTTTATTAAATAAAATAATTTACCATACAGAATATTTGGGTCTTTTTTGTTGCAATCAAAATACGAGAGTTTAGCAGTTATATTGCACCTAAGCTTCTCAATACGATTTTCGTTTACAGGGACAAACGTTACTTTCTTTTTGTTATTATTTTCCTTAGATATGTTTTTAAATGAAGCTTGCAAGCCACAATGATCTGAAGTAAGTTTATTAATAACAGATTGACTGTATGGTTTTACATTACTAAATATATTATCTATACAAGTAGCTGTGGTGCAAGTTATTCTAGTGGGTTCTAAGAATAAGTTACTAAGGTTATATGATTTAAATAATGATATGAATCTGATAGTGGTAGGATTTTTTTCTAATAAATTAATGTTGAAATCACCACATATAATTAAATATTTCTTTGATACACATAACTTGACAAGAACTTCTTCCATAATTTGTTCAATTGTATCATATAACCCACTAGGAGGTCTGTATACGCTTACAATAATAAGACACTCAAGCTCTACACAAGCTATTTCAATAGTGCGTTCAACAGACAGGCTCACAATATCTTTTCTTTCTTTAGCTTTTAGATTTGTTTTGGTTAGTATTAGGGAGCCACCTCGTATTGTATGTTCTCTGTTAAATGAGCTTGCCACCTGGTGATCACTGAGATTGATAACTTCATTTTTATTTAACCAATGTTCGGTAACACAAAGTATGTCAATACTATAACATTTAGTAAATAATTCTATTTCTAATTCTTTACCGACTATACCTTGCATGTTTTGATGCACCAGGTTAGTATTACAATAATTATTTCTATTTGTTTCTGTAACCTCTGTGGTTATGATTTTATTACATTTATTAATTTTATTGCAAGATATAATTTCTTTTGTCTTATTACCTAGTTTAAATTATTTGGAACGAATTCCAAGCTTTGTTGTGTCAATAAGTGACACTGCTCAATAGGAGCAGTGGTCTGTTTAGCCAAATCCTTGGCTGGATCTATATACAAAAAAGTGGATAGCGAAAGTGCTATTTGTCGTTTAAAATAATATGATAAGTCAAACTTATCGTTAGTCTTAAAAATAAATTTACTATTAATTATGTTATTAATGTCAATTATTTCTAACTTATTAGTATAATTATTATTTGAATTTATAACTACAGAATTATTATTACATGATAAAGTATATAAGCGAGTAAAGTATATAAAGTATACGAGCGAGTGAAGAAGGAATATTTTATACTTTATTTAATTAAACCGTTATGAGTAGGTCTCTGCCGTATAAATAAAGTTAATTTTAAATAAAAAACCAAAACCGATTTCAAACCTATACCTTTAAATTATGTATAACTAAAAAATTAAAAATAATATTTAAATATTTCGAGGTGAAGATAATTAACAAAATTAATTAATCAATATCTATATATATAAAAATGAAACCCGTTTCGCGTTGTCACGGCATCACGTGTGAACGGCTGAACCGATTTCGATAATTCTTTTTTTTAAATGTTTGTGGAAGTCCAAGGGTGGATGTTCCGGCGAAAAATAATCGAATAATTGCCGGGAAAGCCCTAAAAACAGCCCTTTTCTTTTTCCCATACTAACGTTTTCTAACTAAAATGTAGAGTCAATCTGAACTTTATCGCTATTATATAAAGCTCATATTAGATTACAAACACTCATTGTTGTCTAAGCTATATCATATTAATAATTTCGTCGTAGACTCAATCTAAAAGTTACCTAAATAATAAAACATAAAAAATTAAAGATTTCGAGTCGACAACAAATATCCCCAAAATTTGGATTGTTGAGTATTTTGTTAAATTCTAATAGTGTTGACAGACAAAATATTGCAGTCCATTAAAATACAATGACATAATTGCATATTATCACTGTCATTGATAACGGGTGACATTTACTTTTTTTAATACGCTTTTGGCAAGGAGTATTTATTATTTGCCAGTGTCAATGATCAGGAGAATTTATAGGTACTATATCAAAATAATTTATAGATATACATTCTGTTCCAACTTGACGGCCCAAGAGGAACTGGAAAAACTTTTGTATTTACAACTATTGTACATTTTAAGATCTGAAAACAAAATATGCCTGCCTATAGGCAAAAATTAAATAATGCTATAGCATTTACTGGGATTGCAGCAAATTTTTAGATGGCGGTAGAACAGATCACTCGAGATTAAAAATTCCAATTAATTCTGATGAGATCTCTACGTCTTACGTGTCATAAGGATTCAGGCAATTGATCATCAAATGAGGATGGTGTTGACCATAGCGATGCATTGTAGATAATTCAATTGTAGACCATATGTTTGATGTGTCGCTTGACACAAATGATACCTAATAAAAATTATTCAATGAAAACGTTACTTACTCCTCAAAACGGAGATCGTTTTCAATTGCACGACTAAGTTGTTGAAAAAACCTCCGGTGTGTTTAAAATTTAAGAGAGTTATAACGCTGTAGTTGAGGATGATCATAATGATGTTTTAGACTATCCCGTAGAATTCCTAAACTCGATATAACGATTGCAGGATTACCACCACACATTCCTTAAATTAAACGTTGGTTGTATAGAAATGCTTTTAAGAAATTTAAACCCTACTGTTGGGTTGTGCAATGGGACCCTACCGGTCTTATTATTAGATCGTTAGTTATGTGCATTGTAAATCAAATTTCACCCGAGCAAAGTCGGAATTTCATTTATTCTATCAAAACAGTGTGCGTTTGCTGTTGGAGGGTCTAATGTCGTGTTCGGAAACTCATAAAAGGTGATAATAACGCGAACCCGACCAAATTACATAGCTACACAATTTACGGGCTATGGATCATTAGTACTGACTTTCAATTTGGTCGGTTTCGCGATATTATTTCGTTTGTTTTAGTTTCAGGCAGGCACGCGACATAAAATGCATCAGTTTCCACGTCATTACATCAGTCAAACACAAACCGCGTTACCAAGAGTGTTTTATTATTTTTAATTATTAATTTAATATCCCTGTCTGTGCAAAATTATTTAAATACATTCTAATATTATTTTGTAATTGGGGTGAACACCGAATTAAATTATAAATATAGGAAAATGAAAACTTTACACACGTGTGATTTACTTTTAAATGTATTTTGTATATATTATATAGTATCGAAAACTTATCTGTTCGGGTGGTATAAGCTTTTGAAAATGAATAATTTCACTACAGTTTGTACACACACATGAAGCCATCTGTCGAAGATTAGGACCACTTCTGGCGAGACCGTTTCTTCTAGGCCGGAGATCTTATCGGAGAACGGAGACTTCTATAGCAAATTGTACGCGTCCCATGCTCCTCAACCTAATACCCGGAATAATGATCCGCGTGCCAGCCTAACACGACACCTCTCTGGAAAGCTTCTGAACATCAGATTAGATGAGGTTAGTTTGGCTCTTAAGTAGCTAAAAGGGGGAGGATTTAGCACCATAGACCACATTCATACTATAAGGCAAGTTATACGGAAGACCCATGAGTACAACCAGCCACCGTGCCTTGCTTTTGTGGACTATGAGAAAGCTTTTGACTCTTTTAAAACCTGGGCTGTTCTGGAAGCTCTGCAGCGATGTCATGTCGATTGGCGATACGTTAAAGTAATGAGAGGATTATACGAAGCCGCTTTTATGTTCATTCTGATTCCGGGAGGTCAAATAAGACCAATCCAACTGCATCGAGGAGGGGGATATATACAGGGGGATGTTCATTCCCCGAAACCATTCACGAATGATTTGGACGAAATCTTCAAGACTTTAAATTGGGCAGAATGTGGCATAAACATTAACGGCGAGTATCTCTGACACCTTCGTTTCGCCGACGATATACTTACTTATTATACTGGCCGAGTCGCTGAAGGGTTTACAGAAGATGCTGCACAGTCTAAACGAATCATCCCGACGTGTGGGCCTTAGGGTGAACTTGGACAACATGAAAGTCATGTTCAACGAACACGTTCTCCTTAGGCCGGTTAACGTCGATGACATAACTCTCGAAGCCGTGCAAGAGTATTTCTACCTTAGGCATACCTTGCAGCTAGGTCGACATAACTTCGAGAGGCAAGCCAATAAGAGGATTCAATTAGGGTGGGCAGCATTTAGGAAGTTTCGCCATATTCTCACGTCGTCCGTATACCGTACAGTTTAAAGACCAATGCGTTATCCCCGTGTTGACCTACGGGACTGAAACAAACTCTTAATTTACGACTGGAGCGTGCTATGCTTGGTGTTTCTTTGGCAGATAGGATTCGAAACGAAGTCCTCCTCCAGAGTACTAAAATTACCGATATCATGCGAAAAATATGTACGTTGAAGTGGCACTGGGCTGGTCACACACTCAGAAGAACGGATGGCCGATAGGTCAATAAGGTTCAAATGTGGAGGCCGCATTTAGGTAGACGAAGTGTTGGTCGGCCATTAAACAGGTGGGAAGACGATCTCCGTGCAGTGGCAGGTCGAGGGGAGTGGTACGGGATCGGTCATCTTGGCGTTCATTGAGGGAGGCCTATGTTCAGCAGTGGACGGATATATGCCGATGATGATGATGTACCCATTATAAACAATGCCATCACAAGAATATAACCAGAATAGATGAGTTTGTGTGTTGTTGTAATAAGTTGTTGATTATTGTATTTATGCTTATTAAATCCCCATGACCTTTGACAGAACGAAGTCTGTCGGGTCCGCTAGTATGTAATAAAACTTAAATGTCTTACTTATACTATTTAAAATTAGTTATTTCGGGAGTCGGTGCCAGCCAAGAAGGACAGTTTAATCACAATTCACAGCATTTGAATACATAATATTATACTCTCACATCTATTATAAATTTCTTTGCTATTATTGATTTTGTACTCATACGAGTACACCCAGTAATTGAGTAGATGTCTGTTAAGGTTATCTCTGCTTTTGCTGGTACTGACTCCAAAAATAACTAATTTTAAAAAGTATAAGTAAGACATAAAAGTTTTATTACATATATTGATTAATTAATTTTGTTAATTATCTTCACCTCGAAATATTTAAATATTATTTTTAATTTTTTAGTTATCCATAATTTAAAGGTATAGGTTTGAAGTCGGTTTTGGTTTTTTATTTAAAATTAACTTTATTTTGTACTTTTTAGTTTTAAGTAGGGCCAGTAAGGCTAGTAAACTTTTTCAGAGGCCTTACACAAATTTATTATCATCATCATCAGCCTTTCTCCATCCACTGCTGAACATAGGCCTCCCAACTCCCGACCAACACTTCGTCTAAGCGTGGCCTCCGCGACAAAAGCAATAACGACGAATACAATGGATATTCCGATAGCGCAAAGAAGAAGCTCGTTGAAGTGGCAATGGGTTGGTCACTCGCTCAGGAGAACGGATGGCTGATGAGCTAATTAGGTTCAAGGGTGAAGGCCGCGTACCTAAAAGACAAAGTGTTGGTCGGCCAATAATAAGGTGGGAAGACGATTTCGAGCAGTGCCCGGTCCGTGTTGAAAGCGAGTGGCAAGGGATCGGCCGTCTTGGCGTTCATTGAAGAAGGTCTATGTTCAGCAGTGGATGGAGAAACGCTGATGATGATGATGATGATAACATTAAGTGTTGCATACACAAGTTTACAGAGAGCATACACAAATTACAGACAGTTAGAATTTCTGCCACAGATCGCATTTTTACTGCCGTTGAGGAATTGATCATCATATTTAGCTAGGACAGTTACTTGACCACTTGACCATAAAGACGTTACGTTAGGCAAATATCCGTATGACCTATAAAAGATTCAGTATCGTTAATTTGCTCCTAAGAATTGAAGTTCCGTTGCTTTGTTATGGATCCCATGATCAGAACCTAACCAAGTTTTCACCAAACTTTGAAGTACATTCTTTCAAATAAACTAATAATCATCGAAATCGGTTGGCGTGATATTCAGTTTTTCATCTATTTGTCACGCACGTGCCTAATGTAAATTTAAGACTTTTATGGTTTTCTCATGGATACCATCATCAGAACTGGACTAGATTAAAATGGGACCCCATGGGGAGCGTCACCTTTCTAATAAAAAAAGAATCATCAAAATCGATTCACCCAGTCAAAAGTTATGAGGTAACAATTATAAAAAAAAAACCTACAGTCGAATTGATAATCTCCTCCTTATAATGAAACAACTTTTACGGATTTTATCGCGGTTTATTTAGTTTTTTACAAGCCCGACGTTTCGGAAACTTTACAGCAACCATGGTCACGGGAGTTGCTGTAAAGTTTCCGAAACGTCGGGCTTGTAAAAAACTAAATAAACCGCGATAAAATCCGTAAAAGTTGTTTCATTATAATGAGTGAAATTCGCGTAAACTTAAGAAAACAATAAATCTCCTCCTTTTTTTGAAGTCGGTTAAAAATAAAAATAAAATGACGCTGAAACTTTTTCTTTATTTTATTTATGACACATGACTACATTTAAAACAGCCCTGTGACAGACTGACAAAAGGACTTCCAGTCTCGGTTGTAATCTTAATAAGGCTTCGTCCCTTTAAAATCCCGATCCCTTTAAAAAACCCTAACAGAATCTCAATCAAGGACAATCTCAAACAAGGACCAGTGAATGCAAGTCACAGCTTAGAAAAAATATACAATAGTATTATATCATTACATAACAATGACAAAAGTGAACTACCCAGGCTAATGTAGGTCAATAGCTTCTAATTTTACAGAACTAGCTTCATCTGTATTTCGTCTACACGTAGGTTAGGCGGTTGTTAGGTGTAGGTACGTCTCTATTAATCAGTGTCCATCTATTGTTGGATGTGGTCAGATAGCTGGTGAACTTCCCGCAACAAATCTCAGCCAACTCAGAGGATGATTGTCATAATATTTTAGAGTTATTACTCCGCTGGCTCAACGACCCGAAGTGGATTTTGGTCTTGGTGAGATAGTGTCATATCGGCCTGTCTTTAGCGACCCTCGGGTGCCGTAACCTGGGCAAGGTTACGGCACCCAGGGTCTTGTCTCCTTACCATTTTGGAAGAAAATATATTTGTCATATCTTTAAGATTGCAAACAGAGAAAGATTTATATTACAAAATATTCGCGATAAGTATATCAAAGTCCGCAATCATAATCATAACACCTCTTTTAATCAATTCCAAGAGCGCCCGCCTCGATTGATGAAACAGAAAAATAAACGGTAATCATAAGAACTGCCGATAGAATTGAAAACTTATAGTTTAAAATTAAGAAATTTCAAATTTAAATGCAAAAAATTTGGAAGAAAAGTAACATAGGAAGGATTCAATGACGATGGCGCGAGTTCTATGATTTATGTCCACCCAAAATGCGCTTATCTCACTTTAAATTCATCAATATTTACTATTTTTCTAAGTCTTAACAGTACCAGTCTTATAAAATCATTTAAGTCGTAAAATATTTGAAACTAGCTGTTGCCCGCAGCTTCGCCTGCGTTAACTAAGATTTACAACGGGATCTTAGCGGGATGATATATCTTTACCGATAAATGGGCTATCGAACACTGAAATGTTTAATTAAAATCCGACCATAGTTCCTGAGATTAGCGCGTTCAAATAAACAAACTCTTTAGCTTTATATTTTAAGGATTAAAAGCATGATTAAAATAAACTCGTTTAAATGTAGTCCAAAGAAATCAAAATTTCTGAATAAAATATGGTTGTTGTGCCTCACTCGACATAGATAGGTATAGTGTGTCGTGGATTTTTTTGTAGATAATTATAAGATCTACAACTAATTAGAACATTCTATGGTTCTATCTTTTATAGTTTAGGCACCGTACGCAAAATAAGTAATTTTTCTAATTGATTTTTTACGCCTTGTGTCCGAAAAACCCAAATATCTTAGGGAACCCTGTTTTTTTTTCAGAATAAAATTTAGCCTATGTTACTCGAGGATAATGTAGGTTTCAAATGGTGAAAGAATTTTTGAAATCGGTCCAGTACTTTTTGAGCCTATTCATTACAACCAAACAAACAAACAAAGTTTTCCTCTTTATAATATTAGTCTAGATAGATAACTAGTAAAAAAAACTAATTACGAATAATGTCAACGTTAATGATTGTCGCAGCTTTACTGGTCATTTGGATGATTTTATTGAGCAAAGTAACGATTATTATAACACTACACGTTATAGGTTTATGAATAAACAGACAACAAAGAGATGACGTTTACTGTAGCTAACTATAAAAATGTGTATCATGGCAATATTCCAAACAGCCAAACAATTTCTCGTAACGTTTGCAGTGTGCCGGCTAACAAACATTGATTGACGCAATTCTGCCTAGTTAAATTCCATACACGCATTCAAATATAAAATAAACCAACATTTTTCAAATGGAAGTAGGTTAAACGAAATTATGTTCTAATACAAAAGGAACTTTTATTGCAAGGTTTGATTTCGAAGAAAAGTAGATTTTTGGTGATAAACATACTCGTATTTAGGCGCGAATTGCTAATAAAATGCCGTGACGACAAAGAGGTCTACGGTGTCATGTCGTGATGCTCCCGCTACGCCGCCACACTTGATTCCTTAGTGTGTGCGTGTGCGTTTACTATAATATTACCTAAATTTTTAATCTTGCTTCATATTATTTTAATAGTCATGAATTCTAATATTAACATATCATATTATATGTTTTACATCTGCTGGGCATCCCCTGGCAGCCATCTTTTTAAAACAAAAATCCTGGTGAAGCGATAAAGTGAATGTAACATGTATTTTTTTGATGTACTAGAACAAAAAGGTTTTCATTAAAAACTGCTTAAACAACATCAATCTCAACAAAATTTGGTTGTCTGCCTCTTAATAAATATAAAAAAACTAGCAGCGACCTGCGGTTTCACCCGTTTACTTCCCAATCCCGTGGGAGTACGGGGATAAATTACTATATTACTGTAAAGTGGCATTAAAATCCATTCAGTAGTTTTTACGTGCATCCATCCATGCATACATACAAACTTTCGCGTTTATAATAATATGAGTAGGATACTGTAAACACAGCAATGAAATGCTTTTTAGGTGCACCAAAAGCTTTTTCTTAGATACCATCATCCAACAAACAACGTTTAGCAAATAGCTTAGATATAATCCGAATAAAACTGGACTGATACACACAGTTTACTAAAACCATGACTTACCATATCTACATCTACACTAAAATTATAAAGAGGAAAACTTAGTTTGTTTGGTTGTAATGAATAGGCTCAAAAAGTACGGACCGATTTCAAAAATTCTTTCACCGTTCGAAAGCTACATTATACACGAGTAACATAGGCTAAATTTTATTCTGGAAAAAATAGGGTTCCGTACGATATTTTGGGGTTTTCGGACACAAGGTGTAAAAAATCAACCAGAAAAGTTACTTATATTGCGTACGCTGCCTAAACTATAAAAGATAGAACCATAGAATGTTCTAATTAATTGTAGATCTTATAATTATCTATAAAAAAGTCCGCGACACGTTATACCTATCTATGTCGAGTGAGGCACAACAACCATTTTTTTATTTAGAAATTTTGAATTTTTTTTGACTACATTTAAACGCGTTTATGCTTTTAATGCTTTTAATCCTTAATAATATATGAAGCTAAAGAGTTTGTTTATTTGAACGCGCTTATCTCATGAACTATCGGTCGGATTTGAATGAAACATTTCAGTGTTAGATAGCCCATTTATCGATAAAGATATATCATCCCGCTAAGATCCCCTTATAAAACTTAGTTAACGCAGGCGAAGCTGCGGGCAACAGCTAGTTTTTCCATAAACTAAGAAGAAACGAGAACTACAAAAACAAAAAGGAGTCATAAGTGTATTGTTTTCTTATGTTTACGCGAATTTCACTCATTATAATGAAACAACTTTTACGGATTTTATCGCGGTTTATTTAGTTTTTTACAAGCCCGACGTTTCGGAAACTTCGGGAGGACTCCTCCCGTGACCATGGTTGCTGTAAAGTTTCCGAAACGTCGGGCTTGTAAAAAACTAAATAAACCGCGATAAAATCCGTAAAAGTTGTTTCATTATAATGAGTCATAAGTGTACTTATTAAAGGTCCATAGGTCATTAAAGGCTTCGTTAACCTCGTTTCTATCAGATATCTCAGACGATTTGTGCATCACTATTGTTCTATCTTATGCCAAAAATTTCCCTATCTGAAATATTTACTTGCAATCTATTTGTAACATTTGTGCATTACATTAATCGCAGTAGTCGAGGTTTAGTTTCATGCTTGTTTTTAGATAGGCGAGTTATTTATATTGATTCCCTTCTTAGATCAATAATATGTCTAGATAGAATGTCGCGCGGAAAACAAGTACAAAAAAAATAGCGGCTAACTGTTCGCCTCTAAATGCTTTCTCCGTGTTTATGCATGAATTGCTACGCATTATTGTTTTTATTTATAATGAAAATAGTGTTGTAAAAGTGTGACAAGATTAAAAATAATTTATGGGAGAACTGTAGTAGCTGGTATCACTAATTACGAACACATCTTTGAAAATGTTGGCCTGTTTTTTTTTATTTGATTATAGGGCGACACTCCATCTAGACATATTAATGATCTAAGATTCCCTTATTGATAAAGGAAAATCTTTCCAAGCTTTTGCAACGGAATTCGAATAAATGTACGTATAAAATTTATTACACTCGGACGAAAACCGTTTTTAGGGAAATAATTTGAATGTAAATAATGTACAACCTTGTTAGCTGAACAAACGACATTACAGACAGTGAGACGAGTTATAAGTACGATACGTTACTGGCAAGCGAGACAGCATTCCAATAAAAGAAAATAATTGTATTGTAATTATACTATCGGCATTTGCAATATTTAGGTGTTTCGAATTTTTTGAACTGAGAAAAGTGACTCATTTAGTCGACCTTTTAGTTAAAGTATTAAGTGCTTATAATAATTGCTAAGTCGAACACAGGTTCTTCAAGGGAGCATAATATATCGAGCATTAAGATTCTATCTTTCTTGAGTAATTTTCCCATATTTAAAAATCGTATTATCAACTGGTGGTGCGATTAGTTATGTTGATACCTACCTTCAGAAACGGATAACTATATTACAAAATAGTCTATGTGCCAGAAACTACACTGTTCAGCCGGCTGTGAAACAACATTTCTGAATACTGCAGTGCTGTATTGTTGTTGCTGTTCATTGTTGGTCTTACTATGCAAGCACCAGGCGGTAGAATCCCTTCTACTGGTAAAGCTGATTCATATATTATTTAAAGTTTTTATATGGTTGAATGTATAAATATGTCCACAGAGACTCTTATTGGAAAACGACATCGAGTGTGGAAAGTTCGAGAACAGTGAAAGAAAGATCAGTATAGTAATTAAATTTTAGATTATATATTGTTTATACTGTTTTCTAAAATAAAGTCTTATACTTGCCACTGGTATTATTTTCCAAGCACATGAGTGAAACCTTAGCATTTGTGAAAAAGGTCAACTTTATGGACGGTAAGTTTTTTTATCTTCCGGAAAGCAAGAACTCTCTTAAGCTCACATACCTTTATTTTCTTTATTTCTTTGTCATTGAAATGAATCTTACTACTTTTATAATTTCAGTATTATAATGTCTCATTCCTTATTTTTGGGATTAATGTTTTGTTTTTTCTATTAATTTTTACAAGTACTTATATTAAACTTTTGCACTATCTATGATACGATGTTTTGGAAATGACAATAAAAATATTGTTTACTTATATTATTTTCGTAACAATCTTTTAGAAATATGTTCAATTAAAGTGTGCAAAACTGCTCTTAAATTTTAAGGTTTCAGTAATATTTTAATATAATTATTATTAAAGTCCCAAAACCTTATATTCACATCGCATAATCTTCGTATTATGTACATAGCAATTATCTTAAATAGAAGAATAAGGAACGTGTAAGTTGTACCGGGCGTATCGATATGTATTACGAGTATCAAGATTTAGTGATAGATTTATAGATAAATATATAACATTTATATTTTAGTCTTCTAATACAGCTGTCTGCCTAAGTTTGATTCTCCGATTACCTTACCAACAGATTAAGACAGACAGTTCTGTAATACTAGTATATAAATAAAGATAAAAGGTATATACATATATGATTTACATGAGTCTAATAATACGCTGTAGTACAACTTACCTACGTTTTACCAATACTTTTTTGAGGCCTTAAAGACGAGCAGCACTGTATTAGCGACAGAGTCAATTATAAAGACAACTGCTATTGTCAATTGATTAGCAGCAGTGTTTACCATACCGACTGCTGTTGTTCATCGAACGTCATTATATTAAAGACAGGCAGTCACAAATTGATTTCGATAAAGAACCAAGTTTTAGGTGTGTTTGAGTGGCCTTACAAATATCTTTCTTTGCCCTTAGCGGTCGTGATGAAGAAAACGGCGCAGTCGGTGATAAAGTGGGCCGCAGCTGGGCATCAAGTTCGAACCTTAGTACCATAGAGCCGTCTAAGAAGGATGTCTTCTCCACGGGTAACATTATCATTTTTTATTTTTATGTTAGCAACTAAACTAAATTAGCAGAACTGCCACTTCATGGAAAATTATCAAGTATTGCTCATTACCATAAAGAAGCTTACCTGAAGTTAGTTTTTAACTACTACTATACTACCTATCCTGAGAATAATCAAATTTTAGCTAACGAATTCACCTGAGTTGCCGATCTTGGGACAAAAAATGTTAGATCAGTATTTTTTGCCATTATTAAGGCCATTTTTACTAAAACAGAGTGAAGCTGTTTCACAGAAGAGACAAGCAGGATGATAGTACCCAAGCAATGAGTAAAAGCCTTCCTACTTAGTTCAAATTCAAATAAAAGTAATCGTTACGAATATATTATGTCCCACTGCAGCGCACTGGTATCCTCCTAGAAACCACGCGAGGAGGGTATCAGGCCATAATTCACCGAAGCGCTGACTCAATGCGGGTTAGTGAACTTCACACACCTTCAAAGACTTTTTAATCTCATTAGGCATGCAGGTTTCCTCACGACGTTTTCCTTCACCGATGAGCGAGTGATGGTCTCATGTTCGGGGTGCCCGTAGAAATTTAGAAAAACCCATTTCAAGGCACCACGAGAGTGGGGGGCGGGTCAGGATCGAACCCGGGCCCTCTCGCTCAAGAGGCTGAGCCAATCCAACCATCATCGCTCGCATTTAAATAAGATAATGTATTTAATTAAATACGCCTAAAATATTCGGTCATCAATTTTTAGGTTTAAGTAATACAAAAACTTCATGGACGTCGACGCCCGACTTAGCGGCAAACGAGAACGATTCCACCAATGAGATCACAGTAAGCCTTAAACTGCCCAAACGGAGAAGTACCGGCCCACTGCCGTCGTTGGACACGGGGCAAAATGGTATGTTTTGTGTATAAGACACTAGCCGAAACCCGGGCCGCGGTTTACCAGCCCAGTAGGGCTATTCTGTAAAAACCATTTCGATATCGAGCTTCACCTGAGTGATAGAGCTCACTTTACGCTCACTTCGAAAGTGAACTTTATTGATATTGATAGATAGTCGAGTATTAAAGAATACAAATTCGTCAAATTCGTTATATCACTAATAGAATAGTCCTACTGATATTGAACCACTTCATTTTACAATAAATAGGAATCGTCCCTAATAATTCTATAAGTAATAAGTAGACCGGAGATTTACAAACCGTCGTTCCAACAAAAAAACTTTTAAGCTCAGTATGTACTATATTAGTTGACGCAATGAAAAGAACTCTGCTACAAAACTTGTTTTTTGATTTCAATTGTTGTGTATTTCCCAAAACTGTCCATAGTATTTCCCCAAATAACAATATATAATTCAGAAGTTCTGCTTTAGTAGATATATGCCAAAATGTGATTTGCCAAAGATCGATTGTTGTTCATCACAAAGGTATGTGATCGGTATTGCGACGCTAAAACCGAATTAGCTATCATCGCAAACGAATTCCGTAAACTACATTCTACTAATGATTACAAAGTTTAATCAGTACCAAATCAGACGCAATTTCTGTTTTGAAATTCAATGAATGTATATTTTTATATGAAGAAAGGATGCTGTAAGTTCATAAAGAAACACGGGCGAACCTAATTCGTACTCGTTACATTGTTTTCGTTGTCTACCTCGATAGACGTCCACTCATAGACTTAGGCCTTCAAGGATATCTTGACCGGCCCTGGGGGCCTAGCCAAAATGCCATTAAGAAAGCGTTAGTGAAGTCGAAATGATAAAATGTATAGGATGGACCACGTGATTAAGCGCGGGCCGCGGCCTTATGTCAATCCCATACATTTTATCATTTTCGAACTTCGCTAACGCTTTCTTAATGGCATTTTGGCTAGGCCCCCTGTGAAGCCTTACCTCTCATATGATGGAGGCACCTAATTTTCAACCATCCTACAAATGTTGAACAAAGGCGACATTAACATTGTAAGATTACAACAATATTAAGAAACTTCTTAGGTGCACCATTAGGAGCTTGAAATAGAGCTTTAATATCTAAAGATGTGATGTGTGAATAACAATGTATTTCTTTGCGCCATATAAGTTACACAGATTCTGCTGTTTTCAGCGTCACAGACAGAGACAGTAACGGTACGTCGGCAGTCACCAGCCCCAACGGTCCCCACTACGACTGCTTCGATTGTCATCAATAAAAACGACTCCCTCGCCGAAAGGGTCAGGAAGGTAAATAATTTCACGTTTTTAGTTTCTCTTGAGCGTATATTCAATATTTTTATATAAATAATTAAACCTTACAAAATGGACAACCCTATTAGGATATCCCTGTTCAACTGACTTCAAAGAAAGAAGGAGTTTGAATTCGTATACTTTTTTTTTCTTCTCCGGTTTTTTAAGCACTTGGTTCCAAAGTAAATGCAAACAGACACCATTATAATATAATAATCAAAAACGAATAATTAAACCAACAAAACAATGGAAACTAATCAAAATTATTTTCGAAAATTTTCGAGGCGCCTTCCCTGAAAGTTTCAGAACAAAACCGAAGATTAGCTAAAAAAAGGTGAGATACGCATAAGTTTAATCAACCTGTATATATAACAATTTCATCGTATTTTAAATCCGTGCTACTTCGGACCGGCCATTGCACGGACATCATCTTCCCATTCGTGCATATAATATTAATAATGGGTACTTTATGTATAAAGGTAAAAAAGAAAAAAATAAACTTCATCATTCGGTAGCCGTTTTAAAGTAAGTTAATGCGTGAAGATGCGGCCAGTTGGTGGTTAAAAATAAATACACAACAGCTGGCTGTTGCATAACATCTTTTTGGAACGGGTACTTCATAGTAAAAATGTTAAGAGGTTTAAGTGGGTCAACTCACAGGAGCCGTATGCTGCTTTCGATTCGAAGAAACGTTGCGATGCCCAAAATAACCTAAAGGTCGCCATCAAAGTTGGCTTGGCAGAGCGCGAGCCATTATAATTAATTAAGGAAATGCTCTATTATATATTTTAAGTTTACATAAATTATAATTGGGATCATACAGCTTTCTTGTTGTGTGATTATTATATTGTCCATGAATAACTCTGCTAAATCTATTTTCTGGCAAATCCACCGCTCTCGATACAAGGTACACTTACCTTTCGTTATTTAAAGAGGAGGGTCGATGTCAAACTAAAATTGTGTTTCAGGCTAAGTTTTAATAATATTATGTTTAATAACGTTACGTTTATATTTATCACAAAACAACGTGTCATGACAAATACCAGAAATATTTTCAGTATTATTATATCTTTGACTAGCTGTTACCCGCAGCTTCGCCCGCGTAAACTTAGATTTAGGGACTTGTCTGATGATGATCATTTTCCATTTTAATAATGACAAAGTTTTTGTAATGTTGTCTTGAACATAAAGACCTACTATATTCCTTTTAGGATACTATTATTGCACTTTTCCCTTTCAAGTCACGACAACACAATTTATTTTCTTGCGTATTATTTTGATTTTGCCATATCTCCTAAAGTATTCATTTAATTTGCTTGATGTAAAAGGAAAAAATAATCTTCATAAAATGCTTAAGCTAATTAACTTAAATCATTATCCTTTTTTATGAAATCCGTATTTGTGTAAATAACTTTCAAACTATCGCATTATAATTGCCCATTTTTTAAAGTATTAAATGGATACTGTATGATATCCCTAAGAGATAGACATATGCCATCGCGGACTTTTTTATAGACCTATTTAAGATACACAATTCCACCATACATTATTTTGTTATATCTCAAAGGGTTTAGGCAGAGTTTTCGTTGGAAACTCCCAGATGGCCAATTTTTTCCGACACCTCTAACAATTATTGTTATATCTTAGCCAATGTATATAAAAACTTAAAAAATTATGTACATAAACCTTCCTCTTGAATTGTCCTATCCATTAAAAAAAACCGCATCAAAATCCGTTTCGTAGTTTTAAAGATTTAAGCGTACAAAGGGATATAGGGACAGAAAAAGCGACTTTGTTTTATAATATGTAGTGATTATTATGAAAACTTTTAATTATAAAGAAACCTTTAAGTTTTCAAAGTTTAGGTAATATTTACTATTCTTAAAATATATGGTAAGAACATATAATATGATATTGATAGAGATATTTTCTGTCATCTACATTTTCAATACATTTAAAATAATGTGCAAGATTACGAAAAAACTGCAGTTCTATTTACAGTAGTTATTTACGTTATGATCATCATTCATATTTAACAGATGCAGTTAATAAAGGCACAAAATAGTTTCGAAAAGGAATCAAGCGTTGACAAAGAAAGAGAACGAAGAAGTACGTCCAGAAGTAAAGACGACGACAAACTACGACGAAGTGCTTCAAGAGGTACTGAAGATGAAAAACCAAGTAAAACTCAGGAAGAAACTACAAAAACAAAAGAAGAAAAGACAAGTAAACCTAAAGATGACAAAGCTAGCAAAAAAGATGACCGAAGCACAAAAGAAGATGTAAATTTCCTAATACAGGTAAAATATATAAACATATATTCGAATGTTGTAAGCGATAATTGACTATTCACTAATGTATGCGCTCGGCCTTAAGAGCTAGAGGTTCGAGTTCGATTGTGACCCCTGTAATGCCTTGAAACGGTTACCTCTAAATTACTACGTGCACCTGAACATGAGACAATCGCGTGCTCACAGGCAAAGAAAAACATCGCGTGGAAACCTGCATGCGTGATGAGATTCAAATGTTTGAAGATGTGTGAAGTTCACTAACCCATATTGGGCCAACGCATTGGTGAATTATGACCCAACACCCTCCTCGTCTTATTTGGATGGGGACATCATTGCACAGCACTGTGACGCATAGCAGTCGATGATATTATTATTATTCAAATGTTTATTTAAAAACATAATTTTCAATTTTTGTTAAGATACACACATTTTTTTTTTGAGAATATTCAAATTAAATCACCAAATAATCTTTCAATTTATGTTTCAGATAAAAAGTAATCGAAATTCATCTTATACTAAGCCTCCGATACGTGGTGGGCCAACACGCGATGAAAAAGAGGTATCAGATGACGAAGCGAGTACAACTGGTACCACGACTGACACAGATACCACTCTGGTTGATAACAACGTTAAGGAATATCAGGTGAATAAGGCTTTACAGTATTTCATGAAATGAATATTTTATTATTTAAAATTTTCAGTATATTCAAGTAGGCTTACAATAATGGTAGTCCAATTGTGAGCAGTAAAACGTCTAAAATTGATAACATCTAATATTTATAAAACGAATACAGTTCAATAGCAGCAACTAGTGCTTATTAGTTAGTGAAATATATGAATACTATAAACGTAGGACAGAATAAACTCTGAAGTTAAATATAATTTATTGGTCATCTGACCAGTGGCGTAACTACAGGGTGGCAAGTCGGCAAAATGCCACGGGCCCCCAGCTGAAAGGGGGCTCCGGTAGGAGAATACCAACTCCCAACATTTATTATTACACATTTAGTAAAAAAACAATGTGTTTTTCTTAGCATCCGATAAATTTGCCAAGGGCCCCGAACGGTATAGTTACACCACTGCACCTGACCCTAAGACACCCACTCGTAGGGCTACTCCTACTACTAGAAGATTTCCTCTTCTTCTCGAGCTCACTTACGCACAAGCTTACGCACACGCAAGAAATAGCATTGCAAAATACACAAAGTTTCTATTTGAAACATTTTAGTTAAATGTTCTAACACTTGACTGCCATTCACATAAGCAGTTCTGGTTCTGGCTTTCTATAGATATACATGCAGTTTAAATATATTGTAATTCAATATATTATTAGTAAAGTCCCTACATAATATTTAACTAAAATTGAGAACTAAGTATAGTTCTCAATTTTAGTTAAATAACAGTTTTTCTGTTAAAAATAAGTAATAAACTTAATTAATGATAGATAGTATAAAAGTAAAGTATCAACCCTTATATGTCCCACTGCTGGGCACGGGTCTCCTCCTCGAAATCAGGCGAGGAGGGTAAAGGGCCAATAGTTCACCGCGCTGGCTCAGTGCGGGTTGGTGAACTTCACATACCTTCAAAGACTTTCAATTTCATCAGGCATGCAGGTTTCCTCAGGATATTTTCCTTCACCGGTGAGCGAACGATGGTCTCGTGTGCACTTAGAAATTTAGAAAAACTCATTTCAAGGCACACACAGACGGGTCAGGATCGAATCCGGAACTCCTCGCATAAGAGGCCGAGTCCGTCCACCACTGGACCACCGTCGCTTATTGATAGAAGAACCGATTAGATGAATCTCTAATAAGATTACATATGAGTACTGAGATAGTATATCTATCATTAATTAGTTACGATAGATTTAATATAAATATGTTATTTAAGACTCATTGAGGAAGCAGATTTATAAATTATTTTTAATTTAAATATTTCAGGAACAAATAGAGAGCTTAAAAGAAGAATTGGATATTCTAAAGAAGCGATGTGAACGCGTCGAAAAAGAGAAAAGTGATATTCTGCTTCGAAGATTGGCTAATATCGACACCTCTTCTAAATACTCTACAGGCCGGTCTTCAGAGATGCTCAAACTCCAGCAAAAAGTTAACGAATTAACATCACAAAACGAAGACCTTAAAGATGAAAAGATACATTTATCACTCAAGATAAAAGAAATGGAGGCCGATGTAGAGGTAAGAAAAAT
The DNA here is from genome assembly GCA_905333005.2 of Lycaena phlaeas. NCBI lineage: Eukaryota > Metazoa > Arthropoda > Insecta > Lepidoptera > Lycaenidae > Lycaena > Lycaena phlaeas. Next base: position 7,546,274 of record HG995171.1, read on the forward strand.
GACTCACTATCTAAACATATTACATAATTTATTCCAATAGAGCAAGCACAAATTAATATGTGAAACTTGATTCATCTAATTTAACTTTACCAGTTACCTACCTTTTCTATTATTTTAATATGTAGATTTTTTGTATTCAATTAGACTATTTCCTATAATGTTAATCGATTAAAAATAATGTTACTAAAAATATGTTTTCACAATTTTCTCATTTATTTTTTATCACGTCTATAATTTCAGTCACGACCATCAGCCGAAGCACAAACTCGTCAAATAGAACAGCTCAGAGCAAAGTTGCTCGCAGCAGAGACGTTGTGTGAGGAGCTAATGGATGAGAATGAAGACATGAAAAAAGAACTGCGTGACTTAGAAGAAGAAATAGAGGAAATGCAAGATAATTTCAGGTCTGTAGCTAAACTACTATATATGGACATTGAACAACTATTTGTTAATTTACAGTTTCCAGATTAAAAAATGAAGTAGTAAAATAAATACTCTTTCAACTCTTTTAGGGAAGATCAAGCAGACGAATACTCATCACTAAGACGAGAACTGGAACAAACTATAAAGAATTGTCGTGTGTTGTCGTTTAAGCTTAAAAAGACTGAACGTAAAGCTGAGCAATTGGAACAAGAAAAGGCTGATCAGGAGAAAAAGCTTTTAGAAGTAAGTACGTTGATATAGTCTTATAATGATAACACAAAGTGCGTAATCTTAAGAAAACACATTTATTATTTTACTAAATTTATTAAAGTTTGACATTTAGAAAGTGGTTGATTATTAAATAATCACGTACCTATAAAATATTATATATGTATGTAATATGCAATGCAAGTTACTATTTTTAAATCTAGAATATGCGTTACATCTGTCAGAAAAATATTTTATTTTAATTATTAACTATCATAATCTTATCCTAATTATGTATTTTAAATTATTTATATAGATAGTGGGTGGTGCAGAGGGTCTTCAACGCGAAAATCGTATTAAAGAACTAGAAAAAGAAGTCTCGCGTACCAATGAGGTAGCACAACGACTGCAACGCGATCTCGCTGAGGCTAATGCGAAATTAGCAGCTGTTTCCGGTACTCCAAATCCTAACCTAAAAAAACCCTCAGAGACTACTAATACAGTAAGTGCTACTTAAGATTGGATTAATCAAATTTAGGCTAGTTTCCTTTAAACTAAATATCGATTCCCTATATTATGTAATAGTTAGGAATATTGACTGGCTGGAAATATTTACATAAACAGTCATAATTTACAAAAAATATTGTACATTTTCAGAAAGTTTCACGCGCATCTTTAACCCGCGGTGGCAGCCAAGAAGATCCAGCACAACTGCTGCGTGATTTACAAGACTCGCTTGAACGTGAAGCTGATCTCAGAGAACAACTTCGAAATGCCGAGGAAGAGGTACATACCGCTTTCAATATTACACTATGAAAGTATTGATTGATTTTAAGTTAAACAGCATTCAAACTCCATACTAATAAAAGCAAGTCATATAGATATTTTTATTATCTTTAATCAATTCATTACTCATTGCTTATTCGTTGTTAGTTTATTGTTTCTCAGCTTGAGTGCTACCATTGGATTTTATGAGTAAATTACATAGCATATGCTAAAGCTTTGCAATAAATTGGAACCTATTGGCTTACTGCCAATTCGTATGTCAATAAACGCAACGAAAATACTTCTATCTAATAATACATTAACGAAAATAAATACGTATGTTCGGTATGGAAACTATTTTCACTTTGAATTGGCTTAAATATGTTATTTTTAAACAGGCTAGTCGATATCTCCATCGTCACGGAGGCAAAAGGATTCCTCCACCGACGAATTACCTGTCGGCACACCAACATCATCCCTCATCTAGCCCTACTGCCAATGATTTTGAAAAGCACTCTCTCAAAAAAATACTAGCAACACAATACGATTTAGAAAGACAAATATCTTCATTAAATATAAGTTACTTACAAATAGGCATTAATAAATTAGCTCAATCGCCTCAAGATCATGTTAGTTTTTATTCTGAAGGATGCCAGACAGATAAAATTATGTCTCATGATGTCGCAAGTGATACTAGAAAAATAACATTGGACTCATGTATACAAGTCCTCACTGAGAATTTGGAAATGTATACACAGACGGAAATAGTCTTTAGAAAAAGCAAAAATGTACAAACTGACGACAATAACATAAATACTTATATGCAAACTGAAAAAGCCAAATTAAGAAATGCATGCGTCCAAACCACACAAAAGCTTCTAATGAATAAGAACATAGCAACTACAAGACTAGACTATAATGTAGAAGATACAACGGAAAAAGTAACTGTTATAGAATCGAAAGATAAAATACTAGAAAATAATTCTATGGGTACACAGGAATCAGGTTTAATTGATAATGGTATAATTAATGCGGAGGACAAAAAAATAGAAACAGAATATAAAAAAGAGATCAGACAAGAAAAATCATACAGTCCTCCTCTTTCAACAGATCCTAAAAACAACCAAACTATCGATAAACTACAGTTTCCATTTGCATTATTCAATCCATTGGCAGTAAGGTTGCCTATTGTAGGTACTTCCTTGCATAATCATAATAGCGTAGCAATTTTGCTGTGTGTAACAATATTTTAAGATTGTTTGATTGTTTGAGTCTAAATACTTTAGTTGCAAAATAAAAATGATATTTAAAAAAACTAATATTTTCAGGCAAATAACTTACGTAAAACTGCATCAAGGGTCGAGGATGACAATGAGTCGTTACTACTACAGCTGAAGAAAATGGCTACCAAGGCCAGAAGTACGTCAAGTTGTTATTGAGAATACTCCGTTTGTGTTACCGCAAACCCGTTTCAATTCAAACCTGCATCACATTGTATAACATATTCCATTTCCATTATTCCATTGCATAGCCGGTCAGTACCCGATTCCTTTAAGCCTAGAAACTTTTGACTTTGTTACTAACCTATTTAGACTAGGGATACAAAGTCTTCATTAGAAGATAAAACTATACTGGCGTTTTAAGGTAGCCATTTTCTCCAGTTAAATATGTGTAAATATATTAGTTTACAGATTTCCATACGCTTTTTTATTTTATCCTTCTTAACATTATAACAATAACATGGCCATAGCTTGTTTTACTAAAATTATAGATGTTAGTGGTAAAAATAAGTAAGGATACTGTTATTTTACTAGGTCGCAAGCTTTCGCCAACTCCTCCATCCAATAGATTGGCTATCGAAGCGCCAAATGAAAAAGATGAGGGTATATCTGATGAAGAAGATCCTGCAGAGTTGCGGATTTTATTAGAACTCAACGAGCAAGTAATATTTTTTACTTCTTATGCTAAATTGCATGGTAAAACAATAAAATAAATCTTTGATAATTTTGCAGAGAGTAACAGCATTAAAGTCTAGTTTAAAAGTTACAAGATTTTTTAATTTATAATTTTTTAAACTTTGCATATAATTTGAAAAACTGTAGGTAGTAAAATAAGTATACTTACAGGAAGCTGCAGTATTAAGAAAAAAGGTGGAAGATTTAGAACAAGATAGAGAATCTTTAAGAAAGCAAGTTAAAGAACTAACAGACAAGATTTCTAATGTAACTACTAAAACTACAAGTACTCCTTCAACTACATTCCGTCGAAATGTAAGCAAAACTAACAATTTGGCCGAAGAAAAAGTTAAGGTAAAATAAAAACATTATTTCTTACTATATTTCGCCACGATGTAATTCACTATATTGCAAACCTTTTTTTATTACGTAGGTGCTTGAGGATGAAATAGCAGAAATAAGAAAGAAATTGATTGAAAAAGAAAGAGAATGTGAAAGACTACATACAGAATTAAGCTTGGGACAGAAAAAACCAAAAGCATCTCTTATTAAAAGCAAGTAAGTAATTTTTTTTTAAATATATAATAAAATGTATTCTAAATGTACATAGTATTAACTAAGGGTGCTATTTAAGGTCATTAGATGCAGCAAATGAATTACAAAATGTGGACTTAAAACGGCAGCTTCAGGTGATAGAACAAGAAGCTAGTGTATTAAGAGCCAAAACACAAAGTCTAGAAGCCGACAACGAGAAACTTCAAGCAGAAAATAAGAAGTTACAAGTAACTAAGATTAGCTTTAATTATAAAAATATATTAAATTAAAAAGATAAGATACTAAGGGCTTGTTTCACAACCTCCAGATAAGTGCCGAATAGGCTATTTACAACATATTTGACAGATAGAGTATGGAGTATCTGTCAAATATATTGTGGTTAACCTATCTGGCACTTATCTGGAGGTTGTGAAACAGGCCCTATTATATAATAAACATATTAGTATTCTATCTTTATCTTTACAAAACAATATTGACAGAATATTTTATATTACACGTATTATCAAAAGACGACTAAAGGCAGATGATGAAGCCCTATGTAGGGTGATAGGATTTTATAATAGCGATGCTTAGAATGATCATAAGAAGATTCACACCACTTATTTCACCTTCCAATTTTTCAAACATCGTGTAATATATTTTTAAATGAGAACAAAACAATGACAATCATCACTATCGCAGAACACTGCTATTCCATCATTGTAGTTTTGCTTATCTATTCAATGTGAGCTATTAAGTAGATACTAAAGAAATAAGTAAGATTTCCTTAATATATTGTTCATTTCAGCTTCTCAAGAATGTTAAAACGTTAAAAACTGATAAATCACAAGAATTAAATGCAAACAAAATTAGTAAATTAGAAAACGATCTTAAGGAAGCACTAGAAAAAATTAAAAACTATGAAAATAATAAAGAAAAAGAAGAAAAAACGGAAAAGAAAGTTCGTTTTGGGACAGAAGCAAACAAAAAAGAAAACGATACACTTAAGCTAAAACAAGAAGAGTTAGATAAACTAAAACTTAATTTTGAAAAGGTATGTATTCCATAATTCTATATATCCATAGCTTAAAATCAAGGCTAAGATAACCAACCCTAGGTTATGAATGCATGTCTTAACTAAAATCACTGTAACTAAATAATAATAAAGTTATGAGTGCAAAATCCTGTAAATAATAATAATAATGTTATACGGCTATCATTACCCTCACTTGTGTCAATGAACGCCAAGACTCCACCAAACCCCTTGCATCCAACTATTCCCGTGTATTTTCTTATTTGATTTTTTAAATATTTATAATAATAAAACTACTATATTATTAACTACTATATTGTTATACTAGTTCATCTTTCTTTGATTTTAGCTGGAGAAAGAAAAAACCAAATTGCAAACAACACTAAAAGAATTAAAGGAGGATGCAATAAAATCATTCAAACCAAGAAAACCAAAAATTGTTACCGATTTAACTACAAAATTGCAAATGAAAAAAATGGTTGAAGACTTAGAAAGTGAAATAGGTAAGGGTCGATATAAATTGACTACACAAGTTCTTTGAATATAACAAAATAAGATTCGGTAAAAGAAAGTAAATTATCACCTTTATATTATGTACCACAGCTGGGCACGGATACCCCCAAAATCAGGCAAGGAGGGTGTTAGGTCATGGTTCATCGATGCGCTAGCCCGATGCGAATTGGTGGACTTCACACACCTTCAGATACTTCTAATTTCATCAAGTATGCAGGATTCCTCATGACGTTTTTCTTCACCGGTGATCCAATATCCACATGATAGAATCAAGTGCGGGTACAATTAGAAAATTATAGAAAACCCATGTCAAGGCACTACATGGGGTCAGGGTCAAACCCGGCCCCGTAACTCTCTCTTAAGAGATCGAGTACATATTCATTAGATAAAAAGAGTCAGTATCATTTTAAAATTTATTGAATTTATTTTAGGGGAATTGTACGTAGTCATGAAAAATGCTCAAGGGGATAACAACATAAAAACCATAAACTCAAAAATTGCTATTGATAAGGAATTAGAAAATCTCAAATTAAAATTGTCGAAAAACGAAACAGAATTTACAAACGAAAAGAATCGACTACAAAATGAAATCGGAAAGCTTAAAGTTGCAAACGCAAAATTGGAAGCAGATAAAATGTCAATATCTGAAAAATATAAATCAATAGAATCAGAGAATACCAATGGACTAATAGAAAATAAGAAGCTTAAAGATGAAAACAAGAACCTGGAATCACAAATTTCTAAATTAAACGCCGAAATAAGTAAGTTAAGCATACACATTAACTTCTATAAAACGCTTAGGAATAAGAATATCTTTTATAACTATCTTAATGTATGCCATAACACTCAGTCTGATCTTTTACTAGTCAGGAAGTAGATACTGAGATATACCATAGACCCAACATCATCTCGTTTAATTATTATTCGTTGTTAGATTTAAACCTGAAAAAGCGAGTGCGGCTCGTACAGAAACTTGAGATAATATTTAAATACTTCTATGAAATTTATATTCATGTTAAATATATTCATGATAATTTGTATTTTAGAGAAATTTTCTACGCAGCAAACAGTAGTATCGGATTGCATGAAAAAAATCGAAGACCTGAAAAAAGATATGGACGTGAAAGACAAAGAAATTGAAAAATTAAAAAAACAAGTAGAGAACGTGAATAAATTGGAACAAGATAAAAGTAAACTACTAAAAGAGGTATTACAATTAATTTAAACATTAATAATAACAATAGTTAATGATTACGAACATATGAAATATCGTGATAAAAGTGCTACTAAAGTATGAAAGTCTGGATTTGGTATTTTTGCAGAAAAATCTAAAAATAGTATGTAATAGATATAATGAAAAACAAGTATTTCAATATAAATTCTCTTAGATTTTGACGTGATAACTCACAGCATGACTCATTTCATTCATTTTTATTTGGTAAACTTTTATCTATAAGATTGGATAAATGAACCTGTATCGATGATCTGCTAGTTATATTTCTTTTGTTGTAAATCTTGGTCCACAAATTTGGATATTGTTAAAGAATTTCTATATTATAGGTTGGTGATAAAGCTAAAAAAATTAATGATTTGGAAAAAAAACTGAAAGAATCTGAAGATAAAGTTAGAAGAATTGAAAAGCAACTGTCTTTGCGTAAGGATCGTGTTACGAAGCTAGAAAAGGAGGTAATTACTACTAATAACTTAATATAAATACTAATCTAAGTATGTATTATAACAGTCATATTTTTTTTCAACCACTTACCATCTTATATTATACGCCTGAGGTCTTCTCACACATTAAGCAAATACATCTTTTCCTTTATAATTGTCTGTCAAACATCTAAAATTCAATCACTTCATGCTTATCGAGTGGTTTCAATAGCATTATTACGAAATGTTTAAGATGTCTAAGATGGAAAATTGTATGCTGGTTAATATGTTAACTAAACACTATTTGTCACAGACCTTTTATACGTTCTATTGAACGATTGTTGAGGAATCGGTAGTCGCTCACTATTATTATTCGAGAAAGGAATAGTGACATTTTCGACAAAACTCATTGTAACTTGTTGGTCTCACTTGCACATCATCAAAATCTTTTTTTCACCCATACTACATAAAATGCACGCATCATCATACATTCAAATTCGCTAATTTGCGTGAATAAAGATGTGATATAAGAAAAAATTGAAATAGGAGAAGAGGAAACTATATATTGACCATATATAGTTTAATGAAACAACTTTTACGGATTTTATCGCGGTTTATTTAGTTTTTTACAATCCCGACGTTTCGGACACTTTACAGCAACCATGGTCACGGGAGGAGGAGGAGTCCTTCGGGAGGAGGAGGAGGAGGATTTTATCGCGGTTTATTTAGTTTTTTACAATCCCGACGTTTCGGACACTTTACAGCAACCATGGTCACGGGAGGAGGAGGAGTCCTTCGGGAGGAGGAGGAGGAGGATTTTATCGCGGTTTATTTAGTTTTTTACAACAGGGAGGAGGAGGAGTCCTCCCGTGACCATGGTTGCTGTAAAGTGTCCGAAACGTCGGGATTGTAAAAAACTAAATAAACCGCGATAAAATCCGTAAAAGTTGTTTCATTATAATGAGTGAAATTCGCGTAAACATAAGAAAACAACACATATAGTTTCTTCTTGTCTTCCATTAATAACTACTACTGTATTAATAGTTTATTATAGTAATTTCATAATTTAAAAAATCATAACTAACACTTATTTTATTTATCTGCTTTTTTATTGACATTAGCTCTCGGAAGAAAAAGAAAAAGTTGCAACATTAGATAATTCTCGTAAGAGATTATCAATTGATTTAACTAATGAGAAAGATGAAATACAGGCAAGCCTGTGTGAATCTGATAACAAAATCATAGCATTAGAAACAAATATAAAACAAATGGAAGCTGACTATAAAAATAAAATTACAACTTTGGAATCAACTGTCGCCGCCAAAGATACCCATATAAAGCAGCTGGTATTAATAGTCATTTAAAATATATAGTTGACTAATATAAGCACGCTACTTCCCACTAATTTGAGTGCATAATAAGATAAACGAGTACTCTGCGTGCTTACTTAGCATACCCCCTTTTGTAAATATCTTTATACGAATCCTCTCTATTAACGACCCCACATTTGAGAACTAAATATGTAAAATATAGCATTGAACCCGTTTTGACCCAACTTAATCTCTGCTGAAATAATTTAAGTATCAAAAGTGTATTTGAATTTATAGGAAGATGCTCTGAGAGAAACATCGAATCAAAAGTATGATGAAGCTATTTCATCAGTTGAATTGGCCCAAATAAAAGAGAAATATGAGGTCGCTTCAAAAGAATTAAAGGAAAAGGAGGAAGAACTCTCAACTGTTAAAAATCAACTAACCAAAATGGAAAAAGATCTATTAAACTTACAAAAGGAACATTCAGATATGAAGTCAATTTCCACTAAATTTGAGAATGAGAAAAAAGATTTAGAAAGTAAAATACAAGCAGAAAAGAAAGACGCTACTTACTGGGAAAACAAGGCTTCCGATCTTGATATTGACTTACAGGTCGTATTATATTAAACGTATTAATTGTTTGTTTATCTATTATGTGCCTATGTTATTAATAATTTTTACCTTTCTCTTCAGGCTGAACGGAAGAAAGTTGATCGTATGAGAATAAATCATGATAGAGACATTAAAAATAAGGAAGCGGAGTTGGCAACACTTAAGGGTAAACTTAAGGTATTAGAACAGACAACTGGAGCTGGGGCCAAGAGAATAGCAGAGCTCAAACAAGAACATGAAGAAAAGACGAAAAGTGGGTTTTGAATTATATTTTGCTTTTCTTAAATGAGCTAAAAGCTATTAACTATTTGAATAATGTGTTTTAAGGGCTTGAGCATTCCCTGGCTGTTGAAAAAGCAGAGTATGAAGAACTGACTGGAAAATATGAAATATTAGAAGAGGAACACGTAGTTACAAAAGCAAGACTCACAGTTGAAAAAGAAAAGGCACAAGCGTAAGATTTTGATATGAATGTTTTAATAATTTATTACTTATGATTGACAAAAAGTACTAAAGTAAATAATAGATTTTGAAGTACCTACTATTTTTAAAAATGTGTAAAAACATATTTGACAGATAGAGTATGGAGTATCTGTCAAATATGTTGCCGATAGCCTATTCGGAACTAATCTGGAGATTTTGAAACAGGCCCTAAGAAATATTATATAAACAAATATATTTTTCAGTGAACTGCTACACGTACAACAAGAACTTAATTCAGCCTTAGGAGAGCTCAAGAATCTCCAAAATAATTATGAAGCTCAATCTTCAGGTTGGAATAGAGAGAAATCTGAATTACAGGTTACTACTTTTATATTAGCTTTCATAAAGAATATCGTTATAAATACTCATACTTATTATTTTTTATCTGTGGCAATCAGGAGGAGATCAGCAGTCTTCAGGAGCGGTTGTGTGGTGGTGGTTGGGAAGTTGAGCGCTCGCGGATGTCAGCTCGATTGGAGCAGACGGAGCGAGACCTAAAAGACACCGCTGCCGAATTAGACGTACTGCGAGACACCCACCAACATGTCAAGAAAGAGGTAAAGCAACTAATATACCACTACAAATATCTCGTAATTAAAACTAACACGACCGTCAATTAATTTTAGTTCGATGAAGCCCGCAAAAAACTGGATGATTATGAAAAAGTTACGAAGATACAAAGAACATTAACTGCAGACAACGAAGAGCTAGAACGCGAACTATCTGCGCTTAATAATCGTTTAGAACAAACGGAGAAAGCGAGGAGAAACGAAATAGCAGATATCAAAACTCGATATGAAGGACAAATGGACACTATGAGGGAAGAACTAAAATCATTGCATAACCAGGTAAAGACCATGAAAAAGCCCATAAAATACAGTTAAGAATCTTTGAAACATAACGAAGATAATTACGCGTTCTCTGTATTGTAGGTATCAAGGTTTAGACGGGAACGTGATAATTATAAGCAAATGATGGAAGAATCACAAAAATCTCTGAAGGATTTGAGAAGCGGCGATAAAAAACCACGTCACTCAATATCAAGCACGGATGAAGTAAGTAATATAGGTATCCAATAGTCTGTCTAGATCTTGCGATCGCTCAATTATTTTGATGTTTTATCAGAATAAACAGATAAAAAACGCATTAATAATTTAATTGATTGCAATAATACAATCTAATATTAATTGCATGGGTTTAAGATTTAAATTCATCTTTATGATACGAAACTAATATATGATCGCAGGATGAGTACCGCAGTAAAGTAGCAGTACTGGAACAACAAATGGCCTGCCTTGAAGACGAGTTATGCGAGTCTCGTCTGCTCGCGTCTAAGCTGAACACGGAGCTTGTTAGCGAGCGCTCCGCCGCCGAAGTACGCCTCTCAGAAATGCAATCTAGGCTAAACGAGGTAGGTAGCTAAACTAGGCTAAACACTATATTACAATCAAAAATGATTTTGACGTGACAACTTCATATAATTCGATGGAGCCGGATGCACGCACGAAAAAACATGACTTATGCGGCGTTACCTCGCTCTGAGGCGTTCCATTTAAGGCTTGACGTGCAAGCGAGAGCGCGGAGCGAACGACAAAGAGACGTTGCGCGTTGTCATGATCAACTATCGTCAGTAAATCGATATTACAGACAGCCGATTTTTAAAAAATAGGAATATAATCTCAATAAATCACTTAAAACATATATAATATTATGTTTCTTTCTTAGTTATTGCCCATTCATAGAAAAATATATAGGTACCTCTAATAATAAATAATATACGTACAGCTACGAAGTGTAAGAATTTGATCCCATGCAGAATGTGTTTCGAATTAATATTACGGATTTACTTATCATGGTTTTGGGGTGATTAATGTTATATACTAACATTGATAATATTAAAAATATAGACAGTTTTATTAAGGTCCTCGTATTAATAATGTAAAATATGGACAGTATGAAGAAGAACGTTTGCTGAACTCCGGCCGGTCGCGGGTGACTGGCATGGCTACTCGGATGGAGCTGGCCTGGCACAAGGAGCGAGATGAACTGCAGCGACTGGTGCAGGAGACTTCGACCCTCGCAAGAGATTTGAGGCAGACGCTATTTGAGGTATCGTACACATAGAGACTCAGAAATATAGAAAGTCCAATCAGAACTCACGTATCATTAAACTACAATCAACGTTTAAAATAACTATAAATTTAACGCCTTTTTTATAATTTGTGGGGAATTATTCCGTCACAATATTTTTTTTTCAATGCTTTTTCCATAGTATTTTTAATTGTTTGAGTATGAGGACGAAAGAAAATAAATTTATTTTGTCACTGCCTTATATTTGAGTTTATTTCAGGTTGAGCGTGAAAGAGAAAAAGAACGTTTAGACATGAAGAGAAGAATAGATCAGTTGAAGAGAACGACGGAAGAAGAGACCGAAGACGCTAAGAAAAAGGTTCGCTTGATCGACTATTATGACTTATTAAAAATAATTATTAAAATAATAACAGCCGTATAGTTAATAGACCTTAATAATTAATATGGACGTGCTGTGGACTAAAGAAAAATATATTTAATGCAGTGCGGGAAAACATCGTGGGGAAACCTTCGTGTGAAATTCACCAACCTGCATTGGGTCAGCGACCATCGCATAGCTGAACTATGGCCAAGCACCCTCCTCGCCTGATTCCGAGGTAGAGACCAGAGTAGAGGGACAGTGAGACAAATCCTTGTTCGATGATGATGATTATTTACAATTATATACATATTTTTCCAAATATTTTTACACGTATAATAAAGGTATTTTTTTAAATATCTTTTTTTACTAGGTGACTGAGTTACAATGTGACCTGCTGGAATTGCGCGATGCGCACGCCAAGTTGCGTACAGCCAATGAGAAGTTGCGGCGCGACAAGGAGCGGCACGACCGCGACCGCGACCAGCACCGCCTGCTGGTTTCCTCGCTTAAGCGCTCGCAACAGGTACCACTTAGAAAGTTGTTTAAATTAAATCTGACAATTGAAAAATGAAATATTTATTATTAGTATTACCTTATGTACATTTTGCAAATAAATATTTAGATTATAATTATTTCCTAGAATTTATAGATCTGTTTGATCCGGCTTTGAACTAGATTTTACGCATTTATCTTAATCTGTTTTTACTTTTAGGCTAACAAATCTTTACACATTATAATATAAGCACATCCACTATTAGTAACATACCCAAAAATATATATCCATTATATAGTAATAAATTATAAGTTCTAATGTTTATAAATATACGTATATTTTAGGACGATGACAACGTGATAACACAACTATTGGAAACAATTGATGACCTGATGTCGAAAACTCCAGAACTATTTCCAGAAGAGGCTCCAAGGCCACCGGAGAAAAGACTGATGACTCCCACACCACCCAGACGTAACAGGGTGAGTTGATTCAATTATCAAAATTGAATTGTTAGTATTAATTATTAAATAATAACTGTCTTATACCTTCATATATGTATTTCATAGATTTGCCTAATAATCGGCCCTATAAAATATTATGTTTTAAATAACATGTCAAACTTTACTTAAAAATATAAACTGAATACTTTTGTATTCAGTCTTCATTATGTCATATTTTTAATTTTTTTAACATTTAAAAAGGCCGAAGGATGTAGTTAGAGCCTTGGCAGGGACAAATATAAATACTAAGATTGTTTTTTTTTTTTGTGATCCGTAACACACGCCTATGCGAGCTTACGGAACACTCAAGTTTTAAGTTGTGTTTATGTTCACATTTACATTCATCATTATAAATATATATAATACTTTTCGTAATAACCTTTTGTCAGTCGTCAAAGTCCCGCTCTCGATCGGGCACCCCCGAGGGCGGGGCGGAGGGGGCGGGCGCGGCGGCGAGTACGGGCGCGCGCCTGCGACGCCTCGCCGACGAACTGCGCGCCTCACGCATCGCCGAGCGGCAGCGGCGACACGCAGCCAACGCGCGCAGGCAAGTACATGCTATCAAATGTAGATGCTATAAATCATACTATAGTATAGAATATATATAAACGTATTGTATTCGTCCAATCAAATTACATAAAATACTTTACATTTTGAAAGCTTATGCCAATTTTACATTTAAGTTAACATTATATTTGATTCTATTGTTATTGACGTCACTGTACGGATAGGCAATATCCAACTGTCATATAAAAAGCGGATCGTGGAGACGAAGAAGAACAGGGTCGAACTATTCCCCGCTTGATTATGTCATGAAATCCACAAGACCATAATTGATAGGATACATCCCTATAATACTTTCTAAACCTATCCCTCTTTCCATTAGTATTTATATAAAAAGGTTAAAAAATTACTTACAATAGTTACAAGTGTAGTAAAATATTTAAAATCCTTATCTAATATATAAATCCTCCCCGGCCGATTTCGGCCACGGCGACTGCATTCAACTCTTGTTTTGTCTTTGGTGTGCTCGCGCGTGACTACTATCGCTAACCACAAGATGAAAGCATTCTCAACAGCTCCTCTAGACAAGTGGCAAACGCTAAACGAATAGAAATAGAATAGAATACTTGTTGTATGGGAATAACAATTTCTATTCGTTTAGCGTTTGCCACTTGTCTAGGGGGGCTGAATCGATCACCATAATATTGTTCTAATTTTAGGGCCATGTCTACGGAACCGCGTGAAGCGTTGTCCGTGTCGACGAGCAGGCCGGCCCAGAGGACGTCGTCGCTCAAGAAACGGTCGATATCACTGGAGCAGACCACCAAAGACCAGGTAACTTGTTATACGTAACTTACTACCTGTTTACCGCTGCCTCTAATGGAGATTATTTAACTGCCTATGGTAATTAAGTATTTTTAGAAAATACCAACTTTAAAACATCTTTATATAGAGATAGTTCAACTCAAGTTTGCGCGCGGCGCTTGTCAAAAAACCGGCTTTATTATGTGTGGCAGTGCACGACAACTGCCGCGTCACTGTTGACGTCACTGTTCACGTCAAAGTTGAGTTGAAGAATCAATACTGATATATTGTGTTTTGTTGCACTGTACACAAAGAAAATGTTTTATATTTTGGCGGATGGTGGTAGGATTTATGCAAGAGAATGTGATGTGTAAATGTGAGATGTGATAAGTGGTAGTCTATTTTACCTGAGTCACTTCTCAAATTAATTTTAAAAAAGAAATGATGTGTGTAAGATTCACACACGACAGAAGTGAAACACTCGTTAAATGCTCAAATACAAGCAAGTATTAAATAGTGTGCAATACACCGACATTTGCTCTCTCGCTCTTTTGTATTTGTGTCTCTTACCTGTCGTTTTTTCCGTTGCATCCGGTTTCAAATCACAACGATTCTAAAGAAGTTACACTTTAAAAATTACTACGTAATTGCACTATAATAAACTTATCGAATCAAAATATTTCAGAGCGCCATTTGGAAGTCGGTGGACGACAGCAGCGTCTCCTCGATGCAGTCTCTGGACGGAGACGCCGATATGCGCCTCTACACCATGCAACGGGACGCCAGCCTCGACAGGTCAGAATTACTAAAGAATTGAATTACTAAAGCTTAATACGCTACTTTAGCTTTAATAAGACTACAAGTATATGCTTAGTACCTGTAACTCAATGCTGGTGCGGTGTTAGCATAGAGAATATATCCACGTGGTTTCATAGTATTTTGATGTTAGACATGAACACGGCGCGCAGACCCTGACAAAGCACTAATTAGAACATTAAAGGCAAAAAGCTAAGAATACAATGGCGCTTAAATAAAATTGTGGACTGCTACTAATGCATTTGGTGAGTTAATTCCAAAAAGTGAATTAATTCGAATCGTTAAAACCTTTTTAGAATTTTGATTCGTGTTCATTTTCCACATCCGGAAGTCAAAAAAACTCGAAAATATACAGTTCATTAATGTTTAAAATAAATTGATTAATTATTAAACAAATAATCATTGATATCCTCGATTTTAGTCGATTATCCGGTGGATCAGCACAAAGCGACGTGTTACCGAGCGAGAAGAAGAAGAAGAAAGGTCTGTTTGGGAAATTGAAAAAGTTGACCAAATCGCGCTCCATCGACGACCACGTAGACGCAGAGGTGGACTTCAGACCGATCGGCACCGTTCAACGAGTAAATATTAGTTATACTAATCCTTATAAATATAAATTTGAAAAATATATCTATACTAATTTACATTAATTCTTATAAAATGTATCTTTTGATAGAAAATTAAATTTAAATAATAAATTTACAGGGTTCGGACTCGGATATGAGTACAACGGGTAGCAGGCGGGATTTGCGAGGCCGACTATCGGACATGTTCAGCAGAAAAGCTCCAATGTCGCGCGGAAACAGGTATTAGGCACTTATAAAGTACGCGCGATTTAACTAAGCTATATAAGCTAAGAATGACATCACAAAGTTATTTTCTTTGAATGATAATAAAATATGCGTTCTGTATATTATAAGAGATATTATGTATTAAAATGTTTTCGTCATTTTTAAATCAATGACCATAAAAAGTCCTTAATTTATGCATTATATTTTTCCTACATAACCGAGTAAAATCTTAATTCTACCAACATTTAAATACGCCTAAAATTGTCGATTGTAGCAAGGAACAAAGCCCAGATCGGCCGGCTAGCGCAGCCGCCGGGACGACGAGCGGAGCAGCGAGCGGCGCGGTGGGCGGGGCCCCGAGCGGGGCGTCAAGCGCGAGCGGCCCCACGCGCCCGATCCTACGCAATGCCAGCACTAGCGCCCTGACTCGCGCCTCACCAGTTAAACCTGTATGTACCTTTGAACTATCTATATTTTTACTGTATTGTATTCAAAAGCTACGATAAATCCATTATGTCTTAAATTAGATCTTTGAAATGAATTCGTCGAATTTTCTATAGTATCATCAATGCACCGAGATTCCTACTAATATTATAAACGTGAAAGTTTGTATGTTTGTTACTCTGTGACGTAAAAGCTACTGAATTGTTTTTGATGAAAATTTACAATAAGATATAATATAGCTTATACATCAGAAGTTAACAAAAGCCGCATTTTATCACCGTAGTCCCACGGGAATGGGAAGTACACGGGTGAAACCGCGGGGCGCTGTTAGTAACATATATAAAGAAACGGTTCAAATCTCGACGGAGGCCTCAAGCAGCAGCGACCGGCGGCTCCATTTGACGGAATTTGTTTTCTTACAAAACACAATATTACCGGTCTATTCTGGTAACTCTTTATACGACTTAAAAAAATGTAAACGACGATTTTCTTTTTAGAGCGATTCTCCCAGTTCGAGAGCAACAAGCGTGACGCCCGGGATCAAGAGGAAGGGGAAATAATAAAACTATCATTTTGCTTTTTAAAATTGTATTTATCCAACCTTCTATGAATATTCCACATAGCATGTAATATCACAATACATATCAGATAGCGCTATCAAGGGAACGAAGAACGAGGTTCTCAAATGCGGACCGCCAGTCGGTCGAAATGCCACTCATATACGTTTGTATGTATTTGTAATTTTTATATTAAACCTTTGATCGAACTGGTTGTTTCATTGATAAAAATAAATTTACCTGTAACTTAATTGTAAAATTTAAGTAATTAGTCGGACGACGATAATTTCGACGGGAGGGTGTGGGGGCGTGGCTAGCTCTGGTCCATGAGGTTGGAGTCGACACCGGCGCCGCCCGACGAGTCCTTGAGGATCGACTCGAAGATGGGCTGCAGGTCGGGGAACGACTTTATCTGCGTCACGAAGTCCATCAAGTGGGGATTCTTTTCTGCAATGGACAAATATACGATGTTGAAAAGATAGTGTTTTTACCATTTACATATGACAATCATAAGAATATTAAACACTTGCACGCCTGAATAATAAAGTTGACCATTGAGTTACTTTGCATGTCCAAAATCGGTTACGAAAATAATTATGTCGAATAAGGTCTTTTGGAATGAGATGTGAACCCCAAGTTTATAAGCTATGGCCTAGTACGCTCTTCGTCTGATTTCGAGGACACACGTGTACGTACCTGCATCGGGTATGTGCAGGAGCGCAGCAGCCGCGCGTAGAGCCGAGCGCTTAAGTTCATCCTGTTTCTCGTACTCTTGCTTTACAGAGTTGGCTTTCACCTTGTGCGTGCACGTCGCCCGCAGCGGCTCCACCAGACTCTCCAGCCCTTTACCATACATGTTATATTAAAAAGGATTATTATTGAATATAGAAACATGTTACGTTTTTTGTCCATGATGATTTGGAGTTCATCATGGACAAAAAACGTATTGAACTGAATTTAAATCTATATGCGGTTTGGTGCAATGTAAAGCTTAATAATGGCGACTAACCAGGCCACTAGTTGTTTAAAAATAAAACAACACACACGTAAGCACGCACGCACGCACACACGCACGCTATAAAAAAGCGCACAAAAAGTATGCTGGTAGTGCTAGAAGCACGACTGGATGTATAAACGCGAGAGGCACGCGCAATCGAGGTACGCCGGTAGTGATGTATTTGCTCTGCAGCATGGTTACACGGCACAGCTGCTTTATGTGGTTCGGTAGTGTTGTACTCACTCTGTAATACGACCGCGGGGCACAGCTGGGCGAGGCGCGCGCACATGAGGTAGGTGAGCATCTTGATGTCGTAGTGGTCGCGCAGGCCGTCCTCCACGTGGCGCACAAACTCGAACACGTCGATGCGGTCGAGGCAGGTGCCCAGCAGCGTGTACATGCACTCGAAGGCCGCCTTGCGCAGGTCCAGTCCATCGTCCACCGAGTGCTTGAACGGTCCCATCTCCACCTCGCGGATCAGTTCTTTCTGCAACATCATGTTTTTTACCATTAACTCAATTTGAAGCTACTACTAGATGCGATTTTCAAGCTTCTGGACTGGAAAGGACTCGGCATCAACATAAATGGCGAGTACCTAACACACCGATTTGCCAATGATGTAGTTCTTATGGCTGAGACCTTGGAAGACCTGAACACAATGCTCGAAGATCTCCATAATGTTTCCCAAAGAGTGGGTCTTAAGATGAACATGGACAAGACGAAGATCATGTCAAATGTCCATGTTGCACCCGCTCCAGTTAACGTCGGGAACATTACACTCGAAGTTGTTGACCACTATGTGTACCTGGGACAGACAGTCCAGTTAGGTAAGGCCAACTTCGACAAAGAGATCTCTCGTCGAATCCAGCTCGGATGGGCAGCATTCGGGAAGCTCCGGCATATATTCGCGTCCGAAATACCTCAGTGTCTCAAGGCGAAAGTCTTTGACCAGTGTGTGTTGCCAGTGATGACCTATGGGAGTGAGACGTGGTCGCTCACTATGGGTCTCATAAGAAGGCTCAAGGTCACCCAGCGAGAAATGGAGAGAGCGATGCTTGGTATTTCCCTGCACGATCGAATCAGAAATGATGAGATCCGCAGGAGAACCAAAACGACCGACATCGCTCGAAGGATTGCATCGTTGAAGTGGCAATGGGCGGGACACATAGCGTGGAGAACCGATGGCCGTTGGGGCGGAAAGGTCCTCGAATGGCGACCGCGTACCGGACGACGCTCCGTGGGCAGGCCCTCTACAAGGTGGACCGACGATCTGGTAAAGGTCGCGGAAAGCCGCTGGATGCGGACAGCGCAGGACCGATCGTTGTGGAGATCCTTGGGGGAGACCTATACCCAGCAGTGGGCGTCGATTGGCTGACATGATGATGATGACTAGATGCGTCGGTAAATTTATTAATAATAATATATATTATACGCCGCAATAAAAAATGGCGACTTCATTTTTTCAAATTATTGGTGACAAAAGGTTATCGATATTGTGACATTATATTGGTCAAGGAATATTTTAAGAATTAAAGTGTGATTTCAAAAATCATCTTCTACATACACATACTACATCACCATACCTTGACTTTGGTCTCGGCGTAGATGGTGGGCAGCAGGTGCGGCAGCAGGTCCCGCACGAGCGAGGGCTTGTTGTGCGCGGCCGAGTTGAACGCGACCAGCGCCACGCGCCGCACGCCCAGCGCCGGGTCGCGCAGCGGCAGCAGCAGCTCGCCCATGCACGCGCGCAGCATCTCGTCGATCGGCTGCGGCTGTGCGACAGTTACGCGTGAGCTATTAGCACTGGCAAAATGGTTAGTCATCGTGGGATACAAAAACCATGGCCATTGCACGGAGATCGTCTTCCCACCTGGTTAATGGCCGACCAACACTTAGCCTACGTAAACTCGGCCTCCACTCTAAAACCTTATTGGTTCATCGGCCATCAATTTTTAATTTTCAATTTTTGTTGCCTTTTTTATGGTTTGTGTTAAATCAACGTGTCCCAAGATTTTCGGCAGGTATAATCAATAATAAAATATAAACATACCTGGTCTGATATTGTAAACTTAACGGCAGTGACCGCGGTCGTCCTGGTCAGCGGCTCGGACGATTTTAAAAATTCTTTTAAATGCGGCAGAAGATCTTTCGGTTCCAGTAAACATAACTTTCCTAAGCATTCGGCGACCTGAAAACATAGTAAGATCAATACCAGTTCATTATTAGCCAGACATACAATATACATATATGACAAACATCACAATATTCATACACACATGTAATGGGGCAAACATAGACCTTATTCCGACTCGGCGAAAATAGCGCGAAATCAAAATTAAAAATAAGACATGTAATCGCGTTGTTGCCACGTGTCCAAAAACACTTAATGAACCTTTAAGTCCCGCGCGATTACCACGTGATTCTGAAATTGCTGTCGCCGTGTCTGAAGAAGCCGTTAGTAGTGGCTTAGGTCGCAAGAGTCCGATACATTTGACAATATTGAACTTTTATGTCACTATGCTACACATCAAATAATGTTGTGTTGAAACAGATAAAAAAAAATGAATAGAGACACTAAGTTCAAAAGCTTTTGATGGTCCACTGGTGGGTGAACTCGGCCTCTTATGCGAGTGGGTCCGGGTTCGATTCTAACCCCTCCTCTCCCCCCCTTGCCTTGAAATTGGTGAGTGCACCCCAAACATAATCATCGTTCGCTCACCGGTGAAGGAAAACATCGTAAGGAAACCTGCATGCCTGATGAGATTGAAAGTCTTTGAACGTATGTGAAGTTCACCAACCCGCATTGGGCCAGCGCATCGGTGAACTAAGGCCTATTACCCTTGCCCAGCAATGGAACTTATAAGGGTTGATGCTTTATCTTTTACTTTTATTGATAAAATTGTTTTATTTTACTATCTGTTGTGTGATATGGATGTTAGCAGATCACTAACCACATTACGCGAGCCCTCCTCGGCGCACTGGCAGTGCTTGGACAGCTGCACCCATATCTCGGGGATGAACGGCCGCAGCGCCTCCACTCCCTCCGGCGTGCACGACTCGCACGCTATGATCTACAAATATTTAAAGGATCAAACATAATTATTTCTATGTAAAACGCCCACGGAGATACGTCACACCTACCAACACAGTTCATTGATTCCCCGGAATTTGAACTTATGATGGTCATTTGTAATAGTTCGGATTTCGTAAATTATAATATTTATACTAAAAAATATACATATATACGAATTAGATGTATTGATAAAGGGCCCAAGTTGCCCGCTCTGCTGTTCGTCTGTCACCAGGTTGTCTCAAATCGCAAAAACAGTAATAGCTACACTGGTAGCATAAGCATATATAGCATAGCATTCACACATAGTGCACTGTTGCCGGAATAATAAATATAAAAATATTAAAACAGATCTTTCTTAAATCTTATTTGCAAGATTTGATTAAATGAAGAAAACTAAGCTACTACATACACAAACTAACTACAATGGTAAACTACATTACACAATATATTACTTCTAAGCAGCCAGTCAAACTCCCTTTATAAACCCACCTCCCTAAGCGAGTGCAGCAGCAGGTACTGTCGTTTGGGCTGGGCCTCTATCTCGTTGAGGATGAAGGGCAGGAACTCGGGCAGGTTGCCCACCGCCACCGAGCCCAGCGCGTAGCTCGCCGCCGACTTCACCTCCTCCGACGACGGCGTGAACGAGTTCAACAACACCTCCTTCAAGTTGGGAATCGAGCTTAGATCCCTGAAACAAACTGTGTTTCTTTTAACGTTCTTAATTGTATTCAAAATAATACAATATTGTTGATAATATTGACGTATAATGCGATCCTGCGGATCGATTCTACCTTATCCTATATAGAGCAGGGATGCAACCTTCTGTTTCTTTCAACTTAACTTTTTAATAGTTTTTATTGTGTTTTAGTTGTGTTTAGTTAGAAATAAATATTATTAAAAATTAACTAGACAAACTAATAAATAACTTGAACAAATTTATAGTTAGCTATCTACACAAAGTCGGTTCCAGAATTTCTTAGTTATTTTCACCGATGGATGGTAATACTGGATCGTGGTACCAAATATTGATTCCGTCAAAATCTTTTGCTGTGTTTTTTACGGACCAAGATATGCTATGTAATTGTTGGCACCGACACGTACCATCACACGTTATGATAGGTAACACATGAACCAGTTGGCTATTAGCATTAGAACAAAAATTGTATGTTTATTAAATAATAAATAAAACATCAAAAGCACATGGGCGCGACTCACAGATGTCGGCCGATCTCAGCGAGCGCGAGCAATGCGAACATGTGGTGCGTGTCGGAGGTGGGGTGCGCCGCGTCGCGCAGGAACGAGCGCGTGATGTCGAGCGCCTCGGGCCCGCCCACCGCCACCGCCGCCACGCACTTGGCCAGCGACTGGTACGCCTGCCGCACCACATTATATAAATAACATATGTTTGCTAAACCTACTGTAACAATTCTTTCGAAACACAAACAATATTTTTTTGAATTGTAATAAAATTTAATTGTTTTTGTGTTTAAGTTTCCTGTGTACATAAATAATTAAATAAAAAAATAAAAATCATATGCTAGAAGCTACTGCATCACTACATATTATAAAACAAAGTCGCTTTTTCTGTCCCTATATCCCTTTGTACGCTTAAATCTTTAAAACTATGCAACGGATTTTGATGCCGTTTTTTTTAATAGATAGGACAATTCAAGAGGAAGGTTTATGTATATAATTTATTAAGTTTTTATATACATTGGCTAAGATATAACAATAATTGTTGAAGGTGTCGGGAAAAAATAGGCCGCTTGGGAGTTTTAAACGAAAACGCTGCCTAAACCCTTTGAGATATAACAAAATAATGTATGGTGGAATTGTGTATCTTAAATAGGTCTACAAAAAAGTCCGCGATGGCATATGTCTATCTTTTAGGGATATCATACTATATCCATTTAATACTTTAAAAAAATGGGCAATTATAACGCGATAACTTGAAAGTTATTTACACATATATGGTATGAATCCTTATCATTTTAAATCAGTTAATTAGCATGTGCATTTTATGAAGATTATTTTTGCCCTTTACATCATGCAAATTAAATGAATACTTTAGGAGATATGGCAAAATCAAAATAATGCAGAAGAAAATAAATCGTGTTGCTGTGATACGAACAGGCGCGGGCGGTTGTCTGGTGTCTAAGGCCGTAGTGTATCAACTCTGGTAGACGTAATAATATGATCAACGTATGGTGGAATATATAATAACAGTATTATATATACTAAATATGCCTACAGAAAATCTGCGAAGGGATATATGTCTTTATGTTCAAGATGACATATATTCATTTTAATACAAAAACTTAGTAATTATTAAAATAGAAAATGATCATCATCAGACATGATAAATCCGTAAACCTAAGTTCACGCGGGCGAAGCTGCGGGTAACAGCTAGTAGCAAATAAGCTGTCTATATATCACGTGTCGATGGCGTTAACACGTGGGCTGCCCACCATAATACACCTACAGGAATACTCCCATGGCCCATACAAATTTACTGATCCCACCAGTGATTGTCATGCTCATGGCAGCTAACGTGTTAAGCAATAAAATGTTTAAGTAAATCTGCTTAAAATTTAGACAATATGAAAGAAGACCTAATGATGCAAAATATATTATCTCGTTTAATGTTACGATACTAAAACGATCACAATTGCCACTGTGACCATGGTGGTTGTGAAATATTCTAAACTTCGGGCATGTATAAATCTTAATAATCACAACAACAGTTGTTTCAGTATAATATATTATAATTTTCCCCACCTGTTTGATATGGTGCGCGGTGGCGGCGTGGTCGCTGCGCTGCACGGGCGCCACGAGCAGCGCCAGCAGCTCCCGGCGCGAGCAGCCCGCCACGTCAGCCGTCACCAGCGCCGACAGCACCCCCAGCATCGCCTTCAGGGCCCCGCCTATACAAGTACATTTTTATAGAGTAAGTAATCGCTGATTATCTTTTGCTGGATATCATGATTTATCGTCTAAGATAGAATGGACTGAATATCATAAGCTAAGAATTTAATACCAGCCAACAGTTTTTTTAATAATATAAATAAGCCATAAAATGGACAGTCATTACACCAGGTAAGCGATTAGCGAATTTCTTAGACGCCACCACACGCTATACCAGACTATAAGCAGGTGCGTTGCTACATTATTAAATATAAGTAATAAGTATGCTCTAAAGATTTTTGTGCGGTAAACAATTTCGTCGAGAGGTCACAAGTACATCACGAGACACCACTAGAGACTCCACGTGATAGCGATTACTTACAGGGGCCCAGTCCCTGATGAGCTGTTCAAGGGCGACGTCCGCGGCTGCTTACCAGAAAGCGCTTATCCTAGTAAGAAACAATGTAACCTTGCAGGAGCGGCGACTTGGCGAGCGCGAGTATGTTGGGCGTGAGCGCGTTGCGAGCGTCGGGCGTGAGCGCGGCGGGGCAGCGCAGGCAGGCGCGCCGCACCAGCGTCAGCGCTGTTTGCGCGCAGTGCAGGTCCGCCTCGCACACCAGCGCCGGCACCTCCGTCAGCACCTGCGCGCGCGCACACACACTTCACGTTAAATCAAATCAGAATAAACTACTTCATATTGTACTGGATTGGATGCAATCGTGCAAAAAATGCAAAACGTAATTTTGAAGTCAGATGATTTTACATTTAATAAATAAAAATTACTCTCCGAAATGTATGTACGCATATTAACTTCAAAATCGCTACACCAAATTAGGTTATTCTTTTTTCCTGCGTTGGTTAGCGTGCAGGACACCGTTTGCCAGGTTCACCTTGTTAGTAATATTATAATTTTAGCGCCTAGCGGTAAGTTAGTAGTAAATCGAATTAAATAAAATTTGTGTAACTGGTACTAGTAACGGAGATAAATTTAAGAAATGTAAATGTATCACACATACACGTGTATTATCCGATTCGGGCCTCAACATTCATTGTGCAAATTATTTACACTTGGCAGAATTCGAGCCCGCAACCGCGTCCAAACCGCAAACCCGTAAAGCGAGTACATACAGAGTACAAGTACCTTACATAAGTAATATTATTTAAAATGCAGAGGTCCCAAAACTCTTTTGTTTCATAGACAACTTTCAAACTATTCCTGCATCAGGTGGACCCCAGCTGAGTTTTTTTTTTTCAAGAATTGCTCGTTTAAATATATTTCAATATATCTAATAGTAAAATTCTTTTAACAATATTGATAGAAGTTAAGCGCCAATATTTTGGTTCTTCCCTATCGAAACCAAATTAATTTTCATGGACCCCCATTTTTGTCACGCTCATTGTGGAGTCCTTCGAGTCTTCCGTGGACCCCTGGGGGTCCACCTGGACAACTTTGGGAATCACTGGTTTAAAATATGTACTTTACGTGCTGCTGTACCATGAATAACATATTTTTTAATTCTTTTTCTTAATAGGTACATACTTACTTGCAATATTCCTTAATGTTTTATTATATTAACGGTGATGAAAAAAATAAGAAGCTGTATGAAAGTATTAAATGAAAGCTTTTCAATAAATAAACATAGTGCGTTTTCCAATTACCGAGCATAATGTGACTCAGTGCCGCACAATGCCGCACAATGCTGTTGCTTAATTGGAACACGAGTTTTAAAATGCGCCAGCAGGGTGCGCTAAGTTCAGGGTAGAATAAAGTTGGCAATAACCTTATTAATGTAAATAAAGTGGTATACATAATTATTGGTTGAAAGCTATTTACGGTTATTTTAAGTTATTTGGATTTTGATTATTTCATTAACACTTTTTGTTTTGAGTAATTTTTTTTAGTGAGTTCTAAAACAATTATATACCTTTCAATTAAATCATCTCTTTATCAACTATTGCATATCATCTGATATTTTAAGCATTTATACTATATAATATAATAACAGCGCCCCGCGGTTTCACCCGCATACTTCACATTTCCGTGGGAGTGCAGGCACAAATCATAGCTTATATGTATCGTTTTGGTGTATATGACCTATATTATTATAAATTTTCAATAGAATCCATTCTTTTCGTCAGAGTTTTTACGTGAAAGAGTAACAAACATCCATAATTACAAACTTTCACGTTTTTAATATTAGTAAGATAACTAAAACGTTTTTTGTAGATGAACTTGAAACATTATAATAATATTTTTGTGCACGTACGCGTATATTTTTTAACAATAAATAATATTATTAACGATAGTATTTAAATAAAACATTTCGATAAATGAACAACTTAAAGAAAAAACACTTGTTAATTTTCTATCACAGTTGGCCAATTGCACGCATTTCGCGAAAGCACTACTTTTATGAGAGCTCAAAAATGCGATGCGGTGCTGTAATTGGAACACCAACTTTGAGCATTGTGCCGCACAATGCGCGTTTGTGCTGTATAGTCCTCGCCACTTTTAAAGTCCTGCAACTAATGCCTGAACTAAATTTGACAACATTGACATCTTGACATCTGTCTGGAGTAAGAAGTTGTGATATTTTAAATTGTTTTACGTGAAATATGGAGCATATAATATAAAGTAAGGTGTAAAAATTTAAGGCCGTACAATGATCGTTAAAGTGAAATAATTTTGTAAAATAGAAAGTAAAAATAAACAACAATTAACCCCGTTAAATAATATGTTTATAAATGTCACAGCCATGACAGGTAAATTTTAGAGATGCCAGAGTCACTCATTTTTGCCTAATTTATGGTTAAAATATTATCATTAACTCTATACCTACATTTATCTTATGATATTTTATATGAATATAAATACAAGGTAAAAGAATTAAAACCTTGTTCAGATGAATGATATTTTCAGGTGTTTCTGTAAAAAAGGTCGAATAACAAAGGAAGTAACAATGGCAGCAATTACTTCTGAGAAAATCGTCACTCCTGGCAAAAGCCGAACACATCCGAAGAAGCTTGTTTTAGATGAATTCTACTAATCGGTTATACGTAAAAAATACAAAGGAAATATTTACAAAAAAATGTTTTATTTTACTAAAACCTGGCAGGGAGATTTTTATTTTGCTGCTATAATTATTTTTGCCATTATTATCATACTCAGTCTTTATCAATCCGCTACTGACCATAGGCCCTATACTTATTTAAATTTTTTATTGTACTAGACTTGGTGGAAAATAATTACACTATAAATTGGCAACATTGAGTTATGAGACCGCAGCGCCGCGTCTATCGGACTTCTAAAGTGGCGATGACTCTAATTGGAAAACGCCCATAATCTTTATAATAATTTACTCAATTGAAAAATCTGTCATGTCATGTGTATGCACTTAGTTTCACACGCACCCGATAGATGGCGCTGTTAGATTCTAAATCGCGCTATTGAGTTGCTTATACGATTTATCTAGGCAAAAATCATTATGGATGGGATGGCAGATTCTAGGCCACCTGATGGTAAAGTGGTATTTTTGGAGTGTGGTGGACGACAGACGTCCCGTCGCACTTTGTATCAAATAAATGTATTTTGTAATAAGAGATTATTGAGTAATATGAGTATTGACTGATATAACATATTATATATTTGAAAATTTCGATTATTTTAATAATCGATTATCGAAACGATTTCAAATATAGATTATAAAGTAGTGTTGACTGTTGGGCGTTGGCAGCTGGCGCGCTAGCCCATTTTTTGTCACACAAGTACGACTTGTCCTATATAATTCCAGTGCCAAATGCCAATTGCCATGCTGTGCAAACAAACCGCACTGCGGATTGCTGTGACGGTATGCTCAGGCGCGGCGCCGCACAATGCCGTGTGCCGTGTGGTTTAGCTCATAGTATAGCTACATACTATTAATTGAAATACGGCCTTTATGTGCTCCTTCTCATATTTTTTTATTGAATTCAAGACTTGTTTGGCCGCGTTGAGCAATTTTTGGCAGAGGAAAGTTTTATAGGTCGCATCACCGACATGATGTGACAGTATTACGTTATTGAAATTTTAAAAATTTTGTATTAAAATTTCATATTGTCATCTAAGTTTTCTTTTCTGTAGGGAGTCGCTACGACTGTCAATTATTTACATTGTTTTAAAACTAGACGTAACCCGTATCATATTACAGTTTATGAAATATTAATAAAATTATATAATAACTTACCTTACTAAGCAACTCTATACTAATATCATTGCTATAATTCTGGACTAATGTGTCCAGTAGCACGAGAGTAGATAGTTTCAAGGCTCGTTGGTTCTTTCTGAGGAACGTGCCAAGAATAGGAACAACGTCGGCCTGTAAGATAATGAAACAATCTTTAGTAAAACAAATTGCCATTAAAATGCATTCAAATGTGACCTGATCTTTTAATATAGTTTTAAAACAGTATCCTAAAACTTACCAAAATAGGTCTCAGATCTATACGTAGCGGTGAAGATGCGATTTTGGTTAATGCCTTAACAGTAGTGAGTCGAGTAATTTCGTTGCGCAGTCTTTCTAAAAATATTGGTAGGCACACAGGCAGTTCATTCTGTAACGAAAAATATCAACTTTTACTAAATATCATACAGGTTGTATTCGCTATGTAGTATGCATAGCCAGATTGGCAACTAGGAAGTAGTTTTTTGTATTGAAGAACTCAAAATGATTCTACTTAACTCTTCGACGCAAGGACTAGGTCAGCTATGCATAGCAGGCGTTTGCGACGACTGGCCTTGGGTAAGAGCATTTTTATCGTCAAGCTAACGCGAATCTTATTTCAAGGGAGACCAGTGCCAAAGCGTTATTTTTATGGGGTTACTAACGCCCGGTTTCCGAAAGGCTGATCAACGCAAAAATTAACTAATCAACTGTCAAAACGGTTGTTAAGTGTTATATGCATCAAGTTTTAAAAGCACCAACATACTATCAGTACTGTAAAAAAAATACAGTACTGATCTGCACATAGTTTGTACACTCTTCAGTACAGTACTAACCTGCAGATAGTCTCCGAAGTGGCATATAAGCTGACCGCAGGTAGCGATGGCCCGCTCCTTGACCTCCTGATCCATATCGGCGGCGCGCAGGCGCACCAGCGTGCACTCGTACATGGCGGGCACGAACTGGCGAAGCTCCGGCGGCGGCGGCTCCACCTGCACTTCACCGCCCTCGCTATTCTCGTATCCATCTGGAATCATTATCGATTTTTATTACCAACAACTTATCGATTGGGAAGTACGAGGATCTTTTAAAGACATTCATTTTATTTCCTTCATCTGAAACTTATCCTCCTACATAGTGTACGGTGCAACCGTACAAAGCGCATCATCATCAATTTTGCATATTTCACGCACTTGTATTATCGCGAGCCACGGTCGTGTCACTCAATAGCAAATATACAGCATTAGCAGCATATCATAGTATTTTAATTGTCATCGGCGACATCCCCAACAGCAACTCAAGAGTACATCTTTATGGTCCTTAGAGTCGGATGAACCAGCGACCTATGGATGGACCTATGGAGATGACCTTCATACAATGACGAGTTCATAAAAATTTGTTATTTTAAGATAAGAGAAGACAATTCGTATAATAATAGATAGATGTCTGACGTGGATGTGGTTACATTTTCGTTAGATTAATGGTATTCGTAAACTTTGACAGCTACAGCAGCTCTTTAGTAGATACATTACTAACCAAGTGGGCGCATGACTTTGACCAGCGTCTGCAGCACCCGCAGCGCCTCGGCGGTGACCTTGTAGAAGGGGTCGTGCACGCTGGCTAGCACCGCGGGCAGGATGGCGGCAGCGTGCGCGCGCATCACGGCGGGCGGGTGCCCGCGCACCAGCCACACTATGAACACCAGCGTCTCGATCTTCATCGATGACGCCGTGCCCTTATCCCTGGAAATTTTAAAACATTTTTGTTTATTTTACTATTATAGTTTTTTGAGCACAGTAGTATTTTTCTTTTTTGCTTTTTTATTGTATTTAATGAGTTTACACAGTGCCTATTAGACAAATATACAGGCAAGTTAACTTTGCTGGGCACAATAACTTTACTAACAACATAGATCGCTACGAGAGTCCTAGTCTTGTTTTAATACATTTAAAAAAGAACTTGGTTTTACAAATAATTGTGGACGTTATACAATTAATGTATTTGACGATAAGGGCACGCAACATATTCAAAGTTGTGGTAAATTAGGTGGTACCTAATAAGGTTCAAAAGACTTCTTAGTATAGTTGGCACCCTTGGGATATATTAATACGCACGTGAGCGGGGGCGTGAGAGCTCGTATGACGCGCGCGGCGTGGTCGGCCAGGCAGCCGGGCGCCGCCGCCAGTAACTCTCGCAGCAGCGCCAGCGCACAGGCTCGCGCACGCACGCTGCGCCCGCGAATCACACGCAGCGCGCCGCGCACCACACTCGACACCTACAAACAACACATTAATGTCAAAAGCTTTTTAATAAAATATGTCGAAGCACCACTGCTTTTAAATAAATTAAAAAACGCCTTCAATCGGTTCTTTCGTTTGAGAACTACGGAGCATAAGCGTGTCTGTAAAGCAATTAAACTTATAACATGTGTATGTTTCGTCGGGAAATAAAAACACACGCAAACTAGGAAGGCTGCCGCGCGAGCCACTGTTCTACGGATTAACGCACGAAGTAGTACAAGTGAAGATGACCGGTAAAGTTCCGGATCGATCGGGTAAGATTAGGTTCGATTCCAATACGAGTCTACACTAATCAAAACCGCGAAAACACCGATAGCACTTTGCTATCGGTCGATTGCACGGGTACCGCGCACGACCCACCTCCCCCGTCAGAGGGGGAGGAGAGGGCCGGCCCTCTGACTAATAGTTTAACTTCATCCGCTAATGACTCGTCGACCGTATTGGATTTGACTAGCCAAACACCTACTCTCCAGAGTAGCGCGCGCGATATACCGCGCCCCCTGCGGGGCACGGAGGGGGGCGCCCTCCTTTCGAATTTTACTAGGTGAGCCATCTGCTCACCTACCTACCGATTGAGCTTAAAGGCCATCTGGCCTAAAAGTCTAGACCTTTCGAAAAAAAAAGACCGGTAAAGAATTGTGCTGGCTACACAAATCTTATAATTTGATACATACATTTTACCAGCAAACAAAAAAAAAACAACATTAAAAATGTGCTGAGAATCAATGTGGTTAGGTTAGCATAGAGCTAGTATATTTTGTACAAGGCGATTTAATTAAGAATAGGGATAATATCAATAACCTTTATCCGTCAATTGGCACGTGAAATGTAAAGTTTGCAAAAATTTATTTGCATACATTATTTATAAATAAAAAATTCGTTTCTTTTAAATATACAATATATTTTTTTTTATTAGGATTGGCCCAGAAGGCTTGCCAAAAAAAAAAAATATTAACGCCAGTCACCATCTTGTCAATGTAAGTAAGCTTAATAATCGTGCCAGTGAATGTATGCATGTGCATGCATATGGACGAC
This sequence comes from Lycaena phlaeas, assembly GCA_905333005.2. NCBI lineage: Eukaryota > Metazoa > Arthropoda > Insecta > Lepidoptera > Lycaenidae > Lycaena > Lycaena phlaeas. The sequence continues at coordinate 7,577,637 of HG995171.1, forward strand.
ACATGCTTGTGCTTGTTACTGCTTGTGTCTTTTGTGAGTTCTGTTTTTTAGGCAATTTTGTTGTAAATTGTGCGGGTTGTTATTTGTATTGTATGTTACCCGCTGTAAGAGGAGAGCCTGCGGCGAGTCGTCTGCGGGCACGAGGGGTGTGGGCAGCGCGGGCGGAGGGCGCGTGGCCCGCAGCAGCGCCGTGTACGCGCTCAGGATGTCACACTTCACGTTTTCTTCACGTTCTAGAACAATATACATCTTCTTTAAAACCTATCCCCATATATCAAACAGCAGTAAGTATAATAAAAAGCAGTCGTTTCGAAACTACTTATTAGATTTAATAAAATCTTTCAAAGATTTATGGCAATCAATGTCAAAAATGAGGTTTTTTCTTCTTACTTAGAAAGGAAAACTGTGGACAGTAAGTGAACGACATTGTCCACGAACAATGTGTTACCTATCCTTAGACACATGTCGAGTTGCAGTGCCAGTACACTGGCGGTCTGGTTTTACTCAGCGAAACACAGAAATGCTGTTTCACAAATGTCCAATGCAATAATTTATATGTACTGGTCAGAAGCAATATAATATAATCTTTCAATATAATCTTGTGTATTTGATTAACTCACGTTTGTACTTTAAGATAATGTTAGGAACAATAAACACTACTGAATTTGATAAATTTTGACACACCTAGTTCATATCATATGCAAAGGTTCACCCTAAACATAATCAGTATAGTAAAGCCAAAATTAGAAATCTAAGATGTTTTACCTTTAAATCTTGCTATCAATGCAGGGGAGACAGTCTGATACATTTCCGCCAACAACTCGTGCCTTGTAGATATAACGGACTCTAAGCATTTGGCTGCAGCACGCCTTACCTGAAACAGAATAAAAAAACATTTAGAACAATCAAAACAGTAAAAAGTATGAGAGGAAAAATCATTAGGTTTTTAATATGAGGTGGGATAGATACACTTCTGATACTGAATATTATTATTGATATGATATATTGATTTGCAGGTTTCCCGAGAACAAGGTATGAAAGGCAGTGTAATTTCTGACATCAAATCTTAACATGTAACCTGAGACTCCTGGTCGTCAAAACTGACCATTATACTATGGTGTTTGATTTTCCAAGTTGTCTATCCAAGTATTAAAATATAATTTCGTTACATACCTTCCAAGACATGTCATCGTCATCAGAATATTCTTCAGAATCTGACTCCGGATCCGCATCAGGCTCAAAAGATTCGTCTTCCATTTCCTCGTCATCGCCAACTCCTTCTTCGTCATCTTCATAATTATAATTGGGGTCATATGTTATCATTTTAAGACAGAGATCAATTATCTGCAATAAAACATTCACTTTTCAATTTGTTCTATAGATAAAATTTAAGGGAACAGAAAGTTTAGTTAATATTAAAATTTGTCAAACAGAGAATGTATAATATCTAAATATTATCAAAACAAAATAGATTTACTACAGGACAACGATTTTGAGACAAAATAAAATTAATATACAGTATTGTTTTCTTATGTTTACGCGAATTTCACTCATTATAATGAAACAACTTTTACGGATTTTATCGCGGTTTATTTTGTTTTTTACAAGCCCGACGTTTCGGATACTTTACAGCAACCATGGTCACGGGAGGACGAGGGTCCTCCCGTGACCTAAAAAAAGTAAAATCCGTAAAAGTTGTTTCATTATAATAATATACAGTAATTTAAAGAAGGCCTATATTCAGTAGCAATGACTCAAAGTCTAATAATAATGATGATGATGATGTAGTAATTTTAATTCATCTCACTAGGAATACAATATCCAACAAGTACAATAAAAAATATGAAATGTCAAAAGGCGTGACTTACAGTGGGAATATGTGGTTGCACTTCCTTAGGGCATTTAAGAACAAATGCTTCTAGAGCTTGTAAGCAGTGTTCACGTAGTTCCTCATCTGCGTCTGTTGAGTGTTTCAACACTTGTGGAGCTACTCTCCATAATTGTTCACCAAATCTATGACCTGCTTGGCGACTGAAATAAAAAAAAAACATTAACCAATAATATACTTTCCTAAAAAATATTTTGATAACTATAGAATATTATAATATCTGCATTTGATAATTGACTGAGAAAATGATTGTGTTCTACATAATCAATGTTACAGGTCACAGGTTTAAATCTCACATGACATAATATATTTCCATTCAATGCACAAATTTGGATGTAAAAGTTATTCATACTTATCTAAGGAAGGTAATCATACTGACTTTGTCGTATATATTAATAGCCTGTAAGCATTTCCAGTTCCCATTTACACTTTTCTAAATCAATTTTTTTAATCACTGCCTATTTTGTTTAGAATGGAAAAAACCTAATAAATAGTTAAATCAAGTTATCCATTACTTACCAAATTGAAGCTATGCATTGTATGTGAGTACGACTGACACTTGAAGATGTAGATGTACTTAAACCCTCTAGAAGATGATCTATAAGTTTGTTATATAGCGCTGCATTACAAGACATTACCAGATGAGACAATGCGACTATTGTGCGCTTTCTTACTGCCTATAAACACAAGACAATGCATTTTAAAATTACCTATTTTAATTTCTCAGTTGTATTATTATATTCCTTTGGGCTTTTCATTGACAACATGTATCAAATTAATATATAAATGACTGTAATGAAGATCATCTTTCATTAATTTTTATTCATAAACACACACATGTTAATATCACAAGCACGAGGGTGTGTTATGATTCAGCATTGTTATGAAATAAATATTCTTGTGTAGATACAATACTTATGTTTACATTTAAAAAAATCATAATTACCTGGCGAGGAGAAGCAAGTTGTGGTAATAATGAATTTAGTAGCATTGTATGAAAGGATATTAAGAGTCCACCAAATCGGCTAAGTAAATCAGCTAAAATGTCTAAAGCTTCTAATTGAACGGACACATCTTCTTGCTGTAACAAATATGATTTATTGTTATTTTTTTATTCAATTTTTTATAGGCTTTCAACACTTAGGTACTCATGTCAGCTTTGTAGGTACAATCATGTTTACTTACTCAACAGACAAAATAATGAACTTATGGTTATAGAAGAGAACTTTGAAATTAGAGGATCTGTTAAGTGACCTCTGCTTCTTAGAGCTGCATTCTTTCATCAATTTTCATTTTAAATAAGAGCATAAGAAGGAGGTTCACTTGGTGACAATGACAACAACCTTATAGGTGCTTATGCATATGCACCCTCTACATCAGAGGATTCTTCACATTTTTATACATGCCTAAGATGTATTGGTTCATATCATATATAGGTGGCTGGTTCCTGCTGTGAAGTGCTTTGATCCCACAAAGTTTACTTCTTTTTATGATTTTATACATTTATAAATAATTGTAAAGCTTACACATACAATTAAAAATAAACATCATGTGTCCATATGTAGATGTTCTTATCATATAAGTTTATGTGATTAGAACATTAAGTTTAAGTAAAAAATTATAGAATATATATTTCATAGACTAATTAAATATAATATAAAAATGTATATATCACAACAAACCTTTTCAATAGCACTACTCAATCGTCCAGTGATCTTCTTACATACATTGGCAGCCAAAGTATTTGACCCTAAAGGTAGTTCAGAGATGACAGTCTTAAGTCCAATGCTGCTAATGTCTCTTAGCTGTTCATTGTCTGAGAGCATATTTGCACATAGGGTTTCAACAATACCCTCAACTTGATATTCTTTAACTTTATTCACTAATGGACCAAGACTGAAATAAGTAGTAATGAGATTATTTTGATGTGATCATTATTATCTTCTTATTTTATAAATGGACTCCCTAGGAAGTCAGAGTCAAAGATTTTTTCCCTCCACAACTTGTGAAGACTGACTTGAGCTTAGCATCGTGATATTACAAGGTTATATTATAGCAACCACATTATTTTAGCTACTGTTGGATTTGGCCTCTTTTGATAAGTTAATATAACTTTATACATATACTTTTTGCATTTAGAGCCACAGTACATGGACTATATTTGAGAATACATAAATCTTAAAGTCAATTACTGTTGATTTTAACATATTCTTTTTAAAATCACTGTAATTTATAAAAGTAACATTTATAGGTATACATGTGGTATGTTAAAGATTTTTACCATTTCACAGCTAAGTTTTGAACTTCACCGTTTTTATCTTCAAGAAGCCGAAGCAACATTTTCACAACTTTCCTTTCTGAATCATCATCAAGCTTAATGCTGTCCTTTTGCAGTTCGGTCATGAGATCGTTTGTAGCCATAAATCTAAAGTCTTTGTCAATTGATGTCATCTGAGACAAAAAGAATTAAGTCATGCAAATTGTATATAAAAGAATATGTAATCTAAACAATTAAAAATATTGCAGTTTATTTGTAACTTGAAGCGCCGGTTACCTTCTCAAGAAGATGAGCGATTTGATAGGATACACTAGCCATTTTGTTTTGATTTAGATTACCAAAGAATAAAATGTTATTAGATGTCGACTATAACTCATATGATGTTATGTTTTTTGACACACTGAAAATTCAACGATATCATCTGAAAAGATTCTGGAAACAATTCAGGGCACTGGGCACACCGAAAATAATGGAAAAAATAATGCTTCCTCAATGGACTGACAAACTGACAAATTTGAAATGTCACTGATATTGATATGTCAAAAGTTTTTTTTTATAGAGTGCACTTATTGCATTGGCAATGACGAGTATCAAGTCTGTCGTAAACTATAATTATATAGTCTGTAATCTGTCCACTTTTCCCTTCCTATCGTTGATCATAATTCATATTAACCCTCCTTTCCTCCTGGTCCCGTTTAATATTAATGTTATAAATCATACGATAAAGAGTGTTTTAATAAATATCTAAATTTCAATATTTTTTTGTTTAAATACGTTATAATATTGTGTATGCATATAAAATCGTAAATGTTATAAAATGCCTTATATGGCCCTTTTCTGTGAGTACCTCTGTCAAAAGCTATTTATATACGTATCGCGTACGGGAAAAGATACGAAAAAGGTTGCAAATACTTATATCTACGCATCTAAAACAAATTTCTAAAAATCATACACACATTTAATTAATATTCTTACTGTGATAACTGCTAATTTGCATTTTAAATACTTAAAAAAAAATTGAAACGTCAAAGTTTTTAAAAGTATCAGCAGAGTGCGCTAAGTTCAATGCTGAGGAGAAAATATCAAAAGAACGTGTTATTTTTTTATTGTTTTTTATACTTATAGAAATTTTAGAAACCAAATAGTCAATGTGCTATCACACTCTGAATTATCTTTTTATTACTTCCAATAAATTACGACCATACGAAAGCCATAGTTTTTTAACCATTAACAATAATTTACAAAATAAATGATAACATAAATAAAATTTCGATCAATATCAAAAAAACACTTGTTAATTTTCTGCAACCGCGTCACGCGAAACACTACTTTTAACAGTGCTCACTTATGCAAAGCATTGCAGTTATTATCATCGGAACATCAACGTTGTGTACTATGCCGCTTAAGGTGCTATAGTCCTCGCCACTTTTAAAGTCCTGCGACTAATGCCTGAACTAAATTTGACAACATTGACATCTTGACATCTGTCTGGAGTAAGAAGTTGTGATATTTTAAATTGTTTTACGTGAAATATGGAGCATATAATATAAAGTAAGGTGTAAAAATTTAAGGCCGTATAATGATCGTTAAAGTGAAATAATTTTGTGAATTAGAAAGTAAAAATAAACAACAATTAACCCCGTTAAATAATATGTTTATAAATGTCACTGCCATGACAGGTAAATTTTAGAGATGCCAGAGTCACTCATTTTTGCCTAATTTATGGTTAAAATATTATCAATAACTCTATACCTACATTTATTTTATGATATTTATTTAATTAAAACCTTGTTCAGATGAATGATATTTTACAGAAACACCTTTCTGTAAAAAAGGTCGAATAACAAAGGAAGTAACAATGGCAGCAATTACTTCTGAGAAAATCGTCACTCCTGGCAAAAGCCGAACACATCCGAAGAAGCTTGTTTTAGATGAATTCTACTAATCGTTTATACGTAAAAAATACAAAGGAAATATTTACAAAAAAATGTTTTATTTTACTAAAACCTGGCAGGGAGATTTTTATTTTGCTGCTATAATTATTTTTGTCATTATTATCATCATCAGACTTTATCAGTCCACTACTGAACATAGGCCCTATAATTATTTACATTTTTTATTGTACTAGACTTGGTGGAAAACCATTACAATAGAAATTGGCAACATTGAGTTATGAGACCGCAGCGCCGCGTCTATCGGACTTCTAAAGTGGCGATGACTCTATGTGCTGTAATCGGTAAACACGTCATCAGACTTGACTTGACAGCCAACTGCATGTTCTCTGGCTTTAGTCTATTGCAACAGGAGCGAAAAAATGCATCAAAGTTTTTAATTTGTCAACATTGTCAATCATCATAGAGTATAATATATTATAGTCAATCATGTTCATGAGCCATTTAAATTTTAAGGTTATATTCGTGAACTTATTCTATTTATAACAATTTCTACAATAACTATTCTATATCTTATAATTTAGTTACACAATATTTAACTTGGTTTATATCCCATGATAATATAAAATCATAAAATGGACTTATTCATAATCAATAGGTAAAAAAAACATCAAAGACTTTTTGATATTCTAATTTTATATTAATATAATGTAAATATTTACCCTTAAATTCATTTCATAGATACACTGATAAAAATGAAGAAGAAAACTTGATAGACCAGGAAAAACTTCACTTACAGAAACTCAAACAAAAAATTGAGGAAAGAAGAAAAACATTAACCTCTTCTCGTGTACAGCCTGATACTATTGTTCTTAAGCAAGATACTTTAAAACAAGAAAAAGATAAAGTAGATGTAGAATCTATTGAAATAAATGAAGATAATGTTACATCTGTTGAAAATGATGTTAAAACTATAAAGAGCGAAAGTAAGAAAAAAAGTACAACCGATTTTAAAGTTTTAGGAAGCAATGACTTTGAAAAGAGACTACAGGTAGTATTTTCACTCACAACGTAGTATACAATTTATATAATTTGAAAGTACATTATTATTTTCTTTTAAGGTGGAAAGAGTATTGCCACATTGGCTATCACATCCTTATGGTGTTTCAAAAAATCTCCAAGTACTAACATGTTGTGTAGAAGACCAAAAATGGTTACACAAAACATTAAAAACAATGTTATTAAGTGAAGGAATCACACATTTGTTTCCAGTACAGGAGCAAGTTGTGCCATTTATACTTCAAGAACATAAACACCCTGAGCCCTTGTTTCCACATGATATATGTGTGTCTGCTCCAACTGGCAGTGGCAAAACATTATCTTTTGTATTGCCTATAGTTCAGGTTAGTTTTTATGTGCATGTGGATAAAATATATAAATATTATGCTTCTGACAAACTTCTTTATTCGCCTAGTAGTGCACGCAATTAAATGCGAATGTAAAAAAAACTTGGTAGGGTTGAAGTTGGTTTTATAAAGTTTTGTGTATAGTAATAACATAATATGCATGAGCCGATGATAAAAGTATTTAAATTTTGGCTTAGGTTTTGGATTCACTTGATGCAAACAGCAGAAATTACAAACTTTAGTAATTTGGTTCCAGATTTTAATAAACAGTATTGGTCGCCATATCAGAGCATTGGTTGTATTACCTGTTCAAGAATTAGCAGTGCAAGTTGCTAAAGTATTTAAAAAGTATTGCACTAACACTGGACTTAAAGTGGCCTTGTTAAGTGGATCTGTACCATTACAGAAGGAACAGCAGCAAATAATGAAACATAGTTAGTATTTTGTACTCGTCGACTCTTTGTTTTAGTATGTAAGAATTTATTGGTATGTTGGTCTACAATGATATTTTACTAAACATGATATAAGTGCTACACATTGAACTGTCAGTTGTGTAGAATTTCATTATTCAATTTAAGTGAAAATTTTTAGTCATTCTGGTCCAACTCAAGAGACAATTTGTACTTGTTGTCTGTGGCAATACAAATTTTAAAATCATAAATCTAATAATCATGATAGCTTTCTACTTAACACAGCAGTCATATAAGGCAGATGAAGAATTTCAAACCATGGCACCTTAGTCAAACTGATCCATGGACATATATTTACATTTTTTTGCTTGAAATAAACCTATATTGTGGATAGAAGACTCTCGAAGGTCTCAGGAGTTACCAGTTGTTACTTTCATATAAATTGATGTAAGTGCATATTATAATATTTTCATACATTTATAGCTGGAAGCAAGGGTTGGATTAGTGAAGTCGACATAATTGTCTGCACAGCCGGAAGGTTAGTAGAACATTTACAAAATACAGAAGGATTTTCATTGAAGCATTTGAAGTTCCTTGTGATTGATGAAGCTGACAGAATTATGGATAATATTCAAAATGACTGGCTATATCATTTAGAAAAACATATCTCTATTGAAAATGAGACAAGAAACAAAATGCCCCATTTAAGTTGGAACAGTTTGAACAATCAAAAGGCACCATTACATAAGCTGTTATTCTCAGCTACTCTTTCACCAGATCCAGAACTATTGGAAAAGTGGGGTTTGTTTCAACCAAAACTATTTTCTGCCGCTCCAATAAATGACTTATCTAAGGGAAAACAGCCCAAGAAATATTCAACACCAGATGAGTTACAAGAACAGTATATTGTATGTAATGCAGAGGAAAAACCACTTATTTTGTACCACCTCTTAGTTGATTTAAATTGGGATAAAGTATTATGTTTCACTAACTCTGCACAGGCGGCACACAGGTTGACAGTACTCATCAGTCAGATGGCTAAAGATAAACTCAAGGTTGCTGAACTGTCATCTGCATTAGACAGGTCAAACAGAGAAACTGTGTTAAAGAAATTTAAGTCGTCTGAAATAAATGTGTACGTATGAATTTTGATATTTCTTATTATACACCTACTAATCCTTGTTAATATGGACTCTTTGTTGATGTTCAATTAAATAAATGTAGTTTCAACTGTTATATGTCAAACAAAAATTAATTCAACATCATTTCTTATCAACATTATAAATTTTAATATTTAACAAAATATTGAAGAATCAATATTTTGTTTTCAATTTCAAAACACGTGTATTATTAATTACAAGTTAGTGTATATAGAGCTTTTGTTTTGTTACAGAATAATAAGCACAGATGCATTAGCAAGAGGTATTGATATACCAGAATGTAGTTATGTCATATCATACGACCCACCAAGGAATATCAAAACTTACATTCATAGAGTAGGTAGGACAGGCAGGGCTGGGCGGACAGGGAATGCTGTAACATTGTTGGTACAGAATCAAGTACAAATGTTTAAGGTAATTACATCTTGTTAACAGTTGCTTAAGATTTTGGCAAATTTTGATACTTGTCATAACAAAATATAGAGGGCTTTTAAAGAAAAAATGTATACAATTATGATTAGTACTTAATACTTAACTAATATTATAAAGAGGAAAGATTTGTACCTATTTTTGTATGTTTGTAATAAATAGGCTCAAAAAGTACTGGACCGATTTCAAAAATTCTTTCACCATTCGGAAGCTACATTATTCACGAGTAACATAGGCTAAATTTTATTCTGATAAAAATAGGGTTTCGTAAGATATTTTGGTTTTTCGGACAGAAGGTGTAAAAAATGTTATTTCGCGTACTAAGATCCCGTTGTAAATTTTAGTTAACGGAGGCGAAGCTGCGGGCAACAGCTAGTACTTAATATTCATCTTATGGATTTTTAGAAATGAAACAAAATCAGTACACCTTGGTAATGAAATGAACTTGAATACCATGTAACCGGTCTTTTTTTTTCATTTTTTTACTATGGATTTTTATTTATTTACTATGGATTCTCATATTATATATAATTATTTCCTTTTTTGATTGATTTAAATTTTTTTCACAGGAAAACCTAGAATTCGAAGCCAACAACAAAGTTACACAAATGAACATGGAACCCGAAGCATTACATCATTTAGTGGAGAATTACGAAATATCAATCAACGAAACAAAAACCCTAATAAACAATGAAATTTACACAAAAGTCAAGAAATCTAAAGAATTGAAACGGTCTAGCAAATCTAAGTCCCGTAAAAGAAAACATAGTGAAAGCGTTGACAAGAATAGTAGTAACAAATTATAATAGTCATCTTTACACATTCTATAAATCTTAATGAATACATTGTTATACATTTAAGATGATTTTTTATTTCCTACAGTTATTAGTAAAAGTATAGCCACACTGAAATACTCAAATACATATAATTATTATGACTACTAAAAGACGGTTACCTTCTATTTGTAGATAATTGCATAAATGAATTTCATCTTTATCATCGGATCGCCCTTAACATGCGCGAATTTTGCCCCACTTTCCGGGCTCGGGACTCCTAAATCAAGCAAAGGGTTTTGGACCATATTTCACCTCGCTCGCCCTATGACGGGCTCGAAAACTTCATACTCCAAAGACCTTATCTCGCCAAGCAGGTTTCCTCACGATTTTTTTCTTTATTGATGAGCAAGTTAAAAAAAAGTATTTTAGTGAGATTAGGATCAATCCTCTCATATCTGAGACAACTACACCAACATTACACCAGTAGGCAGAATTACCCCACTAGACCATCATAGCCCAAAATATATTTATAATAATAATAATAATAATTTTATTTCATCAAACATTTTATAAAGAATAATAAAATTATATGTAATATTGGTGCCAATTATTCTACCTGACTCTACCTGCCCTTTTATCTAGAACATAAATAGTGCGTCATTCAAGATTAATCTTGATAGTATCATCACAAACGCAAAACAGAAGAAAAAAAATCTGTAGGTGGTCCTGAAAATCGGTGTTAGGATTCATTCCTAACCGACGACGCCGAGGACTTACCTTTTTGTGAGACACGCTGCTACCGTCATCATTTAGTAGTATTTTTAGTTTATCTTTGTTGCCAATGTTGTCTTCACTTCTGCACTGATATCATAAAGAGGAAAACTTTGTTTGTTTGTTTGATTGTAATGAATAGGCTCAAAAAGTACTGGACCGATTTCAAAAATTTTTTCACCATTCAAAAGCTACATTATCCACGACTAACATAGGCTAAATTTTATTCTGATAAAAAATAGGGTTCCGTAAGATTAATATCTAACCCTAATGGGTTTTTCGGACACAAGGTGTGAAAAATCATCCAGAAGAGTTACTTATGTTGCGTACTAAGATCCTGTTGTAAATCTTAGTTAACGCAGGCAAAGCTGTTGGCAATAGCTAGTATTGAATAATTTTCTTAATTCCTTTTTTAAGTTTGTTCTAATTGTGTTGTAGGTATTTAATGTTTTATTATTATTTTAAGCTACTTGTGCAGTGTGCGTGTATCACAAATAAAGTATTATTATTACAGTAGAACCTCGATAACTTTAAATATTTTGTGTTTCCCTTGGACTTAAACTTATCAAGGTTTTACTGTATTATTATTAAAAATAATGATTAATTTAAAAAATGCTAATCGTTTATTACATAGATTTATTTGAGGGTATACAAAACTATTGTATAAAAATACATTGTTTAAATAACTTTCACTAAATCTCAGTATCACATTTAATATATGCAAACAATAAAAACTGTACACCTATATTAATGGCAAGGCCGTCATCGTTATGTTAAAATATTTTTATAAATTTAGTAGATCATAAACACATTGTATATATTTTTTATAATCACCTCATTATATTTACAATACTACGTGAGATTTTAATAAAATGCCACTGGTTTATTTGGTTTTGTTGGTATTGATTTTTGGACAAAAATTGTACTAATTCATGACTAACTTTTCCGAAATTCTTTCCATGTTTACAGAAAAATTATCCTACACCTATAGACAGTAGGGATGGTAACTATATACTATGTAGGGGTTATTTATGCCCTTCTGATAATTAAGCAATAGAGGACTATGTGAGCTTCATTCACATTTATTCAATAAGGAATTTTGTTTGTGATGACTTTCTAGGGATACTGACATATCTATCTTAGAAGGAAGTCTGTATTGTTTAAAAATTTTATACACAAAGACTAGCAGACATAATTATAAAATATTTAAATTATTACAAATAAGCACTTGGTGGGTGAACTACAAACTAGAATCTCATTAAAGATGAATGAGATCCTCAGTTTGATCTCCTAATACTTCGGTTTTGGTACTTTCAGAGTTACTTAATTCTTTAACTACATTGCCTATATTTTTTGGCGAAACTTTCCTTCTAGGCGGAATGGGAGCAACATCCATGATACCTTCATGTCTGAGTGTTATTGCTTGGTCTGTCAAGATATTGACGTCATGTCTAATCTCTACCCTCCGATTATATGGTGAGAGCTTTGTCCTCACTGGAGGGCTTGGAGCGGCCCGAGAAAATGTTGGTCTATTGTCAAATATAGACATATTCACAGTATTCTCATTTGCATTAAATAATGCTGCTGTTCTACTTTTTTCTAAAGTATACTTTTTAATTTCTTTGGGCTCTTTACTTTTGTCATTGTTAATATAAAAGGTTGTACTATTGTCACTATTATTATCCTTATGTAAGTGTTTGTAGGCCTGTGCATCAGATTTGCTTCTTTCAAGTGTGAATATTCCGTTAGTGTGTAGGTGGCATACAAATGAACTGGTATTTACAGTACATGCCGATGTTGTTGAGAAGGGAACTGACGGAGCCCAAAGACAAGCTCCTTCATTACGAGGCACAAGCAGTAGTGGATCCTGTAATGTTTATATTATGGATGGTTTTATTACAAGTTTACTACTTTGGCATAGTGCTACAAACTAAGGCATAAACATAACATTTTAAGACAAATGAAATAAAGATATTGATATCGTTTTAAAACTCATGTCTTAAGCTTGGGGGAGGCCTTTGCCCAGCAGTTCAAATTTTTATAATATTTTTATTTATTATACTCATAATATAGTTTGTTATCATTAGTGGATACATGGAAGTCAGTAACCTGATAGTAAGGAGTCAAGAACATTGTCCTTGTTTATTATTATGTGTATTATGAACTTGGTCTAGGACTTTTGTATCAGACTGACTCAAGAAATGGCATAAAGTTTAATAAAAATAAGTTACAAACCTTGCCTGTGATAGAATATATTTTAGACTGTAATGTATGCAATTGGCATCTGAGGTACTCATAGGTGCATTGTCTTAGTTTCATGACCCATTGAACAACATTATCTTCACAGCGTGCAGCAAATATATGCCTTTTTTCAGGTTCATCTCTAGAGAAAAATACAGACCATATTTTAAAGAAAAATAAATACTATAATTTTTATCTATACAAAATTCTGTATGACTAGTTAGGTTTTTTATTGTTTATGTTTATAATGTTAAATTATAGATATAACTGAAACTTTAAAAACACAATTTTATAAGAATTTCAGTGTGCAACACTTTTTTGACACATTGGCAGTAAATTTAAATAAATTAAGTGCTGTGACTGCAATGAGCTTGATGCACATATACATACTATGTTTTTTTTCCATTTTACATTATACTATATATTTATAATAATTATTATTATGAACTTTAATATTGACATAAATGTGTCATATTGTTTTTTAAATATATGCAAGGTTAAAAAAATATGGTAGAGATCAGATTTATTGCTAGTGATCAACAGTGTTTACAAATAAATGCAAAAGTTAAAAATTGAGTATTACTTACATAAAGGATATAGAGAATGAAAAAGATATGCTTTGCCCATGTTCCATTTGTATTGATGAATTTTCCAACACAAAAACACCTGCAGGATTTTTTGTGTCAAACTTTCCCATTTCACTTATTTTAAAATAGTACAAATAATTATTAACAAGCCTGAACCATCGCTCCTTAAATACTGAAAATATGTTCATTTTATATTTTTATTATATACACAAAAAAAGAAGATAAGATTACACATATAATTACCATACAAGTGAATTAAATGCATCATAAATCAATTTTAACTAAAAATCATCATCAACTCTAGTTGATGATGATTTTTAGATATAATCAATTGTAACTAAATTCTAACTTTATAATAAAACTTATTGATCACTCATCATAAAATACGTATGAATATGTTTTACCATATTTGTAGTTTAAAATGTAATTAGAGGAAACAATTATTCTTATATCATTATAGAATTATGGTTACTATTTTTGTGACTCAATATACAATGCATGTAATACAAGCAATATTTAGAAAAATGTAAAGTGCTATGATAATTTAATTTAGCATATTATGCAAAGAACATCATTGCTACATACTTGTAAACAAACAAATAGCCGACTCGCTTGTTTTTAATTATAGACATTTTATTATTTAGTGAGATCCTAAATGGAAAATACTACATGTAATAAAATTTAAACACTATATATTAGTACATATAATAAAACAGATATACCTGCTGGGTTTCTATAGCTTCCATTGTAAACTTTCTTGTAATTTAGTCTCCCTTCTATTATACAAGGTTTGTCGCTCAAAAGAGCGAGTTCTTTAGTATTGCATTTCATTTGTATGGTTTAATAACGACAGATAGTCGAGGTAAATTTCTAAAATGCCATTGTTTGCCGTTTATAATACGAACTTACTGATGTTAAAAATAAATTCTAACTGCAACATCAAATTTTGTATAGGGTATTCATCATTTATGGGTATTTCGGTTACAGTTATTCATTTTCAGTAATAAGTAATAAACAAAGAAAAAACTTTTTCATATACTTATAGCACTTATTTGTAAAAATAAGTACTAATTTTATAAATTTTCCTAATTAGCCTTGAAAATTACTGTAGACACTAGACAGCGGTGTTGCCGACTTACATGGTCTGGATTACCCAAAAACCCCGCTGAAAATCCCCACTTATTCCCCACAAGTCAAATTTACCAAATTTTTAGGATAAACCAAAGTATTTCGTAGATTATTTTGCATTACTTCTATATAACATTATTTGTTTTAAATGCTAGCAAATATCATAATCTTTCAAGTAAGACTACTATTGTGCATGGCAGCAACAAAAAAAATAATGAACTTCGGTGAACTCGTAAACATACGAGATATTAAATTGAAAAATGGCTATCATTTATAGGGGTGAGGGGTGAGACTCCCTTTGTATAGTATTTTGTCGATAAAATTTAACGTTGTAATACGTGGATCAATTATCGGAAATCCGACACCTAGCACATTGTATAAATCAAATTTATTTATTACTTATTAGTATAAAATGATTTTAATTAAGTTATTAGAGATCTTCACTGTGTCAACTTTTTTTAACATGTCAATTGACGGATCAAATTTTAGACATGTCCTTTCTTTATAATACCTTATTCCGGCAATAAGTGCTAATATAGTGTCATTTTACAGGCGATAGCGATTCTCTGTTTCCAAATTTTTCAGAACACTTAATTTTCTTTCAACAAATATTATATTCCATATTATCCATATTCAATTGTAGCTTTGTATTTATGCAAAATAAACAACAAGGATCAAACAGTATACATAAAACAATATAATATTGTTTTATGTATACTGTCTCGTGAACATGACATTCGTAGACAATGTCGAAATATCGAGCTCCGCAAAACAATATTAAAAAACATGGTAAATATCCCGTTTTAAATACTTTAAATAATGAAAATAACCATGTTAATTTAAAATCCAATATAATATTGTGTTAACTCCGAATATGAGAATGACACAATGACACTAAATAATTATCTGCATTCTGCAATAGGTACTCTGTTTAGTTCGTTACAATACAGGGACTTCCCTGTTTGATAAAGTTAAATTTAATAGAATAATTTATAAATAATTATACTTCTTATACTAGTTTTATTAGATTTAAGTTCAGTTCTAGTGTAAATGCTTAAATTCCCCGCATTTTCCCCACATAAACGATCCCCCCACAAATTACCCAATCGGATTGAAAATCCCTGCAGTTTGGGGAATTCCCCACAGATTGGCAACACTGCTAGACAGATCACAAAACTGACAGAAGTCACTCATGACTGAACGGATGTCATCGAATGATCGAATATCATTGCATCGATGATCGAAAGCATTGATGCATTGATGTTCAAATTGCGATAAATCGAATCAATCCGATGTTTGGAAAACTATCAATATACTCGATGTATGGATTTTTTAAATAAAACGTAAATTAATGAATTTTTGACTCGTAGATTGAGCATGAACTTTAAGATGAGGTGTGTGCTAGTGCTTATTTTTGGGTTGGTCAAAGTCAAAGTCATTTTTTTTATTCAAAATAGTACAATTAAAGTATCTTTTTGAAAGTCAATTGAGTCTACCACCGGTTCCAAAGCAAGCCCACTGAGAAGAACCGGCGAAACAAACTCAGTGGAACTAATCTTTTCATATTTTCTTACAAAAAATGAAATACATAATACTTTATTAGTATAGTGAGAAACTCTGCTGGGTTGCCCTTTTTAAAATGTAAAATATTTAAAAATATTGCACACTAGCCTAAGATTAATGAGTAGGTAAATTTAGACCCCGCAGCATCCAAAACAAACCAGAGGATGTTAGTAAAAAAAAGAAAATCATCTAGGTAGAAATCGCATAACACGACCAGCCACCACAGCAGGACCTCCACACAGGCCAGGACGCGTGAGCCAGCATCAACCTCTTCCACATATTAGAGGGAAGTGGAAGACCCATCCCACAACGCCACCACTGCAATGGCATAAGCGAGCATGACATGTCATACGTTTCACCTTTACACAAGTTTAGTTAAAAATACTGCAGGCTCAAAGTTTATAGAATAGTGGTAACATTTGTTAACAATTTTGATTCTGATTGATAATGAGATTAATTAAATTGAAAAATACATTACGATCACATAGAGGTACTACAATTCGACATTAAATATTAGTTTTAATAAAAATAAGTGTTAAAATGGTCACAAAATGATATTAACATTACCTTTCATCGGTAAGGAATATTATTTACTACATTTTATAATAATTATACTTAAGTTTTGTAATATATACCATACCAGATTTCGTTAAATAATTATAAAAAGGTTTTTTTTTGTGTTTTTATGCAAAGATCATCCTATAATATTAGTAATGAAGTTATATTCTTTGTAATAGATCGTTATCTCTAACTGTATCTACCCCGATGACACATCTATAGTTCCTACTCTATCTGCGTTTTTACCTTTTTTTTAAGATAAATGAGCTTTTAATAATTGCCAGTGTCAAGTTTTATTAATGGTAAGGAAACTATGTAAATAAGAAACGGATACGTAATTTGGACAACAGAATATGATCGGGGGGCCTAGCCAAAATGCCATTAAGAAAGCGTTGGCGAAGTTCGAAAATGATAAAATGTATGGGATTGACATAAGGCCGCGTTTAATCACGTGGTCCATCCTTATACATTTTATCATTTCGAATTTCGCTAACACTTTCTTAATGGCATTTTGGCTAGGCCTCCTGCAGTGCTATTCTCTAAGAGTCATTTTCTAGGCTCTGCCGAGAATTGAATTTTCACCGCGGGAATCGGGATATTTATCCTCGTGAATTATATTCCGTGCTCGATATTACGCCTCGTATGCACCACGAGTAAAATTTCGCGAGATTTTATCAGATTCAATTCCCATCTGAGACGAACGTGTAAAATAAACATCAGCAAAATTTTGTTTTGCGACGTAACAGATGTATAAAATGATGTCATGAATACTAGCATTTACTTTAAAACTCGACTCTGTGAACTCGACTATCTTTCTATACCTTTCTTCCTTTACCTTTCTAATAAAGTGAACTTTATTAGTTCACTTTCGAAGTGAGCGTAAAGTGAGCTCTATCACTCAGATGAAGCTCGATATCGAATCGAGGTTTTTACAGAATAGCCCTTCAGCTCATCATTACTACTAGTCGTCTTATCGCCAGTGCAAATACTCTTTAATGTGTTATAGGATTACGAGAAAAAACCGTTCCGTAAAAATTCGCAGTGCGAACAGGGCCTAACGCGTTAGGAATACGAGGAACGAAAACTGAATAGATTTGGCGGTTTGCCACTTGTCAGCTGTGCTATTCTGTAAGAAACGCAGCGCTGTCGGAAAGCTGTGACAGAGCTGTGAATTCAACTTGGTATTCACTAAGCTTGTCGAACCATATCAAACACCCTAGCAACGTCAACGCTGTGGGCGCGACGAGCTCGTCGCAGCGCACCGCCTAGAAAATGACTCTTACAGAATAGCACTGCTAGTTGACATAGTTATTACAATGATAAGCTATGAAATTTAACTCTAGAATCGTATATTAATCACCATTAACAGCCATGTTAGTTGACATGTACTTTGACTTACGATTCAGAAACAGGGCGTAAGCCTATATTTCCCTACCACCAAACAGTGCTCAACGCGGCCAAAGAAGTTTTCACTTCAAAAAAACTCATAATAACAAAAACATGACTTATCTAGCTCAGGGCTATTGTTGAAAACTCGAATTCGATATTTAAAATAAACTGCGCCCCAGGATAGCATTGAAACTAAAATGAAACAGAATGGAAATTTTGATTGCGGATTAAAGTTATTGGAGGCCGATTGAGCGTTGTATCGAGAGGGCCGACGGGACAGTTTTATACCAAGAGGATATAATACAGACGGGATAAGTATTTTAATTGCTAGCTTTATCCGGATTACGGAAAGATCAGACGTAATGCCGCGTCTTTGTGACAAAATCCGTCTTAGTCATTTGTTATGCGGCTATCCGCCATGTCACATAACTTAGGTAGTGTTGAGTCACGCTCCTTTCCACTCCGTTTTATAACTTACATTATACTGACCACTATTTTATTACGCTTCAGAAACGCAGACGTAGCCTCATGAAAAGCTTTATTAAATCAAATATTTATTTCATGAAAATATACTTTTAATTGATTGTAAATAATCTTCATAACTATTTATTATCAGTAGGCGTGAGTTTTATATATAACGTGCCCTTTTGCTTTGATACGTCTAACGTGTTTATTTATAGATAATATAAAGGTATCTGTAGGGGGAATTAGAAGAACATAATATTTGCTCTTACTTCCCCATGTCATACAATTTTGCAAGACTGTATAAGATATCATTTTATCAAAAGAAAATATTTTTTTTTATCCTTTTCTTAATATTATGTATATTTTATAATATGTAAGTAATACCTGGATTCAGAAATTTCTAATTCTAGTAGAATACGCCAATCCTATTGTAACTTATTCTAATTACCATTAAAACTTATTAGTAGGTAGCTACTAGCTAGGTCGTAAAAAATGATTGTCTGTAGACTATGATTAGGTATGTAATGTCTGAACCTGCCAGCCCTACATCCAATAAATTTAAATTATATGCACTAAATATCTGCTCTCAAAGTCAAAATCAAAGTAACATGATTGAACATCGATCTAATCTACAACCGGTTTCAAGGCAAGCCAAGAGAAGAACAAACTCAGTGGGACTAATCATTTCAAATATTCTATAACAAAATACACATCTTTTTCTGAAATGCTTGTAAGGAACGCCCTATTCCCAAGATCAAATATTTTAATTCTCATTTCGAAATCTTCTAGTTTACCACAAACTACCATAATCTTCTAGTTTACCGCAAACTTCGCAATCAGTAGGGCTAATCTGTAAAAACCATTTCGATATCGAGCTTCACCTGAGTGATAGAGCTCACTTTACGCTCATTTCGAAAGTGAAGTTTATTGATATAATATATAGATAGTCGAGTTTTAAAGAATACAAATTCGTGAAATTCGTCATATGAGTCAGAGAAGGCTTTATTGTTAAAATTAAACCTAAACTCTACTTAATTTAACATTAACAAACCACGGTATAAGGGGAGGTTTAGATTGAATTGTTTTGTACTAAATTCCTTTTTCTTTTGAACAGTCGGTAAGTTTTAATCTAGTAACATCTACGTGTGCGGTTATCATAATCGAGATGAATGATTATGATGATAATAGCGCTTACAATGATTTTTATTATTTTTGTTTTTAGCTTTTGAGTGCCTATTTATGGTTTTCAAGTCGGATTAATTAAAAATATATACCAACTAGCATAAAAAGGATAATGACAAGTAATGAAAGGCAGAGCCTTTTTATTCCAACCTTAAAATGTTATAGTGTCATTCATAATATCCCATCCATATTTTATTACAGAATAACGTGCGTCTAAGGAAAAAGCACTTAGCATTTTATAAATTTCAAGCTATTTTTTCGCATAATAAAAAATATATTGCTTACGTTGAAACCAACTACTTCATTTTTGAAGCAGATATATTAAAGTTTTCTTTAAAATATGTTGTTAATTACGTAAATGTGCACCCTCTTGGTTCGTGTAAATTAACTTATTATTATCAAGGGTCTAGATTTATAATTATTTACTTAACTTATCTATACCTTTTTTTTTCTTTAACAGCGGGCATTTAGGCATCCCGCGGGGGATTGGGTCTCCCCAGGCGGGTATGTGGGATGCGCTGCGCCCTGAACCTGGTAAGTGGAGACGCAGCTCTACCCACTAAAACCCGGTAAGTGCCACCAATGCCGCCTTTGAGGTTCACCGGATCTGCAAGCAATAGGGCACCTCGACTGCTAGTCAGTCCCTAAGGGGACCGACGCCACCTCTACAGAGAGGTTGCTCCGCACCATAGAACAACCACTCCAAACATCCGGACAGTACGATGAGGTGAGGTTCCCGTCCTTATCCCTTGCCTCCTCTTCTTATAAGAGAGGTACAAAGAGCCTCTCGGCTCAATTAGCTTCGCCCAAAGTGCTGTCTCACCCTAGGCCACTGAGCCCCACCGCCACGTTAAGGCTTGGTGGGGACCTTACCTATACCTAACTAACGAGCTAATTGTTTACGAACATTCGAATGCATGATATGACCCGCGTACTTCACATGCCTGTTTTAGTAAGGGGATAAATTATAGCCTATTTGCCATGTCAAATGCGTAACCTATATTATTGTTAAGCTTCATCAAAATCCACTCAGTAGTTTTTGTATAAAATACATAGTAACAAACGTAAATCCGTTCATAATATTAGTACGATATTCTTCGAAACTACTGGTAAATCCTTCACCATTTTAATATTACGTCATCTCTAAGTAATATATTCATATCACTACACAATAATCATCTACACTCTAATGCTTAAAATGTAAGAACAATGTTCAAAGTTTTGTTCATCAGTCAGTGTTATAATACAATGAATTAAAACTTTACCTTGAGAGTAATGTAACAATATGTAATGTAGAGCATTACACTCCTAGCGGCAGTTTGTTAACAATGGTTCCATGAGCCATTAGTAAGGACAGGAACCAAACAAAAGCTTCTTTCCCTGTTTATAATTATGAAACTACTAATGAGCGTTATCATTATTTAACACCGCAATACCTGAATGGAGGTTTCTGAAAATTAAAACTGAAAAAGATATAAGATGACTTCGGTATGAATACACCTTTAAATGCAACACGAAGGTATTTAATTTTATTTGAGAATTCAAATATAAAGAAATATTTTTATAAAATGGTATTGTTTGAACTAGTTCGGAGACCTATGTCCGTTAGCGGATAGAAAAATGTTGCTAATAATTTTGCTTATTGGATGGATCCTTATTGATTAATCAGGTCCTTATTAATAAAAAGTTGACAAAACTGAAGCTTTCTTTTTTTAATTTTTTATTGAAACAAAGCTATACACCTATATAAGGTTAAGCCGGTTAACTGAAGCTTTTTTTTATTTACTTTTTTACATATTATTTCGTTTGTGAAATTTTTCAATCAATAAAAATGGCTTATATAATATAAGCTTTTGCTAGACGTATATTCGTGAGTTATGAAGGTTTTTATTTATAGTATAACTGCGAGACCCTAAAAGGGTTTCTGAAGATAATAACAGCAGACATATTGCCAACGTGAAGTGTACTAATGGATACTCTTAGAAATTATTTAAGATAATATTGACGAAACAAGGACTAAGTATTTACTATTAATTGTTTCGTAACGGCGTAAACGTAGGTTTGTAATTTACAATATTCATGTCGATTTTTTCTTAAGTTCTAAGGGAGACTTGAAGTTTTTATATTAAATACTAGCTGTTGCCCGCAGCTTCGCCTGCGTTAACTAAGATTTACAACGGGATCTTAGTACGCAAAATAAGTAACTTTTCTGGTTGATTTTTTACACCTTGTGTCAGAAAAAGCCAAATATCTTACGGAGCCCTATTTTTTATTAGAATAAAATTTAGCCTATGTCACTCGTGGATAATGTAGCTTTCAAATGGTGAAAGAATTTTTGAAATCGGTCCAGTACTTTTTGAGCCTATTCATTGTTTCACAATCTCCAGATAAGTTCCGAATAGACTATCGGCAACATATTTGACAGATAGAGTATGGAGTATCTGTCAAATATATTGCCGATAGCCTATTCGGAACTTATCTGGAGATTGTGAAACAGGCCCTAATTAATTTTAATCTAAAACAAGAGTACAAATGGTTATTGCATTGGCGGGATGATTCTACTGCTGCCTCCTATGTAACGGCTTTCTTGTGTTCCTTCAGAAGAAAGAAAGTTAGATTGAACTGACCCAAACTAACCATCTCATGTCCTCTCAAACTGATCTCTTGTGAACTAGTTGATTTTTAAGGACTGTGAAATGCCTATCCAAACAATATAAATACATAGCAAATGTAAAGCGACTCCACACCGTAAGGAACTCCGTGTTGCTTTATAATCGTAAATTAACAGCTTCAATGAATAAAGAAATAGCAGTCGTAGTAACTGCCAATAGAAGGGAAAAATCCTGTCTTTATAAGCTCATGGGAAGCGTTAGGTGACGATGACTTGTTTTAATCTAAAAAGTGCTCAATGCGTCTAACGAAGTTATCACCTTTTTTTATGTATACCGTGGAAATCCTTTTCGGACCTTGCCAGGGCCTTTTGTAGGCGCGCTGGCATTGGGTGGCACTACCCCACTAAAACCGCTGCGTGAGCCTTCAGCCGCTATTTGAGGGACCCGGATCGCAGGCAACGGGAAACCCTCAGCGACAGACTGGTCCCGGCAAAACCAGATTCTCCAAAATAGGGGGACTGTCCGGCTACCACTTGGCAGTTCGCACAACGAAGTCTTCACCTAAAAATCAGTAGGTATGAGAAAGCTATGGCCTCTTACGTAGTGAATAGGAGTAAGGTATACTAAAGAGGTTCCATATAATTTTTTACTCACTAATTATGCTCCCAGAGATGGCTTTTGTGCAATTAATTATGAGTCCGAACAGTTTGATATTTATTTACGTTAGCCTCGGACGAGCCTGTGTCATTAAGACGTCGTTAACAACTCTCGACGTCCTTAGCAGGATTTCCTTCACGCAACGTGAATCTTTGATAATAAGTAAAGTTTGCCGACCGCTTAAACTAATTAGGGAATGTTAATGTTCAGGAATAATGGCCAACAAACTTTAATATCTGATTATTCAAGCCAAGATTATTTTATAGAATCGTGGAATAAGATAAGAATTAGTTAATTTCAATACACAAGTTTATATTCCTATAATCTAATTTTTTGAAGTACTTATTGTTTCTATTATATGATGCTTGCGGCGTGTAGATAGAGATAAGTGGAAAATTTAAGCCTTTCACGCCCGGTTTCCGAAAGGCCTCAACGCAAAAATTAACAAAACTGTTAAGTGTCAAATGAGTTGAGTTATGGATGGATTAAATTACCTAAATCGGCCTGCCAGTTGAAATAAATACTAACAATGAAAAGCTGTCTTTGACGCTAGAATCGTATGTTAACCGCCATTAACAGCCATGTTAGTTGACATACATTTTGACTAACGTTTCAGAAACCGAGCGTAAGAATATAAGTCTCGTTCAGTGTGTCAAAATTTTTCACTAGCTATCCTGCAATGTAATGAAGGTTAATGACATTATAAATTTTTATCCCAGTTAATTCTTTATTGGATAAAACCTAGCTACATTTTAAATTACATCCAATTGTATTTCCACAAAAGCCTCTTAACAATTGTATCCAACTTCCAATCAGATGGGAACTAAGATATTGGTACAGACCTCACTCCAAATGGCATCTTTCCACGATTGAAAATAGAAAATTAATTAAAGCCAAATTACAACTTGGGGTTAATCTAAGGAAGCAATATTAGCCCGACATCGTTCTCGCCTTCTTTAATTACAACGAATTCGATCGACCTTAATTATTACAATTTAAGAATAATGAAACAGAAATAGAGTCGTTCAGAATGCTATTACCTATAAAGAAATTAAAGTGGTCGTTTGTTTAATAATTCTTATTTTGTATGAACGTGCTTATCTCCCGGACTATCTTTTTGGTTTTAATAATTTTAAAATTCATAGAGAAAGCTTACCTATAGGTTATTGCTAAGATATTTTTAATGCGTTTCATGAGTTTACCACGAGAATGGTAATTATTTCTAATTATACTAAAATGCCACCTTATTTAAGTGCACCTTGCAATTTCGGGATAGTACCGGGATAGTATCGGGATAGACCAATATTGAGGTAAGCGTACTAAATTTATTAGTTAATTTAATTAAGCACGTACCTAAGCACGTATCTCATATGATAAGACCCTTAATAGTTATGCGAAAAACGTAATGTGGGCGTTCATTAATATGGAATATTTATAGACGTATTCAACGGAATGGATTTTAATGAAGTATGTGATAAGAAGTATAAATTTTCACTTAATATTATAGTTAAGTAAATAGCATTCAAAATAGGTTCTATATTTTCATACCCATCCTTACGAGCATCGTTCAAAACCTGTGTGGCGGACCAATCACAGCGCCACAATCCTGAATCGCGCTATCAGAATTCCAGCTCCGGGTCGCTATATATACACCATCTGACACGATAGCAAGTGGGCTTCGGCCTGGCTGAGCATTGCACCTCGCTTGGTCGGAGATCTCCCTTTGGGGCCAATCACCACTATTCCCACACCTGTCCAATGCGCTTAAAGTTTCAAGCTGGACGAATGGTTTAGTTCTTGTACGGACCGTAACAATGTAGGTGGCTAGCAATCATTTCAACTGATTTCTAAAAGCAGACTCCTGATAATAGTGGGACTTCTGCAATATTGGACGTATTTTATCAACCGTCCGCATTTTTACATCCACTACGAGGGATGACCATTTTCAATGCACTCTAGAGCCGCCACTGAGTATCGTTTTAAAATAATAAATACTTAGAAATAGTTAAAATTCCTTATTACATCCTAATTATAAAGACTTCGGGCTTTGCGAATGTCATAAACACCAGTGTCCAACTACCAACAAAATGTCATGAAGATCATTCTGAAAACAAAATGGTCCCCAAATATTAATTATTTTATTCCCAATGGTGGCATCCATTCTGGGCACGCCGACTACGCCATTTTATATAAAAAAAATAAAGGTATAATTTTTTTTAAACGTTTTATGCAATTCACAACGATGCATCAGATATAAATCCTGTTTTTATTTATGGAATTTTTTGGAATTTATGTTACATAAGTAGAATTTTGCAAATAAAATTTCCACTTCCCAGAAGAAAAATTTCTTCTGCCTAGTGAGATATTATCAAGTTCAGCATATTTTCATGATTATTTATACTACGCATTATGTAAGAATTATTATTTTATAATATTCAAAAATACTTTGTTCAGATATTACTCAAATGATCAGCCTTTATCCACTGCTGATCATAATGTACGCCAAGACTTAAGAGGACTGATCCCTTGCCTCGATTTTTGATTTCACTTTCATCAGTACAATTTTCAAGAATTATAATAAATTTGTATATCATAAACTACATACACAGTAAAAAAAAAAACGCTTGGTAATAAATTTATTCCAGATATATATCTAAATGAAATAATGTTACTGCAAAAATATTTCAAATTTTTGTATTGTATAATATATTTATTGCTTTACATATAATATATAAACATAACTTTATGAAATATTCATGAAACTTGGCCACACGGTTTCAGATATTCAACAATAGAATCGTATAGTGTGTAAATGGCCTTACGGGCTATGTTCGTACTAATATTAAATGCATAACTTCACTTGTACCCATGGGGCGATTGTGCTGCAACACTCAATGAATAGAGCTGAAATTCTACACGTTAGTAACAAAATATTGAAAACAAACTAAAACCTTTTTATTTCACAATTTGCAGTGTATCTAGACTAAATCAAGACGTCTATTTTTTAGTTAAGTTGAAAATGTAGCTTTGCCGATTTTATATGCCTAAGTTACTTTAAATGTTGTCGGCGTGTTAGATTTTAAGGGTTCCGTAGGCAAATGGAATAAACCAAACCCTTATGGATTCGTCATGTCTATCTGTCATTATATCACAGACACTTTTTCCGAAGCTAAAAATAAAAACTATACTGTTGTTTTGTTATTACAATAACAAAACAACAGTATAGTTTTTATTTTTAGTTACAACTTGGTAAGTAGATGTATTCTGTGAATCCCATTAAGATATTCATACAAAAATAGTATCTATGTATAGATCTTCAAAAATGATATTGAGGTTTCTAATATCATTTTTTTCTAAACTAAAAAGTTTGCGCGAGAAACACTTTCAAAGTGTTAAAATGTGTTTCCCCCACCTGTAACTTCTAAAATAAGAGAATGGTAAAACTAAAAAAATATCTATATGATGTACATACAAACTTCCACCGAAAAATAGTTTGAACGTCATCTAGTAAGTACTTTTTTTAATACGTCATAAATCGTAAATCGAAATTTAACTTTCTAACTCAAATAAAAAATATAAAACTGTAGGTACGGAACTCTTCGTGTGCGAGTACAACTCACACTGGGCCTGTTTTTAAATCTATTAGTTAATTTCTAGCCCTATTGAATTAGCTAAACCGATTATACATGTACGTTTCAGCCCTCATTAGGTATTATTACTAAGCCCCATCGTTTTTAAGGTTATTTGAAATAATTTATTGTGATATAAAATAAAGTTAATTTTAAATGAAAAACCAAAACCGACTTAAAAACTATACCTTTAAATCATGTACAACTAAAAACTTTTAAATAATATTTAAATACTTCGAGGTGAAGTTAATTAACAAAAATAATTAATCAATGAATATATTGAAACTTATATGTTTTACTGTTATTTTTTTAAATTAGTTATTTTAGGAGTCGGTGCCATCATCAGAACTGGACTAAATTAAAATGGGACCACATGGGGAGCATCAGCTTTCTAATAAAAAAAGAATCATCAAAATCAATTTACCCAGTCAAAAGTTATGAGGTAACACTTAAAAAAAAAACATACAGTCGAATTGATAACATCCTCCTTTTTTTGAAGTCGGTTAATAAAGGTATATAGGTTAAATAAGTATGAATTATAATACAGTAGGTGAATACAGCAAATTATTATTATATCAATTCGCACTTTTATGTTTGTTAATGGTGACTTGGGAATGAACGGTCCCGGTAGCATGACTTTTATAATATTATAATAATAATAATGAATAAGTACCATTATAATATTATAAGTAGTAGATAAAATGTACCGAACCCCGCCACGGTTCAGGCCTTGTCGTGGCGGTGGGGCTTAGTAACCCAGGGTGATCCCAACACCTTGTGCGAAGTGAATTGAGCCAAGGGGGCTCTTTGTCGCCTTCTTATAAGAAGAGGGGGCAAGGGGCGAGGACGGGAACCTCTCCTCATTGTACTGTTCCGACGTTGGGAGGGGTTGCTCTGTGGTACGGGTTAACCCCTCTGTGGAGGTGGCGTCGATCCCCTGAGGGACTGACTAGCCGTCGAGGTACCCTGTTGCTTGTAGATTCGGAGCACCTCATCAAAGGCGGCGTTGGTGGCACTCGCCGGGTTTTGGTGGGTAGAGCTGGGTCCACTTACCAGCTTTCGGGCGCAGCGAGACCCACATACCCGCCTGGGGAGACCCAATCCCCTGCGGGATGCCTAAGCGCATTTCCCGGCGTTAAAGAAAAAAAAAAAAAAGAAAAGATATGTACCGAAACCTGTGTACAATGTCGCTAATATCCCCATAATTATCTCTCTTTGTATCGCTAAGTATAAGTCTCTAGCTAAATAAAGGCACTCCCAAGAAATTATGACCATTTTATTATTCCGACAAGAATATTAAGTTTGCTAAAAAATATAACAAAGACGATTTTATCCCTCAAAGAGATTTCTGCCAACAAACCCACGAAGGTGATAAATTGCACAGTAATTACTCTAGACAATATAAGTGTTCCCAAAATGTTTTTTGCTACACCGTTATAGACGAGCGGACTTGCCCGAATAGCTAAATATAAAGCTAATAAAAAATTGGCTATCTTTTTTTTGTCGATATAGCCGATAGAAATGGAAATTTATAACTTGCAAGCATAAAGCCACGCGGACCTCCTTCCGTAAGGAGAACCGTGTTGTTAAAATTTTATTAATACAATTTGAAATTTCAAAATGACGTCATGTTGTAACATTAGCATGTCAGCGTCGCGAACCTATGAGACTTTGCCCTAAACAAAAGTGTCTCACATTTTTTATTTTTCAAAAATAGACTAAATATAAATTTTGAAGTTTTAACTTTGGTCACCTTTGGCTATGAACTACATTCGGTCCATTTTTGCAACCAAAACCTCCTCACTAAAACTAAGTACAAAAACCTAACTTAGTTCACTTGATGTCATCGATAACATGAACATAATGTAATCCTATGAATATTAAAAATTAGAATTGCTTCCCCAAATTGGTAAGATACAAAGTTTTACTTTATGATAGCAAAATATGACTACGGAGAATGGCTAAACTATTTGTTTCTATACGCATTCAATTGTTAACCTAAAGATTGTATTTTGCAAGAAAGTTTTGTTTGAAATTGAGTTTCGTAAGGAAACCACCCTTTTATGAACATTAAATGTGCTATGAAGTGATAACATTTCAACAAGCCGATCTATTATTGCTTTTATGATTGTTTTGAATTTAAAAATCTAAATAGTAGCTGGAAATATAACAAAATAATGGAATTACTTGCTTAGGCAGGAAATATTAACATATCTGAAATAATATGAAAAAGGTAAATAATTACTAAAACTGAATGCGTAAACCGATGTAGGTCTGTGTACTCCGTTGCCCCGGCCTATAAAATCACAAAGGCATCTGGCATTCTGAATTTTTATGTCCCGTATAATTCAATTATCTGTCAATTGTTTAACACCCACGTGACACAAAAATGTATTTTACTGGTTTGGACGCATACTAAAAATGTTAACAGCTTTTTTATGATTTCAAATTAACATTGTAATTTTTATTATTGAAACAACATAGTATAGGCTATGCTTTCTTGAGATAAATCACTCTTAGATAATACTAAAATATCGATAGTGTCTACGGTAAAAATAGAACTGCTCGCACTAAATTCAGACTTATTTTTTTTCTGTAACGTCAAGGGAATGGACTTACTAATATATAACGGTCAAGGGTCACTTACTTAGCATCAAATCACAAAATGTTGACAGATCCACGAGGAACTTAAATTAATCGTAAACGGCAAGTTAAAAAAGGTACGCTATTTTGGGAAATAACGGAGGTGAAATTTTATTTTCTCCGTAATCGGTTCAATAAGTTTTGCCCTGTTTTTGGTTTGATTTTAAAAAATGATTTTTCAAGATGGCGCTTGAACCTTTATTGGTTTCAATCAAATACGCCTCTAAATGCTAGTTGATACATTTGGATTTAATTAAGCAAAATTAGATAAATTCAAAAGAAAGTAAATAAAAATAGGTTACGCATAATATTATTTAAGTTAGCACTGGTAAATATCCAATATAATAAAAATAAAAAAAACCTTCTATTACACATGACATAGTTTTATGTATAAAGATTAAGCATGCTATTGAAAAGAATAACATAATAAAATTTATTTGTTGAACTGAAATGCTTAATTTATATTGTATTTTCGATATTTAATTTGACATGTCTAAATGTATCCTTAACCTGAATTTGATCTTTCTTTGTCCTGCCCTCCTTTCCAACAAGCGAACTTCCTTTCATTCCAATTAAAGACAGGGAGAAATAAGATATCCCTGGATAATGTTATTTTTATTGTTATATTTACTTGTCAGAATGGTACAGATAATAGCTGTATGAAATCCGTTATGTATTTATCAGAATAGATTTATGTTATAACAGCAGTAACTTTAAAGGTTATGTATAAACTAAAGTGCTAACTCCTATATCATGTATGTCCCACTACTGAGCCAAGGTATACCTCCTCGAAATCAGGCGAGGAGGGTGAAAGGCCATGATTCACCGATGCGCTGGCCCAATGCGGCTTGGTGAGCTTCACACACCTTGAAAGACTTTTAATCTCATAAGATTTCATCACGACGTTTTCCTTCACCGGTTAGCGATCGATGGTTTTTCAAGGTTATTGCAAGGCACCATAGGCCGAGCCAATAAAATACAAGGGTATTGTATATCTACCAAATAATAAAAGTAATGTATAGTTAAGTAATATCAAGTATATATTAGTATATAAATATGCTGTACCTACTTAGAATCTATAATTTTATTCATTTTGATAATCTATTCTAATCGTAATCTAATCTAATCTACAATGGGTGTTACCCTAGCCTACCCTATCATCTAACCAAGAAATTCAATATTTTATTTGAGGAAAAAATATGATATGTAACGTATTATGTAAAAACTTGTATTAATATAGCCAAACAAATTATGAACTTAACGTTATCCAATTAAAGCTGCAATGCTGTATTATAAATAAAATTAATGCCAATATACAATAAACACATTATAATAATTCGCCAAACTGTTCTATAATTTATTACATAATAGTAAAGCTTCAGTAGCGAATTCTGGTCAGCAATTTCATTTCTAAATAAAATATATACACTTATTTATTTAAACGATCTCACAGTTGTCCATTTGTCCGTCTATCTATCAAACCAAAATGTTATGGGGCTTACTGACGATAGTTGAACGTGACAACGTCATAAGAAAATACTGATGGGCCAAATGTGCCTCTTTGTCGCTCGTTCCGCGCTCTCGCTTGCATTTCCAGCCTTAAATGGAACGCCTCAGAGCGAGGTAACGCCGCATGAGTCATGTTTTTTCGTGCGTGCAGCCAACTCCATCGAATTATAAGACGGTTTAACTTCAAAAATGAAATTCGTTAAGAAACTTGGTCCCACATCATATGTGTCTTATCTTATAAGACACATATGATATAGAATCGGGATCTCAGAAACGTCTCCAACGATTTTCATGAAATTTTGTATACATGTGTTAAAAACGGCGATAAATTGATTTAGCTAGGATACATTTTTAGAAAACTTTTTTTTATCCGTGTTTTGAGGCATCAATAAAATATGATTAGTATACGAACATAAATTTCGCTGTCAAATAATATGTCATGGTAGCTTAGTGGTGAAATTAGGCAGTTAAGTTCGAACGAGCCTGGTTCGATTCTCCAGTCCGATTTTTTTTTCCCTTTTTTTTAAGATCATTTTTTTTGTAAGATAAATTTTATCGTATTTTATCACTTAGGGTACCGAGCAAATGCTCGGTCAACCAGGTACTTCTCGTTTATTCTTAGTAGCTTATCCTATTTTTCATCATTTCAGAAATTCCGACTTCATTTATTCGTGAAAAATATTACGCATCTTTTTAAAAGGTCAATACGTTCTTCCCTTTTATTTTATTAGTATTCAGCGATAAAACGTGAGCTGTTTTGAGATGTACATTTATAGCTTACCTTTTAGAATCAACATCATCATTTTTAACCTTTTTCTATCAACCTAAACGCAGATGTCTTTTCATGAGCGCTAAGACGGCCAGTCCCCGAGCACGCTTATCTACCATTTTTTTTTCTTTTTTTATGGTATAACAAAACAAACGAAGAGAAGCCTCTTGGGGACTATCGACGTCCATAACTATCCACACAATCAAAATTTATGCAGATGCGTTGCTTCTTTTCCCTATCGTCCCAATGGGCTATCAGAAAATATCAAACAGCGCGAAATGCGGCAGCTAGGCTGGCACTTTACGCTAGTATCATAATATTATTGTAAGCGAGAGCTTAGTTGTATGGACCCGGTTTGTCTGCAAGGCAACTCTGCCTCTTTCAATATTCGTTTCAGTATTATCTATACTAAAAATTAATGTTTTTTAACTCTTTAAATGCATATTCTATGCGCTAATCTAGAGCGCGCGATAACAAGTAACGAACAAATCATTTATAAGGCATTAAATTAAATACCCTTTGTTGAGGGTGTTATTAATAGGTAAGTTTTTCGTGTTTAAGGTCAGTTAGGTGAAATATAGTGAAATCCATTAAACACACACGCGAGGCCCTTGTTATATTTTACATTTTGCATATAAAACAAAAGTTTCAACTGTTTTGAGGTTTCATTATGAAGACGCCATGTTTTTCTGAACTACTTAATAGCTTCATTCTAGTGGTCTACCACTTAAATCGACAGCAGCCAACTTCTATGCGTGTACAGCATACATAAAGACAACTTATTGAATAGTTTATAAGAATTCTTAAAGAAAAAGAAAATATACATGAGGGGTTTCCGTATTAGTTTGTTTAATATATTATGTTGAGCATTGCTCGATGCTAAGGTATATTTATTTTTAACGAATTGGTTTATTAATCTGCAGCTGTTTTATTTAGCTTTTTCGAGTAGATGATCTTTAAATACACTTTATAAAATAATTAATAATTGCAGAAGTTGGAAAAGATGATAAGGAAACGCTGAAAGTATTTGCCCAATTGTATTAAAGTAATAAAAATTTGTGAATTTATTTTGGTGGTTTTCTTGATTAATAATTATTTATATAGACTTCTATGATTTTCAATATATTATATGGTTCAAAATGTCCCTTTGTCGTATTCCCAATTTGCGTTATATCATTCGTAACCTATATGGTATGAACTATCAACAAACTATTAACATACAACTCCTTTGAGTATAGACCAAGCCTGCATTGCAGAATGTTCCAGAAAATCGGTGCAATATTTAAACGAATGAATAGAATAATGGTTTCCTTTTGAAACTTCCAATCATAGCGAGGTCGACGAAATTCCAATTGTATTTTATTGCAAGGGATATCTTTATTGCAAATATCTGATGAAAGTAACGCGAATTCTCTTAATAGTATGCCATTTTAAATAGTTTTAGTTTAATTTGATATTAAGATTATTTTCCATACAAAATAAAAAAAAAACTTGGTTGTAGCCAAACATAAAGATTTGAGTTGAATTAATAATATATAAAAAAACCCGTGAATAGTTTGAATAGTAATTAAGATGAAAAAACATTTAGGTACGTATTGGTGTTTTATATTGGTCCTTGACATTGGCAAATCCTTAGGAAGGCTGCGTTAAAGAAGAAGAAGGATTTTGTATTAAAAAGTACCATTCCATTATTAAATAGCGTATCCGTAATATAATAATGTATTTAGGGAGGCAGCAAAGTGCGGATCGACGTCCTCTGGGACGTTATCTGACACTTTTGGATATGAATATGTATAGAATGGCAAATTTTATTCTATTTATAGATTTTTTACTCTAGAATGTATAATAAATTCATTCGAACGCATTTACTGAATTCAAATTTCAATCAGAATTTCCATGAGCTCCTTGCACTTTAATGTCTTATTTTCTTAATATTTCGTTTAGTTATCTGTTAGAATTATTTAAGCAAAGCCATTGATTGGAGCGACGGTGGTCCAGTGGTGGACGGACTCGGCCTCTTATGCGAGGGGTTCCGGGTTCGATCATGACCCGACCGTGTGTGCCTTGAAATGGGTTTTTCTAATTTCTAATTGTACACGAGACCATCGTTCGCTCACCGGTAAAGGAAAACATCGTGAGGAAACCTGCATGCCCGATGAGATTGAAAGTCTTTGAAGGTATGTGAAGTTCACCAACCCGCACTGGGCCAGCGCGGTGGACTATTGGCCCATTACCCTCCTCGCCTCGAGGAAGGAGACCCGTACCCAGCAGTGGGACATATAAGGGTTGATACTTTACTTTTACCTTTTTTTACATTGATTCTTATTTGTTACAGGTATACTTACTAACGTAGCAGTTGGATAGATTTATTCTAGCACTAGGAGCGCCCCGCGGTTTCACCCGCGTAATTCTCATTTCCGTGGGAGTACGGGGATAAATTTTAGCCTATGTGATATTCCGATGTATAAGCTATATTATTGTAAAATTTCATTAAAATTCATTCAGTTGTTTTTACGTGAAAGAGTAACAAACATCCATACTAAACATTGATCTATTACTTTATTTCTTATACTATGGGTGATACCTGAAATAAATGAATTTTATTTTTTTATTTTATTTATTACACGTCCAAAACAATTAGGCCCATGACGTTACTCTTGTACCCCGCCCTATCCTTGGTTGAATAGTATAGGCTATGCGCGCACGGGTTACTTTTGTCACCGTGACTGTTTCGTCACTCTTATCAAGTCCATGGATATGTATGGAGATGCGCGCATTTTATGACGTGACAAGTGGGTGACATTTATGTACGCCGGCCGACTGGCGAACACGCCCGTGACGAAAATGTCACCGCGCCATTAGGTTTTTATGACAGAGACATTATGACATTATGACAGACGCAAATGACGTTTCGATATCAAAAAAGTTTTGTCACTGTCACCCTTCGTGAGCGCACCACTTTGGAAATGTGACGTGACAATGACAAAAACTTTAATGTCACGGTGACAAAAGTAACCCGTACGCGCATAGCCTAAAACTAGTACAAAGAAAGAGCTATAGGCTGTTTTCAGTCTACATTTCGAATAATTTGTGTATGTCGTTAACAAAATTTAACGACCTCATTTTAATTTCGATAAGCTAATTAAAATTGAAGTCTAGCATGGCATTATAGTTCATAAATAAAATTGTTTAATGTCGAGTGGACTAAGTTTTACGTTTATTGACGTTTTTCATAATGAGTACTCTTAAAATTCTGCTTCTTGGTAATGTATTTTAATATTTTATACTCTATCTAGTAAATCTCTCTTTAAGATCTTCATTTTTTATGAGAGATTGAGAAATGTACTCTCAAACTATTTGATACAGCAATAATTGACGGCCGTCTGTTCTGGTTCAACACCACAACATACACTACACGGTCAGCTGATGCGAATTATAGACGCCGCCGTATTGGCCTCCGACCGTCACGCGACATGCAACACGCAGACGAAAAAATAGACGATGTAATAAAAGTTTCACTTATAAATACCTCACCGGGTCTCCAATTTAATCTTCAAGTACATTTGTGTCATACAAATTAGCCTAATAAAGACTTATGGATAATTAGATAAAAGGGCGAACCATTATGTCTACTAATTTACTCAAGGCGCTAATAGAAACCGGGCAGCATAATAAGGCTCTGTATAATGCATAGTTGCAAACATGTGTTCCGTGGAACAAGCTGCTAGTATATTAATTATATTATGAGCGGCACATGCAGTATAATAGCGCGTCCTGATAATGTAGATTAAAGATATTTTTTCTAAAATTTAGGCAATGTCACTTATTATAATGCAATTACTTTAGAGCCCTTCAATTATCTTGGTTGCTGTAGAATATTCGAAACGTCGAGAGTGTAAAAACCATGATAATCTTTGCTTATACTAGTACATAAAGCTGAAGAGTTTGTTTGTTTGAACGCGCTATCAGGAACTACTGGTCGGATTTGGAAGATTCTTTCAGTGCTAGATATTTTTTTTATTGAGGTTTATCGAGAAAATTCCGTTGTTAACTTTACGCAGGTAAAGCTGCGAGCAACAGCTAGTCTGTGATAAAATTGTGAAAATTTCTTAAAATATTTTTCTGACCTTAACTTACAATTATTGAAGCTCAGGAGAGTGATGTGTCCATTCGGAGATTCTTCTTGTTGCGAACTCCTTAAACGTACAAACCCTATATACGATTTTAATTAATTGTCAACTAAATAATACATAGCTAATAATTAATATATGAGCGCGTCCAGTGGGTATGGACTCGGCATCTTACACGAGAGGTTCCGGGTTCGATCCTGACCCCCCCGTGTGCATTAAAATGATTTTTTCTACATTTCTAAGTGCAACCTAAAAACACAAGACAATCGTTCGCTCACTGGTGAGCCGGAAAACATCGTGAGGAAACCTGCATGCCTGATGTGATTAAAGTCTTTGAAGGTATGTGAAGTTCACCAATACGCATTGGGCCAGCGCGTCGGTGAACTATGGCCCATTACCCTGCTCGCCTGATTTCGAGGAAGAGACCCGTGCCGGTGAGATATATAAGGGTTGATACTTTAATAAATATCTTACTTTGAAGTTACCATTGAAAATGAGTCGTTAACCATTATCATATCATAACTTCGACCAGACAACGATCGTTATTTCGTCTAGTCGCTCACGATTATTACTGTTAATAAAAAATTGAAACAACTTTTCGGTTCAGAAAGGTATAATTTTATCTCCTTGGGATAATCTTTGTATCGAAGTAAAGGTTTGGGAATTACCGACAGTTTTAAAATCCCGGGATACGAGACATCCTACAAATTACAATATAAATCTCGGAAATTCCTAGGATTTTGAAGAATTTTAAAGGAGATAATTTCTAGTAATACGTATTAAAAAAGGCAACGTTGTGTAAAAGTAAATCATTATTCATTTAATGAAATAGAAAGAGTATATATTTTATTCGACAAGAAATCAAAATATAATAATTTTAACCGTTATTTAAGTCTTAAAATAAATTAAATTAAATTTCGTCCTAAGTTCGTTTTTTTCCTTTAATCACACACACATTTAATTTTAACCAGATAAATGTTATAATTATAAAAGCAACTTAGTAAAAATTAAGTCCCTGGACTTGAAACACCAATCCAAAATCTAGTTGAAATTTCATATTGCAGTAACTCGAAATGTAATTAATTAGAGATCTAAAAATATGTAGTGTCATATTTAATATTCCTAAAATAAGAATTTATCACAATTTTTAGTACTCAACCAGAACGAGTGTGCATGATTTCATAAAAACCCAAACTTGGCTTTGATTAAATTATTTAAATAGGTGCACGAGAGGTGCTCCGCCAACTAAAAATTCAGTTTAAAATTCTGTCAGAAAATCCGTATACGGAATTTTAATTTCACCCTCTACTATTTCAATATCTGTTTCAATCCCCGGACAGAGGAACCAAAACACTAGGAAAACAGATATACATTTTTTATCACAAGCGTTTCTTTTCCTACACAAATGGCATAGCAGTACCTCTTATGTTTTTCACACTCAAATTCAAAGGATTTTTTTACGATTTTTCTAGACTAAAACTTATAAAATCGAATATATTGCACAATATAAATTCTAAAAATGCGTTTTCTCATGATAGTGAAACAACTTCGGGACCAACAACAACAATTGGACCATGCGGACTCGTGTGACCATGGTTGCCGTAAAGTATTCGAAACGTTGAGCATGTAAAAAACTTAATAAACCACGATAAAATCCGTAAAAGTTATTTCAATGTGACGAGTAAAATTTACGTAAACATAAGAAAACAATATGCGTTTTCTGTTATTACAAAAAAAAATTAAAATATCTAAAGCGATTTCAAAAGATAAAAAAATTAAAAAGTGGTTTCATAATAGGGTTTCTTCAATTTTTGTGCCTACAATTTTTAAATAATAAACATTAACTTACATTCATTCGGCGACCAGAGGTCGTCGTGGTTTAATGATTAGCTCGTTGGCACTCAAGCCGGGAAGCAGCGGGTTGGTATCCGGTCAGGGAACAAAAAGTTTCTGTGTTTCTGGGTCATGAATATGAAAGTATTGAATATGTATTTGTATTTCCGTTGTCTGGTACCCGAAAAACAATTTCTTCTGAAATTTAACGTGGACCAGATTGACGTGGTGTAAAAAAAGCGTCCATAGATATTATATTATATTACTTACTAGCTGTTACCCGCAGCTTCGCCCGCGTGAACTTAGGTTTACGGATTTATCATGTTTGATGACGATCATTTTACATTTCAATAATGACTAAGTTTTTGTATTAAAATGGATATAATATGGTATCTTGAATATAAAGACATTATATTCCTTCGCAGACTTTCTGCATGCATATTTACTATTTAGGATACTATTACATATTACACTGCCCTCTCAAATCACGGCAACACGATTTATTTTCTTGCGTATTATTTTGATATTGCCATATCTTCTAAAGTATTCATCTAATTTGCATGATGTAAAGGGTAAAAATAATCTTCATTATGTGCTCCAGCTAATTAACTGATTTAAAATGATAAGGATTCATACCGTATTTGTGTAAATAACTTTCAAATTATCGCGTTATAATTGTCCATTTTTTAAAGTATTAAATGGATATAGTATGATATCCCTAAGAGATAGACATATGCCATCGCGGACTTTTTTGTAGACCTATTTAAGACACACAACTCCACCATACATTATTTTGATATATCTCAAAGGGTTTAGGCAGCGTTTTCGTTGGAAACTCCCAGACGGCCAATTTTTTTCCGACACCTCCAACAGTTATTGTTATATCTTAGCCAATGTATATAAAAACTTAATAAATTATGTACATAAACCTTCCTCTTGAATTTTCCTATCCATTAAAGAAAACCGCATCAAAATCCGTTGCGTAGTTTTAAAGATTTAAGCGTACAAAGGGATATAGGGACAGAAAAAGCGACTTTGTTTTATAATATGTAGTGATATACAACATTTGTGTTAACAACGTACAGCGTTGCATATTATTCTATAATGATTTCGCTAGTTTTTTAATATGTGCTATTTTTCCTTATTGTTAAATTATGTTTTAGGAATAGCAACAATAATAAGAACCAACAATTGCTTACGGATAGGACAAGATGATGATAAACCAATAAGAGGACTGGAAAACCACGAGCAAGCAACTGAAATGTTGAACAATGTTTTCAAAGCCTTACAAAAATCAAGTTATAATAAAAAGCAAGCGAAATATTCAGATATTTATGCCAACAATCTAAATAGAAATGATTTACAATTATCACAATTAATTAAGCATTTACAACCACTACAACAGATGACAAACTCTAAAAGTCATTATGATAAAGAGAGTTATAGAGAAGTTTCAACAAACAAATTAGAGAATAACGACGGATTCAATTTGAAGGACTATTCTAAAGTTTTTTTAGTACTTGATACAACAAGAGATTTGAAAAAGAAAGATATGCTTAAATTAAATAATTTGTAAGTAAGATTATTATAATAACACATACTTTTGACGTGACAACGTTTTATAACTCGATGGAGCCGGCTGCACGCACGTTAAAACATGACTCATGCGGCGTTACCTCGCTCTGAGGCGTTCCACTTCAGGCTTGAAGTACAAGCGAGAGCGCGAAACGAGCGACTAAGAGGCACAATCGGCCCATCAGTATTTTCTTATGACGTTGTCACGTTCAACTGTCGTCAGTAAACCGACTTTATAGACAACCGATTTTTTAAGTATGACCGGTGGGAGGGATGCGTTGTGCCGCGCTCCCCGACTGCATGGGTACCACTATCTTGCATGACGTGTATACCGTGGAACATCTCGCCGTGTTTCAGAGAGAAGGGCAACACAGGCAGTGTAATTACTGGCACAGAGACTTAACATCTTATGTGTCCAGATAACAAACACATTTAAGTTGCGTTTGCTTTTTCTTTTCGGGAAATGCACTTAGGCATCTCGATGGGGAGTGGCCCCCCAGGCGGGTATGTGGGACTCGCTGTGCCCGAAAGATGGTAAGTGGACGCAGCTCTATCCACTAAAACCCGGTGAGTGCCACCAGTGCCGCCTTTGGTGAGGTGCCCAGGAACTGCTAGTAACAGGCCACGTCGACGGCTAGTCACTCTCTCAGACAGACGCCACCTCCACTGGGTTGCCCTGCACCACAGAACAACCCCTCCCAACGTCGGGACAGTGCAATAAGACGAGGTTCCCATCCTCGCCTCTTGCCCTTTGCTCTTTTGCCCCCTCTGCTTATAAGAGGGGTACAAGAGCCCCCTCGGCTCAATTCACTGCGCCCAAGGTGTTGGGGTCACCCTGGGCTACTGAGCCGGTGGGGCCCCGACAAGGCCTGAACCATGGTGGGGTCTACGACCGACCCCTGTTTTTTAAAATCGTTATAAGTACTTTTGATAGAACGAAGTCTGTTAGAACAATTAGTATATTTCTATAGTTATTGTTTGAGTTGCTTGTTATTGAGCAATATTTCATTAAAAATTTTCATTCAATTTTAGGCATGTATTTCAATTTAATGACAATAAAATATAATTTCGAGTGGATGGATTGAGGTTTCTGAAATTTATTTTGACGCTAATAACTGTGTCTATAAATATGTAATCCATACAAAAAATATATTATACGTTTAACAATTATTAATATAGGTACATACCGACTTCAATTATAAATTAAATAAATCACTTTTTAAGTATATCAACTTTGCTGAAAAAACCAGACGATAATGGAAAAAATATATTGAAAGGCAATCTTGGAGTACATAACAAAGGTTTTGAAATAAATACTCGGTCAAGAAGGCGAATTCAAGGCTCCAGGGAAAGTAAGTATATTACTTAATTTTTGATTCCTGCTATTGTTTTTTGAGGTGAAATTAAAAGTCGTTCTTGAACTTTGAATTATATTATTAATAATGATGATTGCACCAATACCAATAATAATGATGATTACATCAACTATAATTGACTTAAATATTTTTAAAAATAGAACACCTACTATTATAATGAATGCGTATCTATGATATCTATAGATTATGTTAGAATATAAAAAAGATAATATAATTTGTGGTATATTAATACAGTATTCATATAATCTTACAGTCACACTAACAAAGAAGTGCTTAAGCTCTATCTATCTCATACTATTTCATTAATCGTCATAAATCGAGTGGTGTACGTATATCTATGGTAGTAGCACAGTAAACCAAAAC
The DNA here is from genome assembly GCA_905333005.2 of Lycaena phlaeas. Lineage (NCBI taxonomy): Eukaryota > Metazoa > Arthropoda > Insecta > Lepidoptera > Lycaenidae > Lycaena > Lycaena phlaeas. Next base: position 7,618,856 of record HG995171.1, read on the forward strand.
ATTGTTTGCTCATAAATTATAATAGGCAATAATAATCATTATCATTATCATCAGCCTATATAAGTCTACAATTGAACATAGAGTTTGATCAACTTGTCAACACAACTTGAGAGCTTGAACATCTTGGCCATTGCACGGCACTGCATCTTTCACCTAGTTAATCATGGCTGACCAAGACTTCGTCTACCTTAGTGCGGTCTCCACTATTGAATCTTATTGGCCATCGGTCATCCGTTCTCCAGGGTGACCAGCCCACTCCTACTACAAGGAGCTTATTTTTCGCATTATGCATGTGTATAAAGTCACCTAACTTTAGTTCACTGGCGATTGTCTTCTGCGGATAATAGTTTTTATTACATATTATTATGTATCATTTATTACACGCCCAGCAGTATCTAATATTTAATGTTAACATTAATACTCAATGACTATATTAAACAAAAGGCGGAATAAAATTCTCGCGTATACACACAATAATTATTCGAGACCGACAGCGTAGTGCGGGCATCACGACATGACAGCGTCACGGAATTTACGGCAAAGGCGCGTCAAGAGATGTTTCTCAACCTAAAACAATCATATAATGTTTTGTCGCATCGCAGCTATTTATGCGTCAGTGAATGTGGCGATGCGGCAGGGGAATTAAGCTGCAGAGGCAAACACTGCTTCGTCAAACATGGGGCCTCTACAAACACTGCTTAGCATCGATCTAATCGAACTTTTGGCGTATCACCTTCGCTTATTGGAAACCGGATTTTTAAATGATAGTTGAATAGTCGAAGGGCCAAACGAGCCTTCACCCTATTACTAGATCAGACAATTAATTTATGTGTTATCAATCCTATATGTTAAGTTTCTGTGCCAGTAATTTGAGCTGGTTATTCCTTTATTGCTTGCAATAAACCCCTGCTGCGAGAAATAAAACTTAAGATGTTACATGTTCTTTTTATAAAATATTATGTACTCATTTTGTTGACAAAAGAGCAACCCCTAAGTTTTTTTCTCGTTTTTCTTAGGGAATCCTGCATCTCAAACGAGTTTTTTTAAATGACTATTACTTATTATTTACTTATTCCAAGTGTACAAGTTGTACCTACGTAATAAAGATATTTTTGATTTTGATTTGAATCAGCGGTTACCATACGGTCTTTGCAGTACGATATGTAGTATCGCAAACCTAGTATGTGTCTTTCATATTATACAAAGTAAACCTTACTGTAATCAACGCCTCATATTTGAAAGTTGGGACTCCATCTAACAAACTGTTGACCAATACGTATGGGATATTATTAACTTTACACCCCTAGCTCTTCCATAAACAAATATTTGCGCGTGTCGGTTTGATCGCGTTCCTTTACCAAATATCAATTTGATCCAATAAGTCCACAAGCATTACGATATTTTTAGAAGCGTTTTGTAATGTGTAAAATTGGTAGAAAAAAATATATTTGTCTATTGATAGATTAAACTATTAATAGTTACATTTTATGGATATTTCCTTGTACGTTTTATCTTGGGAATAAAGAAACGTCATGTATCTTATGATAACAAAAATAATTTTTTATAACCACTTATTCACTACTAATAAGTAGTATAATAAAATTCAAATGAAAAGGTTACATAAGTTAAATTCATAGTTGAGTTTTTCCCGATACATTGGTGGATCTTCAAGGCATTTGTATCCTTCAGCTTCTGAATCATCAAGATGACGAGCCATGTGTGTCTTAGGGCCTGTTTCACCTGATAAGTGCCGAATAGGCTATCCACCAGATATCCAACAGATAGAATATGGAGTATTATATGTCAAATATGTTGCGGGTAGCCTATCCGGCACTTATCAGGGAGTGGTGAAACAGGCCCTAAGTTTTTTTTTTTTTTTTTTTCGGTTGGATCTATGCTAATGGTCCTAGTGACCGTTATGCGTCATCGGAAATGGGGTGATCCGGTTGGATCATCCTATGACGTTAACCAGGCCCTAAGTATCGTAGTTTCTATTAGCTGGGTTATATATTAATATACTTTTACCGAATATGTACAAATAATGAATGTACTATATTAACCAACGTTTTTTTTCTATATCTATCTAAAATAACTCATTAAATTCATGATTCAAATGTTGAATTTGTTTATTGTTTTTTTATTGTTTTACACTATCACGACCACCATTTATATTAAAATGTACATATATTTCTTCGTATATCGCGTTACCTTATGATCATGGTGATTAAAACATTGCCCAAATGTCGGGACTTTAATAAAACTATGAGCGTAGTAAGCACCCGAACAAATATTTATTTAAAAATCATATCATGTTCAGCAGTGGACGTGGATAAAGACTGTTGATGATGATGATGATACATAATATTACCGACTTACTTATACTACGTTAAAAACTGGGCAATGGCTCAATTCGGCAAAGCCGCATGGCACTCCCTCTTAACATGTCCGTATACAATTCTCTACAATTCAAAACTGTGTCAACATTTTGAATATTACATTATTGAATTTATATATTTCCTAATACAAATAACAATCTAATACAATTTGTGAATACAATGTTATATTGAATAATGAATGTGTTAATCAAGTGATGTGAATTTAATGAACAAATGCATTTTAGTGTACAGCAGGGATAACTCAGTGGAGAACTACAGACCCAAACGGATGAGGGGGGAACCGCGAGGAGGCGGTCGCACTGCTATCCCGTCTATACGGCATCGGGAGATCTTGTATGAGAAGGATAAGTGAGATTTAATATACAAGATTCATACACTTTGTTTTATTTTCCTAAATATCATTTGGATAGAGAAACTTTTGGTAAATCCAAGACAACTAGGATTCTCGGTATAAACATACACGCAAAATCAACTCATCTATGCGTCGCTTGTTCGAAGGGAGGACGAAGGTCTCCTTGCCAGTAATTTTACTGCCTACCCTACATCTATTTGAAATACAGCAAAGCTCCACGTTTGAAATCGTCAGAAAACGGGCATACGTCTTTACATATGGCTTTTAGCAATTGAGTTGACCGAGACAAAGACGCGAAAATGTCGTTAATATATATTTGTTAGTTATGATCGACTCCATCAATCATCATTTTCAAAGGCATTTATTGTCCTATTGCTGGACAGAGGCCAATTCCAAAGCTAATTACTAAGCTCAATGTTTGACACTTGGTCAGTTACTATCATTGGCGGACGTTATGCCTTCGTTTAATCTCATAAAGCCCTACTCTACGTTTGCCCAGTCGTTTTCTCTACCGATAAAAACACGTCCACACCAACTCATATTATTTCAAGGGTAATATATTATGCAATTTCGTGGTCATTTCGAAGGAAAGGCTATACTAACCTCTAAAAACCTCGGTAGACGCAGTAGACAGAACTAGAGGTAGCTAATACAGAAGGCATGCAATACCGCTTAGTATTGCATGGATTCTCACCGCCTACAAGGTGCAGAATGCAGATCCGGTTTTATATGAAATACTGCTCTCACCTCTGGGTTGGAGCGCCCGGCGCGCCGCAATATCAGCTCCTTCCATTTCACCGCGTTCAACACCGGGCAGCTTGATAATCGGTAGCAAGGATCTCCCCAATAGACTTGATTCTTTGGCGCTGCGTAGAGAATAGAGATGTCAGATCACTCTGCATCTTCTGCCGCATCTACCTACGGGGAGTGCTCTGAGGAATATTCGTACCAATACCTGCAGCAGAATTTCACCACCGGACTTCGCCTCAAAATTCCTTCACCCACACAACCTCGATGTTCTTAAATCGACATTTATTCTATTTTAACCGCATTTCCGGCAAAACACCACCAATATGAAATCAGCTGCCACCCACGATATTTTCAAACCGATACACCTGTATCTACTAACTACTACTAACTACTTACTAACCTTAGTTACATTCAAGAAAGAGCAAATTCGTATTTGAACATATTTAAAGGCCGGCAACGCACCTCCTCTGTTGTAGCTTGTGTCGATTGGTGTCGCTAACACTTTCCAACAGATGAATCGACAGTCCATTTGACTGTATAAAAAATCTTTATTTCAATACATTAAATAAAATTGTTTCGTAAAAACACGACATCGTTGAAACCTGAAAGTGGCATGTTTAAAGTTTACACCAACAATGTCATTAAAAGTTCGCTCGCCCTTTAGGGTTAAGTCTTGACCCTTGGAATGTTACAAGTATTTAGAATTTGGGTAATTGTAAATCCTTGTTCGAATGGTCAGCTTAAGAACTGTGATTTTATTGTTTATTGTATATTTACAAACAATAAAAGAAGTCTTATTAAGATATTGCGGAGGGAAGTTATATTAGGCTTAGTTTTTTTGTAATTTAATATAATGTAATTTTGTAATTAGTAAAGAGAAATATATTTATTTAAATATGAATAGTGATTGCGTTTCATAGCTTAAAACAATATGTTATAGGTTCGTGAATTTCACGGGGCATTATAATAGGAAAGCATTTTAATTTATCACTTTTTTTCTCTATAGCAAAATTACGTAGATCGGAATAACGTGGAATATATTTAAAACGTCCATTGTGGCACACAGAAGCAAATACCGAATCAGGCCAGCATATTCCATCCACGTTGTAATTAGTGCTGATTTGGATTTTTCAATGCGCCCGAGCCCGAGTGCGGAGGTTATCAAGTGGAAAATTTACTGCCCCGGTCTGTGAGGATGTTTGCTTGCCACACAAACTAGCAATATTTATTTTGTTGATTTCAATATTTACTTTTTAATATAATCAAGCTGAACGCCCTAAACTTCACAAACAGTCGGGCTTAAAAAGACGTTTATGTATTTAACAGCTTTTTCAGGAAGGTTACGTCGTTTATGGTTAAAACTATTTTTTTTGTATGAAAGTTCTTTTTATGATGTCGAAGTGTACGAAATGACGTGAAACTATTTATTTGTGAATCTTACAAGAGTACCTTGTGATTTTAAAAGGTCTTTTGATTTTAGTGAACATTTACATATTTCAATAAAATAAGTAGTGTTCATTAAGTTAAAACGTTTTTTATTTGTCTATAAGTTTTGAGAATAGATTATATCGACACGCCATAATATAATGTCATAATTTCATATGCGACTAATGGTTTTAATTGCTTCAGACTATTTAAATACGATTATAGCATACTAGAAACGCCCCGCGGTTTCACACACGTACTTTCCATTTCCGTGGGAGTACAGAGATAAATATGTGTATATGTGTAGCCTATGTGCTATTCTGAAGAATAAGTTATATTATTGTACAGTTTTATTATATTATTATTATATTTATATTTTTTATTATTATTATATTTTATAATATACTTAATTTACTCTAAGGGCCTGTTTCACAATCTCCCGTTAAGTTCCCTATAGGCTATAGGCAACATATTTGACAGATGTTTGACAGATACTCCATACTCTATCTGTCAAATATGTTCCCTATAGCCTATAGGGAACTTAACGGGAGATTGTGAAACAGGCCCTAAATTAAATAAATAGAGTAGATTATCTAATTCAAGTGACGGTGTTCTAGCGAGTATGGGTTTGGCTACTTGAGTGAGAGTTCTTGGTTTGATCCTAGCCACTGTCATGGTGCCTTGAAATGAGTTTGTAATGGTAGACCCATTACAAACTCATTTCAAGGCACAATTTTTACGTGTGTTCAGACATTGCTTGCTCACAGGTGACGAAAGTATTGTAAGCAAACCTGCATGCCTGATAAGATTAAGTCTCTGAAGGTGAATGGAGTTCATCGACCCGCATCAGGTCAGTGCATCGGTGAACTATGATTTCGAGGGAGCGACCCGTGCCAAGCAGTGAGACATCTTATTTGTTTTATATTGTGTTGATATTATTATTATTATTATTAAATCATTTTTTAGGCTACCGATCGAGCTCCAAACCTGTCTCTGTTAGCTGCAGAGATTAGCACGTTCAAATAGAAAGCTCTTCAAAGCTTTATTTTATAAGTACTAACGGACCATACAGATGTCTCGACTCCACTCGAATACACAAAAAATCGTTAAAATCAATTCAGCCACCTAGTAGGCGTACATATTATATACAATATTTATGATTTATTCTGTGCGTGTGTATATCACTTAATTTGGATAGGTTTGCCTTATATACCTCCACAAATTTAAGCTGCAAAGCAGGAACGAATCGCGCGTTCTTATTAGTCTTGATTTAATTAGGCGAAGCTGAATGTTCGAGGGAGATTTATGCAACGCATGCAAAATGTCTGCAGGCGAGAGACAAGCCCGGGAATCACATGATGTGACGCTTCGTTGAGAAGAACACAGCTCATTTCCAAGTCAAGTTTTGTCCAATTAATTTATCATACGTTGAAATGATGAATGAAATCTTTGAGACTATTTCTATCTTTAAGTAATATAATGCTTGCTTCTTTATCAGTAAGTTTCATATTGTGATATAAAAATTATTATAACCTATCTATTTAGCTACGGTTGCGAATATAAGTTATTTCGGGCGAAGCTGCGAATGACAGCCAGTACAACATAAGTATATAGTTTCAGACAACTACAGGTACTTAACTCAAATTTTGTAAAATGTTGTTTTACAACACCTTTTTTCCTAGATGCGTAAGTAGCTGAAATGTATAAAATAATTTTATTATCTTGTGATTAGTAGTAGTAATAATTGAAATATCAATTGAGAGTAAGCCAGAATTCTTATGCACAATATAGATTATACATTGCATTTTTATTTAGTAAGAATTAAACGTATTTATTGAAAACCTATAAATTAAAGGCTAAACGATTGGTAATATAAATTATTTTGGGGATCACGCCTTGCAGATCCTCTGGGGTCTTCGGTAACACAAGGGTAAGGAATAAAACAAATTTAGCGATTTGAGTTTTCTATTAGGTACAATTGTTTCTATTATTAAATTTTAGAGTATATCACAGTCTTCACTTTAATAAGTGCATTTATATAAATCTCCTGTTTTATAATTAGGTACCTATGCGTGTATAATTTGAAATTCTAATAAGTTGATAAATAGAACTAGAATACGGAAACTACTTACTATTATTTTTAAAAATCGATAAAAATTTATTAATGAACGTAAATATATCGGACCAGGTGGGATGGTGGTATTTTATGCTAGAACATAAAACTCTTATATCATACATCCCTTTGACTGCCCTGATAATGAAAAGAACAGTGAGACTTGGCTTTTCCTAGTGTAATAATTTTATAACGTAAATGTAAGGAATGTGGCTTATAGGGCCACTTTCTCGCAGCCTGTTCCCGCTTACTGTTCTTTTTATTTTCTGAGCAGTTTTTATTACACGGTACTCTTTATATTTAATAACCTTGTTTTTTCCAGATTGTTCCATTTCTTTTTGTAAAACGATCCATCGATCAATAATATAGACGTATAACATACATAAATATACTTTGTTCGGTTTAATATTAAATTAATTTTCAATAATACACTCTGTGGACATTAAACTAATTTTAAAACAGTACATGTACATATTTTATTTAATTAAATACATAATGCTTAGCATATTATAATCATTAATTACGTAATGACGATTCTGATTATTTAAAATTTCTTAATAATTGACTAGAATATGCAAACTATGTTTTACAATTTCGACTAGGCCACTTTACGAATCTAAAAGCACAAATTAAATATAGTAAAATGGAACTCTATATTATATCTAAAATAAATAATTTAATATACATATTGTAACTATGTTACAATTTCTCGAAATGTTTGTTAGTTTAATGTTAACATGCAAATAATTTGTTACTGTTATTTATTGTATTAAATACAATCTTGCCTTAAGCTTTTACAATAAAAACGTAAAAGTGAGATCAATGATAATGGTTGGAAGACAAGCTCATGAAATGGACTTATTTTTGAGTAAAAACTCGAGTCATTTATGTACAAAATATAAATATCAACACATTTTAAAGTATAGTTAATTCAAGTATTAAAACCGTTTAAGAAATGATTTACATGTTTTTTATTTTACGGAGTTTGATATTTGAACATTGTCTAAGAATGCCTTGTTTACGGAACTCCTTAAACACGACATTCAAGACAAGTAGTAAGGCAATGTTTTAAATAGTTTTAATAATATCTACACACTTTAACTTGGATTATTAGTATGCATACACCTCATATATTTTTTATTTATTCTAAAATAATGTGCTTGTTAAGGATAAATATAATAAATAATAATAATTAAAACACATTTTCTTAGCGGAGGTCATAAATCATACAAACGAAGCGCAATATCACATTCATTTAATAATGCTTTTTTAGTATTTGTGCTTAATAAATTAAGACTTTTGTAAATGTTATTAAAATTCTTCAGTCAGGGTGCATAATAGAATTTCTCATAAGATACAAATTTGTGTTCTGCAACCGAAATCTAAATAATAAGGTTATCTAAATCTAAATAATTATTGCAATTTTAGATCATAAAGTTTACACTTCAGAAGAATCAACTTTTTCATAATTTCAACATACGTAATTTATGCGTATTTTGGAACACAAATTTTAAATTTGCTCTGAAAATAGTCGGAGCGGGTTACATTCGGTGTATTTTCGCGGCAACTTTAACGATAGCCAATGACGATACTTGAGATACACACGCATCCAATCAGATAGGCTTGACGTTAGGAGTCAGTAAGCACAATGAGGACATTAATATGACGGGACGATTTCGCGAGATTCGTGATTTTTTTTTACCCATGAAATAGTACTCAACGCGCCTAAAGAGGTTTGAATTTCAATATTTATGATTGGATATTTATTTTAAGTAGCAAAAAAAAAAAAATACAAAAAAATGCGTCAGGCATAGATAGTCATTTTTTTATCGTTCCTAATGATTTTTTCTAGCCATAATATGACTTCTCGACAAGAACCAGTTGGCTTATAAATATGAAGCGAGTTCCACGAGTGGTAAATCATGAGTTACCATAATCTGAAATGATTGCATCTGTGATTCATGCATTCTTAAAGCAGTCATGTCAAGTCATGCTGCATCAATATTACTTGATATAATACCCCAAACATATTTTTAGAAAATGAGCTCATAAGGATTTTATTATTAGTCTTCTCAGCGTTATATATCGTACCTTATACTAGCTAAAGTCTTTTGAAACATTTATTATTTTCAGGTTCAAAAACCATGTATTGTATTTTGATATATAAAACGATATAGTGGCTCAGCTGACACGTCATTTATCAGCCGCTAACTCGGCTGTCCAACCTGTTATTGATCGAGGTCCTATTTGGAAACATTTCAATTATCATTGTCTGCCCTTACATCAGTTAAGTTAAATTTAAAAAGAGATGTATCGGCGAGCATCATCACTTCGTTGTACCAACATCGTGCTTCTTAAAAAATCTGCGCCTTTTCTGAGAAATGCCATTGTGTACTAAATAATTTTAGTGTTTAATGGTTAGTGACCGGACTCCTCAATCAAAAGGTCGTGGGTTCGATTACACAAATGCTTGCTTGATGATAATTTAAGTCTGGACGTAATTTATCTATAACATGCATTTATTTAGAAATATACAAGTAGGTATGCAGCAGTGGTCTGGTTGCAAAATATAGGCTCTGCCTAGTTTGGGATCAGATAGCCGTGTCTGAGTTATCCTAACATAATATATTGTTATCATATCGTATCTGACACCGAGATTCTTAAATTCGTACGTAATTAAGTACGTATAATATGTAAAATTAAAGTGTAATAAAAATAATATGCTTTTAAGCTCTATATTTAGTTTGTTTAACGAATATAGAGAGATTATAGAGAATAACATTCTTATTGATTAATTTAGCTTACTGATGAATACAACTGACACAAAAAAGTAACACGTTGAAGTGACAGTAAGCCGGTCACGCTGACAAAATGGCCTGGATAAGAAGATTATACCTTTCCGTCAGTGCAGGAAATATTACTATTTCCTTTTCATTTGGATAAAAACGATATTTAATTAATAGGCTTACTTGTCTCGCCTAATGATCCAACTATTATAATAGACGTAAGACATAATCCAACAGAGGCTATTCTGAAATTAATATCACATTATCCAGTTGTACTCAGTCAACTGTATCTATGGGTACTTATCTATTATTAGTTATATTTATCAACGTTTTTAAATATACTATTTTTAAGGTATCATAAAGACTTTTACCGATGAAGGAGTACATCGTGAGGAAACCTTGATAAGTTTAGTATTCTTTGAAGGTAAGGTGTGAAGTTCACCAACCCGCATTGGGCCAGCGCCTCGGTGATCTATGGCCCAATACCCTCCTCGCCTGATTTCGAGGAAGAGAAGGAAGAGGATGGGATATAATAACTTTTTTCAATTAGAGAACTTTGACGAATAATATTGTGGTTAATTTAGATTATCACACGTTTGGATATTTTATAGCAATTATGATTACGGAATTGATTTACTGACAACTTTAATTATGTTATTTAATCTAATCCTGAAATGGGATTTGTTGAGTTTCAAATTATTCTCCACAGTCGAGGGTAGTTAAATAAAAAACTTGCATTATGCTTGTCACCTGTCAACGTCCCTCCTTACATACATGTACCTCCTTACATTCCGGCTCTCTTTCGCCAGCCGTCAACAAGTATAGACGCTTTTTCGCTAACTGTTAAACTGTAAACTAAGCTATAGGCCTATCAAAGCTTTAAACGCGATGCGCGTGTGTGTGTGTGTGTGTTGTTGCCGCATATCTGCAGACTTTTAGAAGACTAAACGAGGGGGTACGAGAGCTGCTGGCAGCCCTGGAAGAAGAGCTAGAATATACCAGGTCAGTCACACATTTCCTATTCCTGCCTCCTGTAAATCGACCTTAAGTCAAGTCAAGTTTATAACAAACGCAAAAATACAGTCCACTCTCTCATTTATTTCCGTATAAATTTTATAAGGTTAAACTGGATTATCTCCCTTCTATATTATCTGGCCTCACGAGCTATCGAGGAAAGATATTTCTCCCGCACCCCGCCGATAGAAATAGTGGAGATTAGGCACCTCCAGGATTAGATAAGAAAATCGAAATTTCGATAACTAACCAGTAAAATTATGAAGGACTTCTGAGAGTTGAAGCGTAGTATATTTTTACAGTAATGCAAATGTTTAATGTACTTATTTTTATTCCCTGGGATAAAACAGAATGAAGAGCTGGCAATTAAGGTAATGGAAAGCCGGGAGTCTCCTAGTTCGTTTTATTCGACTTTTTGAAGCTTTAATTGTGGTGATAAAAATCTAAGTACTAAGAGTACATAGTTGCACTATAGCACGAAATGTACGACTCATATCGTATGGTTATCGAAATAACGTCACACGAATTGAAATGACCAATCACAGTGTAGCGTGCATTATTCTATCGTGTGATTTTCGTTGACAATAGCATGTGCTACACGTATTAATGTTTGATATATCACGGAATGTATTCCGTGCAGATCCCTTGAGAATTTGTTTCAACAAATCTAGATTGCCTTGACTGAAAAATATATTTCAAGACAAAAAGTATTCTACTGAAATATCGACTAAGCAAATTTATTGCCATCTTAGCAGATATTGAACCGCATTACCGCTTCGTCACGTACTCAGCTTGTCATAAACCCATACGCGTCATGATGTGGCATGTTTATCGTATGTTTTATTTCATGACAGGCTCTTAAACATGCCTTTAGTTTTACGCCGATTTTGCTTATGATCCCTTACATAAGTTAAATTGGCGTAAACTGAAGGCATAATATTATAAACTAGTTGTCATCTTTGATTTCGCTAATATGAGATGTGAATATAATTATGTTAATAATGCTGATTTTGATATACTATCCGGGTTTAAAGAATTATTCATTAAATAATAGTATTAGTAATTTACTCCTCTTCATTTTGTAATACCCTTAATATGTATATTCAGCCCTAATAAAAAAATCTAGTCTTTTTTATTAGGGCTGAAATGAAGGTCAAGGAACTCCTGCTTTTTTAAACTTTTGCAGCCAATATTTTAACAGGTATGAATAAAGCTTGCCATGTTCTTTTAATGTAGCAGTAATTTTTGAACAATATTTATTAAAAATCAGACTAACGAGTGTCCGATTCTTGGGATAAATATTAAGTGAAACAAAGTTCATTCTCCATTCTAGATGAAAAACCAAGCTTCTTCATTTTTTTGTTTATATGGGCTAATTCTTTAGGTATTCATGAGTAGAAAATATTTTTAGTTTATAAAAAAGAAACTCTAGTTAACTGGAAAATAAATATTTGTTTAGCTTTTGTAATGACTAGCAAAAGCAAAAAAAAAAAAACATCAGCCAGGAAAAGTCCAGCTGGAATGCACCACGGACGCATTTTTACATAATTTCTGCATAGCAAAATCAATATAGATATATTATATTTTTGTATATGTGTATGAGTACCTAGCAATCTCGTCATATTCGGTTAAAAAGTTTGGTTTGACAGACACACAGTATGACCCAATAAAACGGAATGATAAAAATGGTATTAGCTTTAATTTTATTATTAGGTACGTTCTTTTCTTTCTACAAGGAACTCCAAAACATCCCACCCGTCAATAATTCAATTAGGAATGGACATCCATCATTCGTAGGCACGATGGCTCACGTTTTTGTTCCTGATGAGTATTATGTCTGGACATTAAAGATACAAAATGGGGCAGGCGAATAAAGGACATTCATTCAATACATTTTGAAATGTTCAATTTACTGAACAATTTAGTTGAACCAGGCAGTGATATTGAAAATTATTTTTTGGGATCCGCGAAGTAGCGATAGAAGTATTAAAGATGAGGGATTCCAATTTTTTTCTACTTATCTCTGAACTATATGTGTTGATTATTCGCAAACTTCAGAAACTATAGTTATGCTACTCATCTAGCGAATCAAGAAAAAATATGTTATTAACTTGTGTAATTTATTTTGTATGATTTATTTTATACTTTCGCTGTGTATCGCATACTCGTTTGTTTTTATTTCGTTTTTCGTCACTTTTGTTTCACTGAAGTAAATTAGTTATCTCATGTAAAGTATATGAAATGGGCGAAGTCAGAGTAAAAATTATTTAAAGATGCCTCGTCCTTATGTAAGAAGTAAAGAAGCACATGTTGTTTGTTGCTTGAGCTTTTGACCTGCCATTAACGAGGTCAACGCATACTGTTGGAATACGCCTAAAATAAGTATAACTAGGCCGTTTTTTTTCTATCATTGACCTTAAGATTAAACGCAGCATTAAAATTTTTCCCACAACATAATCATCATCAGGGCGATTCCAGCTAGTGAATGAACATTGGCCTCTTTCAATAAACGTCAAGTCAAAATAAACCCTAATGATGTAGGTATACCGTATATGATACCTCGAGTAAGTGTTTATAACCTTAAAAGAAGTCAACTTACAACTAGGTCAAGTTAACTGCTTAAAAAAAATCTTTCGCTTGGTTTAGACAACGCTACGTGTGTACAATAGAAGTGAATAAGTTAAGTTTACTACGAGTATGAAGTAAATTATTAAAAAGCATTGTATTATAAAAGAGTTTTGCACTTTCTATCTCGAAAAGATTTCTCGAGTAATTTTTGCCTTTAATATATCATTCGCCTGTTTAGACGAAATAAAATTTGGTCCGACTTTTAAAGTCTGTTTAAAATAATGTTTTCTAAAAGTATATTATCAAAGTAGCGAAATCCTAGCTTTGTCGGTACGCGGACTTAGGTGCTTTGATCGTCAAATATCTCTTGTATTATGAATATATTATACATATTTTTCTAACCAATCTGTATCTTACACATATTTTTACACACATAACATAAAATTTTGAATGATTAGTATAAAATATTTCACACAAATATTATACATCCGTTATTAATTATGTATGTTTGAAATCCGTTGACCGGATTTTAATAATTGACTCTCTTGTTTTAAAGCAAGAAGGTGTATTTTCTCTGCTACGAGCGACGATGGTCCAGTTGGTTTGGACTCGGCCTCTTATACGCGAGGTTCAGTCTTCGAGCCTGGCTTACTGTGATGCCTTGAAATGGTTTTTATTAATTTCTAAGTGCATCCTAAACACAAGACCATCGCTCGCTCACCGGTAAAGGAAAACATCATAAGGAAATCTGCATACCTGATGAGACTAAAAGTATTTGAAGGTGTGTGAAATTCACCAGCCCGGATCGGGCTAGAGCAGCGCCTCGGTGTTCTATGGCCTGTTGCCCTCTTCGCCTGATTTTAAAGAGGAAACCCATGCCCAGCAGTGGGACATAATATATTATGGATTGCTACTTTACTTTTTTTACGTGTATTTGGCACCATTGCTTGAAAGGCTGAATTGATTTCGATTTGATTTTTTTAAGCTAGTTTTCTAGCGCATATTTAATTAGAGATATTTTTCACTTTTAATCGTTACGAGATTTACTTTTGTTACTGAGAGGGTTGTAAAAAAGCATAACCTTGTAATTATATTTTAAGTATCAAAAACGAAAAATGTGATTGTAACTATAATAATAATTGCTTACGAGAGTGATACTGCGGGCAAAAGTTTCCTTATAAATTGAGGTATATAGCCTTTACGTCTGGTGTTTTTTATTAGGCATTTGTATAATTTGTTTCTATTGAGCTCCAGCTGTTTATAATGTGTTAATTTATTCTGAATTCCTGGCCCCATTCCTACATGTAATATTCTCATAATACGAAAGATGATTGAATGGAAGTGTGTTAAAAATACCATGTGATATTTTCGCTTCGTTTGAAAAGAGCCTTGTAATTTTTATGATATTAAATAGCTTGTTAAGGGAAGCGGTGAGGCGATATTTTACCCGACTGTAAGAAAAGGTAAAAAAACATTTAACATTTAAGTGTTTGAATACACAATGACAAGTTAAACATACAAATTAACTTGTCTGAAAAACAACACACAATTTAATATTTAAGCAACTTAAATAAGTTGCTTAAGTATTAGTTGAGATTTTAAAATTTGAAACATAAAATTGTAAAATTTTATGGTTATAAGTCACTAATTCATTTTCTTTTCAAATTAAATAATACTTTATTTTTGATAATTTGAAATTTAAATATCGAAGAAAGATCGTATGAGTGGATATTTAAACTAACGACGTTTCATCATGTTTATAATAACCACGACTGTCACGAAAACTATAACGAAATTTAATCTTAAGTTAGTATCTCTAGATTTAATTAAATTAATATATCATTATATAGTGCATTTATTAATGCAATTATATAAGCATTTGGATGAGCATTTTACGGTAAGCTTTTATAAGTTTCTTACGAGAAACCTTCTACGTAATTTAAAAAGGAACCAAACCATTTAGTTACAAATTTCATTTAGACAATGAGTGAGCAATAACAGAATACTAATCTACCATGCAATAATAGAAAATATCGTACTCTACTTAAACACAGTTGATCCCATTCCAGGCATTTTAATTAAGCTGTACTTATTTTACACTACCAATAGTTATACTACTTATAAATGTAAAGTGTGAACATTGGAATTATTATATAGGCTTATTAGGTTTTATTATTATTTATAATAACATCTGTGACTTTGTAATTCCACTCTGTGCATTTTTTTATCATTGCCATTGGCAAAATTACATCCACAAGTGAGGTATCACTATCCGCCAGATTTTCTCCACGGAGTATTCTTTTACAGTGATTTTGTTTGTCTGTATTCTACTTAATTCATCTGCCAAGTAATGAATGTTTATACCGTAAGGAAACTTACTGGTATTATGGTATTTATTATATTGTATATGCATAGGCAATCTATACAAAAGTTATTATAGGATAAATTAAATTATTTTTATCGCCTAATAGGCGATAGGATTGTTGGTTTTTCTCTAATATTATTAAAATATCTAATCTAATAAATATAAATATAGGAGAATAATAGTATCTCATCAGGAACATTCTTTGTTGTAAAATAAATCGGATAGTATTTTTTTTGCTTGGCATTGATAAAAAAATGCAACAACAGTAGAATTATCATCGAATAATAAAAGAGGCTAAGAAAACTATTCACAGTGTTGTATCTTTCATTTTATAATTTAACTCTCAAACCAAAGATTGGCAAAAAAGAGTGAAAAAAATTAATGTCTAATTTCATTTACATTTTGCTCTAGCTTTTATTTTGCGGATGATTTAAAAAGCTAGTAATAGATTATGATAGTGTTCCGTCATTTTAAACTAATAATTACTATTTTTTACTTGCAAACCATATTGTATTTTCTCTTTATTATAATTACTCTTTATTATAATTTAATATATTTTTATAATAATTGTTATTTATTCTAATTACTTAATCGAGATTTTGTATTGTAATAAATAATATACAACAAAGTTATACTTATAACGTGAAACTGAATATTACATTAAACTCAAAATAGGTTTGTCACAAGTAGTAATTTTCATGTACTCTTTTTTGCCACGTTTTTAATATAGAACGTTTCGCTCGCTTTGGAATCATTAATACTAATTGAAGTAATTCCCGATAATGTCTTTTCATAGCAATCTAATGGACCCTTTCATGTTTCATACATTTCACTGTTCATGAACACTGTCTCACTCTAGCTGAGCCGCCGCGTGGGCGAGACCCGTCACCCTCAGAGGTAATTTGGCCGCGACATACAACAAAGCACTCCCATGCCTTTGTACAGGGATCCTCTCCGCTTGTTCCTCCATAGGCCATTTACTTCGTCACCCTTTAGAGCGCCGCTCGACTCTGTAACAAATGTAGGAATGTGAATTACTGGCACCATTTCTTTCGGGTTGTAATTTGGGATTCCGTATTAAAGCGGTGACATAGCCGGCTCTTTCAGACGAGATGCCTATTAGGTTTAATTAAAATATGCGCACATGTAACTAGTCAGTATAGTAGTCAATTTAAAGTAGCAATCGCATGATATTAAAATATTTTAATGCTACAAATAAAGACGTACTATTAAAAATATTTTTTAATAAGTCAATTTTAAAGCAGATCGCTTAGACCTTATCTAAATAAACCTAAGTGCAGAAAGCATAATGCTGATATTGGTATGACTTCTCCTATATATTATATTATACATCAATAGTAATAAAAAAATCCTAGTACATAATATATTTAAGGTTTAAATTATAATTATATATAAAACTATGTATTAAATTGGCAAACTTTTTTTTTTTTGATGACGCAGCGGAAATCCTTTTCAGACCATACCAGGGCCTTGGGTAGGCGCGCTGGCGTGTGTGGGGACTCGCATTGGGTGCACTACCCCCTAAACCCGCTGCTGAGGAACCCGGATTTGCAGGCGACGGGAAACCCTCAGCGACAGACTGGTCCCGGTAAGACCAGATTCTCCACAATAGGGGGACTCCCCGGCTACGACTTGGCAGTCCCCACGACGTCGTGTCTAACAGATCCCCATTCCATTCCGAGCCCGACACGAGCAAATTGGGAACCTAATATGTACCTCATTTAATATATTATTTAAGCTAATAAAACCTTTATCAAGCCATTGAATGAACGTACATTTAACTCTTCTATCTGAGCATGCTTGATCAAGACGACAATTATTATACAGGGGGGATTTGAGCTAGGATTAGAAGACATGAACGTTGTAAAATAATGGGTTAAGATATGTAAAGGATGAAAACAGCTTAGAGAGAGACAGCGACACGGCCTCTATCTCACGCAGCTTCTAAATATTAACAAAGGGAAATAAGGTAGTCTACGTTATTAAGTGGGCATGTATTCAGTTGTATAATCAGGGTCGGAGGGTTTTGGGGTCTTGAAAATGTAATAATATTTTGAATGTACTAAAAAATTTGTCTTAAAAAAATACTATCCTAAGCTTGGCAACCTTTAGCTTAATAAATTTGCCCTCAATGCGGCTAACAAAATTTCACTTAAAATATTTATATTTACGCACATCCTAAATCAAGACTCGAGTATGCTACTGCTACTTGTAGGTATTGATAACATAAGTAGATATTTCAATTTTCATAAAATACATTATATCATCATCACCATCACTATTACCACCACCACCACCATCATCACCATCAATATCATTGTTATCAGCCTTTTTTCATCTCCTGCTGAACATTATATACATTGTATAAGACACACAATATAAGATCTATTTTATAGACATGATTTGAACCCGTGAACTTCGCATGCCACTTACTCAATCATCCAACACGCCAAGCGTGTAATGAATTGAACGTCTATTTATTTCAAATAAGAACAAACCATATCGATGTGTGGGATCTATTACTGTCTGGTGATATAATAAAAGTAAAAAGAGAAGGTTATGAAGTACCCTTCAATTGTCAAAGTAGCGTGAACGTACACATTAGACCGTTAGACAGCCGTAGATATATAACGAGGGCATTTTTCTTTTATCTAGATACCTACATACCAATAGTTATATAAAGAAAGGCGATGTAGTTTCTTATTTCTATAAATGATAATGAGATTATAGTTAAAAAAATCCGCTTTCAAATAGCAAAGGGAACAATAAAAAAAAAGTATCAACCCTTATATTATGTCCCACTGCTGGGCACGGGTCTCCTTCCTCGAAATCAGGCGAGGAGGGTAATGGGCCAATAGTCCACCGCGCTGGCCCAGTGCGGATTGGTGAACTTCACATACCTTCAAAAACTTTCAATCTCATCAGGCATGCAGGTTTCCTCACGATGTTTTCCTTCACCGGTGAGCGAACGATGGTCTCGTGTGCACTTAGAAATTTAGAAAAACCCATTTCAAGGCACACACGGACTGGTCAGGATCGAACCCGGAACCCCTCACGTAAGAGGCCGAGTCCGTCCACCACTGGACCACCGTCGCTCAAGGGAACAATAATTATCAGAAAATAATTATCAATACGAGAACAAAATATATTAAAAATAAATAAAAATAAGCGTCAGGTTATCGATATTAATTGTTATAAATATTTAATCGGTAGCTACTAAAACCTTTAAAAGTTACCATATCTTTTACCATGCTTTTTATTAAAATATATTTTTTTGTTAAATTAAAAAGGAATAAATATTCCTTAAATTCAAAATATTTTCAAATTTATAGTTCGGTTTACTAATTTTGAGTGTTTTTAGTCCTTTAAACTATGTTTTTTTTAGTTTTTAGTTTCCATTTTTATAAATGATAAAAATTGTTCAATAAAGGTAAGGTCTTTTATAAAAAATAAAAATATCTTTACCTAAGTGATTGAGGTTTTCGTGTTGCGGCAAATACTCTTGTATGTCGCTCACTATCCTCGTTATTTCCTGGGTGTCTTTGGCGATGCTGCAGAGCTCCTCCTGATTGAAATCCGGCGTGATCTGCTTACACAGGAGGATCTGGCTTATCACGTTACCGAAGTTTGATGGGCCCGCCCTGTTTTCTGTTGAACAAAAGAATACGAAAACTTTTAGATTGAGTTTACTATAATTTGTAGAGAGGTATAATAGGTATAGGGGGTTTGGGGTCGGCCTTTTAGTAATGGGTCTGTGTTTAATCCTAACCTTTGGTACCTTGAAGAAGTTGTGTCTATATTTGTAAGTGTATTTGAACACGATGCCGTCGCTCATTAGCCGGTGAAGGAGAACATCGCGTGGAAACCTTTATAAATTTGTCTCAACAATAAATGTGACAAAATTGAAAGTCTTTCAAGGTGTTTTGTGATTTTAAATAGTATACGTCTTCTACTTCACTTCGAAGTATTTCAATATTATTTTAAAATTTTTAATTGTATGTACAATTATATATACATTATTATAATTAATGTTAATTAAGGTATAATTTTGAAGTCGGTTTTTGGTTTTTTATTTAAAATTAATTTTATTAAATAAACAACTCACACAGTTCATTATTATGTATTTTATACATAGGTTTTCACAGTGTTATATCAGAGCATTACTTTGGTTGTATGCTACTTGGTTCTAGAGATTAACACTAAATATTGTTGTATGTACGTATTGTTTTGTTAGTTAAGATGGTTTTAGGGTAAAATTTTGCATAAAAATATTTTATATTTACGATTTCAAAAATGTTTCACATTCTATTACACAGCTGGGATATTTCATAGAATTTATTTCTATTTTTATTTCAGAGCAACTTGGAAGTTAAACATTTGAATGCAAAAATATACTTTATACAACTTTCAGCAACCATATTCTATGCATTTATACAGAATAAATATTTAGCAAAAAATTACCACATTCAAATAGTATAATTATTTTAATCAACTAGTCAGATGTCGCTGGGATTCGGCCATCTTGACATTCATTAAATATGGCCTATATCCACCAGTACAGCTGGCTAATAATGATGTCTGAAATTCTAATCTGCAACCATCTATAGGCGATATTAAATAGTTTTCTTAATATATAACCTTGATCTTAACATTCTCACTCCCTAAAATTAAGGCATCAGAGGAATTCTTGATGAATATTGAAGGCAGTAATGGCCGTCTAACGGTCTCAGATGGGATAAAGACTCCGTTATGGTTTCATCAGGCTCCCGTGATGTCATGTATCGATCGGATGCTGGCAATATGAAAATTTCCATCTCTACTTAATCTTGACTTGACTTGACTTGAAAATTATATTGTTTGCTTGATTGCGTACATTTTTAATATAAATGCTTATGTTTAATAAAAAAATTTTTACTTTCCAATTTTTTATTAGTACATTAATTTTGCTTTTGTATAAAGAATAAATATAAAGCTTT
This sequence comes from Lycaena phlaeas, assembly GCA_905333005.2. Taxonomy (NCBI): domain Eukaryota; kingdom Metazoa; phylum Arthropoda; class Insecta; order Lepidoptera; family Lycaenidae; genus Lycaena; species Lycaena phlaeas. The sequence continues at coordinate 7,639,622 of HG995171.1, forward strand.
TTGTTCGTCAATAATGGCTTTTATTACATCAAGTCTTTGTCTAACCGGAACTAGATAATCAAATTACAAGAAAATTGGTACTTTTTGTAATTTGAACACCAATAAGAATTAAGTAACAAAAAATGGCGTTTGAAATAGGAGAAAACATGATTAACGTTTTCTTCAAGACATTTTTGAAGGGCTTTTAGAGTAAGGGGGATTTTTATATATATATTTTGGTTATTTATGTATGTTATATAATAAATATATTATGGCTTATCTCATAAATAAGCTAAAATATTTTAATACAAAAAAAAATAGTATTTAATTTTCTTTATTTTATTGTTCTTGCTATAGATGCGGTTTATTCTTATAAATAAAAATAATTTGAAAATAGTTTGGTCTAATTTCAAACATTAGGCGAACATCTGTATGTAATATGATGCTATGTATGTGTTTACTTACCGTAATAAGATGTCATATCCATCGGTACAAGTTGTACCAGACGGTGGCACTTGGCGAGTTCTCGGAGGAGGAGTTGAGACATGAAGAACAGAAGCACTAGTTGTGGTTGGTCCGCACAGCCCTCACTGGGTGATCTGAATAAAAAACATAATTTTAATATTCTAGTTTTTTTTTCTATTCTATTATTTTTTTTTATTTTTTTTTTCGGCGGGATAACGTCTTATCAATCAATGAACGCCGGCTGCATGCATGAAAAAGCATGATTTATGTTCACGTTCCGGGAGTTGAGCGTGCAAGCGAGAGCGCGGAACAAGGGATACAAAGGCACGATCGGCCTAAGCGTTCAGCTTGTCCATAAATCGACTTTAGAGACAACCACTTTTTTGTATAATCGTATTAATACTATCATTAATGGCTTGTATATTTCCACTAAAAAGAGCTTCTACCGATTAATGCCGATACTGTTTCTTACTCACTAACTATTTGCACATTTTTAATCAGTACCTAACCTCATAACCCCACTTCTCCGTATAAACCACATGATCTACTACAAAAACCTACACTATATAAGGAAAAAATAGGTTACGGATAAATCAAAGATTTTGGGAAAGGATGAAATCTGATTTAGTAACAAGAACAAGTAGAGTTTAGATAAGACGTTTGTGTCGAGGTCAGAAAATGTATGTGCAAGATATCTAGAATTAGGTGACTTATCCTACATGCATATTATATTTCTTCATCAATTTTGAACAATAGTGAAAAGCACAGGATATAAATTATAGTGCCATCATGTCAATTTCAGCGTACGACGAGTTTATAATTGCATTACTAACGTACCATAACTCGTTGAAATATTATTTAATCGATACTAGCATCGCCTAGAATTATCGTAACATTTTCTATATAATTTGTGCTATTACCTGTTTTAACACAGTAAGGATTCGTCGTTGAAGTCGCAAGATATGTTATATGTAATATTCCATATTATCAATCCATAAGCACACAAGGAAAGTCCAAGGAAAACGTCAGTTGTTGTGGATTTACGCTTATTTATTGGAAGAAGAAGATAATTATACTTGGGTTGTTAATGATGAGCAAAGAAAATGTGATGATAATTTCTTTTATATATGTACGAGTTTATGAATTTATGAGCGACGATGGTCCTGTGGTGGTTAGACTCAGCCCCTTATGCGAGAGGTTCCGGGTTCAATCCTGATCCCCCTGTGTGCCTTGAAATGAGTTTTTCTAAATTTTTAAGCGCACCCTAAATTTGAACTTCTTTTTTTTTTGACTTATCAACACAAAAGTTGACTTAATGTATTTTTTTATAGAATATTCTATATATTTGTAACTAATTTTATAAATACGAAAACTATTTTGTCACATAACTTTTCAGATTTAACTAGCTTAACTATGCCGAGAGGTGATAACTATTCAGATAAAAGTCAAACGTTTTAAATAGGATATTGCTATAAAAGTAAATTAAAACGCAGGCAAAGCCGCGATCCATCGTCAGTGAACGATGTTTTAATAAAATGGAAAGCGACATTCGCTGTAGGTTTTAAGGTTATGATTTTTGAAAAATATTTTTCATTCTGAAAATAAGAAATAAACTCTTTTGTTTTACGCCCATTTGCACCTTTGTAATTTTTTTCCCGCTTGGAATGGAGTGTCTATTCATCATGTTACTTTATGCATGATGCTGCGAGAGAATATAAAATAATGGATCTCTACAGTTTTGCCTTTTAAAGGCAGACTTATGACAGTTTTAAATAAAGAGTACAAAAAGCAAAGACCTTAAACTTTTACAAAAAAATAAGATTTTCTTTAAACATCGAATAAATCCTAATCTAATGAAGCTTATCTTTATAACTCATAATCTGCCTAGCCTTTTTACTTTTCCCAACTATATATTGGGGTCGGCTTCCAGTCTAACCGGATTCAGCTGAATACCAGTATTTTACATAGAGCGACTGCTGTCGAACCTCCACAACCCAGTAACTGGGTAATACGGTACCCCGCGGTTAGACTGGTTGTCAGATTCTCGGGCTTCTGACGACCCGTAACGACTGTCAAAGATCCACGAATGACAGCCGGGATCAATGGCTTAACTTGCTTTCCGACGCACGGAGGAGTGGGAGGATGGGTGACCATCTTTACATACTCTCTGTATGTAAAGATGGTCCACGCCGGACGGCCACGGACCCATCCACGGACCAACCTCGGCTAGCGTTGCTTATCCTGGTGGATCGATCCGCGCGGCTGTTACCACTGCGCCACGAGCTCATCCTTATCTTTATACTATGAGATGAATTTAAAAACTTGTTTTTGTAGTATAAAATATTATTGAAGCTTTGTAGGTTTTATTTATCTTTAAAGCATTTTTTTCAATATCAAGATTGGCTGAAGTAGGGAGCACCTCGTATTAAAAAATGAGCAGCAGATTTTATTCGTTTAAATCAGTCGTCTTAACGTTTTAGAGGCGTTTTAGTAGTTGACGGATAAAAGTTGATGATGAGGAGCTCGACCGATTTTCATGATAATTTTTGTATATTCAGTAGGTCTGATGCAGGTCGTACGTCGTTTCCAATTTTGAATTATAAAAGCTTATTGTTTCACTGAAAGAACTGAATGGGCGTATGTCCCAATAATGATATTAAATGATAGTAACTGGGCTTATAAACGACCATTATAACTCATTAACCAATAAAATAAGTTGGTTATTGCGTGACCTCAGGCAGATATGAAAATAATTTTAATAAATAATTTATGACTAAAAGTGTCAAATGGAATGATATGATAGCGTCATGCTTTAAACAAATAAATAAATATAGCCCAGCAATCACATCACGTTAACCTAGTCCCGAGCTCGTAAAAACTTGTGTGAAAACAAGTTTTCTAAAGACTAAAAACTTATTTTCACGTAACTAGGCTCGGAAATATACATATTTAAGATTTAAAGATTTAAATTTGAAAAATATGTATACTTATTACACATAAAGTAAAGTAAAGTTTCCACTCAGCCAGAACAACGACAATTTTTCTGACATAGCGCGTCAATAGTAGAATCGCAACAGAGTCACTAATATCAGAAATCTACACATGAACGACATTTTAATGATCTAAGACTAACAAGTTCTTTGGAAAATTGTATAACTTGAAAATATTCGTTTGAACCTTGTCGTGAACAACATTGTATAAGGTTATAAATACGAAACAAAGGAAGATTTAATCAACTTGAAAAGGAAATGCGATTTTATCGTCAAAATGGGTAATTATATAGAAAACATGAAGGAAAAACGTCTTTGTGGTAAATTAATTAGAATAAACGTTTTATTATTATTTATTTCGTCCACATGATATTTATACATTTTGTTCGCGTGAAATTCGTTTTAGGGTTCCGTGATTGTAGGGTGTCTCAAAAAGCCCTATTTTAAACAAAATACATGATGAAAATGAAAATTTAATGAAATAAATAATTGTAAAATGCAATCCATGTAGCTTCTGAATGCAGAAAAGAAAAATGTTACGCCAATTTTAAAGTATTTTGCTCGATCTTAACAATGGAAGTATTTTTGTAAAATATATTTTTTAAGAAAGATTTGAAGCATTATAGAATATAATTTAAATTAAACTGAGCTTAAATCTATTTATGAGATTAACAACAAAACACGCAAAACGTAAAATTTAACAGAATACTGTCGAATCTTTTCAATGCTTAGAGACAAAAGAAACATTATACATATTTTACACACCAAAAGCATGACCCAATTTTAATTCCTCCTTGCATAAGCGACCTCTATCTCCATCAATATATGAGTAAAAAACCTATTAGGAAACCTGCATGCTTGATAAGATTCAAAAAGATCTTTCGCATTGGGCGAGCGTGGGGGTGATCTGTGGCTAGCGTATGGGTTAGCTATGGACATCTTTCTAGCCTTATTATAAGGAGAAAGCCCGTGCTCAGAAGTGGTAAATATCATCATCATCATCATCATCAGCCTTTATCCGGCCACTGCTGAACATACGCCTCCTAAGTGGTACATAATATAAAAGTTGCTAATGTGAAAAAGTCTTCTTGTGTGATGAATATTAGGTACATATTACTAGTAGTCATAAAATAATGTTGACAAGGTGAGATTCAGTAAGAGAGTTTAAAGCTTAAGGGCCTGTTTCGCAATCTCCAGTTAAGTGCCCAATAGGCTATCGGCAACATATTTGACAGATATTTGACAGATACTCCATACTCTATCTGTCAAATATGTTGCCGATAGCCTATTCGGAACTTAACTGGAGATTGTGAAACAGGCCCTAAATCAATTAGAATGACCACGATCGTATTCTTACGTTAATAATAAGAAATGTGGTGTCGTGGGACACCAGGTAGGAACGAAGTTCCTTCGGCTAAAAAAAGGTATTATACACTACCCGCTTGTGTATGCGACTGTCGCGCCTGCGCACGTCTCATTTAACGCTTTTATTTCACGCACTTTTTCTTACGGTTTTACTATCACATTTTTTTCAGTTCGGTCGCGCAGCAAAATCCCTATCCCCTGCAAGCCTGCCGTAAGGAACTTCGTTCCAATAATAAACCGCGATAGAAATCGTAAGTTGTTTTATTATGAAGATGCCACAAATAAAACACAGTACCTTATATATCTAAAGCAATTTGGAGCTAATTTTTGAAGATCAAAAGGCTGTTAAGGAACAAGCACCAGTAATAGCCGGTGCCAAATACGTCGGTTAACGGGCGGAAACCGCACAATGGATTGATTTATTTCTCGCGTTTGCTTCCGACCTCGGAAAATTGTGAAACTTTTACCGTCAAAATTGGATCCTGTAATAATTGACTTAAAGTGGAGCTTTTATATCGAAAAAACTATTAAAAGTTTTATATATTTTCACCATTTTTGTTGAGGGAAAAAAGTATTTGCATTTTTTAATTTTTCGAACACTAATAGACAGAAGGAAGTGTTAGTTAGACATAAGATGGCAGAGATTTTCACCGGCTCTCTGGTGCACCGACATCCTGTGTAGAAATGGACCATGAGTCGATCAAAATGAAATTCACATTTTTGAAGTGTATGTCTCTTTTCCACATGAATATTACTATTTTGTAAGTTCTAAACAATACAATACAATATTAGGCGGATAAGTTTTTTATTAGTTGCCTCCTGTGACTTACAATAATAATATTTTCTAGTTAATGAAATAAGCGATGCTTATAATTAATTAATGCTTAATTGCTTAATTTAATTATTGTCTTAGTATATATTCTTAGGTTTGTTTCTTAAAGAAAAACGTCTACCAGAGAGACAAACTATTTCCACAAATCTCTAATTAATGAAAGTGTCTAAAAACGCGATCTCAAGCAATACGGCGATACTCATGCCTTGTATTTGCCAACTCGCTTGCTCAGAGTGGTATATATTAGCAAATGCCTCTTAAATGAAGGCTGGCTGGAGTAACGACCCCTAATTTCTGGCTGATTGCCAAGTGGCAGTTGTGTTCAAGTGTGCGGAGCGGCGTGTATGGGACAAAAACTAATTCATTACTTATAATGTGGTAGATTTATATCGTAATAGTCAATAACCAACGCAAATAAAAACTACATCTATGTTTTACAAAGATTATAATCTAGAAAAAAAATAATTAAAAAACTATTAAGAAATCTCCCACAAACTATAAGAAACATAATATTATGTAGTTTATGCTTTTTCATAACTTATCATGTTACCTTAGATTAAATAAATAAAATTACTTATTTCAGGATTTAAAAATTAGAGAAGACATTATTTAACCTAATTCAATCTAGCAATTTAACTGTATATATAATAGTAAAATTTTATGAACTTTCTCTAGTCTATTTTTTCGTTAAAAAAAAGTTTTTTTTTCTTATAGGTCAGTCAATAATCTTGTCAATTATTACAATTTGTTTTTGACCAGCATCGTGGTTACAACATTACGTAAAGAAGACACTTATTGTTTTCTTATGTTGATATAATGATACCACTAAATCTATATACTTTTTCTAGTTGGACAGGCAAACGAGCAAACTAAGTCCGTGGTGTTAAGTACTGGCAACTTATTTACGTGTTGCCGACAATAGGCAGTATTGATGTCCTGTCCTTGAATACGATTAATATTTTCACGGAAATTAACAGGATAGTGGTAATTATGCAAACGTGAACGCGGCATCTCTTCTGCCAATATATACTCGTATTTTAATTATAGTCTAAGCAAATAACATCATTTGATAGGTTTAATACAACCAAAAAGTTTAATTGATTCAACTATTATTCGGCACGGTGGAGCCAACGGTCTGTAAAAATTGGAAATGAAAACCTTTTTCGAGGCAAAGTAATTTTCCAATTTAAAAGTTTCTCAAGTCAAGATTAATTAAAAATAAAAGTAGGGTTATCATTTATAGGTTTTACGGAATTGTTCGCGTTCGAGTTGTAAAAATATTTTTAACAGAGTAAATATACTTTTAATATTTTGTAACAGCCCTAATTTGACAGAAAGTTTTTGTTGCTGAGAAACTCTCAACGGTGTCTATAAATATCTAGGCCACATTCAGGCATGACAACGCCTATAACTAGGTAAGAAGCTATATCCGTGCAGTGGCCGGCCCGTGTCGGATGCGAGGGATCGGACGTCTTGGCGTTCGTTGAGGGAGGCCAATGTTTAGTAATGAACGGATAAAGGATGATCATGATGAATGTTTATATAGTAAAGGAAAGTGCAGTTTATTTATGAGATAATAGAACTTACTTTAAGGTACGTTCAGTAGAATATCATGTACAACTGGACGCCATATTTCTTTCTTTCTTTTTTAGAACAAGTGGGTGCTTGCAGCTTCGCTATGTTCAATTAGATTCACAGCCGTATTGGGATTGATAATATTTATTTGACACCTTGTGTCATTTAGTGTTTACGTACCCTTCTAAAGGTGAAAGAATTTTTAAAATAGAGTATAGTTTTTGGGTTTATTCCAACCAACAAACAAATTTTTTTTGATAAAATATTGATGCCTTACACTTTAGAACATTCCTTAGAACCACAAGCGTACATAAGGACAGGTACAAACTTACTTCTTACAAGTAGGCAGTACCAGCTGGCTGGTCTGCTTGGTGGCTTCCACGCAAGTCCTGCGTAGACGTCGCACGCGCTCGCGCAGCTCCGGACAGTCGTGTGGCTGGCCGATGTGGATGAGCAGGTCGCGGAACAGCGCCAACTGCACGTTGATCTCTGTTATCAGCTGTAAAAAACAAATTTAATTTAATATGCAATTTCCACTAGAAGACTTGTACTTCAAGTATTATAACCAAGAGATGAACTTCGTCGGCGCAGGCAAATTCATTCGTCACTATGGTGTACCCCAAACCCGACGCCATAATAATAATAATAATAATAATAAATAACTTTATTTGTGAAAAACATACTACGAAATAAATATACAAGAATAAAAACACAAGTACATAAAATTATATACTTAACAGAACAGAAACAAAAAAAAAAACTAAATACATACAAGAGATTGACCTATTAAAATTTATTTAACTAAGTTAATAAACATTGTATGCATAATATTATTTTGTTCGCAGCATGCCTCACAAAAAGGTGCGACCTCAGTTTAAGTTAGGACTGTTAGTCCTAACACTGGTTTTCAGGCCTACCATTAGTTTTATTAGTTTATTTTGGCGACATTCTGGAAAGAAAAATACATAAATAACAAATGTAAATTTTATATTAAATAAAAATACAATACCAATAAAAAATAAATAATTATAATAACATGATAATAAAGACTACATAATAAATTATACTATATAATAGTTTATTCGAACATAATATTACTCATTTTCAATAAGTAGGAATACGAATATATTATACACATAAAACATAATTATAGACATATAGGCACATACATACTCACTCACATACACATTTAAAGGCAGCAAACGATGATAAAGAAAAATCTAACAGCTGCAAAAAAAAAAGGAAATAAAAAAAAACTACTCTAGTTTTTGCACCCCCAATAAATATTTTTTATATTGGCGTTTGAAACTGGCTTTGGTACAGAGGTCCCGCAGAGGAGGAGGGAGATTGTTCCAACACTTGGTTGCTGCGTATTTGAAGCAACCCCGAAATGCTGCTGTTCGATGAACCGGCATACACAATGTGTTGTGAGTTGTCCGTGTACAGCGTGCGGTGTTAATGTCTCTTGTCCACTCCAGCCTTTCAAATAAATAGACAGGTACACCATACTTAACTATGCCAAACAGCATTGTGGCTAGGTGTAATCGCCTACGACCTTCCATTTTTAATATGGATGCCTGATTCAAGAAAGGAGTTACGTGATCTCGCCGCGGTATAGGAAAACAGTAACGTGCACAGGCATTTTGAACACGTTGTATTGATTTTTTAGTGCGCTCTAATAGCCTTGGACCTATGACGGAATTGACATAATTGAATTGAGAGAAGACTAAAGCTTCACATAGGGTAATGCGTAGTTCTTCACTCAGCGAGTTCCTAATGCGATACAAAACTTTCAACCGAAAGAAACAGTTGCGTGTTAACTTTGAAATATGATTTTCGAATCGCAAATTTTCATCCATAATAAGTCCTAAATTACGAGCTTCTGTCACTCCATCGATTCGGCAACCGTCAACAGTAATTACTGGATCGAAATTTTTGACTTGGCGTACCTGCTTTCGCGTACCAATTATAATATACTTTGTTTTATTGGGATTCAAAACCAAGGCATTAGATCTGGCCCAGCCAAAAATTCTATCAAGATCACTGTTAATTCTGCCTATCGATTGTGCAACATCCTGGGGTCTAAAAGAAAAATATATCTGGATGTCATCAGCGTAAATATGAAATTTACAGTTTTGTATACATCTGGTAACGTCAGCAGAGTAAATACTGAACAATATTGGCCCCAGTATAGATCCCTGAGGCACTCCTCTTTTAATTGGGCTACGTCGCCATAAAGCCGTGGAATTCACACTCCACGACTGGCGAGGGTCAACCCCCCACTTACTATATTATAGGGTGAAGCCAATCGGCTCACCTCGCTACCGATGAACCATTAGGGCCATTAGGTCCATTAGCATAGCTCCATCCGAAAAAAAAAATTGTGTACCCATTAAGACTGCGCGTTGCTTAGTCTTGAAATGTAACATTGGATTTTAAGAAATCAAGCCATAATACACTTTTGATAACTGATGATATAATTCCCTCTTAAGCTCGTGGCTCAGTGGTAATAGCCGCGCGGATCGATCCACCAGGTTTAGCAATGTTTGCCGAGCTTTGTCCGTGGATGGGGATCATCTTTAAAGCACGTTGCGCCGTTGATAACGGATGGATCTTTGGTAGTCTTTACGGGTCGTCAGAAGTCCGATGGGTGCCGTATTACCCAGTTACTGGGTTAGAGGTCAGATAAGCAGTCGCTCTATTTAAAATACTGATATTCAGCCGAATCTGGAAGCCGACCCTAAAATATATTCGGAATAGGCTGATAACTTGCCCTTTGCTCGGCTCGAACCCAAAATCTCCTAGAAAAATGCAATCTTCAAGTGCAACCGAAAACTATCGCAATTAATATTTATAACCAGCAAAACAGCTCGGGAGGAAAAGGAGCTATCTAACGGATAAAGGATGATGATAATAAAATAGCCCGCATTTAGTAGTAAATAACAATTATGAGGGCTAAAAAATATTTCAACAATGTTTGCCCAGACTTAAAAGTTTGATGTGAGGTGTTAGGCAAATATTGTACACCCTTTTAGGGTTTATTATAAATGTCCGGATGAAACCGCAGACAACAACTTGTAAATTTATAAATCTTGAGAAATATCTCGGCTCTTGTAGACGAGTAGGATCAGGGATGCAAATAACAAAGGAAGGTCTTATTTTGAGCTCCTGTGTCTCTGGAATTTATAATGCTTGTTTATTTTCTGCGCATTTTATTTTGCATGCATCAATATCTACGTAATATGTTGTTATTGTAAAAAATACTACGTCACGACTGCAAACTATCGCAGTTTCAGCAGTAAATAGTAGGTAATCGAAATTGTATTCATGACGTATAAGAATCACTAGGTAAGTAATAAAGGACAGCTTCTTCAGATCTTCAGGCCAGGAAGTCTTCTAGTCAGCTGAATAAAGGTCAATTTTGTAATCAATGTTTATAAATTGTAATATTCAATTTGTTCTTAAAACCCAATAACGATATATTATTACACTAGCCTACGGCTTCGTCTGGGCAGGATTAGATTTTGGACTATTCACACAATATCTTTATAAATTATAATTTAGGCTATAGCCTATATATGTTATTTGATATAAGTTAAGAACTTAATTCAGTAGTTTTTGTATGAAAGAGTAAAAAAAATCTACATACAAACATTTATGTAGGGTGCAAACATAATATAAGGATGTTACTTTAGTACCAGATTCTAGCACATCATTAGATATTTATGAGATGAATTTACCCCAAACATAATATTATATTTTTAATTAAAATATTAATAAATTTAATACCTTATACGTTATAAGATAGCATTTAAACGTAAAATTTTTATTCAATTAAAGGCAGGAGGTCTCACACAAATATTATTTTCTCTGCAAATCGAACAAAATAAATTGAATGAATAATTCTCAAAATCGATTCGCTTCTTTTTCCGTGTTAGAATAGATAAAATATAATAGTTAGGACCTGTTTCACAATCTCCAGATAAATGCCGAATAGGCTATCGGCAACATATTTGACAGATAGAGTATGGAGTATCTGTCAAATATGTTCCCGATAGCCTATTCGGCATTTATCTGGAGATTGTGAAACAGGTCTTATAGCTTCATTATTCAGATAATGAATATGTCAGTTACTTCGGCTATGGCGCAGTACACAGTAAAATCCTCCTTATTTATATTATAAATGACAATGTTAGTTTGTTTGTTACGCTTCTGCGGGTAATTTTATTTTAAAACATTCGTACACATTGTTATCGGGTAACGTAATATGCTATTCTTCATGACCGTATCTCTATGGGAATGAAAACTATAAAGAGTAAAACCAGTCGCTGTAGTGGTAAAATATTTCTCCACTTCTAACACCTAATACCAATGAAATATTCAATAAATGATTTATATATTCCTTATGCTGTCGTCATACCTACTCGTTTTCTAATATAAATCGTGAAACATTTACGAGAGACGAATAAATATCGTCTTTCTCAATATTAAAATTGTTTTTATCACGAGTAACATATTTCAATGAGAATTCTTTTGCTTGTAATCTAAGATATGATTGTTTTATCTGACTGCACTGTTCTAGTGGTTAGTGATCTTGACTGCTTAACTAGAAAGTCGTGGGCTCGATTCTTACCCAGCATTCATTTCATCATTTGATCTGTGTCTAGGTGTAATGATGGGTGTATATGATGATGATATTTAGAAATATATTTTTTCTATTTGCAGCCAAATTCGGAAGTGAAAATCCCAAAACTATTTGTAAAAAGTATCGTATAACATACGAACAGAACTCTAATTTGTTTGTGATCTGCTGAGCAACGATCTGTTAAGATCACTAGCTTTTATTTCTTTTTTACGCGTTGACGCACAAGCCGGAGGTAGCGGGTTCGAATCACGCCAGGGAACAAAAAAATTCTATGTTCCTGGGTCATGGATGTGTATTATATAATAAAAATCTTAAATATTAGTATTAATATAAAAGTATTAAATATATGTATTTCCGTTGTCTTGTACCCGTAACACAAGTCTCTTCGAGAACTTAGCACGGGACCAGATTGACGTGGTGTAAAAAAAGCGTCCATAGATATTTAAAAAAAATGTTAAAGATATGAAAAGATATACTAATATACTTATCGTACGAATTCATAAATACTTAGTTGCTTGTGATATCATTTAGTTTTATCATAAAGATCGACCCATATAGTGTTTATAATACATAATTTGTAATAAAGAGGACATTTATATAATTTGTATAATAATAACATTCATAAGACGTAAAGTTTTGTTTACAAGTTACAATTATGAGGTCATTTTGGTTTAATAAGAGCCTTTATCGCTGGTAAGAAAAAATTGAGATTCGAATATAAATGACGAATTATTTGTAATGTCTTTAGTATTAAATTATATTACAGAAACTAGGATGTGAAAATCAGAAGGAGAAACGAATACGGAGTGTTGACTTATATGGGAGACAAATTAAAAAGTTAAAAATATTAAGTTCAAAAACTGTCCACAATGGCACTGGTGTTGAGTAAGGGTATGGTGGCTGTATACATAAATGTGTGTGTAATTTCTTGGCGCACACACGTTTATTAATTTACCCTGCTGTTTATGCGGCTCAAGCCTTATTTATTGAATTGCGATGCATAGTTACCATACATTGGGATGACACTCGTTGTATGTACACTCCATACTTTATAGAGAGTAAAAAAGTAAGAAATGAATTAAATTATTGTCACTATAACATAAGTTATAGTCTAAGATACGGTATATAAAACGACCTTCACCGAGATGCTTATATTCAATTTACATAAAATACTTTTCATCAAGAATATTGCAATTTCAATGTAAATAAATAAATGTAAATTTATAAATTAACATGTTGCATATGGGTTGCCTAAAAAAATCAGTCTAGGATATGAATAATTAATCATTATAAAAAAAAAATTAAAATATTTCAGTGGTTCTATTATTCGACAAATTCGTGCTATTACAAGTACACTTAAAATTATAAGTTTTCTTCAATGTTAATATCAGGGTGAAAGGTGCCATCCAAATCTTTTTATAAGAACCTCAAAAGTCACAAGCGTTAAACCTCCTGGCATATTTCTTTGATAGCATGCTTTAGCTACCACATCGTTGAAATCTCAATTCTTCATAAATTAAAACCTACGAAAGGAATTGCTATTTAATGAAACATAAACTCACCTTTTATTAAATAAAAGTAATTTTCCTATAATAAAACTCGCGCAAGGCGTTTAAATGTACAATTAAGACTTAATTACAAAATCCTGGCTGTATGGCCATAATTTCGTGTGCGACTTTGTAATCGATCGAAAAAAAACGGCTGACGTATCGCTTCGCGGTTAAATTGGCTATGCTGTTCTAATTATATGAGCGACCGCACAACCCCTGGAAATGAAGGCTCGCCGATTCAAATAAATTTATGGCCTTTTTATTATTTTTCTTTCTTTATTGTATACATTTTTATTGTTTATAACAAACTCGTAAAAGTGAAAGCGGCCATTAAATATTTTTATTGTATATAGTCTTTTATTTATCGTACCTAAAGGATGCCAAACGGGAGTCCCTATATTTAACAAGGCTTAGTAGGCTCTACTCTCCGTCCGTCCGTCAATCCGTTTGTCACCAGGTTGTATTTTATGAATTGTGATAGCTAAGAAAGTCGAAAAGTTTGAAATCACAACAATTCTAAAGAAGTTTCACTTCGGGCTCGGGCTGAGTACCTGGGCCCCGCTAAACACGACACCGTGGGGTCTGTTTTGTAGCGGTATATCTGAAGAGTGTGTCTTTGGAACCCTTGGAGCGCTAGCCCAACTTGCACTTGGTGGTTTTTTTTATTCAAGACATGAAAATCAACAGACGAACCTAAGTCTTAACTCTAAGTAAGAACTTAAGTCCTTAAAATTTCACCATGTTTATTTATACATAAACGATTTCACTGGGACTATTACTAATAGGATGGTGGTATCCACGCAGACAGGCGCATCAGTTAAATATTTATTTAAGCTTCAACAAAACACAGCTGAAGTAATTAGAGGCGTAGAGTACACTTAAAATATACTTAATATCTTTCAAGGCTTTCGACTAAGCTTTATTCTATTAAAGATTGTTTATGTAAAATACGGGGCTTACAAATAACGTTTCGTTTTACGTAATTACTTTTTATTAATATGTGTAATAAAGAAGCTCCTATGTAGTACAGACTAAAGAAGACTAATTATTATAGTTATAACAGTTCTAACTAAAGTAATTAAAATATAGAGCTACAATACTATTATATCATTATTATACAAGAAACTGCTTAAAATATATTATGTTTAGTTAGTTTTTTCTCAAATCGATTGAAATCTGAAACGTTTTTTAAAGCTCATGTGGCACACTGTTTTGTCTACGTTAATACGAAGGGGCTTTTGATATAAAAATATTATTCGGCATATGATACATGGCTTACGATTTCTCTGTGACGATCGACAATTTTCATTTCAACAAAATATTAGATTTACGGCGGATCGTCTTTGCTACATTCTTTATTATACGAAATTCATATTTATAACCATTTCCATTTATTTCTGTTTCAACATTTTCGTTAACATCATCATCAGCTTCATCATCATCTGTCCACTGCTGAACATAGGTCTCCTTCAATGAAGGTCAAGACGACCGATTTCTTGCCACTCGCATCCGACACGGACCGGCCACAGCATGGACATCGTTGTCCCACCTGGTTAATGGCTATCCGCCGTTGTTATTTTAGCAAACATTTTTTTTTATTTCATAAGGTAACCCGCTTTAGATATAGGCAGGATCTTTAGGTAGGTCCTCACTCTATGTGGGACTGGCATCTTAAAGTACTCTACCTTCCTAGTATGCCGGATCTACATGTACCAGGATCACATCAGAACAGAATCAATTCGTTTCAAACCATCACCCTTTATAACCACATACATTACATTACTTTTTATTAGATAAAGGAGATGGTCCAAAATTGTATGGGACGTTGGTGTACTTTTGTACACATAATGATATAAAGGAAAATAAATATTCAAACAGTTTTAATATGTTCATATCCATTAAATTCTTTTGAATTTCAGCGTAAGCATAATTTAATATTTCCAAGATATGCAACACTACATGATATAACAATGGCGTATGCATATTTTCTTTGGCGTTTATGGCTATTAATCTATGTCCAAATAAAAAGTCCAAGTCGTCAAAATATCCACAAAAATGCAAAAAACACATTCACGAGTTAACAACTCCATAACAAAGCTTGAAATAGATACAAATAGTTACGAAAGTACCATGATTGACGCCATTTTTCAATAATGACATTTAAGTAATAGCCGCCATCTTTGTGTGGAATAGCTAATATTTGAAAAACTTGATAATTTAATAATATAATATTATTATAATTTTATAAAATAAAGTATACTGTACAAGACTACACCAGAAATGGACCGTCTCCTTTTGCCCATCTCATGGAAGTAAGGTTCGAGCTGCCTTTAAAGAAAGTAATGGTATGGATAGTTTAAAATATAATTGTTTTGCTATAAGAAATGCTCTTTACACTTTAATACATTTTAGAATTTTTTCAACGGGATGAAAAATGAGATAAGGTACTATGTCAAATTTGGCTTTAATACGAAATGAGAACTACATAGATACATTTAAAAGCTGTTTGAATGATCTTTGAATTCACCAAAGCATGCAACATCGTTAGTCACCGACATCTATTCGTATCACTACCGACCTAGATACTCGACGAACTTATGATACCTATGTGAAACGAATTGAAGCTCAGTTCAATACGTCGATACAATTATCAGCTCCCGTGAGACGAGCGTGAAACCGTTGGCGAAGTCTATAGCTCTCATTAATGTATCATGCTACGCTGACGTCTAGATGGTATCATTATTTTATAAGTATTATATATCGCTGAAGTAACAAGTACCTCAAATGTGTACCGTATATGTAATATTATAGCACAGTCGCAATTCTGTGTTCTTCTGGTGAAGTAAGTAAAGTATCAACCCTTATAATATGTCTCACTGCTGGTTCTGGCCTCTGGGCCATAGTTTACCGATGCGCTGACCCAATGAGGTTTGGTGATCTTCACATACTTTCAAAGATTTTCAATTTTATCAGGCATGCAGGTTTCCTCACAATGTTTTCCTTCACCGATGAGCGAACGATGGTCTCGTGTGTGTACTTAGAAATTGAGAAAAATCCATTTCAATACACACACGGGGGTCAGCATCGAACCTGGAACCTCTCGCATAAGAGACTGAGTCCACCCATCACTGGGCCATCGTCGCTCATTATAATAGTAGTTATTATTATTGTTATGGTCATATAATATGATCAAAACATATTCATTCACATTTATTTCTATCATTTCGATCTCTGACAGACTAATTTATTATTAATAATTTTTTGTCCTAAAGAGGCAAAAGAGCATGAGAGCTTTAAGACCCTGTTAACATCCGAAATCACACCATCCAAACCAAAGGTTATGCAGATTCGTTGCCGCCTTTTTCCCTATCTCTCCCAATGGGCAACCGGAAACAACGCACGAAACGCGACAGTATAGCTGTCACTTTACGCCGATATTATGCAAGCGAGAGGTACCACCCCCGTCATGCCTGCTTAATTTGTTCGTGAGACAGCATGACATACCCAATTTTTTTACATTTGTATAATTACATACTTTATTGAATAAATATCTTTTATTCGTTAACATTAATAACGGAAAAACAGATAATTTTAATCTGTATCTATAAAATGTGCGAGTGATATAAACATTTTATAACCTTGTATTTATCTAGAAATATCTTCACTGATGGAAATAGTCGAACATGCGTGATTCACCAAACACAGGCGTAAGTCCGTAAAACACTATACTCTGAAGCTAATGAATGAAACAGCATTTCACGGATTTTATCGCGGTTTGTCGAGATCTTCACATTTTAGCCTTTTCGGACACTTCGCATGGGACATCCAAAATGTTAAAATCTTAATAAACGTGGTAATTTCCTTAAAAACATATTTGGGTTGATGATGACGTCTACGCAAAAAAATTAAATTTTACTTTATTCAAAAATTTAATGCAATAATGAAATAGCTAAATGGATTTTGGTAAAACATGTCTTAGGACCACGTACAAAATTTTCTGTAAAAAAACCGAATCCAATTCAGTTCAACCTTTTAAGAGCTACACCGGCACACACTGACACACAGGGGTGGTCAAATACATTTCTTAAAGTCGTTGGATTGATGTTAATATTATTGCATCTCAGACTTAATTATAGTATTTTTATAAGCAACGATTATAGTAATCTAAATACCTATTTAAATCAGGATATTTACCATGATTTAACTTTTAACTTTATTTAACTTTATTACGCGAAGCTCGATATTTCGGTATAAAGATATTATATATTATGTATAGTGATGTATATAATAAGTAGTTCAAAAAGGCTATCAACTCCACTTATAAATACAAAACTATTATAAAAATGTTCAATAAATTGGTAGTTACATATTCCTTTATCTTATTGCACGAGAAGCCATATACTGGAAAATCCAATTGAATTTCCTCAAACTTTCAAAGTTCTTTTTTCAAGATATAAAAACTTAGTAAACTTAATTATGCATAGCTTCTTATTTTCGTATTTTGAATTTTAAAACACTCATTCAAACAACAATTCTCAGAACAAGGCATTCCGAACTAATATAGGTTGTTCATAATATAGCTGGTGAAAATATTTGCAAAAGTCTCGTTTAAAGATACCGAGGTGGGCGAAACAAAATGAAAAATATGGCATATATCCGGGTCTAAATCGTTCTAAAATATTAATCTATACTAATATTATAAAGAGGAAAGATTTGATTGTTTGTTTGTATTTAATAGGCTCCAAAACTACTTGACTGATTTGAAAAATTCTTTAACTATTGGGAAGCTATCCCTGGTGAACATTGGCTATATTAAATTTTCATAAAAGTTAGGGGCCCGTTTATATCTTAGTTGTGCAGGCGAAGTTGTGTGCAACAGCTAGTAACTAATAACCAGATATATAACATTCGATTAAAAATGAATTCCGCATGTAGGTAACCGGGTATAGGTTCCTGCTATCGTATATGAGAGTTATTAGGAGTGCACCGCATGAACTAAGACACCTGTAAGCGCCTTCAGGCGGTTTTTGATGGTCTGGGAAAGTGGATACTCGCAAGTGAGTTCATATGACTGAGTGATCTTGACGGTAATGGTAAAGGCAGCGGTTTTTATTCTCCTTGATAACTTAGTATTTTGTATTTGTACTCTTAAAATTGCGTTTTATAAAAAAGGTGTTTTGACAAACTGGTATTATTTGACTTTTCTGATTATATAAAATTGTCCGGCGAAACAATTTTGATTTGTATTGTGATTTGCGAACTCTCTTATACTATAACTTAGATTTTTAGAGCAAGAAAATTGCACATTTAACAACATAGTATAAGTTTCAATTTTAAATCAACGTGTACTTTGTAATTGTAAAAGCCAAGGAATTTGTTCCCAATAAACTAAGACTACATTATGTCAGGTAAGAGTGCTTATAAGCATCAAAATAAAAAAATCATCATCTGAAAATATCAAAATCGTTTTGTGAAGGCGCGGTGAAAAGATAACTTTAAAATGTAAAGGGGATGAAGTAAATGAAGTGCGGTACTATACGCGCACGTAGGATAATCTTTCTCTCCGTAAAATTGAAAGAGAAGCGAAAAGTGGTAAAAAAATGGTACGAAATGCAATCGAATCGTTCCTGTATATTTTTTTACTAATATCTTATTTTATATAGGATTTTAATCGATAAATAAAAGCAAAAGCTAGCTTTACTATCACTAAATTCATAACTTTTATTAATTTTATCAAGGTTAATTTAAAAATAATACAGATAATAATCGCTTGCATGTAAATTTTAATGATTATTTTATGATTTGTTAAATATATATATATATATATATATATATATATATATATATATATATATTTGATGCCCTCAAATATACATTTGATATATGAATATATAGAATGTATACACATTTCCCTAAAAATGGTTCCACCAAACCTAATTTAACTATGCACAGCGCCTTGAGAAACATTTAAGAAAAAACTAATTAGGTAAAATTTACTTCAAAAGATACTATAAAGCTATTTTATTCATATATAAAAGTAATATAACTCAAATGCTTATGCAATTTAGTCACTAGATGTAGATAGCGAGTTAACAGGTGGCTTTGAAGTAAGACGTTCCCATTTGCAGGTTTGAAAATATTTTCCGCGCCGCTGAATAGAGTTAAATAAATTACGTAGAAAGCGCAGTTGGAAGAAATCTAACTGCGAATCTGCTTTGCCAATTACAATGGCTTATGAAAGTCTTATAACAGTCTTTTATTTGAGTTTCAAAAGCGCGTTACGGTTAATGAATGCCAGCACCTTGTTATCGTCCGGTATTGCGTTATAATTAAGGTTTTGTTCCATAAATAAAAGAACCCTTATAGATTAATCTCCGATGACCGCGGCCGTGTCTGTTTGTTGAATCAACAGCTATAAGATACTTTGAAAAGAAATGAAATGAATCTTTATTTGCAAGAATATGGTACAATTGGTGGTTGGATACATTCTGCTTAAAGCGTGCAAATAATTTAACAATGTTAATGTAGAGTTATAATAATAAAAAATTAAATATATGTTCACAAAGTTCAATTAATACTTATCAATAACAAATGAATTATTATAAAATACTTGTTATAATATGTTAAGACACAAGCGCAGCAGTAAAGGCATGATACCGATTTAACAATCTTTTTATCATTATTGTCATTCAAAAACTCATGTATGGAATTATACAATTTAGACAAGAGCTACCTAAACAGTTCAGTTCAGTTTCTATTTCTAACAGTTTCTATTAATATAGATTCATCATCATTAGCTTCTATACGTCCACTGCTGAACATGGTCTTCCTGAATGGACGCCAAGACGACATATCCCTTGCCACTCGCATCCAACAAGGACCACTGAACAGAGATTCCGGTTATTTTTCCAACCGGTTAATGCGACCAACACTTCGTCAATTTAAACACGGTCTCCACTCTTGATCTTTATTGGCCCATCGGCCATCCGTTCTCTTGACCGTGGGACCAGCCCACATGTATTCGATAGCACTCATTCTTTGCATGATATCGCTAACGGTAGTTCCTTGGCGGATATCTTAATTTTGGATTCGATTAGCCAGGGAAATCCCTAGCCTAGCATATCACGTTCATTTTAATATAATCATAAAATTTGGCAGTAGCGAGGTTGCTTTGCATAAGTAAAGGAAAAAATCATTAATATTTTGTTATTTTATATAAGAATCCTACTTGTCTTCTACCTTGAAATAGATAAAGCCCCAGTTATATCACATATACCTGTTGTTATACAATCATCATGAATACATGAGTTGTAGTTATACAATACTTATTATGCTAGGCACATCTGTGTCCTGTATACACGAAGCGGTACTTCGGTAGTTCTCAGAGCAAATCATAGTATAGGTTCACTTGATTTTCTTATTAGTTTGACGGAATACAGAGAAGTAAAAACATATCTCTGCAATAACTTAGATAGAATAACCTAACCTAAAGAAAGAGGAAGTCGTTAACGAAAGAACTGAACTCACTCTCAGTATTAACTTCTTACAGATTATAAGAGACGCTACTTCGGCGTCAGTCTAGTTAAGGTTACAATGGAGTTGGTATATTTTTAAGAATTAAACCCTCAAATGAAACTAGATAAAAATAACTTAGTTCGTCTTATTGAACGAAACGAAATGATATAACGTAAACAATTGAAACTACTGTACTATCAACAGAGATCAGGTTACTATTTGTTGACACTATACACGTTGAAGTGTCTTTGAGACAGTTTACACCACGGCAGCGTTGGGGCAACATTCTGGAATTGTATCCGTGTAAACGTGCAATAGAACTATCTTGTCAGATTGAATGTGAATCTCCCTGCACATTATCTATGCATTAAATAAAATTAAAGTGTCTGTTTGTAACAATAAAATAACCATTTTTGACGTGACAATGTCTAATAACTCGATATTACGGGCAGTATGCACAAAAAATATGACGTCATGTAGCGTTCCGAAACCGAGAGCGCGGCACGAACGAGAGACATGATCGGCTCGAGCGATCGGCTCAGTTCGGTTCTGAAATTATATAGATGATAAAAGTAAAAATAAATATAAGTCGGAGGGGGGGGGGGGGGTTTGGTCATTTTTAAAGTTTTGCCCCCCTAAAAAAATTGAAGATCCGGGGCTGATTAAGGTTACGGTAAGAAACCCTAATCAATCTTCCTTAGAACATAATATATCGTTATCTTTTAAAATATTTCGCGATACTTAATCTTATAACAACCGTCAAACAGCTTTCATTGACCTCAAAGTCACATCTCATATCCGGAGGGAATCCGACTTCCTCCGACAGGTGGGTATAGCGGTATTGTTGTTATGTAGAGCAATTCTGTTCATATTATAATTTAAATATGAAACCTGAAGTATGTATTATAATGTATTCCATATGGTGTTGAATTAAAAAAAGGTACTTAAATACTATAATATTTTTAGTACATAATATTATATATTTTATCGGGTGCTTATTCTTTCCCCGTGATAACTCTATAAAATAAGATTTTTTATTTATATTGTAAATTAACTACTATGACTGACTTCGTTTTATCAACAGTTGTTAGGTAAAAAAAATGTACAAAAAATGTAATGTACGGCCATAGTTCAAAGCTTAAAAAAATTGAAAAACCCATTTCAAGGCACACATGCTCCCCAACACATAAGGGGGAGGCCCCTTATGTGTGGGGATTCAGGATCGAACCCGGTACCTCTTACATAAGAAGCCGAGTCCATACCCACTGGACCATCTTCATCATCATCATCACCAAAAAATACGTATGAGAACCTATTTATTGTTTTAATATGTCCACTATACCTAAACAACGATTACTTGCAAAGATAGTTTTCCATTTCTCACACTGCAAGATTTTAATAATAATAAATATTTTCAATTTAATGATTAAAGAAACACGATATTTTTGGTTTTCCCGCACGGGAGCAGGTAACATACTATTATTGTCTACTAGTATTCGTTTGGGTCATAGCGAAAGCAAATCGCATTTTAAATTACGTCTCAATCATTATATCTCTCTTATATTTTCCCTTCAGAATGGTTGCTTCGATCGCATTATTTAGCTGCATACAGCTGTGTCGTAAAATCCGCAACTGCTTAATATTTCATTAGACCCCGAACATTTAGATCCGGTATCTCAAGTGATTGACTTTGAATTACGTTTAATTTTTTTTACCCAACAATCGGGCAGCTAGCTAGTCCTTTCGATGACAGAACGAAGTCTGTAGTTTCAATATACCGTGGTTTCTATAAGGTTGTCCTTTTTTCAATCCCCATCGCATTTTTACTTTCTTCTATCCATATAAATCTTCCATCATACTCTTCTTTTCATTCTTGTCATTTAGTCATCTCAATAAAAATATAATTGTTTGTTGTGCGATTTGTTCTCGAGTTTTGGACTTAAGTAACGTATATTGCGTTTCATTTATATTGATAGAAGATTCGAACATAACTAATAGTAGACATTTTCAAACTCAAAATATTTTTATTTCGTGTGATTATTATGGTATAAGGCAATCAAAATTCTTGCAAATAATTAAAAAAAAACTAGTTTGAAATGCAAACTTCTTGGAACTTAAAAAATCCTTATTAAGTTCCTCCATTTCATAAAACTTTTGCTGCACAAACATTCAACAAGTCTCTTAAATATTAATTGTAAGATTTTAAACTTTTACCATAAGCGATTCTTAAGAAAGATATAAAAAATTAAAATAATCGTTATGTCTACGATAAATCTTAGTTGATACGAGCAAATATGCAGGTAAAATAATAATAATTATCATCATCATCATCATCATCATCCTTTAGCCGTCTACTGCCGAACATAGTCCTCCGTCAACGAGCGCCAAGACGACCAATTCCTTGCCCCTCGCATCCAACACGGACCGGCCACTTGCACAAAGATCGTCTTCCCATTTATGGTTCATGTTTTGTTTACCTATACGCGGCCTTATTCACTCTTGAACCATATTGGCTTAAGGCCATCCGTTCTCCTGAGTGTTTTACCAACTCACTGCCACTCGAACGCGCTTATTATTCGCGTGATATCGGTAAAAGTTGCGAATCCTTTGTGTAAAAGAAACACCCAGCATAGCACGCTCCACGGAATATTGAGCTACGAAAAATTTTCAGAGTCGTAAATAAGACCACATTAATAATAATATATTATGTATAACATTTGAAATTATCAAAATACATAATAGTTAGTAACTCCGAAGAAATGCCTTGTACGATAAGAAAATAAACGAATATTGTTCAAAAAGCATTTTCCAAGACAATAATTCAAAAATATTTTAATTTTCACAGAAACGAATTTCTTTTCGGTCTTAATTAAATACACATATTCGTAAAGATTCGATTAAATTCTTTCCAGAGCATTCGGGAAATTCTGACTAAATACAAAATGTAACTGTAGTAGCTGACATAGAGAAAAAAAAACGTTGAAATCGCATAAAAATATAGGTTTATTTATATGGTACTAATAAATAAGGCACCACGAGTACCGCTGGACCAATTTTAATGAAATTTATTGTTTGTGTTTAACTGTATTCGAGAATGGTTTAGAATTTAGACTCACAATTCGGATTATTTTAATGTTTTGTACAGGACAATATCTCAAACAATCATCTCCGTTATTACATTAGTATTTTTGAAGTATCATTTTACACGTTTAGTACTTCATCAACAACATCAAGATCATCATCATCATCACCATCATTAACATCATCATCATTATCATCATCATCATCATCATCATCGTCATTATCATCATCATCATCATTCACTTCACCGTCCATTGCTACTGCCACTTCAACGAGGATATTCTTTCTAGTATCTTTTTCTAGTAGTTTATTATATATTAAAACGGACCTAGAGAAAACCTATTAGCTCTTGAACTACAGTTTCATATTTTAGCCGATTAAATAAACATTTACGATATTGCGGAAACATGTGGAGTGCGAAGTGGTTGACCGACGAAACATACTTTACCATCGATACTCGATAGGCAGAGCGTTTTTATTGAGGACGTAATATAATTTAAGGACCTATTTGAATTTAACTGCCACATCTGTGCCTTATTTAATAAGAGTTATATTACTAGGCACGGTGTTGGCAAATGGTCTACACTCTACGGCGGTAGCCGAATGACAATGGAGATTTTAGGCAATTTTAGATTATTTTTATAATTGAAATTATGATACTATTGCAGTTGCCACCTTTCACCATTTTGTTCAATTCATTTAGTCACTAATATCATATTATTTTTACTACCTCTTGTCATGGTTTAAAAGTCGTTTTAAAGAACATTGTCCTGCCCAGTGCCCAATATCCATGCAGTGGCCGGCTCGTGTTGGATGCGAGTGGCAAGGTGGCCTATATTAAGCAGTGGAAGGATAAAGGCTGATGATGATGATGACATAACTAGTGGCTGCCAGAAATTTGTTAGAGATTAATAATAATAATACTTTTTACATCGCGTCAATTTGGCCGCGTGGTAAGTTTTCGAAGAACTTATGTTACGACTTACGAGTACCTACCAGACAAAGTAAATACATATATTTATTATTTTTGATATTAATACATATTATACTAAAGATTTTTATTATATACACATATTTAATATTGCTTTATATTAGTTACCAATATCACATACTGTTTATCATTAGTCCAATTACAAGTTCTCCTACTACCAACTCTAATGTATTAGAATTTAACAAGATATCGCGGTCTAAGTTACGCTAGCATGCAATACATTATCTAAATAAATAGTAGTATTTAGTAGTGTAGTATACCTAAAACATATTATTATATAATATAACATTTCAATTGATGTTTTCTATGTTGAATGTTAACTCGTATTTTAATCTTTAAGGACAACTCCTTACGGCTTTTATTATGTTTCTTAAGATATTTACACAGCTTGAAGACTGAGGTGGAGATACCTCAGCTTACGTGACTATGGTTGTAATAGAGTATCTGAAACTTCGAGAATAATAAAAATAAAGCACAATTAAATTCCTAAGAGCTGTATTATTTTAGCACTACAAGCTCTCGCCGCATTCAGTTGATCTATCGTCTTGACCTGCATGGAAAGATTGTTTTCTCTAAGACAAGAGTGGACCCATGATGAAAGATGACTTTTTTATTTTCACTAGCAGCGTCCCGCGGTTTTTCCCGCGTACGTCCCACCTTTGGGAGTACGGTGATAAATTAAAGCATTTGAGTAATTCTGATGTATAGGCTATGTCATTGTAAAGTTTTATAAAAATCCATTAAGTTTTTTTACACGAAAGAGTAACAAACATCCATCCATCTATCCAAACTTACAAACTTTCGCGTTTATATTTGTTGAAAGTAGGATACTTTATACAAATCACATTTTTTTGAAAAAATAAGCAACTAACTTAATAAATTAACAACATTCTTGATTAAATATGAAAAGACGACTAATTTATTACTTTCGTAAGTATTTGAAGAGCCGTTCAAAACTTTTTAATAAACGGTCCCGGGCACCGGGTAATCCCTAATCCGCCTATAATTGCGACGCTGACAAATTCACGATTGCTTTGTCTGGCTGGAACTTTGACATTTCAATGCTTCCACTCAGTTATTACATGTTTGGAACTAGAGTTTGGATACTACTGAATTATGCCAGAGATAATTTATAGAACAGATATACATAATATGTAATAATGTATGCATGAATGAATGCATGGTCAGTTCTCGTTTTGAATGTGTTACCCCGACCCGATGCAATAAGCTGGGTAAACTTCTTACTAATATCATAAGCGATAAAGGTTGTATGTATGGATTTTAATAAATTTTTCAAATATTATAGCTCATACACCAGAATAAGGCATTTGCTATAATTTATATCCGTATCTACACGGGAATGGAATGTACGCGGGTGTTACCGCGGGGCACTGCTAGTATATAATAAATATTAACCAAATATCACCACGATAGTCTCGTTTTGTGGTATGTTCGTAA
Source organism: Lycaena phlaeas (assembly GCA_905333005.2). Taxonomy (NCBI): domain Eukaryota; kingdom Metazoa; phylum Arthropoda; class Insecta; order Lepidoptera; family Lycaenidae; genus Lycaena; species Lycaena phlaeas. The sequence continues at coordinate 7,666,068 of HG995171.1, forward strand.
GAATGGATATTACATGTGCCAGAAACTAAATGTACATGTGAACACAGCCGATTGAGCATAAAGGCCAATAGGCCGGTAAGTCTAGACCAGTGTTTCCCAAACTCTTTTGTTTCATAGACCCCTTTCAAACGTTTCCCGCATCAGGTGGACCCCTTGCTGAAATTTTCTTTTTTTTTGCTCGTTTAAAAATATTTTATTATAATAGTAAAATTCTCTTAACAATATTTATAGGAGAAGTCAAGCCAACGTGGGTCTTCTTGGTTGAATGGCTCATTGGTTCTTCACTATAGAAACCAAATTAATTTTCTTTATTTTCATGGACCCCCGCTTACAGATTATGGACCCCCATTTTTTGTCACGCTCATCGTGGACCCCTTTCGAGTCTTCCGTGGACCCCTGGGGGTCCACCTGGACCACTTTGGGAATCGCTGGTTTATAGCTTAGGCAAACTGGTGGACGTGTTCTCATGGTAAGTGGTTGAAGTCGCCTATTAACATTTATTAAACTACCTAAAACTAGGCCATGCCACTCTTTTTTGTGTTGCCTATCTTAAGACGTAATGTGTTAGGTCTTGGTGCCAGTAAATATACTTTCTGTCATGACCTTCTCTTAGAAACACTGAAAAGCTGTTTGACGGGAGAACCAAGCAAGATTATATTTCCAGCAGCTTGTTAATCTCAAATAACCTAAAGGTAGTTAACTGTTCTACAAAGATTTATGGCGAATGATCGGGTATTGGCGTTGATTGAGCCTGTGTACAGCACTTGACAGATAGGCGCTGATGACGATGATACTGATTATAAAATAATTGAGTATAACACAATTCGACATAATGAAAAAAAATACGATAGGATTTTAAAAATTATGAAAACATTTTCAGGTGAACTTCATGTAAATGATTTTCCGTTTTTATTTCGACGAACCACCTACTGGTATTCAAATATGGAATCACTGCAGGAACCAAAACTTTTTAGTTGCGTCAATAATATCCATTATTTAAGTATATTTCCTAACCACGCTGAGTGAAGGTTTTTTATATTCAGTGCGTTTTTCGAGATCCTTCGGTAGTTACTGCGTTTCTACAGTAGGACTAGATTTCTATACTTAATATTGTATACCTTAAATACCTTATAGTATATATTATTGTATACCTTATACCATTATAGTATTCTTCTGTGCGGAAGACTTCAGTGAATGTACATATGTAACTAAAGTCTTTCTAAACGGCTGGACCGTATTTGATAAAAAAATGTGTATATTCGAGTAAAGAAAGCGGCTTAGATTCACATTTCGATCCACACAATGCTTTGTCCAGGATTACTGTTGGGTCCGCTCGTCTATTATACCATTGCTACCTAGCTTGACACTTCCTTCTTTTGTCGTATTCTCCCGAAAGAACCAGAGTTTGCTCAGAACATCGCATTCACACCGTGTCATCAATCATATTTCAACCCGCCTATTCGATGTCGGTTCATTTTTCATAAACTATATTTTACGAACTTTGAGGTTGATCTAAATAACCATTTTGTTTTGTGTTCAGGCTTCCGCTTGCGGGATTTACTATCGTGTAGGATGGTAACATAGTAAAAGTTAATTAATTTGGCCGAAGATTTTTAAAAAATACACGAAAAATTCGGTAATCTTTAATATTGTACAAAGTTAACAATTTTTACTATAGATAGAATTATATGCTCCCGTGATAGATTATTTTAAAATATAAATATTCTACGAACGGATGGTACTTTTGCAAAAAGGTAAAAAGTGTTAAGTAAATATTTTTTGCTGAATTGATTTTGAGAAAAATACAAAAGAGGGTAGAACTCAGAAAGTTTTTCTAAATTGCCGTGATGACTATCGACGCCGATAAGCATCCACACAACTAAAAGTGATGCAGATGCCTTGTCCTCATTTTTTCAATCCCCCTAATGGACCAACGGAAACTGACCCTAGTATTGCTTACTACCTCCTACAGACTATTATATTTTTCTTTTTACTTTCAAAATTAAGATCGGTTGTTTTAATAATTCACATTTGTATTTCTGAAAAACATTTTTATAGAAACGGGTGATGATCGAAACCTATAAATGCCCTCTACCTCACGAGACAGCACACTCACACAGACATGCGCAACGACGAGATCTCGAAGCGAACCTTGCAGTGCTGTCAGTAGAGAAGGCCGCGTATTGCCGCGTAGCGGGCCTTTAAGACTAAGTTCAAGTATAAGTTTATCTGCGAAAATAGATGAAATTTATTGTTGGTCATTATTATTATTTATTTATATTTTAAACTCCCACCGTCGGGACAGTACAATGAGGCGAGGTTCCCATCCTCGCCCCTTGTCCCCTGCTCTTTTGCCCCCTCTTCTTACAAGAGGCGTATAAAGAGCCAAAGGAGTTGGGCTCACCCTAGGCTACTGAGCCCTACCGCCACGACAAGGCTTGAACCATGGTGAGGTGCTATAGCCATACTAATGTAGACGTCATACTGTGATTTTTTGTTAGTTTGCTGGTGTGTAGCTGCTTATAATATTTTCATTACGTTTACAAATTTTTGACATGACAAGTAATCATTTTAACGTGAGCGTAATGTGCAGGCGTCATTAAATATTTGCATTGGAACCGAGACGGAGGCTTGACACACTCCCGGAGGGCCTGGAAGGGTCGGCAGCGGGAGGTCAATATTAAATCACGTTACATTCAATTTCCAAAGCGATCCGACCTGGACAAATATATGCCAATACTTATTTTATTATTACTTTTTAACCCCAGCGCGAAAAGGGAGGTAGGCATATGGGGACAGGAGCAAAACTGTATAGCCGCTTAGTGTGTCTTCCTGTAGGTCTGTACACGTTTGTAAAGGGAAAAATTATTTTGGCTCGCTGAGCAATTTTTGAGTGAACAAAAATTATTGGTATCGCGTCACCGTCACCGAACGCTTCCCATGAGGTATATTGTGATTATGTAAAAACTTCAAATTTTTACTATAAAAATTTAAAATTTCATAATGTCCTAATGCTAAGTTGTAAGTTTCACTTATTTAATTTGTGTAGTAAAAACGCGGCCTATACCGTCCACACGGTAGGGACGCTCTAAATTATAGTTCCGATGTAATTCTAAAAAAATGGACACTTCTTTGCAATGAAAATCTATCGGAGAAAATTCTACTAATCATATTTTCCAATCCAAGTTTGTTAGAATATATTTCTAACTTCTTTAACGTTAGTAATCTTTGCTTCCTTTTTATTGTAAAATAACGAAAGGACATAATATACATAGGTATATATATATATATATATATATATATGTCGTGTCGTTTTTTTTCTTTATTTATTTATGTTTTGTCGCCAGCGACTATGCCACCCTCATATATATGTCGTGTTAAGGCCGATAAGATAGTGCTAAAGTTGAGTTGAACTATCTTTGATTCTATTTATTTTATCTAATTCTTGTATGCGTTCATAACAATTCTTTATTAGCGGTCGCTGGCATCACATGCGTGGACATAGATTTAGCGGGAAATATACCTTGGGTAGGCTCCAAGTTCCGACTAGATGGGGCGACGATTTGCGCAGTGGCCTGTCCTAGTTGCATGCGAGTGGCGGGGGATTGGCCGTGTTGGCGTTTATTAAAGGATGCTTTAGCATTTAAGAGGTTGATGATTATGAAATCCATTACTTTATAAAAACACTCTTTCGCTACTAGATGACAATATAAAAGCGAATGAATTTGAAGTACATATTTAAATAAAACGGATAAAACAGCGTGCGAGAGTAGTATAGGTACACACAATTAAAAGTTTCATTCAATTAAAATTCATTTGATAATGAGCATTCTTCGAATTTCGGCGTTGACCTTGGTGGTTTATAATACGCGTTATTAAATAATAAGGGAAGGGTACGCCCCCACATTTTCACAATTTACAGTGATATCGTGAGGGAATCTGCATGCTTGATGAGATTGAAAATCGATACCCTCCTCGCCTGATTTCGAGGAGGAGAACAGCGCCCAGCGCGTGTAACATTATATTGTATGATATTTTACTTTTTTTTACTCAGTGAAAATTTAAATACATTCCACTGAATAAAAAAAAAAATCACTTTGCAACTTGACAAAAAACAGTGAAAGATTAGTAAACAATAGAAAAGCGGTGCGTAGCTTCGAGTGCTTTTTAACTTTTCAGATACAACAATAATTATTGTTCTTTTTAGAATAAAGGAGATTGTTTTAAGAATTTGTACATTCTTTTTTTGAATGACAGAATTTGAATTAAATTCTTAATATCTGTACATTTTCTATTATTGTAATATTTTTTTCTTCTTGATAAGAAAGCTAATAAATTTTTCACTATTCAAATCTGTTTTAAATTACATTTTTTCTACGATTTCAGACTTTTTTTTCCAAAATTAACATGTAAAAACCATTTCATACGGAAAATTTCTAATCAATTATTACTATTTTCGTTACGTTAAATACGATTTTCAAGAAAAAAAAAAATTGAAAAGATTGGTTCAACTGAGTTTGTTTCGCCAGTTATTCTCAGTGGGCTTAATTTGGTAGGCTCCATTGACGTTCAAAATGATACTTTAGTGAATTTTATGTTATTAATAATTATTTGATATGAGCTATGAAGTGGGCCTGGAAATGAATTTAAATAAAACCAAAATTATGTCCAACAGTATAAAACATCCCATATATCTTGACCAAAAACCAATAGAATACGTAGATAGTTATGTATACCTTGGCAAACAAGTTTCCTTTGGAAAACAAAACAATGAATTAGAAGTCGAAAGAAGAATTTCAGGGGCATGGAAAAAATTCTGGAGTTTAAAGGAAATACTTAAAGGAACGATGCCTATTAATTTAAAGAAAAAACTAATGGACACATGCCTGCTTCCCTCAATTACCTACGGCTGCCAAACATGGAAATACACGCTACGCGTAAAGAATAAGATTAGATCCTGCCAACGAAGTATGGAGAGGAGCATTACAAATGTGAAAAAAATACAAAAAATACCACATAGTATCATACGAGAAAAGACTAAATTGACAGATGCACTTATTTTCTCACAAACGCTGAAGTGGCGGTGGGCAGGCCATGTGGCTAGGATGAGAGATGACCGTTGGACCTCTAGACTGACGTTATGGCGTGGCCCTGCTGGCTTTAGAAAGAAAGGAAGACCGGTAACTCGATGGGATAGCGACATAATAAAGATAGCTGGTAAAAACTGGAAAACAACTGCTGAAGATAGAGAGAAATGGAAAAATCTGGAGGAGGCCTTTACCCTCATATAAGAGGGGTTCTTGCATGCCTGCACAAAAATATTAGAGTTACAATTATTATAATTATTATTATAACTATTGAAATATTATTGTCATTAGAATTTAATTATTAATCTATGTACTAAAATTTTAATTTTAAATCTAAAAAAAAAAAAAAAAATACAAATTACTAAAATGTTATCAATCATTATCACACTAAATGTTAGCTATAATTAATTATAATTAACTTGTATAAAAATGTAATTCTGATTTGATTTTGCGAGAAATAAAAGGCTTTTTATTTTATTTTATTTTATTTTATTTATTTATAATAATTATTTTGAATAAAAATTGACTTTGACTTTGAAAAGCCGTTAATGAATTCTCTTCCCCTATATTATCCATTTCAACTTACAACAACTGTCACTTATCGTTCTGTTACGACAAGTAAGAGATATATTATAGGTATACATTATAAACATAAGACATATACGAGAAGACAGATCACCCGATGTAAGAGCTATCTCGTGTACATGTCCATCGTTCACTATTGATGTTATGTGCCAACTAACACATTATTTACTATAACCATTATTTTACCAACCATATTGTACTATAACCATTTTATTGTTATTCCACTAGGACAGGTAAAAGGTTAGACGAGCCATCTTATCTTCTAGAAACTTCAGTGCCAGTCCTTGTGGCAACAGTGATGGTGTTATAGGCTGCGGAATGCAGGTATCAATGCAGACGGTACGGCAAAGCGCAAAAAATATTTATACTCAAGATAGTCCCCAACGCAATAACAAAACCGGATGACTTTGTAACGACTGAAACGATTTTAATGAAACAACTCCTAAACTATCCCCAGGAAACCACGTCTAACAAAACGTGTCCGAATCAGTCAATCCGGTTAAAAGGTTCAATGCCGCAGATACATACAGAGAAACACGCGTTTTGCGTGGGAGGTTAAAAATGATGTCGTAATTTTTGTAAAACAGGAATTTAGTGAATACAATATTATGATGAACTGTAAAGCTGAGTTTTGTTCAAACATAACAGCTATAACTTTCGATGCTATTTCCTAATTTGTCTGAACACATGAAATCGTTGTGACGAGTACGCCGTGTTTACGCAGCACCTCTATAGCATACTTAAAGATTGACCCACGAAGTATAGATATAAGGAGTCAGAACGTAATGTTGAACGAATGGTGGCAATTTAGGGAATAGAGTTTTTGCCAGTAGAGCGCGCCTTCTTTATAATAAGTACTCGTTTAAATTTTTACGCGGGAAGTATTGTAGTGCTGATTGGTCCGCTCGCGGAAGGTATTGTTGCGCAGATTGGTCCGCTACAATGGCACGCGTACGCACTCAATTCTAGCGCAGCTAGTGACAGAAATCAGAATTATGATCTGGGTTTATTATTATGTATAAATACTATTGAAAATCCTATATAGTTCGGACTTCTTATATGTATACTTTGTGGATTGAAGTGTGCCAGGGTTGAGCTGTGCCGTACTTCCAGCTGCATGGCTATCAACATGTTTGTTTCTCCACTAAACAGCTTTGTTTTGGAACTCATGAACGAGTTATCTGGGCGACGTTGACCACCTACCATTAGATGTTTCTGGAAGTTTTATCCAACTAACAGAAATAAAGGTGTAAGAAGTGTAATTGCTTACCGTGTTCACGTTAGTCTCAGATTCATGATGGTAGGTAAGATGGCGGATGGTGCCCGACATGACCCCTCCACGCTGCATTCTCGATGTCTATCTTCCCATTGCACATTGATTTAAACTTTTCTTGCACACATCACAGAATCACTATCAACGGTCCACAATTTGTTCGCTATTTTATACAACATTACAGTTATGTTCTAGGAGAAATTTGTTATTAATAATTCAGTTATGTTTGTAATTAAGTTAATAATTGCATTTATTTATGTTGCTAAAAATAGAAGGCATGATATATTTGTTACTAGTGAGATTAAAGTTAATTAACGCATATTATAAGTGAAATAAGAACAAGGTGCAATTACTGATTTAATAATAATTATTAAAATTAATAATTATGTAACAATAGAAATTTATATTATTTACATCCGTAATTTATTTTATATCCATGGGTTGTTTGTCAAATTTGTTTTATAATAATAACACAGATAATAATAAAATATTTAAAAATAAATATGTTAAATTAAAAACACTTTTGACATGTATGATTATTTCAAGAAGTAGTAATATTTGAGTTTGGATGAAATTAGTTTACTATCGAAAGTACCTACTCATTTGATTTAAAAAAATCTTTCGTCAATGCGAACACGCTGCGAACAAGCTCTGATAAATACAGTGATTATAATCCTACTAATATTATAAACGCGAAAATTTGTAAGAATGTACGGATGGATGGACAAACGGTATTCTTTTTCACAAAAAAACTGCTGAATGGATTTTAATGAAACTCTACAGTAATATTATACGTTACACGTCTGAAATGTTATTTGGCTGGAATTTATCCTCACACTCTCACGAGAATAGGAATGATGCGTGTGAAACCGGGCGCTTATAAAATAAATAATATATAATACTAAATAATTTTTTAATGTGGGATTTTAACGATTTAGCTTCATTTTGTAGCACGTTTCTAATCCAGCATAAACATTACATAATGTACAGAATGTAGGAAAACGGGCTCTATTTATAATTTATTTCGGCATAATAAGCCATGGGCCAAGTATCAAAACTAGCTTACTCTATAAAAACGTTTGTTTTCAGAGTCAATCAAATTAACTTCATCGAAATATTATGAACCTCGCTACATCTCCTTGACATCATGTGACTTGAGGTTCGACGACAGTCACCTGATGTTTTCATTAACCAGCGAGCAAAAAGAATTCATGTCATTGTCCACAATTCAAACGTCCACATTTTTTTGAATTTCATTTGAGATGCATTCGATGAATCAAACCCCTATTACTATATCACCGAGTTTTTGCCCATTGTTCTAGTGGGTAGGGCATGTCGCTTACAAAGTAAAGTGCATTAGCATACTAGTATATGAGTGGGCGGATATTCGGCGCTTAGAGTACATATTCGCATTTGCAATCTGCTATTTCGCCAGTCGGATAGCAATATCCGGCAGCAGTATTGAATATTATTCACTACATTTTCAGGGTGACATCTGGGGGCTTTAGGGTGACATGCAGGGTTCATAGCATTATATGACATATTGAAATCTGGTGATCGCCTGCTGCTCGAGGTCACAAAAAGCGGTCGTGAGTTCAAATCCCGTCAAATGCACATATCGTTTGAAAAATAGAGATGTCTGCAACAGGATTGAAATATATTATGTCTTTCAATTAATACGCTTACTGTATGTTTTTTTATATTTTATTAGTAAACTGGCATTATTTATTATTATTATTATTATTAACCTATAATAATCTACACAAACAAATAAAACTGGAGTAACTGTTTGTCATATTAAAATAGCCGCGTTTTACTACATACATATGAATATAATATAACAAACCAAACACTATACATTTACCATTACCAAAATATATTTTTTACAATTTATGTTTGCCTGCCTGTTTGTCGTTTTGTTTCGGCTTATCTCTAATATGGCTGGGTCCATTTGATCGGACTTTTTTATTGGCAGGTAGCTGTTATAATAAGGAGTAAGTAGTATATTTATTTGTGTCTTTATTTTTAGAAAATGACGCTTTATTTTTATTTTTAATAATCAACTTTACCAAGCAAAGCTCGGCCATCCGTGTAATTATTATATCAAAAGTAATAATACTACTTATTACGTAATCTACAAAAGTTACTATTGAGTGCGCTGATTCTGTAAGAAGCCTCACACAAAGGGAGAAGTAATTTAAGTACAGCTTAATCTACTTCGCCCGTTATAAGGAAATCAAATTATTAGAGAGAATACCTAGCAATTTTCGGATGAGAAAACTTTGGCGATTTTATCATTAAGTCTTAATAAAATGAAGATATTTTATAATATAATTAAACAATAATGGTATCTGAATACTCTGAAACCCAATAAACAACAAAAATAATACTATGACTGAAAATTATCAATTTATTTATCTTCCCAGATTTATATTGTATACCAATATAAGAGGAGACGGTGGAAAGACCTTGGCGCTTTAAAAAAGGTAAGGTAAGATTGGTGTAGTAAAGTTGTTGATAGAGACGCGTGGAAAAAGATAGATATGTTTCGTAGCACTGGACCAGAATAAGCTTAAAAATCAAATAAGGTTCAATAAATAGAATTTGAGACACATATTAGAACAAGCTTTGATAGATCTAGATTTTAATGAAGTCTAGTAACTAGATAATTCTATAAAACTCTTCACAAGGTTTTTATAAAGATAAATATGAAAAAGAAAGAAAGAAGCTTTATATTAGATTTTGAAATTCTTTCGGATGAAAGAGTTAATTAAGACCACACTATGTGTGTTGTCTTAATTATATATGAAGTTTAGTTAAATTTTAAGAAACAAAGACAAAATTACTTTCGCATTTATAATACAGGTATGAAAAATAACGTATGTAACATTAATTCTTAACGTAGGCCCAGCTTTATCCTCTCCTCTGATCGGCTTTGATGTTGAATTGCTTAAGTTTGATTTCACTTTATATAATTACTTATTCAAGATATTGAAAACGTTTTCAATAGACGCCTACTCGCGTTTGATATAACACAAATTACTCTGAAGATTTTCATTGGTTTTCGAACAATTTTTAAGGTATATTAATTTTCTCAAGGCAATGAAGGAATGATGGCCGATATTTATAACCAAGATGAAACATGACAAAAATGTTCCCTTAATTAGTTGACTCGATAGATCATTTATTGTATAAAAGTACGTAAAATAAACAAGTATTTGTTTGTGAACAGGATTGAAATTTACACTCACTAGAATCAACATAAAAAATATGCATACGTTGTGTGTTACTTTAAAAAAATGGCAAACATAAAAAAAAAGTTGATACAAGTGAAAACTGACTTAGAATTAGATAAGTGAATATATATAGAAAAGACTTTAAGTACTAAGTACTAAGAAGAAAGTATATTTAATATCAAATTGCAAATCATAAAAAGTATACCTAAATATAAAACTAATCATGCCTAAATGAACAAAAATATCTATTTTTTTTAATTATTCAAACATTAGAAATGGTTAATTTAATGAATACAGTTTTAATTAGTATATCATTGAAATAGAGAACATCAGAAAGATTCTCATTAGTACTTCTAAAGTGTTAGCCAAGTTCAACGGGTGTAACTTTACAAATTAATTTATCTTGACATTAAGTCGTCGATATTAATTAAGACTAGCTCGAAAAAAACTCAAATAATGAAACTTTAATGACTTAGGCTAAATACAAATATTTCTAAAATCCAAAAATATTAAGAGATCTGAAATAATAATATCTCAATAAGAATAAAATTATCAAAAATTTCTTTAGTATTAGCAGTCGTGGCTAATATATTTATTGTATCATAAGCCTGCTATTTTTTTTTATTATAATACTTACAGTAACAGTAAAACAGTAAGTTATATGAAAAAATACATTTTAACATTCATTAAAATTCACATTATCAAAAGTAGTAAGCAAATAAGTAACCTAGTTTAATTGTATGCATAAGCAAAAACATGTACACAAAAAAGTGTAGTAAACCACTACGAGACTACGGTTGACAGCGCCATGTGCGTTACGAGTGCTACGAGTGCTACGAACTCGCTCTACGAACGACCGGCGTAGCGGAGCACAGCGCGCGACTGCCGCAGATCTCCGCCCAGCCCGCGCACAACGCCCTAATGATTGACAAAATACTTTACCTGTGTTATCTCAAGGAGTAAAAAAGCTCAAACAATGCTTTTAATGTCATCATTTGCGCCTCCATTGTATTGGATTTTTAGTCATTTATTCATTATCATCATCATTATTATCATCATCATAATCATCATCATTATCGTTCCACTTGTATCTTCCGAAGATATCCATTTCTTCAGGTCTTGATCTTCGCGTCTACTAAATGGAAATTGTCGATACTATTCTGACTATTCTGCATTTTTTCTATTCTACAATTTAATATTTGTTTGAAAATATTAAATTGTAGAATAGAAAAAATGCAGAAATAAAAATAATATGGTGTTTAAAAGCAATCTATCTATTGTTACAAAATTTGCATGTTATCATAGGCAAAATGAACACATATTTGTTACAACATTATAATATATTATGGTCCATTAAAATTCATATCAGGGAATGCAGAGCTGATGTATTGTTTCTCAGCGGCCCAGTGAATACTTAAAATCCCCGATGCAGTAAAACCTGATAATTATTGTATCAACTGATATTATTATTTATCATGTAGTTATATAATCAATTTATTTAGTATAAAATAGTACTATTTTCCTTTTAAGTCTAGTCGTTATTAATAATTTATTCAGTTAATAGTTAAGAGCCCCTTCACCTTTTTAACTCATTTTGAACAATTTTGATGATCTTTTGTACGCAAGGTGAGAAAGATTTGAACATTCTATTTCGTTATTTTATGAGTAGAGTTCTTATTCTTGTCGACTAGATAATTTTTAAAAAGAATTAATGAATACATTAATGGCAATCACCCATATTCAAAACCCCTTTTCCGCAAAAGTGACGAGCGAGTGATGTTTGTGGTTCCTGAACAAAGAACTACGAAATATTCTGGAAATTAAAAAAATATATATAATATCATTATATAGTGTACTCGTAATTAAAATGAAAAAAATATTGATTTTGATATGAAATATAGCATGAAAAAAATGTTGAAATAACCTTATATATGGAAAATGTCGGGATAAATAAGAATTTTTTGCGATACCTTAGAAACACTTTAAAATTTAAAAAAAATACTCATTAATCTCTGAGTTACCCTTCAATATATTCTGAATTTTAATTTATAAAAAAGCAATGACTTCATTTCGTAAATGAAAGGCAAAGTGAACTATATATTGCCTGTTGGGATAGTGTTTGCGCGCTCGATAACATATCCTATATTAAAGAATTTTGAATTATTTATAGTTTGGTATTATATAGTTAACGTAGTATTTTAATAATAAACTGATTTTAAAAATCGAATAAGTTTGGATTACTTCGTACTACTACTACAAAGAATCAAAAAATTAAATCTTTCCTCTTTATCAGATGAAACATTTTTATAAAAAGGTTATTTAATAAATAAAAAATTAAAAAGTAAATTCTAAACATGAAGATGTATACATTATTTATTTATATCAAAATAAAATTCAAAATCGTATAAATAAAAGATAACATGAACACACTTGTAACACCAACACTATCTTGTTATAAAGATCTCATAAATACAAATGGCTGGAAGTGGTACCATATTTTTGGGTAGCAAGGTGATATAATATACACAGAGTGGTTAAATATTTATGCTCTGCTTCCATAAATCTTGGAGGGCTCTCATGGGGATATCGGGGCGTAGCCACGGCTGCAACTTGCGAAGCCCGACAAAATATTGCATTTTTAAATCAAGCTTGTATGAAGATTTACATGGCTAATACGTAATTTGATCCATAGTAGGCGTATAGGTATTTAAAAAAAAATCCTTTACCTTACGCTCCTACACTTCCTTTGTTTTATTTATATTATGTATTAATTTCACCAAGATTGGATAATCGTCTGCTAATAAATAACACTATCGATTGTAATAAATCATGGCAGTGTGTTATGAATATTACAAAAAATTTATAAAAATGCACTCAAAGTTGTTGTATTTACTAAGAATTTATTTTCTATAATATTTTGGAGAGATCATTTTAATATTATTATAGAGGTTATTAAATTTTAACGATTTTCAGTCACTATAATGAAATAACTTTTACATATGTTATCGGATATGTAAAAATCATAATAAACCACGATATAAGCCGTAAAAGTTATTTCAATATAGCGTTATTAGTTTAAAATAAGACGTGTTCCAGGATTTGATACGTTTAAAATATTTATGTTTTCGCGTAATCTATGCTAACGACAACATAAAGAGGAAAGTCAAAAGTTAGTTTGTTTACAGTTCTTTGACTAGGAGAAATGTTTGAGCATTGCAAGTAAAAGTTCCAGACGAAAATATTAGGTAGTTGAAAGATAAGCAAAAGTTAAATATGACTTGTAATTAGTTACCTCTTACCAAACACCCAGATTACATCTAGTAATTCTGCGAAAACAAATATCAAGTTATATCTCATCGTAGGGGGTTAGAATTAGACAAAAACAGGATATTTGGTATGAGATTCTGATTTACTTTTATAAAGTTTTTTTATCAAACATTTACGTATATATGACGTTTTTTTTTATCAAACGAATAAAAAATGGCAGTTATTATTTATTGGAACTGCAGTTACATGTAGTTACAATTTGCAATTGTAAAATTTTGTAATTTAAAATTTTAATTTTAATAATAAAAAAATAAAATTTCATAATGACGTCATTTTGATAAAGTGATAAAACAGGTAAATGTTTGATGAGAGCATTTTTATTTATTTTTCTACGGATGAAAAGTCGAAGAACGCTCGTCTTCTTTATATTAGTTGGTCAAGTAAATCATCAGACGTAAGCAAGTATGCGTCGCTCAAGAACATAAAACAGTTCCTAAGATTTGTAGATGGTTTTTCTATAAATTATCGTGAAACATTATAAGGTAAAACTCAGTGACATCAATTACACTGTGAATTACCACTGATAATAATATTAAGATATTATATTTTATCGTTTGAGACAATCTCGGAGTTGTTACAATGTCATTTCCATATTTCTCGTTTCGATCATATCAAGTCCACATCAAAGCAAGTTGATATAAGGGCGAGTAAAAAAGTAGAACAGCTATAATATTATGTCCGTTTTTGTTTTTTGTCGCAAGTACGCGTAAAATAAAGTACAAATAGGTCTTTGATCAAGGTAGAAGATAAGCAGTTTGTAACATATTATAAGTTAATGTATCTACCTTGTTTGGACATCGTAATTTAAGATTCATCTATTCCGATTTATGTACTATAATAGTAATATATAAAAACATGAATGTTTATCTATATTTTTTATGACCTGAATGTATTTCTAAAACGTGTAGTAAGAGGATTTGGAAATATACTGACAAAAGAGATCTATTATATATAATTCCAGTGTCACGATGTTTGTCTGGGATGAACTCCGAAACTACTGAACTGATTTAAATGTTTTTTTCTATTAAAATGTGTGCTTTTCTCCAATTTAAAAGTTAGGATAGTTTATTTCTCGAATTTGAGATATAATAGATAGGAACAAAAAATTGCTACATACCAAATTCCTTCTGTGTCTATGCTCGCTGTAAAGTATACAAAATGTCGGGCATTTAAAAACTTTTATAAGCCACGATAAAATCCGATTGAAATACGTGTAAACTTTGTTTAACAATTTAGTTTCAAGCAAAGTCACAAGTAATAGTAATAGCAAGTACATAAAAATATTTATAGCTTATAGAACTGAGACATTAAGAAAGTGTAATTATATATTTTTTGCTTTTGGCTGATTCGTTAGATTTTTATTTGCTTTTTACTCCTATTGGGATAGTTTCGCAAAGGTTGCACGTGTGTTGATTGCCCACTTGAAGATAGTTGCGGGTTGCGGCAAAAGTCTGAACGCCAGCCAAAAATAAAAAAATACGTGATCCATGAAAACCAAATGGCTAAGTAACTATCATTTAATCTATTAATAACAAGCAGCGCCCCGCGGTTTCACCCACATACTTCCCGTTTCCGTGGGAGTACGAAGATAAATTATAGCCTATGTGTTATTCCGATGTGTAAGATATATTATTGTATAGTTTCATTAAAATCCTCTGAGATGTTTTAGTGAAAGAGCAACAAACATTCACGTTTTTAATGCCACGGATGTGCCAACTCCTAAAAGTTCACGTTTAAGAAGTTACGTAAAAGTAACATTTTAATGGCAGAATTGCTCATTTTAATATCGTTGCAATTTGCCTTGTTCGATACCGAGATCGATATTTAATCTTTTTCTTTCTCTTTTTCTAATACATTTTTGGTGGTTACTTTTTGCTCACAACACCATTTTTTTTTCGAAGAAAAAACGTTGTAATCACATTCGATTTTTGTAATACAAAATAAAAAATTTGCAGTATAAAGGTTTTGATTATATTGATAATAAAATAAAAGTTTTATATTTTTACGCAGATTTATCACATTATAATAAAACAAATTTTACGGACCTTGAGTCTTATTCATTCGTATATTATAAAATATCGATTTATTACACAAAATATAATACAAGAGTTTCTGTTCAATGATTTTTTTAATTATTTCAATAAATCTAGCCCTGCACATCTCAGGTTCAATTCGGTTTAATTATTTCCCGAAGGAACCGAATGCACAATAAATCTCCTTGTGGAAAGCGTTTCTTTCCCCAGTTTACCTTTCTTATTGTCTCGTGAATGGCTGTTCCATTTACTTCTGATAACATCAGATAAAGAAGCTATACACGAACAGCTGTCGTTAGGAGAATCTATCGCTTGGTCCGTTGAAAACATAAATTGATGTTAGTAATAAATTATTACACTATACGAAATACATTTTTATATTTACTGTAAATTGAAAATTTAATGATTATTTTGTTGCAATTCGAAAATAAGTGCAGTTAATTAATATTTCACATAATTTACCAAGCTCATCGATTCTATGTTACTCTCTCATATTCGAAATTTTCATGCAAATATTTAATATGTTGATAAGGTTACAAGTAACAACAGTATATGACGATACCTATGATTGATGATAGTGATACTGCTTTTTATCGATTCCAATCACAAGATTAATAATTAACATTTCCAACGTAATATATATTTTATGGTAACCATAGATACAAGAAGACGAATAAATATTTTCATGTTACTGGCAACATTATCAATGAAAAAGGTTTTCTTGTTTCTTTTTCTTTGCCTGATTAAAACGTCTATCCTTATTAGTTGCCAGTTTTATATTTATGGATTTAATATTACATAGCTTGGATTTGCGTATGTAACGTTTATCGGCGTTATCTTTAAAGGTAGCAACGGGATAAAGGATCGCTGCGTCTAACCGATGTCAGATACAATTTATTTTCTTACGCTTTTATCGTCGATTTGAAAATGCTTTGAAAACTTTTCTCATGAGAACAACCTATAGGAACAAAATAGTCAAAGTATGTATATTTTGCAAGATTGTGGTAAAATGTAACATTTAAGTAATTATAATATATTATCTATGGACGCTTCTTTTCACTACGTTAATCTGCTCTCGTGCTAAGTTCTCGAAGAGACTTATGTTAAGGGTACCAGTACCAGTAATACATATATTTAATACTTTTTATATTAATACATATACTTAAGATTTTCATTATATAATACACATATTTAATACACATCCATGAACTAGGAACACAGAAACTTTTTTGTTTTCCCTGGCGTGATTCGATCTCGCTACCTCCGGCTTGTGCACCAACGCGCTAACCACTGAGCCACAGAGGTCGTCAAAGTAATGTTTCTTGTTGTTATTGTTTAGTTTTAAAGATTTTCTTTACAAATTACATATTGCCTAGTAGACTTATTTTACTTAGGTCTTAGATCATAATATAGTAAACATGATTATCCTCGTGAGCTCGTTAATTTAGTTAGCGTTCAAGGATCTTAATAATTACCTAGCTGATATTATACTGTAGGAGCCTAACATTGTAAGCTCGCGTCCGTAATATTTCGTACTCTCAACACAAGTTCTTATTTTAAACTTTTTTTGTTTACTTATGAAAGGCCTTTTGCCATATTCTACAAACATTTTTGTATATTGTCATTTGTTCCACACTTGAAACATAACTTTCAGTTATAAATATCCTGCATAAAGTTATTAAGCCAAGTTGTGTCGAGGCTAAGTCGTTTGGCAACGCTCTAACGTATTTAAGTGATGTAGGTTCATATTAAGCTAAGTTAAAAATTCACGAAACATTTTTTCATTTACGCGACATGTTCTCACTTTATGTGGTCATGTAGTAAAAAGAAAGTTGACGAAAACAAGAATAAGTTTTAATTAAAAATAACCTACTTTTACATTTTTTTACTTTTGTATTATATTTTTAACTAAATATAAAAGGACAATATAACAATTTTATATCCGCAGAAAATTTTGATGAAATAATAATTTCGACGAAATCCAATTTTTTTCGTGTATTCCAAAAGTACCCTACTACCCACTTTACAAAGTTATAGACAGATAGATCCTTTCATCAAGTTTATCCGTCCGCTGCTGAAAAGCTTTCTCCGATGAAAGCTAAGACGACCGATTTCTTGCCGGAACAGGGACCGGCCACTGCACTGAGACCGTCTCCTCACCTGGGTTAATGGCCGAGCAACACTTCGTCTACCCAAACGCGGTCTACTCTCTTGAACCTTGGGCCCTGTGTGACCAGCCTATTGTCACTTCAACGAGATTAAAATAATACCTTCGTAATATTTACCTTTTTTAAACCAACATTATTACTGTGTTAATTTTGGTTATCGACAGAAATATTTGTATATTAAAAATTAACATAATTATTTCGGGCTAAGCACTGAGTATTTCTTAAGTTTGGGACCCCACGGGGTTGTAAAGTTTTGCATAATTGTGTATTGTGTTGTTTTACATCCTTTAATAATATTCAACTATATTAACATACAATAATAATTTAACCAAAATAGGTTGCTTTAGCATTAAACTAACGTATTCACAATAGTCAAATTGTTAGCTTATTAACTAACGTTTAAATTTTACGTATTTATTTTGATATATAAGAAAAATTAAGTAAATTAAATCCAGTTAAAAATATAAACTCATTTTATCGAGCCTTTGTCGATCTACGAGTACCTATATATTTCGCAGAGATGTGTCAGGAACATTTATTTGAAATCATTTGCGCCTCAATATAATGCGCCCACGTTTTGACCTAGTCCCGGCTTGCATCTGTATTATTGCTTGAAAAGTATTTTTACATCCCTTGAAGCTGGCTGTGAAAAATTTAATATAGTTTCTAGAAAAATATTATAGTGAAAAACGTGCATGTCTGATGAGATTCTTCTTTGAAGGTGTGTCAAGCCTGCCACCACTGAGCCAGCATAATATGAAAATTAAGATCCAAGATCCAACAACATCTCTTCTGATTTCTGAGGAGGAGACTTATGCTTGGCATTATAATATAATGCTCATGACTGTTTATATGATGTTTATATATCATACAAAACGTTAAGCAGAATAGATGTTTTTATGAAAAAATCGTATTATTATAATTAAACAAATATTAAAACAAATCCTTGAATTAGGGTTGAGCTTCGACCCCTCAATATTATTACAAAGACTTTAGACAAAGCACGGGTTCAGCCAGATGTGCCAACCCTACATGCTATGAAATGTATAAGGTAAATTAATTATGAACGACCGTCTACATCAAGATACAGAGGGAAATTGAAAATTTCACTTGTAACGTTTGCTCGTAATCGTTTAAAATGCAATTACTATCCGTTCCCATCTGCTGCATCTTGATTGCATGTGTAATATGTATGATTACTGAAATAACATTTTATATAAATTCTAATGAAACGTAAAATGCTAAGGCCTCAGTTTACTTAGCGAATTTATATAGCTTTATTTATATTTGCGTAAATTCTAAATTCATTAACTTATTATAATGAAACAACTTTTACGGATTTTATCGCGGTTTATTTAGTTTTTTACAAGCCCGACGTTTCGGATACTTTACAGCAACCATGGTCACGGGAGGACTGAGGTGTCAGATGTCCTTCTGTTACAAAAGTTATTCGAAACTACCCTATGATACAACAATATTTTTATTTAGTCCTATCTATGCAAAAGGTGCTAACTGAGTCTTTAGTCAAAATCCGTAAAAGTTGTTTCATTAATTTATTAAAGTAAAGTACGTAAAGTTTATGCGACGATGGTCCAGTGGTGGAGGGACTCGGTCTCTTATGCGAGAGGTTCCGAGTTCGATCCTGACCCGTCCGTGTGTGCCTTAAAATGGGTTTTTCTAAAATTTCTAAGTGCACCCCAAAAAACGAGACCATCGCTCGCACCGGTGAAGGAAATATCGGAAGGAAACCTGCACGCCTGATGAGATCGGAAGTCTTTGAAGGTACGTGAAGTTCACCAACCCGCACTGGGCCAGCGTGGTAAACTATGGCCCATTACCCTCTTCGCCTGATTTCGAGGGGGAGACCCGTGCCCAGCAGTGGGACATAAAGGGTTGATACTTTTTTTTACGTAAAGTTCACTACTCATAGTCGTGAATTTTGTCTCCTTACTTATAATTAACATGGTTATTCAAACTGTAATACACTCTAAATGGGATATTTGATTTAAATTTTACTTCTATTTCTAGGATAAAATATCGAAACCAAACACTAGATGGATAATTTGTAGTTCATTTTGAAACGACATACTCTTTACCATGTTGATATAATATTTAAGTATATGTTGTATTTAAGTATATTATGTAGGTAATATTGAAACAAGTGGGTACGTAAAAAGTACTTTGTAGCTTGCACCAACGACTCTACTTGATATAGAGCACACGATGACGTGAATTGTATTCAGATGTTCGCTTCTGCATTAATTAGTGTTTTCATGAGTCATTGTGAAAATAATGGAACATTTCATGAAACAATATCAACCAAGCAAATTTGCATTTTACTGTTATAATAATAAAGTATTACTTATTTACATGAATCTGTGTGTACTTTAATTTTTTGATCTAAATTTGGAATAAATAATAATTTTATGATGCGACGAATAGTCAATAGTAGCACAGTATCTATTTACACTGTGATAGTAGTATATAAAATACCTTCTCTTAATTTTTCATTCTTCTATTGCCCTAGTTCAGATGCGGTAGAAAACCGTTTCAGAATCGCGTAAGAACGGTTCGGCTTTTAATTATATGTAGATATTTATTTAGAAATTGTTCGGACATACAGAAACCGCACGGATACACGTTCTAAATCCGCGCTGTTCCAGTCGTGTCTGTACAAGAGCTTAACCTTCAACGTTGAAAAAATACATATACTATACTGGCGCCAATACTTACTTCTCAGGATAATAATTTTCGATACGCATAAGATCTGCTTTGTCGAGATCTTTTCACAACATGCGTGGTAACATTAAGCAGGATGAGCGGCGTTGCTAACAAATATTGTTAGTCTAAGAAAAGTCACATGTGACGCTAAGTTCTCCTTAATATGTGACTGTAGTCTCTCGTAGTGTTTTAGTTCGGTTGTCGGCGTCGGAAGCCTAACTCGGTCCTGGCTACATACAGCATTTCCAGAAATCTTTTGACATTTAGTCATACTTTATACTATGGTCTTTACTTAAAAGTTTTCTTAAATATCTCAATATTAAATAAAATATCTTAGACGCAAACAAAAAATTACTAGAGTATTTGTTACTATTAAAATACCAATAATATGTATCTCTTCATAATATTGTCATCATTGCCAGCCTTTATCTGTCCACTGTTGGACATAGGCCTACTTCAATGAAAACCAAGACGGCCAAACCCCGCAATACAATCCTACTAATCCTTATATTCATAAACATTTTGAAAAATTAATATAAAAATAAATGTAGTTACAACATTAAAACGAAATGTTGAGAGAGTAAAGAGGTATAAGGACAATAGGAAAATAACGTAGACGACATTTAAATGGTTATTTTTAATGCATTCGTGCCAAGGTCCCGTCCCCAGTGTAGGAATTTCATTAAGAATCGAGATATGCCGACATTCATTAAAAAATGATGAACGAGAATTGTTCACAATATTTGCTTTTTGATGTTACGTCCTTGGTAAATATAAAAAGGACAATAATATTATAAACCATTAAAGTTTTATAAAACGAGGAACGTAGGACGATAATAATAAATAAAAATGTTGTTGCTTCTTGTAATTCACTTGAAATAAGCAATGGCACTTAATTTGATGTTTTAATGTTTCACTGCTCTATTTTTACAAGTTTAGTGTCTCTTTGTTTGAACGCATCAGTTCTTTTTTAACTTTGGTAGTTTTTTTGAGAATAGCTATTTAATTTTACATATATTTTTATTTTAAGATGGATAAAACCGCAGAAAACAACAACATACCAAAGTTAAAGACTTACATGATTACATATGTTAAGACATACTTTAATATAGCAACGGTAATGAAACTTATTTAGCACCTTTTCCACTATTTATCATAAATATTATTACAGTTATATAATAAATAGTGGAAAAAGTGTTAAATAAGTTTCATTATGGTTGCTATAACATGAATTTCTATCAAGGACCGACAGTACATAAAATCAATTATATACTTTAATATATTGTTTTCTTATGCTTAAGCGAATTTTACTCTTTATTTGACACATACACATTGATTTTCCGTATATTTTTTATATAGGTTAAAAAGTGCATTCTAGCTTGTTATATTATGCTCTATTGCAAAACTCTATCATTCAAATTTAACTAATTATTTAGCTGTCAACGCAAATCACCCTTAACGCTGCACAGTCATTTAGATTGTCACACGCAGTGTATTAATATATACTAGTGACCGCAAACAGATTTTACTGCGATAAATCTATGCTAAGCACTTAGGGGCTACCCTACTATGCTTTGCGGGTAACCACAGCCAAAACATATTCAGTAGAACCTCTATAGCGTAAAAACCTCTATGATTTCAAAACCTTGTGTGACGTGTGTGTCTTTTACAAGGTTATTTTCGGGTACTTAAGCAAACAACCTCGAAAGATTAGGCCATATTTTGAAGTTACATTCGCAGCTGTTTTAGGGCCATCTCGCTCTAACGATGAGGTGTGTGAGGAAGCCTTATCTTTGGGTTGCTAAAAGATAGCAAATACCACTGTTTTGTTGCTAACGACAAACAGATCAGAAAAAGTTATTAAATTCACCGGTCAGAAAAAGGGACGAAGTTCAGTAAGATTCTAAGGGTATTTAATTTTGATTAAAGTTGCTAAGGCCTGTTTCTGAATATTCATTATACATGACAGTTATTTACGGGTGTTATTTAAACGACTAGCATAATATTCGTATTTTTGTGAGCAGAAAAATATAATCTGGTAGCAGAAATAGCTAATTGAGCGGCAACTTATGTTCAGCAATCATTTTAAAATCAAGCAGCAATTTTTGTCATTTTTTATGGCTGTAATTATTTTTGAAAGGCATATTAATTAAAAGAGGGGCAATGTGCTGCTCCTGTTTAATAAAATTTTGGTAAGCACTCGGAGGGTAAGCAAAAAAAATAATTTTGTGCCGCTTATATAAGTAGCATGAATATAACTTCAAGCAACTTTCTTTTTCATTAAATTCTGCGTTATAGCCCAGTCCACAGGATTTGATGACGTCATGATTTGAATTAATTCCCTGGTCCTTTATTAAGAATGATAATATAATTTATTAATTTCTTATTCAATTTTTATACAAAATTTTAGTTTGTAAATCGTATTTATAATTATTGTAATATAAAAAAATATTATTTAAAAATGTATAAACAAACAAAAGAAGAAATTCATAGATAATGGTATGAAAAGGATTTGAACTCACGAACGACAGCGTACAGCCTGAGCGCGCGCGGACAGTGTTAACCGTAGAGCTGTACGTCTTGCTACAAATAAGTTTAAAATTGTGGATCTATTCTTGCGTATTGAATGTTTTAATTTGATTTGATTTTTGTAGGTAATGATTGAATTGAATATTGCAAGTTTTTGAACTGCTTGTTTATTTTACACACCACCTACAATTTTTAATACCTTCATAATCTATCTACTATCTACATAAATCTACGAAACTGAGACAAAATAAAATCTTGAAGAAAAAAATTTCATCATCATATTATCAGCCTTTAGTGGACGGACCACTGCTGAACACAGGATTTGACGACGTCATGACCTGAATTAATTCACTATTCTTTTATTAAGAATGTTAATATAGTTTATTAATTTCTTCTTCAATTTTTATAATTTTGTTCAATAACATACTTACAACACCATCTAGCGGTAAATAGCGCAAACCTACACCGGTGTGAACACAGGACATAAAATGTAATGCAAAGAAATGTGCCGCTCAAGAAATTATTTTGCCCGATGAATGTTTATTATGCGAGGTCATAATATTGTAAGCTGCTTATTTATGATTTAATTTTCGACCATTATCAAAATTATTTGCGGAACAAGAATTGCTACCAGGTTTATTTTATTGCGTACAAAATCTTTGTATGCCAACCAAATTATTTAAATGCCGATTTTTTTTTGCCCCTCCAAAATTTATAATGCCGTTCATTTAATTACTTCCCGTTATTTACTACCTAAGCGATTAAATTTATTGTCAGAATAAAAATCTTTTTAGTAGAGTCCTCGCCACTTTAGAAGTCCGATAGACGCGGCGCTTTGGTCTCATAACTCAATGTTGCCAATTTCTAGTGTAATGATTTTCCACCAAGTCTAGTACAATAAAAAATTTAAATAATTCTAGGGCCTATGTTCAGTAGTGGATTGATAAAGACTGACGATGATAATAATGACAAAAATAATTATAGCAACAAAAAAAAACCTTCCTATTATTTCATTTATTTTATATTAAATATTTCGTTTGATTTTTTACGTATAACCGATTAGTAGAATACATCTAAAACAAGCTTCTTCGGTTGTGTTCGGCTTTTGGCAGGGGTGACGATTTTCTCAGAAGTAATTGCTGCCTTTGTTACTTCTTTTGTTATTCGACCTTTTTTACAGAAACGCCAAAAAATATAATTCATCTAGCAATGTTTTAATTCTTTTACCTTGTATTTATATTCATATAAAATATCACAAGATAAATGTAGGTATAGAGTTAATGATAATATTTTAACCATAAATTAGGCAAAAATAAGTGACTCTGGCATCTCTAAAATTTATCTGTCATGGCTGTGACATTTATAAACATATTATTTAACGGGGTTAATTGTTGTTTATTTTTACTCTCTAATTCACAAAATTATTTCACTTTTTACACCTCATTTTATATTATATGCTCCATATTTCACGTAAAACAATTTAAAATATCACAATTTCTTACTCCAGACAGATGTCAAGATGTCAATCTTGTCAAATTTAGTTCAGGCATTAGTCGCAGGACTTCAAAAGTGGCGAGGACTATATCTCTGTAAGAACTATTTTTTTTTAATTTGGAGTGGTTTTTGTAACAATGACAGAATATATAAAAATAATTATTTTACCATGTTATTGACACATTGAAACAGTTTCATTGTGTTAAAAAATGCGATAAAATAAAATAGCATACTGAAATGGTATACAGTATTATTGTATCACGTGTGTTCTGCAGAGCTAACTGTGGTGTGCCAAGTTCTGATAAGCACTATATTAGCTTAGTAAGATTTAACGTGCTGCTAGTAAATAAATAAACGTTAGAATGTTGGTACTTTTCAGCTCTTTTCTATTATCTGTGGCAGAAATGCGCTCTATAGTCCTCGCCACTTTTAAAGTCATGCGACTAATGCCTGAACTAAATTTGACAACATTGACATCTTGACATCTGTCTGGAGTAAGAAGTTGTGATATTTTAAATTGTTTTACGTGAAATATGGAGCATATAATATAAAGTAAGGTGTAAAAATTTAAGGCCGTATAATGATCGTTAAAGTGAAATAATTTTGTGAATTAGAAAGTAAAAATAAACAACAATTCACCCCGTTAAATAATATGTTTATAAATGTCACAGCCATGACAGGTAAATTTTAGAGATGCCAGAGTAACTCATTTTTGCCAAATTTATGGTTAAAATATTATCATTAACTCTATACCTACATTTATCTTATGATATTTTAAATTAATATAAATACAAGGTATTTAAGAATTAAAACCTTGTTCAGATGAATGATATTTTCAGGTGTTTCTGTAAAAAAGGTCGAATAACAAAGGAAGTAACAATGGCAGCAATTACTTCTGAGAAAATCGTCACTCCTGGCAAAAGCCGAACACATCCGAAGAAGCTTGTTTTAGATGAATTCTACTAATCGGTTATACGTAAAAAATACGAATTAAATATTTACAAAAAAATGTTTTATTTTACTAAAACCTGGCAGGGAGATTTTTAGTTTGCTGCTATAATTATTTTTATCATTATTATCATACTCAGTCTTTATCAATCCACTGCTGACCTTAGACCCTATAATTATTTAAATTTTTTATTGTACTAGACTACGTGGAAAATCATTACACTATACATTGGCAACATTTAGTTATGAGACCGCAGCGCCGCGTCTATCGGACTTCTAAAGTGGCGATGACTCTATGTAGTGTGCTGCATGGATACCAACTTACAACTGTATTTTTAAATAAAAGATTCATGACTGACCCTATCACTTTCCGTCAAGCAATTTTCAAAATTATTGCCGATGCTGGTACAGAGTTTTCTTTATTTAGGATATGCCATAAGTTCTCAATAATTTAACAAATTATATTCACTTTCCGTAAACCTCGTATGAGTCAAGTTTGGTTCAAAGTACATACAATTGCCTTGTGAATACCAATGGCCCGGTTATATGCACTGTTAACGAGATCGCTGGCAAACAATCGTTCTAGATTAGAACCTTGGCTGAGACACAAACTTGATAGTACACCACAGTATTGACTACAGAAATGATCGTACAGTAGTTTTACTGCAATGGATTTTAGTCAGAATACATTCAAAGAGACGACCTCTGTGGCTCAGTGGCTAGCACGTTGGCGCTTAAGCCGGAGGTAGCTAGTTCGAATCCCGCCAGAGAACAAAAAGTTTCTGGGTTGCTGGGTGATGGATATGTATTAAATATGTGTATTATGTGATATTAATTTTATATGTACAATATAAATGTATTAAATATATTTCCGTTGTCTGGTACCCGTAACAAGTTCTTCGAGAAATTACCACGAGACCAGATTGAAGTGGTGTAAAAAAGGGTTTATAGGTATTATTATTAAAGTATAGAAATAAGGCGTATTATGATCACCTAATCATCATCATCTTATCATCGTTATCAGTATTTTTCCGTCCATTGACGAACCTTTTCTCAATGAATGCCAAGACGATGGATCCTTTGCCACACGCATCTAACACGGACCGGCCACTGCGCGGTGACCATCTTCCACATACACGTCTATGACCTGATTCGTACCCGTGACAGCTGCGTAGTGTCTAGTAGAATGACCACTCGAATAGCTAGTCATAGGTTGCTTATTCATTTGGTTTTAAACATTTCTAATGTCGCTTTATACAGCGAGTCCGTATAGAGTCGTTATTATGCGAATTTAATTAAGCAAATGCCTACAGCATTATGCACTGATGCCAAATACCTCAAAATTAAAATACAGACTTAATAGAGATTTAAATGTTTCACGTCTTTAGTTCGTTGAACGATAGAGTTAGCAATTTTCTTAATACACCAAGTCTGCAGCTTTAGCTTTAAAAGATATCTCTATATTACTAATTTGTCATTATTGAAAATCTCTCTAATTTACCTCTTTTATAAATGAAAAAAAAAATACTATGATTATGTTTTTCTTTTTATTCCTCTATTTGTTTTATTTGTACAATGAGAAATGCATATTATATTATTACCAGCGCTGATGAGTCATTCAAATGTTTTCTAAATATTTATATAACGCACTCGCGAAATATTTATTTAGACTAGGGTTTGTATTAGAGATATACGCAGAGTAATCGAATGCTTACAGTATACTGGCGTTGATCGGTCGGTGTGTCTGGAGAGTAGCAAACTAACAGTGACAATGTACAGCTGCATCGTGTCTGTGGACTATGATAGACAGCTTCATATTAGCTGTGTTGTATGAGATGTAGATGACGTAGATATTTCTTTAAATAGCTTGAATTCAGCTAAGTATTTTGCCATGTTGAGTATGAGATGTGAGGGATATGTTTTTTAATAGCTTTCATCATCATCATGATCATCATCATCATCATCATCATCATCAGCCTTTATCCGTCCACTGCTAAACATAGGCTTCCCTTAATGAACGCCAAGGCGACCGATCTCTTGCTACTTGCATCCAGCGCGGACCTTCCACTGCACGGAGATCGTCTTCTCATCTGGTTAATGGCCGACCAACACTTCGTCTACCTAAATGCGGTCTCCACTCTTGAACCTTAATGGCCCACCGGCCATCCATAATAATGGCCGGCTATTTTAATAACTTTAAGTTATTTAAATATTCCGCTATCTTGAAGGTGTGATTTGCTTTCTTTGTGTAAATTGTGTCTCAGTAATGTAGAAAATAGTTTGTCTTGGTGTTCATTGAGGGAGACCTCTGTTCAGGTATGGGCGGATAAATGCTGATGATGATGATAATTAATAAAGAAAATACAACGATGGTATTAGGCCTTAGATCATTAATAATAGAATATGTCTAGATGGAGTGTCACCCTATAATCAGAACAAAAAAAACAGGCCAACATTTTTAAACATGTGTTCGTGAATAGTGACACCAGCTACTACAGTTCTCCCATAATCATCCTTTTTAATCTCGTTACACTTTTACAACACAAACCTTCATTATAAATAAAACAATAATGCGTAACAATTCATGCGTATTCTATGACAATGGGTCAGATACTAAACACGGAGGAAGCATTTAGAGGCCAACAGTTGAACGCTATTTTTTTGGACGTGTTTTCCGCGCGACACTCTATCTAGAAATATTATTGATCTAAGGTATTAGCAATTCAGTCTAGTTTTTTTTGTCTCTATTTATTGAATGTTAGACATTCAATAAATGATACAAAAAAAAAACAGGCGACAGGTGATAGACGAAATCAAGTTCACTCGGCACATCATTATTATTACTAGCTCTGGCAAGTCATTCATGCTCGACAGATGTATACACGTACGATGATTAGCCTCAGTGCCAGTTATAAAGCTGCCTGTCTGCTGTCATGCCTTTTCAAAATATGGCAGAATTGGCACATATAGCGCATTCGCTATCTTGCACGGGACATTTCCCGTGCAAGTTATTACAAGTTTAATACTGGACTAGGTTACCGTGTTGTTGTCAATATTTACTTATTGTTCCTAGTTTCATTGTACAGTTATGAAACAAATAATTAATTATTGTTTATTGTTATACAATTTGCAACTGTTGTCTACCAGGGCTATCTTGTTTCTGACAGCTAAATAGAATCATGTTTACTCAGGCTGTTAAATTAACAAGGTTTATTCTATTGTCGCATAATTGTAATTAAGATCATCTTATTTGCATTATTTTTTGTTATGGATAACACTATCTACAATTTCATTTTAATTTTCTAGCAATCATCTTCTTATTAGTAACATCACTACTGTATACGTCTTGTATTTTTTTCTTCTTATAATTTTTTTTTACATTTAATTTTTTTTGCAGTGAATCTTATATCATACAAACCTTCAAACCCGTCTGTCCTTTTTTTTGTACCATTACCGGATACTGTAATATACAAATGAAAGTAATCGATCTGCCCTATACAATTTCAGGACTAAAATTGCAAAGAGATTGCGGATTCCAGGAAATATTTTATATTATCGTTCACTTGCCTATACAGGATGGTGAAAAAGTGAAAAAAAGCTGTTACTGCCGCATAAGAGGGACTCTATACTTTTGATCAGGTGATCTGATTTTAATGCGATTTTTTTATTAAAAAGCAGGTTTTTTAGCTTTTTTGTATTTACGTTAGATTTTTTTTGGTATAACATTTTAAGCCTTTATTACACGGAATGATATGAAAATATTCGCATCGTAGCGTAGAAAGAAAATCTAGTTTCCTGTTTTAGTTTTGCAAGTAATTTTGAAAGGCCAAGTTTGTACGACAAGGATGAACATTAATAAATAAAGTTGGCATAGTTTCAGCGAAATCCAGCCAGTCCAGCTAGTTTGTGAGGTCTTTAGTATCTTATGACAATATAATATATTATTTAAATACAATTTAAAAGCAAATATAGGTAACTACTAATACACAATATTATAAGATAATAATATATGATTGAGAAATAAAGAATGTATTATTATTATATAATATACTAAATATTTAATTAATTTGCACTAGGCATTTAATTTTTGTGGCTGGCATGTGATAAAAGAATCCTATGTTCCATCATTTTATTGTAGTAGCTTCGTGAGTGTTTTTTATAGCATAGAAGGACATACGAACACTCGAAGCCTTTTGGTGACTATCACCGCTCATAGACATCCAAACAATCAGAGTTTATCCCCTCTTTTTTCTTGTCCTCCCAATGGGTCAATGGGTCACTGGAAACTCATAAGCCGCTGTAGCAAAGAAGCGCGTCACTACTTCGAAGACACATTCATGTAAATACATGAATGTGTTATCAAAATACTCAAGGGCTTCGATGAACGACGGTAAATTGTATATTTAGTATTTAGTATGGTCATACTTTAAAAATGTTTTCAAGTTAAGCTAAACCTATATAAGCGGTATTTCAATAACAAAAATAATACAAAATATGTGTTTTGTTAAGCCGAATTGAGAAATATATGATGTCGTTTTTCATTTCATTCGATAATAAAATATGTTTTAATTAAAGTACGCTAGTTGATGTTCACAGGCAGTAGGCACCCAGACGTATAAAACGACACAAACAGAGGCGGCGATGTGGAACGACCAGGTCGGCTAATCAAACAACAGGGCTCAATCATTCTTCTGGTGCCGATGTCTGCGCGCTCAACTTCACAATTACAGATCTGAATATTAATATCCTCATGCTCAAAACGTTAAATAATATGAACAGCGTAATATTCAATATGTAAAAAAAGTGTTTACGTTTTTGGGTTGATGATAATTAATCATACAAAACAGATTGATTTTAATATAATGTTATGGCTCTTATATTAAAGAACAACAAATGTTATCAACAAAAACAAGCTATATAGTTTTATACACATATTCATTTATATATTAAAAATGTGAAACTATATTCTTCTTATATTATATATGGGATTTTTTTTAAAAGTGTATATTATGGATGTTTTATACTCTTTCGTGAAAATTATACTACTAACTGAATTTTTATGAAACTGTACAAATTACTCAAAAAATGTGTATGCGTTAGAATGAGATTAGAATAGGTTTAGGGAGCAAAAAGATTTTATATATAATAAAGAAATGGTCCCAGCCTGTAGCCTGGTATCACGTATGGAAATACAGCATTTACGTGCTTTTTCACAGTAGATTTTCATGGGGGAATCTAAGTTTCCACAAATCATTTACATAAAACTCCCTTTACTAACGCAACCCCTGTCTTTTCAAGATGAGTTACAACTTATAAGTTACGTGTGAATAAACATTCGAAGTGGAGTGTCTAATGATTGTTAGTCACGTGAGCACTGAGCAGCTGAACTAAAGTTCTGATTAAAAAAGGACAAAAAAGGAGAAAACCCGTATTTATTTATGTTAGTTTCCTTATTTAATTGTTTACTGGGATGGAGTGTGCATAATATATTTATTATGGAAGAATGTTTATACAATGATTTCTGTACCTACCTAAAATAGTCTCTGTTACGCAATACAATCTCAAACGATTGACAAGCTCGCTTGTTACAATTCTTATGCTGTATACATAAATATTTATTTTATTTAATAAAATAATAAGTTGGAAGGGCTGGTGAGGCATTTGGCTACATTGGCACTTATTTAAATATGCATATGCATGATGATGATGATGATGATGATGATGATGATGATGATGATGATGATGATGATGATGATGATGATAATGATGATGAGGTCAGCAGCGCTAGTCTACAATCAGTGATTCACTTTAAATAATAAACCAGTTTAAAGATTTATGCAACGATGGTCCAGTGGTAAATGGTCTCGGCCTCTTATGCGAGTGGTTAAGTTCGACAAGTTCGTGGTTAAGATAATAAGTTCGATGAGTTAAATTTTTTTCCAGTTTCTCGGTTAATATTTGTAGTACATCATTTTGGTCACACAGATTGCATTCTTAAATAAGCTAAGAGGATAGAGGCATCTGTGATTATGATCATGGACATAAGATCATGATCACAATCGCAGACGCCGCTAATTTGATCACGCTTACGAAATTCCCTAACACTGGGAAACGTATGTAAAAGTTTCACAACGGTTTGAATTCTACTACATACTTTAGCGCTATCCGTGATTAGTGGTTTTGTGGCAAGGGACGGGTTCAGCTTAATGTTTAGACTTGTTGTTGGCTATTTCTCCAACTTCGTGTTTTTTTTTAATTTTAGAAACATAATAGTGTTGTGTTTAATTAGATCAACTCTAATTAGGGTTGGCATCGCTATCATAATTAAGCTTTTACGGCTAAGCCCAAGTTACGATTTATGTTTAAAGGCTTTCGATCAGGCGTTACCTTACTATCAGGTGATTCGCCTTCCTTTTTTCTTTGCCTTTCCTATATACCATAAAATAGTTAATACTTAGTAACTTATTTAATAATTCCATTTTTAAAACATTTTAAAACCAACGTAATTGTATTTGAGAGTGGGATTGAATAAGGTTTTATTCAAATATTATCTGTGAAAGCGTTACAAGGATTTTTCAATATTCACCGCTGTAAATGATTGTAAATATTACTTTATTCGAGGAACCATTTGAATAAAATATGAGGTAGTAAATGCGGTTAATGGCTAAAGCGGCTATGAAATTCGAATCAAAACTAAAATCTTATTTCGGAAGCCGTATAAAAATTATGTGACAGTATATTTTTATTATGTACTAACCTGAAGCATTATGTGGCGTTTTTTAATGATATATTTTATACGTGATATCTTGTTACACACAGCGAAAGAGATGATAAAAAAGAATTTTCCTTTCACGTACAGTTATTAAAAGTACAAAAATATTATCTTAATTAATTTTAATTTAATAATATGGCACGAAAATAATTTGTCCGGACCCCCAGAAGATTTAAAATTAGAATTTTAAATGAATAAAACACAACGCATTCATGACAGCTTAATGCCGTTTGATGTCACCTTAGAGCAACGCGGGACCTGCTTCCTCTTTAAGGGTAAGGAAGACCGTGATGCTCTAAGGATATCACGGGATTAGAGTAGATTTCACGCATTGGCGCATATGACATAAAAAAACTAAAAAGGTATTACTAAACACAAGTCACTCATTACATAATTAATCAGACGGCAGAATTAATTAAAACGTTGGTGGTCCTCACTCCGCATTTGCAACATGAGTCGAAGTAAAATATATCATTATTTAAAATACTTGTTACCAAAAATTACGCAAGTCACGTAGGTCATAATGTATATGCGTATTTATGTTTGCATAACCCTCCCTCCCCCCTTTTTCCCACACTGCATATGCGCGCACTCGTATGCTCCATGCAGGAATCCATACCACAACGCACAATGTACACTAAACAATTCAGTAAACCTTTGTTTTTTAATTACCTTCCAGAAATCGGTTTTTTAGTAATATGAGAATTATTATTTATTACATTATATACTATGCCACAGATTAATAAATTAAAGATTAGGAATCTGTATATTATGGATGAGCAATTCATTAAAATGTTATCCTTTCTTTTTTAATTTCAAAAAGCGTTCCACATCGCTGAATGCAAATTAAACAATAATTCAATTAAATATTGTCATTACTTTCATAATTTTTATAAGATATATTTTCGAAATTATTGTTTTAAATGTATAGCATTAATCTTATTTTGATTATTTTGTAATTAGCTAATTTTATAAAATGATCACAGAGACTAAAAAGGTACAGTGTTAGCTCCTCTTTAGCGATTCAACGTAATTAGGAAATTGTTGTTACATTAGCGGGAAATTGGTACATGCTTCTCGCATTAGCGGGGATGGATCGGAATATAAATTAAGGACATATACTGATAATGATGAATTTAAGAGATGTGATATTATGTTATCGTCTTATGCATTAAAGCTCTTGTAGCCACTCGCTCACTTTTCCCAAAGTATATGTGTGCGAGTGGGAAAAGCTGATCAACGAAAAATTAAATGAGTTGCTAAAATATATAATTAGATTAGCCTGTCAGTTGACATACTACAATGAAAAGCTGTCAAATTTGACTCTCGAATTGTATGTTAACCGCCATGTATGTATGTTAACAATCGCAATGTCAAAATCATATGTCATGTCAAATCATATGTCAAAATCGCAATCGTATGTTAACAGCCATGTTAGCTGACATACACTTTGATCAACGTTTTGGAAACCGGGCGTAAGTCAGGTGTAAATTCCTTAAATTTAGAATTTTTGTAGAAAACACAGCGAATCGGTGAACTATGGCCCAATGCACCCTCCTCGCCTTATTTCGAGGAGGAGACCCGTGACCAGCAGTGGAACATATATGGGTTGATACTTTTATACGCAAAAACAAACAATATGTGGACGCTTACCATAAGTCTCAGTCGTAATAAAATAACAAATACGACGGTTTTATAAAGAAATGTCGTGACTTTTTATACTAATAATGTATCTCGCGTGTGTTAATTGATGATTCCAAATTCCTTGGCCGCCATGTTAGTTATTTGGGTTAAATTCTTGGTAAAAACGTATTTAACACCAAACAAATCTAATTAATGTAAGCTGTATGCACAAATCTAATTATTATAGTTTCAAAGGAAAAACA
This sequence comes from Lycaena phlaeas, assembly GCA_905333005.2. Lineage (NCBI taxonomy): Eukaryota > Metazoa > Arthropoda > Insecta > Lepidoptera > Lycaenidae > Lycaena > Lycaena phlaeas. The sequence goes on from HG995171.1 coordinate 7,700,127, forward strand.
CAAAGAAGAAAGTTTTTATATTTATTGTTTCAACTGAATTCATAAAGTAATTGTGTGTACATACTATTTATTTATGTAAATACGAAATGAAGCATGTACATGTTTGAATGTGAATATGAGTTTTTTTTTTAATTTCGTAAAACTATTTATCTGCACTTGGCTACTATTATACTATACTATTCAACCCGCGACCGCCGCATCAAGTGTCCGAAAATCTGAACACTCAGCCAACCGACCGATCATTTGTTCCACGCTCTGCACTATGCTAATTCCATGTGCTTGATTTTAGAAGAATCAATACGTTTACAAATTTTAAGAAGTACGCCTCAATATAGGAGCCTTTGCCTCAATTGCCTGAGCTAGTTCCCGGTAAACTAGTTTGTGTTTATGGGTGTCGTTGGTCATTTATGCTGTCTACCAGGTTTCCTATGCAACTTACAAAAAACACATTCTAAAAAACACTTTATTCTTTACATGTGAAATATGTGTTTCCAATTTAATGAAATTCATATAAATTTATTCAATGAAGTGGGGTTATTTTTAACCTAATTGCAAAGCTCATTAACTAAATACCAAGAAAAGATGCCTTTCCAGTCTTAGAATCTTACAAGTGTTTAATGAGGAGAGTAAAATAGAAATATAAACCGGAGGCAAACCTTTATTGAATACCTTATTGAAATAATAGAAACAGAGTGAACATTTCATTTTAAAATTATTTAATATTGCGTTATTGTCGTCTTGCCGTTCATTGAAAGGACAGTTGAAATATTCAGCAGTGGGCGGACAAAGGCTGATGATGATGATGACTCGCATGCTAAGGGTTTCGATAAACATTTCTTATGTATGAGCTTCTCTTATAACAATAAAGCTTGTGAGATCTGAGATCTAGCTTTTTACAAAATTTTATGGTAAAAACTGAATGTCAGTGGAAATGCTCTAAAGTTTTGGTTACACATATAGCCTATGTGTGTAACTATATGTATAATATGGCTATATAATAACAAAATATAAACATGAGAGTGATGCTATAAGGTTTCGATTAGCTATTTTGGTAAACGGAATCCTAAATGTAGCCGATAAAGTGGTAATATACTAAGTACTAACAACAGGTTTTTTCAGTCTTTTTATTTTTAATTTTTGAAGGGATAACTGTTTTAGACGTGTTATCCTACTCCTACTATAATATTATAAATGCGAAAGTTTGTGAGTATGGATGTTTGTTACTCTTTCACGCAAAAACTACCGAATGGATTTTGATGAAACTTCACAATAATGTAGCTTATACATCAGATTGACACAGGCTTTAGTTCATCCTCATATTCCCACGGGAACGCGGGGCACTGCTATACTATATATAAATGCGAAAGTATGTAAGTATGGGTGGATGGATGTTTGTTACCTAAAAAAATACTATATACTACGCGCTGGAGCGCCGCGCCGGGGCCGGAGCCTCAGTGCAGCAGAGGGGTTCTACTCAAACAAACATTGACAACAATACAAATTCTTCAATTACTACATGATAATACTAAGATATAAAGCAGAAGAGTTTGTTTGTTTGAACGCGCTTATCTTAAAAACAAATCTTAGTCAGGTTTGAACGATTCTTTCAGTGTTAGCGAGCCATATTATGTGGGCTATCTATAATCTGTATATAATATATAGCCTATTTTATGTTATATATCGAGGAAGGCTATAGACTATATTGTGCCGCTAAGATGCCGTTGTAAATTTTAGTTAACGCAGGCTAAGCTGCGGGCAATGACTAGTAAATATATAAAGGACATGGAACTTGCGTTACCGTGAATATTATGTTATAGTGACATTGTGACGTCGATATGAATTTTTTAGTATTAGGGCCTGTTTCACAATCTCCAGTTAAATTCCCAATAGGCTATCGGCAACATATTTGACAGATAGAGTATGGAGTATCTGTCAAATATCTGTCAAATATGTTGCCGATAGCCTATTGCGAACTTAACTAGAGATTGTGAAACAGGCCCTTAAAATTGTCTAATGTTATAACTTTATGTTCAAAGTTTCACTTTCAGTTCTAGGCCAGTTTTTTGTAATATACCTTAGCAGTTCTGGGGTGAATTTGTGGCTATAACCACGTACTATCAAGTGAATTATCTCGTGGTTGGCCATGATCTAAATCAAAAACGCAGATTTGATAAATCGTATCAAAAAAGCCGTCGAATTGAGAATCTCATCCTTTTATGTATTCATTTAAAATGCATTGTAATAATATTTATTATATGTCCTTTGGTCAATGTATTGGTATAAGTAAAGGTATCTAAACCAATTAATGTCCAACTATCTTTTACGAAGCTAACTAGTTCGTAGAGTAGTTAAACTTTAAAGTGGTAGAAAATGAGAATTAAGTTGCTGTTAGGAGACTGTGACTTGTTCTTGAGATGTTTATTTCAGTGTTTTTACCCAACTACGGCAAAGGCAGGGTTGTGGCATTAGCAGCCTGTTTATGTTTACATAGTCCTTGCAGCGCCTAAACCACATATCTGATATTAATAAATATAGTATCATTCGATCTCTCATTATGGTCACTGTGACAAGGGTAAATTTTATGTAAAACTAGCTGTTGCCCGCGGCTTCGCTCGCGTTAAATTTGGAGTAGCGCAGTTCCCCTTTCCTTATTTATAACAAAGAAGACAACTCGGAACAGAATATTTTTTAATAAACTATTGTAAACTATATTATTTACTGTCTTTCCATTTGGGGATAGAATGTAGAGATTCTAGGCATTGGACACACGCGAGCATGCTACATACAATTGTCAATGGGAAAAATTGTCATTACATAGTCTCTGGGCATCCAAATTTCACATGAGCATGACTGGGACACCTAGTTTTAATTTAAGCTTTTGTGAGGGTACATCTGACAGCTCAAGCGAATTTAGAAACTCTACGGGATATGATATGCTCTTTTCTGTACCATAACTGTGTCTATTGATAGATACTCTGTTGTACCTGTCCTGTTACTTTACTCTATATCTCAGGATTTACTTAGTTGATAATATCATTTTTAGGTGCTAAAATTGCTCTTTCACATAAATATTGATGTTCTTGTATGTTGTTTTGTAAGTCTGGGTAAACACTTGCAACTAATTCTAAATCACTGTGTACTAATTGAATCAGCCCTCTACATTAGTTTCTAGCCGACCATCTCCTATTTTAAATAGTGTTTCGGCATGGTTGCCAGCATTTGTGTCATCATATTTGTAGTCAAACTGAACTTCCTTACCGTGGCCCATATAGTGAACGACTTGAGACATGCTTTAATTTTGTCTGCAAGTGTCCCCTTCTGAATGACTGCTAACGTTTGGCGGAAATCACCAGCCAATAAAACCACCATCTCTCCCATATATTAAAATAAAAATTAAAATAACATAGGTACTGTTGCGCAAATCCTGGAGCGTTCAATTTAGTGATTCTACCCTTTTTTGTGCGCCATAGTACTTTCATCCCACACCAAGATTTTGCACAGACGTGCAATAGCATGCCATGCGCTATTTTTACTAAAATTACAGATAGGTGAATCTTCCTGGGCAAGATCAAAGAGTAGCGCGCCATTCCCAGGTTCTGTTAGCTGCAACACTTCGTCAAATACTCGTTTTTGTTCCGGTAGTAATTTGGGTATCAATTCAGCTACTTGCTGCTGCAAAGCTATGTCATAGTTTTTTTCTCGTACAATTTCATCTGATAGTTTATTTTCGTTCGTTCTCCGAGAGCTAATCATTCCAAATTCATTCAAACGCTTACCCACTATAGCCATTACTTTGTCTTAAATTTTTCCAGGGGCTTCGTTATGCTGATGATGATAAATGTGTTCATTGTATATCATGTCCGTGTGTGTCTAATGTAGCCTACGCAAAATTTCTTCCGCCATGTATTCTTTATATTTGTTCCATAATTCATTAGGATAAGATATCCCGCAAGATGATAGTATTAATTATTATTATTATTATAGGGTTGCATAAAGGGTTCTGATTTTGGCTGGTGATTTGCACTGGACAGCTTCCTTTATAGTTTCGTCTCAGTGATTATCATTCTCTAACAGACCCAGAGTTTCACATGCTTCTCTATATGTTCCGAATTCCTGGCCGTTGACAATTTTAAGATCACTATAGCTTATAGGACCCTGAACTTGGTGTAGCAGCAAACGTAAACAGAAACATTCAAAATTAGTATCGTGGACGGTGTACACATGACCAAGGGCATCAGATGATTTCACTCCGGGCCAATTTTCAACAGACATTGAAAACGGCGTTCGCAGTCCTTTTTAGATGTGTTTCAGGTATAATAACGGGGGATTTCAGCACAGAAACACGTTTTGGCAAAGGAATCGCCCTGACAAAGATGGAAAAGGGCTGTTAATGTTGTCTTGGGCGGTGTAGATACTTTTTCTTGGAAATTGTTCTCTTTAAAATATATGCGCTCTCTATTTTCTAAGTGTACAGCAAGATAGGTTACTGTTGGATGTCTTTCAGGCAAGAGGAAGCTACGGAGCCGCCACGCTACCTTATTACTGCTGACGTAACACCCTGCTTGAAAGGTTTCTTCTTCAGAAGATGTGCTCCACCTTCATTCCTGAGATTAAATATAGCCTGTCAATTCCTTTGTTTATATATTTGATTGCGCGCACAGAGCTACAGGCTTCTACATTAATATGAGCATTGAAAATTTTATATAAAATAGGCAAATACGGGACGATCTAACTGTTGTCTAAGGTTTCGTTCGCTCCAGATCGAGTCTTAATTGTAACTGTTCGGCCATCGTCTTCGGGCGCTGTGCGCCTGTACAACGGGTAGCCATTGTCATTTTGCACAGTTTCTTTTATCAACTGATTAGAGAAAATCTTTGTGCATTTTCCAATGTTCATGTATTGCGAGGCTGAATTTCTAACAACACAGGGACCGTGTAATAGTGTCATACAATTCTTTATCTTGCACAGGATCAGGAATCTCGGCGCTAATTAGCCCATCTATTTGGATGGGCCGCATCTTCTTTTTTAAGCTTGATTAGAACGTGCACCTGTGGCAGTCCCCTTTTTTTTAAATTCAATAACATATAATTAAATACAAATAACAATACATGGAACATTGTGTTTCGCCGAATATATTAAGAACATTAACGAAAGCAAAATTCTATGAACAAATCGAAATTGTTACAGCTGAAAAATGCCCTCACGTGTCTGCATGTTCGGGTAGCAATATAGCGACATTTCCCCCACTACGTCGCACTGCGCCAACGCAGATTTTTTTTGAACTACCCTGGAAACTTTCATCTCCTATATAATTAATCATGGTTATTTAATTCTTATTAAGTGCCTAAATACAAAGTTTTAAGGCGTTATCTTCTATTATACATAATGACGAACTTCCATACAAACTTTCATCCCCTATTAAACCCCCCTAAGCTTTTTTCGCAATAAAAAATAGCCTATGTCCTTTCCCAAGCTCTAGTTTATCTCTGTACCAAATTTCATCAAAATCGGTTAAGTGGTTTAGGCGTGAAAGCGTAACAGCCAGACAGACAGACAGAGTTACTTTCGCATTTATAATATTAGTAAGGATTACTATTCCTTTCCAACGTTTTAAGGTTTTAACAAAATATAATAACAAATTCGTTAAACTTAACAAAAAGGATCAGATACATGCAACGCCATCTGTTGACGAACTACATACCTACTTATAAGTCGGTAGGTACTGTAAGTCGTCAATAAGTCGGTACTATAACGGCGGCTTTAAATATCCTATTTAATTATAATTTCATTAAAAAAATAATAATTTCAAGATAGATACATAAGAAAATTTTATGATAGATAGGATATTGAAAGCCGCCATAAATCGTCAATAGATGGCGTTGATCTGATCCTATTTGTTAAGTATCTTATAATTTAGCTACATTTCAAATACATTTATCTTTTGATAGAGTGAAGCGATTGCGATGAAACAAAAACTAAATGTTACTCTAAGTTACGCTAAATTTTTATGGATAAAATTTATTTACACTGGTTTTGTAGTTTTCATGTGATGCGTGCACAACTAAACAGACAAACAGACAAAAATTCCAAATATGCTGGAAATGGATTCTGTTAGTAATTCTTTAACACCCAGGCTATTCTTTTTTTAAATATTTTCAATGTACAGAAACGACTCCTCTACAAATTTATTATATGTATAGATAGAAGAAGACATTAACGAAAGCAAAATTCTATGAACAAATCGAAATTGTTACAGCTGAAAAATGCCCTCACGTGTCTGCCTGTTCGGGTAGCAATATTTCCCCCTTAGTGGGGGTCGCACTGCGCCAGCGCAGATTTTTTTTTTTGAACTACCCTGGAAACTTTCATCTCCTATGTAATGCCCATATAGGCGAAAACCTTAAAAACGGTGGAACAATTAATTAATCATGGTTATTTAATTCTTATTAAGTGCCTAAATACAAAATCTTAAGGCGTTATCTTCTATGTATAATGACGAACTTCCATACAAACTTTCATCCCCTATTTAAACCCCTCTAAGCTTTTTGCGATAAAAAAAATAGCCTATGTCCTTTACCAAGCTCTAGTTTATCTCTGTACCTTTCATCAAAATCGGTGAAGTGGTTTAGGCGTGAAAGCGTAACAGCCAGACAGACAGACAGAGTTACTTTCGCATTTATAATATTATAGTAAGGATTGCTATTACTTTCCAACGTTTTAGGATTTTAACAAAATATAATAACAAATTCGTTAAACTTAACAAATAGGATCAGATACATGCAACGCCATCTGTTGACGACCTACATACTTACTTATAAGTCGGTACTGTAAGTTGTCAATAAGTCGGTACTATAACGGCGGCTTTCAATATCCTATCTTAAAATTTTCTTATGTATCTTAAAATTTTGACAGATTTTTTAAGAAAATGTGTCAAAATTTCAAGATAGATAAGAAAATTTTATGATAGATAGGATATTGAAAGCCGCGGTAAATCGTCAATAGATAGCGTTGATCTGATCCTATTTGTTAAGTATCTTATTTAGCTACATTTCAAATACATATATCTTTTGATAGAGTGAAGCGATTGCGATGAAACAAAAACTAAATGTTACTCCAAGTTACGCTAAATTTTTATGGATAAAATTTATTTACACTGGTTTTGTAGTTTTCACGTGATGCGTGCACAACTAAACAGACAAACAGACAAACAGACATACAGACAAACAGACAAACAGACAAAAATTCCAAAAATGCTGGAAATGGATTCTGTTAGTAATCCTTTAACACCCTGGCTATTCTTTTTTTAAATATTTTCAATGTACAGAAACGACTCCTCTGCAAATTTATTATATGTATAGATAAGATTTTGGAAGTCAATACATAACTTTTATAGTTTTATTTTTAATTTTATAACTTACTAGCTGTTGCCTAAAATTTAAACTAAAATTTACAACGGGATCTTAGCGGGATGATTTATCTTTACCGATAAATGGGCTATCGAACACTGAAATGTTTCATTAAAAATTTAGCCTATGTTACTCGTGGATAATGTAGCTTTCGAATGGTGAAAAAATTTTTTAAATCGGTCCAGTACTTTTTGAGCCTATTCATTACAACCAAAAGAACAAACAAAGTTTCCCTCTTTATAATATTATTATATATTATATTATATATTATATGCACACCCTAGGCTCTTTATTTAATATCTATCTGTAGAAAATTTCAACTCGCTTCGTTTGCGCAATCCTCTTAAAAAGGGATACAATTTTTTTGCTTCACTGTTCATTATGAACCATGGAAACTTGCCATTACTGTTTTTGAGTTTTCAGATTCTTTCGGAAGATGAATGTATGAATGTAGAAAACACACATTTAATTCCTTAATGTTATTATTCTTCTGGCTTCTCTCTAAGAATCCCTTGATACGGACTCACCTCCTGTATAACTTTTATAGGCTATGTTGCCCGCAGCTTCGCCTGCGTTAACTAAGATTTACAACGGGATCTTAGCGGGATGATATATCTTTACCGATAAATGGGCTATCGAACACTGAAATGTTTCATTAAAATCCGACCGATAGTTCCTGAGATTAGCGCGTTCAAATAAACAAACTCTTTAGCTTCATATCTTAAGGATTAAAAGCATGAGTAAAATAAACCCGTTTAAATGTAGTCCAAAAAAATCAAAATTTCAGAATAAAATATGGTTGTTGTGCCTCACTCGACATAGATAGGTATAGTGTGTCGTGAACTTTTTTGTAGATATTTATAAGATCTACAATTAATTAGAACATTTTATGCAGCGTACGCAAAATAAATAACTTTTCTGGTTGATTTTTTACACCTCGTGTCCGAAAAACCCAAATATCTTACGGAATCCTGTTTCTTTCCAGAATAAAATTTAACCTATGTTACTCGAAGGTTTCGAATGGTGAAAGAACTTTTGAAATCGATCCAGTACTTTATGAGCCTATTCATTACAACCAAACAAACAAAATGTTGCTCTTTATAATATTAGTGTAGATATATAGTATAGATAGATTTCGCCATAACTTCAAAACTGATCGTCCAATTTTAATCATTCAAAGTCAAAATATTATCTACCTAAACTGTACTTAGTGATGAAATAATTTATTTTGATAAGGATCCAAAGCATGAGTTAAATAAACGCGTTTAAATGTAGTCCAAAAAATTCAAAATATCTAAATAAAAAAATGGTTACTGTGCCTCACTCGACATAGATCGGTATAACGTGTCGCGGTCTTTTTTGTAGATCTACAATTAATTAGAACATTTTATGGTTCTATCTTTTATAGTTTAGGCAGCGTACGCAAAATAAGTAACTTCTGGTTCTGGTTGATTTTTTACACCTAGTGTCCGAAAAACCAAAATATCTTACGGAACCCTATTTTTTTCAGAATAAAATGTAGCCTATGTTACTCGTGGATAATGTAGCTTTCGAATGGTGAAAGAATTTTTGAAATCGGTCCATTACTTTTTGAGCCTATTCGTTACAACCAACCAAACAAACAAACAAAGTTTTCCTCTGTATAATATTAGTGTAGATGTAGACGTGGATGTAGATGTAGACTACGCGGTTTCTCCCGCGTAGGTACTTCTCGTTTCCGTTGTCTATGCTTTGTGTGTTATTCTGATGTATAAGCTATATTATTGCAAAGAGTCATTAAATTCCATTCGGTACTTTTTTCGTGAAAAAATTACATACATCCATCCATCCATACTTACAAACTTTCACGCTTATAATGTTAGTAGGATTTGACTAGTTATTTTTTATATAATAATATGTAAAAGAAGATATCAAGTAAATATCTAGAATAGTGTACAACAGTATAATATAATATTATATTCCTAATGAGTAGAGTATTTTTCTAGGGTAACTATCGCCTCAGTAATACTCAGGTTAGTTATATGTAGTTTTGAATAAAGACGCAGTTATAAGCTTAATAATCTAGACTCATTATTATTCTAAAAGGTCATTCGATTAAATACAGAAACACGCTCACAACACACGACATATACATTACTTATAAGAAATTCCCATTACGCATTAATAAGAAAAAGAAAATTGACCAAAACAAGTTGTACCCACAGTATCAACGTGTGCCGCGCTCCTGTCTAAATATGCACTACCATCTTGCTTGTTTCTCCTGTGAAGCAGCTTTGCTGTGTTCTGGAGGTCAGGACAGGCAGTGCAATTACTGGTACCGATACTTACCACCTTACATCTCAGGATAGCTTTCATCATTCAACGATATTAGATTGAAAATGACGTCGATGTTTGTAAGAAGGTTTGTGTGAGGAAGAGAAATAGAAGAGAATTACTGATATGAGAATTTCGTTTGATTACTTTTGATGTAGGTTTAATACATAGTAAAAGTATCAACCCTTATATGTCCCACTGCTGGGCACGGGTCTCCTTCCTCGAAATCAGGCGAGGAGGGTAATGGGCCAATAGTCCACCGCGCTGGCCCAGTGCGGATTGGTGAACTTCACATACCTTCAAAGACTTTCAATCTCATCAGGCATGCAGGTTTCATCACGATGTTTTCCTTCACCGGTAATAATTTTAAAAAAAAACATGTTATACATAGTATTCTAGCTCAAACAAAAACTTTGTATGACAAAGGTACATCTTTCGGGGTGTAATGATTCTCTTGATATATGATAAATAAAAATAATGGTACAAAATTGCTTAAAATGATGATGGTAAACAAAACAACAACGGGTCAACGTATATCAACGCTAGTTTAGTTTCACATGCTATAAGCTAGCTATTTTAGTTTCAATAAAATCCATTCAGAAGTTTTTATTTTGCGGTAAAGAATAACAAATATCCATACAAACTATCGTTTATAATATTTATAGAACTTTACAATGCGTACATGAAGGCAGAACATTATAATAATTTTACCCCCAGTGGGAAATTAAATATTGTTGTTCAATTCGATACCGAAAACAGGAATTAATTAGTTTTGTAGCTAAAGTATTAATTGTATTGTATTGTTAGTGCGATTGTTATGTTTTATTTGTTAAATATATAAGTTCTATAGTTGTAACGTTAGGTCTATAGTGTTCCTTTAAGATGCTGCTCTATGTCAGGTAATCAAGCACATGGGGCCTTATGGTGACAACCAACATCGATTGACATCCACTCGACAATAGGTTATCTATATGCGTTACTCTCCTTTTCTCCAGGGGGTCTAGCCAAAATGCCATTAAGAAAGTGTTAGCGAAGTTCAAAACAATAAAATGTATAGGATGGACCACGTGATTAAGCGCGGCCTTATGTCAATCCCATACATTTTATCATTTTCGAACTTCGCTAACGCTTTCTTAATGGCGTTTTGGCTATAGTATATTGTGGTAGTGAGAGTAAGTCGCGCCCGCCTAATTCGGCTACAAAGCAGCATGGCACTACCTATAACTCTACCTTGTTGAGAAAAAAAATCTTTGCATCTTTATAATTTTAAAATAGATAGGTATTTCTTTACTAATTTACTAAGGTACACTTACGTGCAACAGCGAACTTGCATTACAATATTTCAGGTTTATATCACGTCACATTAAAGGCTTTAATCGTAAAAACTTTATGTGACCTACGATACTGTCAAAGACTAAGGAATATAAGTCACGTACTTTCCACGTACAGATTTTTCACGCACCTATACCTACTTACATGAAAACTCTCGGCAGAATGGTTTGGATTTGCCAGATTGTTGGCAATGGTTACAATTGCCAGAGGCAGTCTTTTAGCATTGTTACTGAAAGATAGAATGTTCTCGAGATGAGAGTGAGAGAGTACAGGCATTAGGAATAGAAGAAAATTTAAAATGTTTATTTATTTATTTATTTACAACACTATCAGTATTATAATATTATGCTTGCCTGCTTTAAATATAATCACTTATACACCAACATTATTAATATAAAATTAAAATTATTCAACAATAAGGTTTTCTTATTGGAGGCCTATCTTCAGCAATAGATGGACAAAGGCTGATGATGATGGAGGTTTTCTTACCGGCATACCAAATAATTTTAAAAATCGAAAGTGTACGTCATGCCGCCCCTAATATAATGCTCTTTATAATTTTATTTTAATACATATCTTGATCTCTCACAAATCCTTTTGTGTTAATATTAATATAGTCATAACTATTATCTTTATAGTAATATTATTTATACAGTCTTAGTCATAAATTATAATAACCCTGATAGTCGATAGAAAAACAAGTATTAATACTGGCTAGACACTAAGGAGACTCCGTTTCAGTCAATGGTCAATTGTAAATTATATTATTTTCTTTGTTTCTTATCTCTAAATTTATCTTCACCTAACTAATGTCTAAGAGTGCATTCCGTAATGCTCCAAGTACAAGATATAATATAATTGCTTATAAACTTTTCATAAAAATGGATATCTGAATTTAGGGTAGGCACTTATAATGCAAATGAACGTTTATAATTTATGCTAATACATCTCCATTCTGCGAGTGAATAATAAGTACACATTTGCATCACAACCCTCATTTTTCAACCGCTTGCCGTAAAAACTTGAATTTGGCCCAATTAGCTTGGCTGCAGGTCAAAATCGTGCCTGTAATATCAAATACCTTTTTGAAAACTACTGTGAATTTTACTTTTTTATTTGAAATTCATATAAAAGGCCTAAAATCAGATCAGATATTGACTTATACCAATGTATAGCCGAAACTGCTGTACCTATTAACTTGAAATTTATTACAGGAATTTCTCTTCTAATGTAAGAGCGCTAAGAATTTTTATAAATTCGACTCCCAAAAGGGTAAAAATTATACAGAAAACGCGAAACATCAATAATCAAAGGTCTAATGTAAAACTAAAATATTTGCGGTTTTTTTTTATGTCTGATGATGATGATGATGTCTGTAATTATTATAATATTCTATGTTGCCTCCGACTGTGGCAATCGGTGATGCGTCTCCACGGAACACGTGGTAACCTCAAACCGCTTGGTTTGAGGTTACCACGTGTTCCGCGCAGTTTTCTGCACGGAACCGCTATCGTACTTGTTCCGTGAAACAGTTTCAACCTTTTAAAAAGAAAGGTCAGCAACGCCACGCGAATTATAGTCCTTTTTTTTGATGACGTAGTGGAAATCCCTTTCGGACCATACCAGGTTTGGGGAGGCGCATTGAGGTGCACTACCCCACCAAAAACACATACTTAATCATTTAGCACCAGCCAAGTTGGGTCCCCTCCCTGTCCTCGCAGGACACATAATATGATCACTTTTCTTGTGTACACAAGAAAAGAAATTTGTATTTTAATGTCATTAGAATATGTACATATTCTAATGACATTAAAATACAAATTTGGAAAGAAAGATAAAAGCAAAATATTTCCTTATTCAAACATCAAACGCTAAAGATATTATGGTCAGTGGAGTGTATTCTGCTACGAATAAATAAGTAATATAGAGTTGTTACAAAGTTCAAAACGGCGTAAACTATGTTATAATATGGGAAACCTAAACAAACATCATACCTCAACAAACAGGTATAAAATATATTATCATAATATATTTTACGGCTAATATTTATTTAGTTTTTCGCTTTACAAAGAGTAAAAGCTATAATCGCTTTTCAATCTCTTTGGTTTAATCAATTTGTTATAAAAACAAAAATAGCATTGCCAATTAATAATATACCTATAGATAATATGGAAGCGATTTTTTATGGCTTTGTAATTTTTTTACATTGACTTAAGGTTGATTGACATAAGGCCGCGCTTAATCACGTGGTCCATCCTGTAGATTTTATCATTTCGAACTTCGCTAACGCTTTCTTAATGGCATTTCGGCTAGGCCCCCTGATACGGCACGCTAAATAGATGATTAACTTACGCTAACATATTTTCCTAAAATATACTCATGTATTCATCTCAAAGCGATCAGCTAATTTCAATTTTTATTAAAAGACTTTTTCAATTTCGAAGCTTGTTATAATTTAGGAATAAAAAATAAACTCAATAACAGCGCGCGTTTGAATATGTGAATATTAAACTGACTCTAGTGTTTAATAAAAATATATTGTTTTCATGTTTCCGTCAGAAGTAAGTAGCAACTTGTTTTGATAGGAATTAAAACATGTTCATTGCATTATGCACAGTTATTTAATATTAATTAAATAATGAATGAATAAATGTGAACCTTAATATTTTCTCACACATAATAGGTTTACATAATAGGTAGTGAAAAGGTAATAGTTTCTTGTAAAAACGTTATTCATGTTAACACTTTATTCATATTAACATTATTGTACCTATCGATACAAAAATTGGTTAGTGTAAGTTCTTAAAAAATATAAACTTCAAGTGACTGTACATTGTTATTCACCTCCAATAATTTTTCAAGAATAAACTTCTGTTTTATCAAATGAGAAAAAATTGTTATAAAAACAAATAACAAAAAGATATATTCTACCTGGTATAAAAAAAAAACACCAATTCTAAACTTTTGTTCGAGTAAAACGCCATCTATCAGAATTCAAGTGAAACTGGAAGCTTAGAGGAAAATGCGTGAGCCTGACACGTACAAACCCTACACAACTCCCATTTTCTACATCTTTAGTGAAGTTAGTACCGTCTCTTTCACATTACCAACAGATGTCGCTTTTACAGGAAGAATATCTTTCAGTAGATACATAAATACAGTTTGTAAGCTTCGAATGTTTTGTGTGATTTAGCACTAACAAAAATTTTAAATTAAGAACATGCCAATCTTTTACTAAATATAATAAATAACATAAGCTGTAGATACATATCTTCGAAAATTTTGGGTTAATTTACTGAGAGATTCGGAAAACATATGTATGTATAGCATATACATAGGGAACACCTTATTTACCGGTGGAAGGCATGTGCTGTATCGTGCTGCCGGCTGCATGGGTACCACCATCTTGTTTGTTTCTTCCGTAAAACAGCTTTTCTGTGTTTTGAAGAAAAGGTAAGAACAGGCAGTGTAATTGCTGGCACTAAGACTTAATATTTTATCTCAAGATAGGAAATAAAAAAATGAGTTACTTGAACTAGTTTCAGGTAAACTAGTTTATGGGCAACGTCAACCACTTAGTATCAGAACGTCCTGTCATTTTGCCTACAAAGTAACAATAAAAAACTATAGTTTTCTAAAATCTACTGCGCTTTCAGGCCACCTGCCTGATTTAGATTACGAAAAGTACGTAAATATTTTTGAGAAAGTCTGGGATGTGAGAAGCGCTGATAAGGCTTATCAAGCCCAATAACGACATCCTGCTTCGAGTTTAGATCCTCAATTATTCAGATAACGTTCTTTACTATCAACTTCATTACGTCATCGGCTGCTGTAAAGTAGATTTAGACTTTTCTCAAAGATTGACTCAAATATTTAAGCATTTGTAAGGAATTTGTCCATTATTTTGCAATAGGCTAGTTATTATTAATAATAGAACTTAGAACAAACTTTTCAGCTTTATATATTAGTATTTTTTTATTAGTAGATAAGATATAAATCACAGTACTATAATTATATTATCAGCTTTTGTAACAACTGGCAGCATTAATGTCCGAATAAAGCAACCGAATCTCTTCGATCACAATGTATTTGGGCTGCGTAACATCCTTCACAGAATGTACTGGTAGAATACATAGCAAGACCACAATTAGTGAGATTGTTATTTTCACCACTAGTCAGTTTTATCTATCGCTTGATTTTATTCATAACCGAAGCTTCGGATACTTTACAGCAACCAACAGTCAAACAGCATTAAATCCGAAGTTATTTTATTCAAATAAATAAAATTCGGGTAAACATTATAAAATGTAGCGATGATGGTCCAGTGGTGGATAGACTCGGCTTCATGCGAGAGGTTCCGGGTTTGTTCCTGACTGGGTGTATCCCTTGAAATGGGTCTTTCTAAATTTCTAAGTGCACCCCAAACACGAGACCATCGTTCGCTCACCGGTGAAGGAAAACATCGTGAGAAAACCTGCATGATGAGATTGAAAATCTTTGAAGGTATGTGAAGTTCACCGACCCGCATTGGGCCAGCGCATCAATGAACCGTGGCCCATTACTCTCCTCACCTTATTTCGAGGAAGGAGACCAGTGGCCAGCAGTGGGACATGAAGGGTTGATACTTTATTAGAAAACGGTTAAAAAAATTATTCTAATTTAATCGAAGTTCGTCATATAATTTACATGAAAAAACCTATATACAATAAACGCTAGTAACAGGTCTATAAAGTATTATGCTTTTTATCACGTTCTAAGATGAGATATAATACTTCTTGCTTACAAATGGACGACACTATCACTTCATTCAAGCGCACATCAGTCAAAGTCGGGAGTTTCCGTCACCGACGCTAAAAGGGTGTAAGTTGTAATCTAACCGCGGAAATAAAGAGATCAATTTACGTTAACAGCATCCGATCTGATATATAATAGAATATTGACCGATTGAAGACTTAAAGGAGAGAGCTGCTTGGCTGTATAAAAAAAGTAGGTGGTACTTGCTTATTTCTTCCGTGAAACAGTTTTTCTTTGTTTCAAAAAAGTTAGGGACTTGTCAGCTAGTATAACATTGGGGGAAATTAACCTAGATTTTGTCGCTGTGTATTAAATAATTATAAAACGCGTAAAATTATAAACTAAGATAAAATCCGTAAAAGTTGTTTCATTATAATTGTTATGCATATACATCATGTTTTTAGTATTCGGTCTTAAATATTTTTCTTCTACTAACATTTAACTTTAATGTACAATTTAATATTTCAATAATATATTTATACCTTTTATTTTCTTTGTAATATATTAATATTACAAAGAAAATAAAAGGTATAAATATATTATCGAAATATTAAATAGTTTTTAATATTTCGATAATATATTTATACTTTATAGTTTTTAATATTTCGATAATATATTATTCATTATAGCGTAACAATGGAGTAAAATGCGCGTAAACATTAAAAAAAAAAAAACAATATATTTCCGTTTCCAATACACGTAACAAAAGGTTTTATGTGCTTACAATGGCACTTTACTATCTTATTATTGTTGGATAATATTAACGCTTATATTTTATATATAAGCGCGATAATATTGAGGCACTGACTTTGAGTATGATTTTCTATCAGTGCTGTAACCTGATCTTTGAACTTATCTTTGAGGTTGCATAAGTTCAAAGGTTTCGAAGCAAAATCTCCTTGCTAAGCGTCAGATATTGTTATCGATTACTATTTATTTTATTTAAAAAGTAATTTTTAAGCGTTATTCCGTTGCTTTGTATTATAAAGTATAAACTTCTTTTGGGTGTTCCTAGATGGCAGTGTCACTGGCTTTGGCCCAATGTAAACCGATAGCTTCGTCGATGTTTCAAATTCTAGCTTATTTTTTAGATTGATATTTTTTTAATTGATAAAACGGATTTATCCCAGATTACAAAACATACTATATATTTTACAGTAGTATTAAAAATGTATATAAAATGTGTAGTTTATAAATGTATATAAACTACACAGTTTATATACATTTTTAATACCACTGTAAAATATATAGGTGTGTACCTATTGCCAAACTGTGTAGCTTTGCTGTGCCTTATACGATATAATTTACATATTCAATAGCTATATTTACGCCGAAACTATTAATATTAAAATGTATTGGCCAATTTGGATCGCGAGAAACAAGAAATCGAAGTTGTAGAGCCGATAAAAACAGTATTATCTTAATAAAGGAGCAAATTTTTTTAGAAAATATATTTTAGCAGTGTTTGCTAAGTTATTTTTTTTTAATGTTTCAAACAAATACACATATAATATCTATATATTACGTATCACAGACAAACGTTGTGCTGTATAAAACATTCTCTATTCAACAGGAACACAAAAAAAAAATCACAATGATTTTTTATGCATAGGTTGTGATAGTTTCGTCTCACATTTTTACCAAATAATATAATGTTATCAATACGGACCAATCTCTCTTCGCCGCAAAGGCACAAAAAATCATATACGCCTATATGTGCCTCACACAATTTGTTACGTACAATTTTATTCGACATTTTGCCGAAGCCAATAAATTTTATCTGGGTGGGGCGGTTGTCTCATTTTTTCCACTCCGGTCGTTCTAAGGCACAATCTGCTGATGAATTCTGCAAACAGGTTGTATATCAATCAATGTCCAACGGCAAATTTAATTGTGTTTCAATTTGTTGCTGCAAAAAATAACAATATTTCCTAATTCTCTGCATAGTAAAAATACATTAATTGACATACTTGGAAGATTCGATTTTCCATCTTTAGGATGGCGGAGGTTCGGGACACTGAATAAGCTGTATCAACCAGTATGAAAACTACGAACACTCGCGGCAAAGCCCAACGTTGGGTCAAGTTGCGAGTTTGGCTTGCTCAATTTAACGTCAAACAAGTTCCAAGAGTGCTCGAATGCCATCATGTGAACAGATACATGGGTATCCATTTGTCGCATTTAAATGCTTTTTTAATGCTCGGCAAAAAAAACGCTCGTGTAAACGGGGCCTGATAGCACTGCGAGGTTCGCTTCGATCGTCGATACGAATGTCTGTGTGAGTGTGCCGTGTAGTTTTTGTACTGTACCATATTTATACTATGATCAAGACCACCAACTAGATGGGACCGTGATCTCTGTGACGCCTGGTTCTAGATGGTAGCGAGTGGTAGAAAATTGACAGTCTTAAAAAAGGTAAAAATGCGCTGGCACAATATGGTTTGGTGAACTTCACATACCTTCAAAGACTTTCAATCTCATAAGACATGCAGGTTTCCTCACGATGTTTTCCTTCACCGGTAAGCGAGCCATGGTCTCGTGTTTAGGGTGCATTTAGAAATTTAGAAAAACCTATTTCCAGACACAAAAGTTGACATAAAATAACCATATTAAAAAAATAACTACTACTTTACATAATATAATAGTTCTGTTGTATTTCATAACAAGACGTATCTACTCGTAATCTCTAAAACGCACCACGATATATCCATCACATTTGGCGAACTCCTCCAGCTTAAGATAAATCGTGACAGTGAGAAGAAGTGAACCAATTTTCAAAAGTGCAAGTGTATGCTCTGTGTAATATTACATCAATGAGACAGCAATCGTGATCGGTTACACGGTTGTTTGTTTGGATTTTTTAAATAGTTTTATATATTATTTTAGACTATGTAAAATGTGGATTACATAAGAGGCAGTCACTTTGAAAAAAGATAAACATAAATGTTTTGAAGAAAAAATACCATAATAATTTTATAGCTTGCCAGTCACAGCTTGTTTTTTGTAGAGATAACTTCTTTAGCCGAATTGATTACTGTTTCAGTAGCCCAGGGTTGTCTATCTTATAAGAAGGGGCAAAAGAGCAAGGCGCAAGGGGCGAGGACGGATTGTTCTTTGGTGCGGAGCAACCCCTCTGTAGAGGTGGCGTCGGTCCCCTGAGGGACTGATCGTCGAGGGGCCCTAGTTGTTGCTTGAAGATCCGAGGCACCTCACCAATGGCGGCATTGGTGGCACTCGCCGGGTTTTAGTGGGTAGAGCTGCGTCCACTCACCAGCTTTCGGGCGCAGCGAGTCCCACATATCCGCCGAGAAAGAACCACTCCCCCGCGGGTTAAAGAAAAAAAATGTCTTAGTCTCGTTTCCTTATTCTTACTTACTAGATATAGATTTTATACTCGTAGTATAAAAGTTATTTTATCTCAAAGTATGTTACAGTTCAACATAAAAGCGTATGTGCGGCATTTAGTTATAACCGGCCATTACGTGAAACGTCCATAACGTCCCTTCATATAACTCATAAAGTACCCCATTCTATTGAATAGGTCCCTTTATATCATTACCATATGCTGCCGGTTCATAAATCTGTAGGCTTTAGACCTAAGTCCTAAGTAAATTTGTGACCAAACGCTTTAATATCCCCAAATATTAACTCCATCTCTGTCGTACATATGAGGCACGAGCGAGACGCTAAATAACTTTCGATAATTAAGCTGTGAAGTGTCGAAAGTTACTAATTACAGCACGGGCTCTTGGAAATTATATTATTATCTAAATTGAGAAACCGAGTAATTAACTTTTAGCCTTATCACGAGGTATTAGATTATTTGCTGAATTCGATGTTATTTTTGGTTATTTCTAGATATTAATATGTGAAGCAAAAAAACTTGTACCCTTTTTAAAGGATTGCGTAAACAGAAATTTGCAATTTGGTACAGGTAAAGATTCTGAGAATGCTTGTATTTTTTGTTACACACACACACACACACACACACACACACACACACACACACACACACACACACACACACACACACACACACACACACACACACACACACACACACACACACACACACACATAAAAAGTTTAATAATGACGACAATGTTAAAAAATAGGTAACATTTAGTTTTTTTAAAGGGTTAAAAAAACTGTACTGTAAAGTTTTTTTCTCGAATTGAGTTCTAATCTCGATCACTGGGCAAACTCTGGTATTTAAGCGTTTATTTAATGTAATGATTAGTACCTAATTTCCGTTACTTTTCTATAGTTCACAAGCGTTTGGAACGGATGAAATCTTAGGAAACAATTACTGTACAATGAAATTTCACTAATGTTTGATAATTCGAAATATTGGCTTGGAAATACAGCGATAAGCGCGAATGATATGACTGAACATGATTGAATTGAAATAGAAACAGAAGTACGACATGAAGACCTTCAACTATTTTGATCATGACCTACCTGAATATTATCACATTTTTTTTAAATTTGATTATATTATCCTGGCAGGATCCGATCCTGCGACCGCCGCGTATATTATACCGCGAGTATTCAGTCACTGTACAAGCTGGACGTCTCATATTTTGTTTCTGGGCAAACAAACATTCGAAGCCTTGCGACTATCGACACCCATAAACATCCACACAACCAGACGTTACGTAGATGCGTTGCCCTCCTTTATCCTATCTCTCCAATGGGTCACCGGAAACTCACAAACGTACAAAACGCGACAACATAACTGTAACTTTACGCAGGTATTATATGAGCGAAAGGGTCCCTGGTCGTGCTGGCCTAATTCGGCTGCAAAGCACCATGGCACTACCTCTTTAAATAATAATAATAAAAATATTGTGGATAATCCAAGTCAGTGACAGATATATTTATGTGGTCAGAGTAAGTAAGTCACCTATTAACATAAACCAGTTCACTGGCACTATGCCAGGCAACTCACTAATGCGTTGCCCATTATGAGACATTTAAGACACTTTATTATCGGTGCTTGTAATTATACTGCATGTCTTGCCCTTCTCACTAAAGGAGTACGCAACCAACACCCGATCTTATCTTATCATTCCTTGTCTGACGTCTAACACCCGGTTTCCGAAAGGCTGATCAACGCTAAAATTTAAAAATCAACTGTCAAGTCTCTTGTTAAGTGTCAAATGAGTTGCTATAAGCATGGTTAAATTACATATAGTCCTCGCCACTTTTAAAGTCCTGCGACTAATGCCTGAACTAAATTTGACAACATTGACATCTTGACATCTGTCTGGAGTAAGAAGTTGTGATATTTTAAATTGTTTTACGTGAAATATGGAGCATATAATATAAAGTAAGGTGTAAAAATTTAAGGCCGTATAATGATCGTTAAAGTGAAATTATTTTTTGAATTAGAAAGTAAAAATAAAAAACAATTAACCCCGTTAAATAATATGTTTATAAATGTCACAGCCATGACAGGTAAATTTTAGAGATGCCATAGTCACTCATTTTTGCCTAATTTATGGTTAAAATATTATCATTAACTCTATACCTACATTTCTCTTATGATATTTTATATGAAAAGGTAAAAGAATTAAAACCTTGTTCAGATGAATGATATTTTCAGGTGTTTCTGTAAAAAAGGTCGAATAACAAAGGAAGTAACAATGGCAGCAATTACTTCTGAGAAAATCGTCACTCCTGGCAAAAGCCGAACACATCCGAAGAAGCTTGTTTTAGATGAATTCTACTAATCGGTTATACGTAAAAAATACGAATGAAATATTTACAAAAAATGTTTTATTTTACTAAAACCTGGCAGGGAGATTTTTATTTTGCTGCTATAATTATTTTTGTCATAATTATCATACTCAGTCTTTATCAATCCACTACTGACCATAGGCCCTGTAATTATTTAAATTTTTTTGTACTAGACTTGGTGGAAAATCATTACACTATAAATTGGCAACATTGAGTTATGAGACCGCAGCGCCGCGTCTATCGGACTTCTAAAGTGGCGATGACTCTAATTAGACCAGCCTGTCAGTTGACATAACAACGATAATAAAAAGCTGTCAAATTTGACTCTCGAATCGTATGTTAACCGCTATTAAGAGCCTTAGTTGACATACACTTTGATCAACGTTTCAGAAACCGGGCGTTAGACTTTGGACTTAGCGGATATTGGTCGTTGATGATGAAGCTATGACCAAGTTTCAACACAGATGTCGTAATGTTGAGCAGTATTAGCATGTGTCCGAATTTAATAATGTAATCTCATTCTTAAAAGGGTCCCCGGTAATAAAACATTTATAATCCTCAAATTTAATGACATGTCACGAGCTTTGCGCTTTTTATAGTCCTTACATAAGGACTTAGGAATTTAAAGCTTTGATATTAAAATCTACAGCATTTTCGGCTAAGGTTTTTATCAATTACTTTTTTCCAAGGTTTTACTCTCTCTCTCTCTCACACACACACACACACACACACACACACACACACACACACACACAATATTCAAATACTTTAAATAATACAGAATATATAGACGCTACGAGACAAAAATATGAGACAATTGACAACTTAAAGATTGTTTTTCGCCGAAAATAGATCAAAATATCCGCAGACCACCTTCGTGCAGTGTGTGAAGCCTTCACGGACGGACCCGATGCTGTTCCGCGCTAAAGGTGGCCACATCGAACAATAACTTTTTTCTTTTTATTTTTAAATGTATTTTTCTGTACATTGAAGTTTATAAATAAAAATTAAAAGAAAAAGAAAATTGGCAAAATTATAGCATTTTAAATTGGTAGCACTTCGAGTGCCGACCGTAGGTATGTATATGACGCGGTTGAAAAAGTAAAGAACTACTTGTAGTTCTTAGTATTTTCTTTTTATTAGTATTATCTTCTTTTTAGTATTATCTTCTTTCAGTTACAACACAAGTGACCTTTAGAAGTCCTACAACAGAGGTCTTTCCGGGTCACACAATAAAGGATAACATAAAAGTAACCTTTTTATGTCATCCTTTATTTCTTTTTTCTTATCCTTCGTTAGAGTATTGTTACAGTAGGCGAGGCACTCAAAGCTTTTAAAATTGTGGGCAGCAACTTACTATACTCCTTAGCCTCATGCTCTTCCGCCACCGTTTAAAAAATATATTAAGCATTGAAATTATAAAGTAACATTATTTTGACGACCTTTGTGGCTCAATGATTAGCGCGTTCGCGCTCAAGCCCGGTGGTAGCAGGTTTGAATCTCGCCAATAAAGCTGTTGAAACGGGACATGTACGGGTAGGAGGGATACAACGTGCCGGCGCTCCCGGCAGCACGGGTACTACCATCTTGCTTGTTTTTTCTGTTAAACAGATGTCTGTGTTGGTGGTGTCGTGGTGCATTGCAGCTGGGCTTCATCTGGCTGCTATCTTCTTTTTTCTTGACTTTTGTCAGTCACTGCATTCCTGTACTGTCTCCCGCTTTAAACAGGCAGGGAAACTGGAATATTTTCTACTGCCACCTTTGGTGAGGTGCCCCGGATCTGCTAGCAACAGGGCACCTCGACGGCTAGTCAGTCCCTCAGGAGACCGACGCCACCTCCACAGAGCGGTTGTTCCGCTTCACAGAACAACCACTCCCAACGTAGGGACAGTACGATGAGGTGAGGTTCCCATCCTCATCCCTTACCCCCTGCTCTTTTGTCCCCTCTTCTTATAAGAGGGATACAAAGAGCCCTCTCGGCTCAATTCGCTTCGCCCAAGGTGTTGGGGTCACCCTGG
Organism: Lycaena phlaeas; assembly: GCA_905333005.2. Lineage (NCBI taxonomy): Eukaryota > Metazoa > Arthropoda > Insecta > Lepidoptera > Lycaenidae > Lycaena > Lycaena phlaeas. The sequence continues at coordinate 7,723,732 of HG995171.1, forward strand.
GCTACTGAACCCCACCGCCACGACAAGGCCTGAATCATAGTGGGGATAACTGTGTTGCCTGGCCTAGATCCAGGTAAACTAATTTGTGTTCGTAGGCAATTTCGACCACATAGCATCAGGTCGCACGTATAACAGTTCACCCAACTTGCTAACATAAAAAATGTACCCAATATGGTTTTTCTTTCTTAACTTAGAGAAACTTGATATTTCGGAATTGTCTAAGAGGCCATGTTTAAAAGTAAAGTAACAACCCTTTATGGCCCACTGCTGGGTACGGGTCTCCTCCTCGAAATCAGGCGAGGAGGGTAAAAAAAGTGTACTCAATATGGTTTTTCTTTCTTAACTTCGAGGATCTCGATATTCGGAATTGTCTACGAGACCTTGTTAACTTATCTCTTTAACAGCTTACGTGATGGATACCATTTTTATATTTATCCTGTTTTAAGGAAGTTAGATGTTATGAACAAAAGATATAAAAATATATCAGACTGTTAAGAAAGTTTGATATCAGCACGAAATCTGATAACATCTGCCGTTTTAAAGAAAATCAACTTTATATTCCCAGCAAGATAATCCAAGTGAAGCACTTCAAATAACTTCAATAAAGTTAGACGAGCATTCCGTTCCTATATTCACGAAGGGAAATAAATAAATTTCTAAGATTGAATATAAATTTATCGTATTAGGTAATCTGAATAATTGTGGAAGAAAAACATTTGGAATTTTGCAGTTAATTTAATTCGAATTACAAAAAAGAGCATGTAATGTGAGCTGTATCACCTATGCGTGAACAAAGGTTTTAATCGCAATTTTAAATTAAGAATTACTCATCTAATGATCTTAGTAAGGAGATAGTGTTTTTTAAATAAAATATATGGAAAACTGGTGAAATAGCCACGTGATGCCTAGGACCCTAGCCCTTAGGTTGCCTATTCACACGTTGCCAATCTTGAAATATAATTGTCCTTTTTTATAAAATAAACAGGATGGTGGAACAAACGACAATTTATTTTTATATTTTATATTTATAAATTTAATTTAATTGTATTCATTGTCATAATTAGTAGTTATATAACGTTAATATCTATTTTTATTTACTTGCTTATTTTTTATTTATTTTTATTTTAAATGTTATTTATCATAATACTGTTTGAATTGTAAGATTCACTTTATTTTAATTTTGTTTGTTTTTTTTGATGACCCTACCTTGAATTTTTTAAAAATCTCCTCTACTCCAAGGTTGCCTGGTAGAAATCGCTACCAAATCGATAAGGCCGCCTTTGTGCATAATATTTTTGTAAGTTTTATTTTTTAAGATATTGATTGTAATTTGTCAATTTTTATGCGCAATAAAGTATATTTCTTCTTTTTCTTCTCCATTTCCATTCCATCTTTGCCATGCAGTCGGCAAATTCAATCTAGGTAAATGTACAATATACCATCAGGAGGAAGAAATTTAATCCTAATAACAATTAAAATATATTCACAATATACATGACGTCATATTCGCACAATTCAAATTTATTCAAATACTGACCGCTAAATCAAATATATCGCTGCATTCTGGGAACCCAATGTTCCGTCAGTTTTAGCGTTCCCGGAGCCTCCAGCTATGACCGCATTCTGTCAAAGCGTCTACGATTAAATGATTAATCGAAGGAGCGTTCTCGGACTTGAGCGTCGATAGCTTAAGGACAAAAGAAAAATGACCACCGTAACATATTTACTTAACGATCTGTTTTTCTTGAATTTGTCATTTCTGAATTATAAAAATATATTGTAATTAAAAGTCTTCCATAATGATTGGACGATCGAATGCAAGATCGAAGACTAGCTTAAAACAAATAAAGTTCGCTCGCGAATAGCATCAAAGATAAAAGCACTATAGATGTAAGAAGCCATATATTTAGAAGAGCACGGCTCTTAAAGTCCGAACTGTCCAAAAAAGCATAAAAAATACGCAAATATTATGTGTGAAGTCATATTTATAGAAGATTCCGATTGTCCTCGATACCGTCCTAATAAAAATGTCATAAACAGGGAATTCCAAAACACTTGTCCCATTATTAAAAAAGTAAAAGTAAAGTAACAACCCTTTATATCCCACTGCTGGGTCACCTCCTCGAAATCAGGCGAGGAGGGTAATGGGCCATAGTTCACCGATGCGCTGGCCCAGTGCGGGTTGGTGAACGTCACCTTCAAAGACTTTCAATCTCATCAGACATGCAGGTTTCTTCACGATGTTTTCCTTCACCGGTGAGCGAACGATGGTCTCGTGTTTGGGGTGCACTTAGAAATTTAGAAAAATCCATTTCAAGGCACACACGGACGGGTCAGGATTGAACCCGGAACCTCTCACATAAGAGGCCGAGTCCATCCACCACTGGACCATCGTCGCTCCCATCATTATTTTAATATAATAATTCTTCCTCGATAATTAATACCGCCTCTTGAAATAAAAAAGCTCTAATATGAACTCTCTACAATATACGTTGTAACTATGAAATAAAATCACGAGACGCTTTTGCAATTTTAGCAATTGCTAAGCATCTTGTGATGTAATAGTGGGATCAAAAGTAGTTAAAGTAATGGATAATATAATAATTATCATTATCGTTACTGTCAACATTATAGTCAATAGGTATCATCATCTGTGAAAAGAGTTCTTTCGATGATCGCTAATTTTGCCAACTACCGGCCTGATTATTCCTATCAGTCAATCTTATATATTTTCTCGTGTCATGGTGTACGTTATTGAACTCCTCCGAAACGGCTGAACCGATTTTGATAAAATTTTGTGTGTATATCGGGTAGGACTGAGAATCGGCCAACATCTATTTTTCGTCCCCCTTAATGTTAAGGGTGGTCCACCCCTAAATTATTTTCTTTTTTTTTTATAAATATTTTTTTTTATGATACAGCATACAATAATACATACAACCCTAAATTTTCACCCGTCTACGATTAACCCCTATTTTTTAATTGCAATTTTAATTTTGGTAGAACGAAGTCTGTCGAGGCAGCTAGCTATATATTATAAAAATAACGTCTGTTTCTCAGAGATATTACCCTTCGTCACTTGACGTCCAGTAGAGAATATGCGCTCAACAACCGATTGTATCACCGTCGCTCATACTCTATATAACTGTATACAAGCCAGTGACTGCTACAGACATTTATATTCCTCTCACAATGCCTGGCCTTGAAGGGATTTAAACTTACAAATAGTAGCCACTTCACTGATACAACACAGAGCTTTTAAGCTCTCTCTTTTATTATTAAAACTATCTTTTACTTGCAGCTCCGAACTTGGGGCTGATGATGTTTTTATAATAAGACTTTATTTCAGACCAATTGATCTATGTGTGTTAGTATTAAACAATTAATGTTATACCTTACTTACTTACTTTCAGTCAAAACATGTCCACTGCTGGACGTAGGCCAAGGATCTCCACAATGTTATACCTATATTAGTATTAATATAGTAAATAATAATATAATAAATAATTATTTAAAAACGTTTCAAAATTATCAAGGATTAATTTCAGTGTTAGCATAATCATCACTAGAGACTGGCTTATGTTTAAATTGTGTGTCTTGTAAAGTCTTGTGAGACATTCTGGGCTTGAGAAGTTTCAATAACGTACGAACGTAAAAAACTTAGTAAAATGCGAGAAAATCCCTATCAATCGTTTCATTATAATGAGTGAAATTCGCGTAAAGATTAGAAAATAATCATAGATGTAGAATATTTACATAAGTCATTACTCAAATCTTTACATATATCGCAGTGAAAGTGAGAAATTGTTATGAAAACGTATAATATTTTCCTTTGGTTACGATGTATTACGCCCGGACTCGAAACGATAGAGAAATATTACAACGTATTCCTTTATCCGACACCAAAACCCTGTTTCTGTTAAATGAAGCAAATCCCAAGATAAGTTTTATTGCATTATTTTCATAGCAAACTGGTGTATCTGCGATATTCTTATAAATATGAATCAGCTACATGGTGTACCAAATTGACAAATATAAATCTTCCTTTTTATATTTTTTCCGTTATCTTGTTATTAACATAAACATCTTATAAATGAGCAAAAATCGAGATTTTCATTTCTTATGTATCAGCAGTGAACATTGATGGCAGAAGTTTTGCAAGTTTTAAAAGTTTCATTCATCAGTTTCAACACTTTTTATCACATATAATTAACATCACTATAACCGTTTTTGTCACTTTTGTAAAAACAAAAATGGATGCATTAAAAATTCGATGCTGAGTACGCGTTTTGAGTCATTCATTACTTGGCAGACTTGGCTTGGTATCTAATGGAGTAGAAACAGGCCGCAGCATTAATACTGTGCAGAAAGAATTCGACTAATGAACTCAAATGTGTTTTAGTAGGTTTGTAGTGGTTGACAATAAATGAAATTAAAATCAAAAAAACTATCGATACTTAAAAGGAAAAAAAACTGCATTAATAGGTTTTTTTTCAAACAATTATATTATGGCCGCCAATCGAGCTTACGTACTAAAGTACCCACGCTAAAATTTAATCATTATAACAATTTGAAAATCAGCCGACAACGAACCAAACAAGACGCTAGAACGCCTTAGCCAATGTAATTAAAAAAAAAAAACATTAACACAGACAAAAAAAAACCCCTGACGAGCAAAAAGCGATTGACGGTTCTTTAATGTTATATTCATTACTATATAATACCCCCAATTCAAAGGTTGAATGAGGGAGTAGCCTGGGCCGCATTGGTTTCAATACAAAGCTTTAGAAAGTACATTGTACTTTTATATGGGGCACCAAATAATATATTTTTTTAGTACTAAAAATAGCTTCCTGTAATAAAAATATTTAACAGTAGTAAGTTTCATGATTTTAGTCAACATACATTTATTTGTTGGATGCGAGTGGCAAGGGATCGGTCGTCTTTGCATTCATTAAGGGCGGCTTTCAATATCCTATCTATTTTAAAATTTTCTTATCGATCTTAAAATTTTGACAGATTTTGTAAGAAAATGTGTCAAAATTTCAAGATCGATAAGAAAATTTAAAGATAGATAGGATATTCAAAGCTGCCGTTAGGGAGACCTATGTTCAGCAGTGGACGAATAAAGGCTGATGATAATGCTACATTCATTTAATTATATATATTAAGTATCTATTTTATATATACGTTATATATAAAATATATACTTACAAACAAACATATAACCCCCCATATAATTTAAATTTCCAATAATATGTCCTAGTTCTGCGTCGTAGGCTTTATTTCGATTCAGAACTATTTCTTGTTAAACGCTATCGAGAAACTGCATAGGCAAGTTTAAAATGTTCATTGGAAGTTACAGTCGACACAATTGAGAATGGTACGGCTCGGCTCTGCAACTCGGAGTGATTTACATCCATGAGATGGCTTTACATATTGATATTTACTAAACGGGTTTTGATTTGATTAATAACACTATTTTGAATTTTGAACAGAAGCGACGATGGTCCAGTTGTGGATGGACTCGGTCTCGAAACCTGGATGCGAGAGGTTATTTTGAACAAAGCAGCATTTTATAGCTGCCTTCTCGATATTGAAAAAGCTAAAGTAGGTTTTGTCATTTTAACACGAAGGTTCTTTTTTTTCAACACGGAATAAAAAACTAAAATATTTTCAGTGTGGCAACATTTTCACTCGTGGCTACTTTGTCAGTTTAGTTCGACATATTTTTATTAAAAAAATTCTTCCCGACTCGTGTACCATTTTTCTAAATTTTAATACTAGTTTTACGAAATAATATGATATTTTTTATTCAGGTACGAATTTACTTAGGCCTTTTTGAATACAGCCTAAGTCCTACATATTATATTATGATAAAATCATGGGAATGAAAAAAAATGATATCCCTAATACAAAAGTTATTCTATGTGGATTTAACTTATTGTTGTAATATTTTCTAAGTTTATATATAGAACTGATATTCTACCAAAATTACAATCAGCTAAATTAATTGAGATAATTCGAGTAGGATTAGCTCAGGGCCGCAAGAATTCAAGGTCCGTCTCTGTTTTGAAGCAAAGCTTTTATAAGGACGTTCTGGTCTCTCGCTGTGCGGGCACTTTATCCGTGCTAAGCATCAATAACAATAAACGCTTATGTCTTTTTTCTTGATTTTATTTTATGGCAAAAGTAGGCAAACGGTTGGTTGGAGCCTTATGGTGACTACCAACGTCCATAAAAAATCGCACAACCTATGCGGATGCGTTACCCTCCTAACCCCTCAATGGGCCACCGCAAACTTAAAAGCCACACAAAACGCGACAGCATATTTGTCACTTTACGCCTATATCACATGAGCGTGAAATACTAATTAAATATGGCCCAATTCGGCTGCAATGCAGCATGGCACTACCTCTTTGGTTTTTTAGCGCTTAGTTTCTACGTTTTTTAATACAGAGCTTCAATACTTTCAGGCGTACCTCGATGGTTTTTTAACCAATAATAGGAAGAAAGAATTAATTAGGAACATTCATATCGATACGCATGTCACAGAAACAAACAATATAACGTGAGAAAAAAAAAACAATAGTGCACGACGTTTTAAAATCCGTAAAAAACACAACAAGAGCATGTTCACAAATGTTTTGACTTTCTTCAATTCTTCAATTTCGACAATAAAGTCGACAATATGGTTACACTCAAAATGGTTTCGGAATATACGAGCTTGGAGGAAGCCGTTAAAAGGGTAAGGGCGGATCGCGTTAATCTGATATCTGAAGTAATAAAGCTCTCTGTAGAAAATACGAAAGATACAGAATCTAATGGAAATATGAGACATTACCGCGAGATTAGTTAAGAAATGATTGTTTTTATTGTTATTGGAGACAATTTTGTTAAAAAACTTATCAACATCTTTAATATTATCACTATCAATAATCTAATATACAAGTCAGGTTATCATCATTATTATCAAATTCATCATCAGCCTATATCCACCTACTTCCAAACAACCTCTTGTGTTGGTCAGGCCAGGTGGAAAGACAATCACCGTGCAGTGACCACTCCATGTTCCATCATAATCCAACTAACACGGAGATCTATTCCGTTTTAACTTCTTCTAACAAAAGTTATGAGCCTTGTTATATGTATTTTTCGGTGAAGCAGCTGTTGTTGCTGCTCTAGTAACAAAGGCAGCCAGTTAACTACCGCTGGCAGCAAATTACTCTAGCTACTTGAGATTATATCACTATTTAAACAGGTCCTAGGCTTAGGCCTGGCACGGTTATATTCTTTGGCATTTACCATTATGTCGTTTGCCAGTTTTCTTTTTATCTTAATTTAAAAAATACATTTACAGTAACTACCATTCAAATTGCTCTAATCGCCAATTGTGAGCAACTCTCAAATGATGATATTAAAAATGTTCAATTCTAAGTTAGGTTGTTATAATGGATTAAGTTAGTAATGTAGGCATTTTCAGTGACGCCTGGGGTGAAATAATAGCGGTCAGTTAGAGTAATTTATTGTAAAAACTTTGGGAATTTTTTGGGAAATTTATTCAAAGTCTAAAGAAACATAACTTATGTATAAATATGAATCACCGATTTTTATGTTGTACTTGCTTCCAAAATGTTAGATTGAACCTGGTTTTAGGGTTTTGTATGTGTATGTATAAAAAAGTTTGAGTTTTGTATGTGGCATTTGCAATCAGGTGATATTATTTTATGTTTGTATTCTATAATTTGGAAAACTCTGTTATTAGTTTTTACTATCAAAACTAATCTCAGGAGACGATAGAGACCAATTAACGAATATGGGCCATGCTGACCATTTACCGTCATTTGGCTTATTACATCATCATCATCAGCTGTAATACCAAAATAGCTAATCTCTTTCCACTCGCATCCAAATAGCTCATAAGATAGTAAGATATATATAAAAAGTAGATCTTATTTATCTTCTACTATTTAGTTTCATAATAGTTTACTAGTAGTTTCATAATATAATTTTATATGTGCGAAAGTTTGTAAGATAGAATGTAAGTATGTATGTTTGCTACTTTTTCCCGCAAAAACTACTGAATGGGTTCCGATGAAATTACAATAATATATTACACATCAAAATAACATAGGCTATCTATCTTTACACTAAGGGCCTGTTTCACAATCTCCAGATAAGTTCCCAATAGGCTATCGGCAACATATTTGACAGATAGAGTATGGAGTATCTGTCAAATATGTTGCCGATAGCCTATTGGGAACTTATCTGGAGATTGTGAAACAGGCCCTAAGTACTATAACTACAAACAATGACTTAACTTTACATTAAGAAGGTAGTTAGTGGGTACCCGTGTGAAACCATGGGTTGCTAGTTACGATTGAAATGATTATTTTCGTAAATGCTGATGTTGAGTCTCGACTATGTTAAACTAACACTTTCCCTGTGTTTAATATTTAGTAGCTGTGTTACGGAGTTGAAGAACAGTATGCCTTGGGGATACAGGACCGGCTAAGCTTTACATAGAAAAGCATTAGTCAAACTAAATTTGATTTTAGAATTTAGTGTATAATGTATCCATCAAAGTACGGTAGTAATTTCACAGCTTCAGCAGTTATAACATAGACATAAAATAATAAAATATCAAAATATATTATATAGTCTATCATATAGTTAGTACCTGGTTGACCGAGCATTTGCTCGGTACCCTAAGTGATAAAATACGATAAAATTTTTCTTCCAAAAAAAATTATCTTAAAAAAAGGACAAAAAAATTCGGACTGGAGATTCGAACCAGGCTCGTTCGAACTTAACTGCCTAATTTCACCACTAAGCTACCATGACAGATTATTTTACAGCGAAATTTACGTTCGTATTCTAATCATATTTTATCGATGCCTCAAAACACGGATAAAAAAAGTTTTCTAAAAATGTATCTTAGCTAGATCGATTTATCGCCGTTTTTAACACATGTATACAAAATTTCATGAGCAATTTTTGTATATATATACAAGAATTGCTCGTTTAAAGGTATAAGATGATTGATAAAAAGTAGCTACATAAGGTATATCGATAATTAAACAGAAGTAAAGACAATTTCCGCGCGTTGGTCGGTTCGTGTTGGATGCGACAGGCTAGGGATCGGCCGTCTTCACGTTCATTAAGGGAGGCCCATATCAGCAGTAGTAGAATCAAGGAAGGTTGATGATGATAATGATGATCATTACATACTATTTTATTCATTCACAAATATCGTAGGCCTACGTACAGCCCCACCATGGTTCAAGCCTTGTTGTGGCGGTGGGGCTCAGTAGCCTAGGGTGAGCCCAACACCTTGGGCGAAGCTAATTAAGCCAAGGGGGCTCTTTGTACCCCTCTTATAAGAATAGGGGGCAAAAGAGCAGGGGGCAAGGGGTGAGGATGGGAACCTCACCTCATTGTACTGTCCCGACGGTGGGAGGGGTTGTTCTGTGGTGCGGTGCAACCCCTCTGTGGAGGTGGCGTCGGTCCCCCGAGGGACTAGCTAGCCGTCGAGGTGCCCTGTTGCTTGTAGATCCGGGGCACTTCACCAAAGGCGGCATTGGTGGCACTTGCCGGGTTTTAGTGGGTAGAGCTGCGTCCATTTACCAGCTTTCGGGTGCAGCGAGGGACTCGCCGCCGCCGCTCGCATACCCGCCTGGGGAGACCCACTCCCCAGCGGTATGCGTCAGTGCATTTCCCGGCATAAAAGAAAAAAAAAGGCCTACGTACAGCAGTGGCCGGGTAAAAGCTACTGACGGTAATAATTATGATGATTAAATTAAATTAATAAGAAGAAGAAGTGTGTATATGGCCGGCCCCTAAAGAAGTAGGTATATGGGCGGTCGTGTATATAAGTCATATACTATATTATATAATATGTTGAACAACTTGTGTGAAATATAGCTCCAATATCCAAAGAAGCCACCTTCAACGAATGCGAAGACCACCAATCCCTTGTCACGAGCATCCAACACGGATCGGCCACTGCACGGAAATCGTCTTTGGTCGGTTAGTGGCCGACCGACACTTCGATTACCTAATATAACTACTATTTCGTACATTTCGTATATTTAGATTAAAAACAATAAATATATAGTTTTGTTTAGGGTTTGATAATTGAGTAAAACAAATAATTTTCAAATATAGTTTATCCCTTGATTGGTATCACAATAGATGCCGAAGTAATCTGCTTCAAATGGTCTTTGTTCCATTTCAGAACGCTACAGAATAGCTTGCAGTTGTGTTTGAGTTGTGCTACAAATGTTCACTTCTTCGTCTAATCAAACAGTTCTCTATTGTATTGTACACCGAGTATTATGTGGGTCTAAGACTTAAATATTAAATTAAGCTACAGCATCAACGACTTGGCATCCAATAAACCAATGTTATTATACTCCTTAATATAATATTTGACTTTTTGAAATCCAACTCTTACTTCCTACTAATTTAATAGACGCGAAAGTGTTACATTCACTCTTTCACGAGAAACGAGTGAAACTTATCATCATCATCAGCCTTTATCCGTCCACTGCTGAATATAGGTAGACGAAGTGTTGGTCGGCCATTAACCAGGTGCAGACACTTTCCGTGCAGTAGCCGTTACGTGTTGGATGCGAGTGGCAAAGGCTTATTGTCATGAAGTGGACTAAAACTTATAGATCAGAATAATACATAATAATAATAAGATATAATTTATCCTTTTACTGCCACGAGAATGAGAAGTAGCGTAACCGCGTATACTATAAAGGACTAACTTGTCTAGCCCGCAATTTTGTCTGTACAGGATTAGATTTCGAACAAATCACACAATATCTTTATAAATTATAGCCTTTTTTTTTCATGACGCAGCGGAAATCGTTTACGACCATAACAGGGCCTGGGTAGGCGCGCTGGCGTGTGTGGGGACTCGCATTTGGGTGCCCTACCCCACTAAAACCGCTGCGTGAGCCTCCAGCCGCTATATTTGAGGGACCCGGATCTGTGCAGGCGACGGGATACCCTCAGCGACAGACTGGTCCCGGCAAGACCAGATTCTCCACAATAGGGGAACTGCCCGGCTACCACTTGGCAGTCCTTATAAATTATAGCCTATAATATACTGTATTACTTATTGAATAAATATTGTATTAGTGTAATTTAAATAATTGTTTACAAATAAATCTTTCTTTCTTTATGTATTATTGTAAAGAGACACGTTCGCGTTTTATTATTAAAAGGATTATAATCTGTATTAAATTTTAATTATAAGGTCATGAAATATTTAAAAATGAAAGCTTGAATAATTTAGTTACTCGTACTAGTAAAAAATTGGTTAATCCACAGTCGAGCCATTAGATGAGATTATATCTGCCGTGTGATTTTAACAAACCGGTAAACTCGTGCAAATTTTATAAAAATTTACTTGGTACGTTTTACTAAACGAGCTGATGAAGGAATAAATTATGAACATACTAGCTGTAGCCCGCGGCTTCATCCGCGTTATAAAAAAATCCTTTTTTTTATGTATCCTATATTACTTCTAGTACCTTCGAGAATATATGTAAAAAGTTTTATAATTATCGGTTGAGTAGTTTTTACATGAAAGCGTAACAAATGTTTGGTTTGTAGGGATGTCCCTATTTTTTACATTTATAATATTAGTAAGGATAAGGTCATTGATTTGTCACAGGTAGTAAGTTTTATTGTGTACTAGCTGTTGCCCGCGGCTTCGCTCGCGTTAAATTTGGAGTATCGCAGTTCCCCTTTCCTGATTTAGAACAAAGAAGACAACTCGGAAAATAATATTATTTTAATAAACTATTGTAAACAATATTATATATTGTCTTTCCATTTGGGGATAGCATGTAGAGATTCTGGGCATTGGACACGCAAACATTCTACAAACAATTGACAGCATGACATGAGCATGACTGGGACACCTAGTTTTAATTTAAGCTTTTGTGAGGATACATCTGACAGCTCAAGCGAATTTAGACTCTACGGGATATGATATGCTCTTTTCTGTACCATAACTGTGTCTATTGATAGATACTCTGCTGTACCTGTCCTGGTACTTTACTCTATATGTCAGGATTTACTTAGTTGATAATATCATTTTTAGGTGCTAAAATTGCTCTTTCACATAAATATTGATTTTCTTGTATATTGTTTTGTAAGTCCGGGTAAACACTTGCAACTAATTCTAAATCACTGTGTACTGATTTTAAATAGTGTTTCGGCATGGTTGCTAGCATTTGTGTCATCATATTTGTAGTCAAACTGAACTTCCTTACGGTGGCCCATATAGTGAATGACTTGAGACATGCTTTAATTTCGTCTACAAGTGTCCCCTTCTGAATGACTGCTAACGTTTGGCGGAAATCACCAGCCAATAAAACTACCATCTCTCCCATAAATTAAAATAAAAATAAAAATAAAAATTAAAATAACATAGGTTCTGTTGCGCAAATCCTGAAGCGTTCAATTTAGTGCTTGTACCCTTTTTTGTGCGCCATAGTACTTTCATACCACACCAATATTTTGCACTGACGTGCAATAGCATGCCATGCGCTATTTTTACTAAAATTACAGATAGGTGAATCATCCTGGGCGAGATCAAAGAGTAGCGCTCCATTCTCAGGTTCTGTTAGCTGCAAAACTTCGTCAAATACTCGTTTTTGTTCTGGTAGTAATTTGGGTATCAATTCAGCTACTTGCTGCTGCAAAGTTGGTATGTCATAGTTTGTTTCTCGTACAATCTCATCTGATAGTTCATTTTCGTTCGTTCTCCGAGGGCTAATCATTTCAAATTCATTCAAACGCTTACCCAGTATAGCCATTACTTTGTCTTAAACTTTTCCAGGGCCTTCGTTATGCTGATGATGATAAATGTGTTCATTGTATATCATGTCCGTGCGTGTCTAATGTAGCCTACGCAAAATGTCTTCCGCCATGTACTCTTTATATTTGTTCCATAATTCATTAGGATAAGATAGCCCGCATGATGCTAATATTATGAGGGTTGCATAAAGGTCTCTGATTTTGGCTGGTGATTTGCACTGGACAGCTTACTTTATAGTTTTTTCCCAATAATTATCATTCTTTAACAGACCCAGAGTTTCACATGCTTCTCTATATGTTCCGAATCCCTGGCCGTTGAAAATTTCAAGATCACTTTAGATTATAGGACCCTGAACTTGGTGTAGCAGCAAACGTGAACAGAAACATTCAAAATAAGTATCGTGGACGGTGTACACATGACCAAGGGCATCAGATGATTTCACTCCGGGCCAATTTTCAACAGACATTGAAAACGGCGTTCGCAGTCCTTTGTAGATGTGTTTCAGGTATAATAACGGGGGATTTTAGCACAGAAACACGTTTTGGCAAAGGAATCGCCCTGACAAAGATGGAAAAAGGCTGTTTGTTGTTTTGGGCGGTGTAGATACTTTTTCTTGGAAATTGTTCTCGGTAAAATATATGCACTCTCCATTTTCTAAGTGTGATAGGTTAGATATATATAATATAGGTTACTGTTGGATGTCTTTCAGGCAAGAGGAAGCTAAGGAGCCGCCACGCTACCTTATTACTGCTGACGTAACGACCACCTTCATTCCTGAGATTAAATATAGCCTGTCAATTCCTTTGTTTATATATTATGTATATTTGATTGCGCGGACAGAGCTACAGGCCTCTACATTAATATGAGCATTAAAAATTTTATATAAAATAGGCAAATACGGGACGATCAACTGTTGTCTAAGGTTTCGTTCGCTCCAGATTGAGTCTTAATTGTAACTGTTCGGCCATCGTCTTCGGGCGCTGTGCGCCTGTACAACGGGTAGCCATTGTCATTTTGCACAGTTTCTTTTATCAACTGATTAGAGAAAATCTTTGTGCATTTTCCAATGTTCATGTATTGCGAGGCTGAATTTCTAACAACACAGGGACCGTGTAATAGTGTCATACAATTCTTTATCTTGCACAGGATCAGGAATCTCGGCGCTAATTAGCCCATCTATTTGGATGGGCCGCATCTTCTTTTTTAAGCTTGATTAGAACGTGCACATGTGGCAGTCCCCTTTTTTTAAATTCAATAACATATAATTAAATACAAATAACAATACATGGAACATTGTGTTTCGCCGAATATATTAAGAACATTAACGAAAGCAAAATTCTATGAACAAATCGAAATTGTTACAGCTGAAAAATGCCCTCACGTGTCTGCATGTTCGGGTGCAATATAGCGACATTTCCCCCACTACGTCGCACTGCGCCAACGCAGATTTTTTTTGAACTACCCTGGAAACTTTCATCTCCTATATAATTAATCATGGTTATTTAATTCTTATTAAGTGCCTAAATACAAAGTTTTAAGGCGTCATCTTCTATTATACATAATGACGAACTTCCATACAAACTTTCATCCCCTATTAAACCCCCCTAAGCTTTTTTTCGCAATAAAAAATAGCCTATGTCCTTTCCCAAGCTCTAGTTCATCTCTGTACCAAATATCATCAAAATCGGTTAAGTGATTTAGGCGTGAAAGCGTAACAGCCAGACAGACAGACAGAGTTACTTTCGCATTTATAATATTAGTAAGGATTACTATTCCTTTCCAACGTTTTAAGGTTTTAACAAAATATAATAACAAATTCGTTAAACTTAACTAATAGGATCAGATACATGCAACGCCATCTGTTGACGAACTACATACCTACTTATAAGTCGGTAGGTACTGTAAGTCGTCAATAAGTCGGTACTATAACGGCGGCTTTAAATATCCTATCTTAAAATTTTCTTGTGTCTTAAAATTTTGGCAGATTTTTCTAAGAAAATGTGTCAAAATTTCAAGATAGATACATAAGAAAATTTTATGATAGATAGGATATTGAAAGCCGCCGTAAATCGTCAATAGATGGCGTTGATCTGATCCTATTTGTTAAGTATCTTAAAATTTAGCTACATTTCAAATACATTTATCTTTTGATAGAGTGAAGCGATTGCGATGAAACAAAAACTAAATGTTACTCTAAGTTACGCTAAATTTTTATGGATAAAATTTATTTACACTGGTTTTGTAGTTTTCACGTGATGCGTGCACAACTAAACAGACAAACAGACAAACAGACTTACAGACAAACAGACAAAAATTCCAAAAATGCTGGAAATGGATTCTGTTAGTAATCCTTTAACACCCAGGCTATTCTTTTTTTAAATATTTTCAATGTACAGAAACGACTCCTCTACAAATTTATTATATGTATAATAGATAAGTGTTATTGATTTGTCATCTATTTAAATGTAAGCTTTGTAGCCTGAAGCATTGCTATTAACGTAGGTTATGAACGATAACACCTCTACGGACGAATGTTTAACTGATAACTTTATCAGAGATAAGCGATTGCATACATGGTATTGCTCTTATACCAAGTTCAGTTTTAATACTACTTATCCCATAATTAGTCCCACTAATATTACAAACACAATGTAAGAATGAATGTATGTTTACCAGACGACTGAGTGGATTTTGATGAAACTTTACAATTATATAACTTACACATTAGAATAACAAAGAGGCTATAATTTATTGACTTACTCTCACGGAAATATAAACTACACGGGTGAACCGCGAGGCACTGCTAGTTTTACAAAAAAGTTACTTTTTGCCTTTTCTCGAATGTTATTATTTATTAAACACCAATAATTAACTGTTACCTCACCTTCTTGCAATGACTTATATTTTAGTGCCATGTAAGAAATTGAACAGCTATCTAATTAAATAACATGTTTCTTCTCAATATCATTTATTGGTAAAACATAAACAATTTTGAAATACACGATTTTTTAATAGTTTTGATGTCTTAAAGGTATCACCGGAAATAGAAATTATAAGGGGAAGCGAGGATATTGATAAATGGCGAATGGAATATAACAATACAATGATAACAATAAGGCTCTTTTCCAAACAATACATATATATCATACAATAGACAATACACAATGTCAATTGTCATAAACAGGATTCCATTCCATGTACACCTTTTCCATAGGTAGTTAAATTAGCTTAAGTTATCAAACTTCCAACAACTCGCAACAACCTGTTCGTGTAATAAATCTTACGTAGTAACGTTTCAGTAACTTAACTAACCTGGTTCATATTATGAATTTATTTGTAATAAGTTTGCATTCAACGGATTCTGTCTTATACCTTGAAGTATTTATATATTATTCTCTTTAATTAAGATGTATTTTGAATAGAGAAACTTTTGTACCGTAACTTCGAAGACGAAGGGTCGCGGAATTGAATTAGTTGGAAAAGAGAGAGAAATAGTAGCTAGTGCCATGCTGCTTTACAGGTACATTGGGTCAGTACCTCTTGCTCACATCATACCGGCGTAAAGTGGCAGCTATGCTATGACTTTCGTGCAGCGTGAGTTTCCGATGGCCCATTGGAGGAACTAGGTAAAAGAGGGAACACATCTGCATAACCTCTGAGTGTGTAGATGTTTGTGGGCGTCGATAGTCGCCAAAAGGCTTTGACTTTTGGTTTGCTCTCCTATGCTATAAAAAAGTTGGGCAGGAGACATGGCTATGGCAGGTAGACCACGGTGGCAACTGAATGATGGTCTAGACTGGGTAGAAGATACCTCGAACGTTCTATGACAAGATGGACCGATAGCGTGGGAAACCTGGTGGGCAAACGCGGATCAGATAGACAAGGGACATATGAGTGGGCAATAAGAGCTAGTGGTGATGGTAGGGAGCTGCGGATCTTTATCTACAGACCACGTCTTTTGATTTATTTTAGGCTTTATTCAATGATACAATTAACATATTTATTTAAATAAATACAAACAAAAAGAGGACTAATTCAGTGCCATTCACACAGAGCCTTTAAGCGTTCAAGAGTACCTAATTGTCCAGAAAAAAGACGCTTGATATTTCAAATAGCTTCCAAAACACTAATTGAATTCTAATTTTTTTCCCTGGAGTTACAATTCAAAAATAAATAATACTTTTGAATCTTGGTCATACTAAAATAAATATAAGATTTTAATCGCAGTGTATAATATACATATATGTGAGCGACTGCAGTTCCTTGAAATATATTTCATCACAATAATTGGAAGGAAACACATAATCTATTTTGGTTACGCTTTGTTACTTTTGAATTTTGGTATCATAATGAATAATAAAAAAAAAATCTATAAAATACGCTTTTGCTTTTTTTTCTAATTTAAAAATTTTGATTCGCTTTAAACGACCAGATTTCGTCCTTTGTAGATCTATTGAGGACCGATGACACTACACTAATACGATAAGTATTACATGACACTACACTAATACGATAAGTATTAGTGTAGTGTCATCGGTCCTCAATAGATCTACAAAGGACGAAATCTGGTCGTTTAAAGCGAATCAAAATCGCGTCCAAAGTAGCGGTTACATATAGCTTAGATTATTAATACGTCATATTATTGATCTAAGACATACCGATGAAGCTAAGAAAAAGTATGTAATAAAACATTTTCGTGTATGATTTTTAAACATTTTTTACAATTTTTATATTCAATTTTATATACATTCAAAGTCTATATCTACCCGAGTTTCGTATGAATGAAAATCAAAGCCTGGGCCAGTAACAATAATGTCAGCAACAAAGAGAAGTAATCGGTACCTGCAGTTGCATGGCCAGGCTTTTATCGTGAGCGTCCACTTCGTGCTCTGAATACGAACCGCTGGAGGCGTGTTACATAATTTAAGCTTTCCCTGTAGTCACTTCTACATTATTGAGCCAAGAATCGCCTGACACTTAAGATATTCATCTATTATATTGTAATAAATCAATTTAAAATAACATAGTTTTGTAGGTCAAACTAAAAAAATCTAATTAAAATGTAGGTAATAAGTTTTTTTTATTGAAAAAAGGTTGCTTTTTTATCATGAAACCACAGAGTTCATCCTTACATTCATAAACCTTAAAAGCGAATGTTATATTTCCTAGGTGTGTTTTTTTAATAAAATCTTTTATTTCACAGCTGGGTGGTAAAGCTTATGTAAATTAGCAACATTCATTTGATAATTCGGTTTAGCGAATGATTAAATGTAACATTATTATTGCAACACTCACAAATTTAAATACGTGCATACATTATGTGCTGGCTGAAATATGTTACAGGCGCATGTTCAGTTCATGATTAATCGGAATGACCCGTGATAATAAATGTTTTTATTCTTATAGATATTATTAGTGCGAGGGATGCGCTGTGCTGCGTTGCGCTGGCTGCTACATGCAGTTAGTAGAGTTGGGAGTTAGGGCTATTCTGTAAGGTCGTTTTCGAATCTCGAATGCGGAATTCGCAGTGATATGACGACTTTGACGAATTCGTATTCTTTAAACTCGACTATCTATCTATATCAATAAAGTTCTCTTTCGAAATGAGCGTAAATTGAGCTCTTTCACTCAGGTAAAGTTCGATATCGAAATGGATTTTACAGAGTAGCCCTACTGGTCGCCAGACCTAATTGCCCGATAGACCAGCCATCTTGGCCGGAAATTTGGGTACAAAGACCAGACACCCAACAATATTGAGGATTTGTCTCAGTATTTATAGGTAAAAAAGATAAAAAATTCTTAAATTCTAGTGAACAAATAGATAAAATCGTATGCCAAGACAGTCATAGCCTAAGCCTATTTTAGCATCACTCGTTTGCAAAATGTAAAAAGTCTAACAAAAGCCGGACACCGATTATTCTGACCGGCTTTATCCGGATGCCTAGCAACACTAGCTGCATGGGTACCTCCACATTGCTTGTTTCTCCCGTGAAACTGCTTTTTTGTATTCCAGAAAGAAGGGCAATTGAGGCAGTGTAATTATTGACACCGACATTTACCATCCTATGCCGGGATTGGCAACATGTGACTTGGCTAGTTCCACAAAAACTAGTTTAAATACATCGGTGACGTCAACTACTTACCAAGTGGTACGTCTGCCAGTTTGTCTTTCCAAATAATATACAAGAAAACGCATAAGAAGGGATACGATATCTTTGTCTTTGCTAAGCTTCGTTTTAACCTTTTGACCGCCACAGTCACGACAAGCCAAATACTGCCCAGCAATCCACGGTCGCGGCTGCACAACAAACTTTTAAACGCGAATAAAGCTTATTAAACAATATTTATTGTTTTATTTCTTTTGCTAATTATGTTGACTCATTCTTATTTATATTAGTTAAAATTATTTCTTTATATTTCATCTATATTTAAATAAGTTGACAAAAACTTATACCAATTCTAAAGTTCTCAAAACAAAGTGCCCTCCACGCCACAGTCTCCATAGGACGACAAGTAGTGATGCAGCTAACTGGCAATTTAAGATACATAAGTATCCAGTTTCTATCTATTGAAAATATTATGCAGTTTTATCGTATATATTGAAATACTCTCAGCGTAGTCCATTATTATAAAATGCTTGTCGCTTCTCCGAGATGACTGCTGGTCATTTTCACAAATTGCAGTCTATACGAAGTTTTATGACTTCAGAGAAATTGCATATACTTACGATAACAGAATTCTCGAGAAATTGAAAAATTCTCTCTCGTATTTCTGGGAAATGAAACTTATTCTAGGTGATCTAATATCCAGTCAAATTTCATTTCCGTTCAGTGGTTTTGATGCGATCGAATAATAAATCGGTCAATATATGCATGCATGCATACTAAATGGGATAGAATGTTTATGGCATGCACGGAGTTATGACTAAAAGCAGACTATGGATGAGGATTGCGCTGTGCTCGCTCCCGTCCACCATCTTGCTTTTTTCTGCCGTGAAATAGTTTGTATTTTATCGAAAATAATAGCTGCAAAGACAATGTAAATTCTGACAATTATACCTATTTCGGTGTAGCATGGTGCGGGTGACAGTTCCAGTAACGTTTCATTTCACCCCTGAATGGTGCAACAATTTATAAATAATGACTTACTAATTTAACTATTTCACACTCGTTATGTATTAAATAATTAATTACTGTAATAAATTAAATTAAACCCAATCAGTATGTTCTAGTCTATAAATTAAATGTAACGTAAAGAAAAAATAAACAATGTGTTATGCTTAAAACGTAACTCCATAGACGTATCTAGTGATGTGATGTATCGCTACGATAGATAGTCGATATTTTTAATAATAAAACACATATATTGGGCGTAGTTTAATTACTTATTGTTAAAACTCTATAAATATAATAAATTTAACAACAGAATACATATAAAAAATAATTTTATTCGTTAAAACTAATATCAGAGTCTGAAACATCTGAATAGTCACTACATTCATCGTCTGTGTCTGTGACAGATATTATAAGCGATGAGTCCATAATGTTATCAATATGTATGTCACGTTCCCAATCAAATATAATGTCTCTTTTTATTTTGTTAAATTTTTTTATTCAAAATAGTACAATCAAAGTATCTTTTTGAAAGTCAATTGAGTCTGCCACCGGTTCCAAAGCAAGCTCACTGAGAAGAACCGGCGAAACAAACTCAGTGGACCTAATCTTTTCAGATATTCTGTTACAAAAAATGAAATACATATTAGTTTAGTAAGAAACTCTGTTGAGTTGTTCTTTTTAAAATATAGTTAAGAATTTTTATAAACATTCTACTACTACTTACTGCACACTAGCCTAAGATTAATAAGTAGGTAAATTTAGACCCCGCAGCATCCAAAACAAACCAGAGGATGTTAATAAAAGAAAAGAAAATCAGCTAGGTAGAAATCGCATAACACGACCAGCCACCACAGCAGCACCTCCACACAGGCCAGGATGCGTGAGCCAGCATCAACCTCTTCCACATATTAGAGGGAAGTGGAAGACCCATCCCACAACGCCACCACTGCAATGGCATAAGCGAGCATGTCATACGTTTCACCTTTACACAAGTTTAGTTCAAAATACTGCAGGCTCAAAATTTATCCACATTCTAGATAGACAATTGATAAAAGAGCAATACAATCCCAAGAGTTTGTGTCGTCTAAATAATAATAATTAATCTTATAATACGCGTGTGTGGTATCTTCAATGAAGTCTTTTATTTTGTAATATTTTTTACCACACAAACGCTCTTTGATTACACTCACTATTAATAAGAACTAAATTTATGCTGCAAGTATCGATAGAAATAAAAATTAATAACATAATTTTACATCCCTAACCATGTGATACTGACAGAGGTCAACGTCATATTGGCATGTGTCAGCCGCACCAAGCTACACCGCACGGAGTATAAGCCATTGACACGTCATTGACTAAATGCCTCGGAATAGGCCAATACACCTCGGCAACATAAAAGTGCATTATAAACTTTAAATACCCGAGATATTCGACCTAAAAAACATTTATTTTGTCATTTTATAAATCGTTGCATATGTTTACTACGGGTCTGAATATTTTAATTAGAAAAAAATGGCAGTCATTGCGACAGCCGTGAAAACTGACAGAAGTGAAAACTTGGAACTTATATGACAACTTAGAACATAAATTTCAAATTACAATACAAAAAAAAATAATCATAATGACGTCATACCGTCATATTAGCATGTCTGTGACGCGAACCTATAAGTGTTTCCCCTGTCAAAAAGTGCATACCACAGCTAAAGAAATCTTCAGTTCGAAAAAAATTAAATTTTATAATGTTACAAGTAGCATGTCGCTAACTCGAATCTAGGATATCGGTGACGGGAACCTACAAGATTTTCCTTTACCAAAGAGTGCTAGACGCGGTATAAAAAAGAACAAACTTGACAAAATAAACAACTTTATCTATGAAATTTCTATTTTAAATATTTCTGCAAGTATATTTAGTGATAATTGCACATAAAATAGTAGGATGAGCTGATGAACATGAATGGATGATGAAAGCTTTATGTACATATCATAGAAGCCATAAAATTATAAGAATATCTCAACGCCCTAAACATGTGAAGGTCATCTCATCAAAGAGAGTCGTTACTGAAACACAAACGGTACTTACTATCCTGTGAATATTTATAGTCCATCAAATATTACGGGCTGTGATTTTTTTTATACAATTTATAGACTAATTGTGTGTTATTTATGGTCTATTAAATCATCGATTTTTAAAGACTACATTTATAGTGTATATTAAAATTGCATACGTCATTTTTTATTTGAACCAGACTTAGCTTGTAAAAATAGGTTAAAATTAGGTGTAAGGTTTCTTTATGAAACCTAAACCTGCGATGTTTTCATAAGCTAGCTTACTCGACAAACTGCTAATAATAGAATTTTAACATACTTACTTAATATTGAAGTTGTAATAAAGAATAAATTGCTAGAAAAAAAAACTTATTTTCTTATACTTTTTATATAAAACGTAACAATTATTTCTCTGGATGTACTATCGACAGACATAAAGGACGATACGCATGCTGAATAATTATTACCCCCCAGAGAAAGCTTGGACAACTGTTATTAATAATATATCATAACTATTACTATCCAAGTTTTAAATATATCGAAAATTTTATATTTTATCACTCTTTTATTATTAATTAAAATACTCATGTTCAAAATGACAAAATATTGTATAAACTCCGATACTTTGTTTGTGTGACTATTCTTTGTCTGAGCCAAATTTAAGATATATCGGTCTTATAGTTTCTAAGATTACGTAATTTATCGTTCGGTCAGGCGTCGAGATGATGAAAAAAATTTTTCTTGATTTGTATTACTTCTTTCTCTGATTTCTTTTTTTTTTGGTTTCTTTTGTTGCTCGTGTAGGCCAAAAATGTCGGCATTACATTTATAATGAAGCAGCTTTGGAGACGGTTTATTTTTTACGGAGACGGTTTATATACTTACGTTCTTGAATTTTCGGATGCTTTATAGTAATTATGACCACTGAAGGACTGTCCCTTTAATCTGAATAAATCCATAAAAAATCAATAAAAGCTATTTTAGGTATACAGTAAAATTTCATAAACATAGGAATTGCGTATTTTAGTTTCTACTACTTTACGCTTTATTATCTATTTTGTGCTATTATATAGAAACGTATGTGTTAAGAAAATCTAAGTACAATTAGAAAATATGCAAGGGGTTCTGTATGATAAAATATGTGTGACTCGATCGCTGATCCAATATCACCTGTGAAATATTACGCATTATATTCTTAAAGGTTAGTAGGTACTGGGCCATCCGAATATTCGTATGCTGAAAATAATATAGAATACCGATAGTTAAAGATATACCACCACAGTAATTTTCGTTTTGTGCCTAGAAACACAAAAAAAAAAAAATCAAAATAAAAACAAAAATACTCAGAAGTAAGGGGACAGAATGTGAAACCATTTTATAAAGTTCCACATTTAAGTCACTAAAACCTAATGATTTATGTTAATTTTGTTTTCTATAGATATAGAAATACATAATTTACACATAAATATACTTAAGGAAAAGAAGAAAAAAAATACAATAGCAATAAATGATGGTCCGTGCCAAGTTTCAGTCACCTGCGAATATTGTGTTTATTTCGCGCCATTTTCTGTATTTGTTAGACCTAACAACGACTCTAAATGAGAGAATGAGGTAAATTCGAGGTGCGCGCCCTAAATAGGTCGTAATTTAATTTGCAATGCCTCGTTCGATGTTCAATTTATATATTTTTTGTTTCGAAAATATTTCGTTACTAAACTTAACTACTACTTACTAATATATTTTGTAGAGCGGAATTGGAGAATG